>OU898281.1:63812028-64437028 GCA_918026665.1 Diabrotica balteata
TAATTTATTACCACCCTAATAATTTTTCACCACCAAACCAACCTTAAGGGGAGCGATTCTGCTGGCTTAAGGTTCAAGCTAGCAGAATTCAAAAAAAAAACTTTTTGTTGATGGCATATTTTTTCTCCCATTTTTCACTAATTTATTACCACTCTAATAATTTTTCACCACCAAACCACCCTTAATGGGAGCGATTCTGCTGGCTTAAGGTTCAAGCTAGCAGAATTCAAAAAAAAAAACTTTTTCTTGATGGCATATTTTTTCACCCATTTTTCACTAATTTATTACCACCCTAATAATTTTTCACCACCAAACCAACGTTAAGGGAAGCGATTCTGCTGGCTTAAGGTTCAAGCTAGCAGAATTCAAAAAAAAAACTTTTTGTTGATGGCATATTTTTTCACCCATTTTTCACTAATTTATTACCACCCTAATAATTTTTCACCACCAAACCAACGTTAAGGGGAGCGATTCTGCTGGCTTAAGGTTCAAGCTAGCAGAATAAAAAAAAAACTGTTTGTTGATGACATGTTTTTTCACCCATTTTTCACTAATTTATTACCATCATAATATTTTTTCACCATCAAACCACCCTTAAGGGGAGCGATTTTGCTGGCTTACGGTTCCAACTAGCAGAATTAAAATAAATATGTACGACATACCATAGTGTTTTGATAGGTTTTTACGAATTTATTACCACCCTAGCAAATTTTCACCCCTTAACTACCCCTTGTGAAAAGTCAATAATTGTGATAGATTGAAATTAAAGGAGAATTTTTTTTTCAAATTTACTCTCCTCTACTTATAACTGAAATAAAAAAGTGTTTAGTTAAGATTTTACTAAACTTTGACCATCCTGATAATTTTGCTCCCATAAACCTATTCGGAAACTTGTCTGCTAGCTCAATATTCGAACCAGCGAAATTAGAAAAAAACGTATTTTTGAAATATCGATGGCTTAATCTGCAAAAAAGCTAACTCCATTTAGGCAAATTTTTCAGTATCAACATAAAACCGTTCAGTTGATGAATAATTATACTTACGGTTAGTTACTAAATTTTAATTCTTTCTTTTAATGCTTGGTGTTAATAATAATTAATCGTAAATAACTTTGTTTGGTCTAAAACTTTTTTTTGTGCCATAAAAGGAGTTAGCTTTTTTTACATATTCAGTGAGAAATAGAAAAAAGGAGTTAGCCTGTTTTTCTTTAAATCTTTTAAAACAAATTAATATACTAAACTAATTCAGAGGTATCAAGAAAAAATAAAATATTACAGTATAGAAATTTAGATTGTTTAAAAAAATGTTTATTTATTAGGAGATTATTGTAGTTGGAATGATAATAATCAGTTGGGATGAAGATTTTTAGATCTTGAAGATCCTGGAATTTTCTGATGGTTGATGGCAATCTATCAGAATGGAAGTTCGGCAGATGAGTAAATGATTAATTATTTTATCACGCCGTTGGGGAAGTAACTTCCATTTTTCTTCAAAATTTAATTTATAAAATACGTCAGCATTTGCAGTATATTTCAAGGCTCTGATTTCATTAAACTTGAGAAGAAAAATTAAAAATGTTTACTACCTTACTGTCAAAGGTGAAGAAAAAAAATTTAGCTTGAGATTCCCCTTTTTTTTTCAGGTCGAATGGATTTGAGAAATTTGATATCATTAAACGACTTAAAGAATGAATGTGCTAAATATTCAACGTAGTATGGTTTTGGATTTTTGCGAGCCCTTCGGCAAATACCAATGTATTCAGCAGGTACATTAATAATTTTATTTCGAAGGTTTTTTTCGATGGAGGCATGCATAGAATCTACCTCCATCTGTGTGTGACCTACTTTAAGGTACTTCTGTTCAACAACGATATTTATGGTCATTACCAAAGCATTTGAGGCCGTAACGTTTCGGTTTTAAGCTGTAAATCACTACTTTTTCTCTGTGGTGTCCAAGATTTGTGGTAAAACTTCATCTATAAGAAAGTATAAAATGACCAAAGCAAATTCTTCAGCGGAAACTCCACCTTCTGTCTCATTCCATAAAAAGCAGTACGCTTCCTTAGTTTTTAAATCCAATGAACACATCCAATGCACATTAAGTTTAGATTTGTAATACAGTGATGATACATTAGGTATACATTTGGTACTGAAACACAAAGCCTGAACATCTACTGCAAATACATAATCTTCTCATTTTTTATGTTTTCTTTTTTTTTCAGCACGAGCCTGCTCTTTTTTCGTTGTGTGTTTCTTGTATTTATCTTCAGATACAAAACCCAATTTAAATGACATGCATTTTTCGCAGGCGTCTTTTTAAAGATGAAATAATGATATGTTTTCCATATCTAAAGTGTTATTAAATTTTGCCACCAATACAGGCAATACGTTGTTTGTAGAATATCAGTCTGAAACATAATAATCATAAAATGACTGTTTTAATAACAACCGTATGGGCACGATTCCACGTTGAAACTACTTTCTAACGGTTGGCGCAACACGGAGTTGGCGCTTTTACCGTAATGGGGGTCTTATGCATGGAGGTAGCTTGTTTTGGACAGGCTATTTGAAAGGTTTACGATAAAAATTAAGAGTTAGCGGTTTGTGAACTGATAAATAGCTGGGTAAAGAAAGCGATACACAAATAAAACGATATTACGAAAAAAGTGGAGTTAGCTTGTTTGCAGATTAAGCCATCGATATTATAGTATTCTATACCAACTTAGTAATTTTTTATCCCTCGTCTAACCCTTGTTGGAAGTTAATAATTCTGCTATTGAAAAAGTATTGTTTTATAATTTTACTCTTTTCTGTGGCAAATAGATTTTTGTCTACAATTCTACCATCTAAACATTTACGCTAGTTAAATACAAAGCAAATTTTTTCGGAAATATGAGATACGATAGTATTGTGCCAGATTTGTACTAATATATTAGCATCCTAGTAATTTTTTCCTCTTTAACTACCCTCCCAATCCGGAATCAATAATTCTGCTAGGTTAAAATTTAAGGTGATAAAAAATCTATTTCTATAATTTAACTGTATTCTACTTTTAACTGATTTTAATTGCTTGCCAGGTTTTTACTGAATTTGATCCACCCTTATAATTTTTGACCCCCTGAGCCTCAGTTAACGGGAAACATTCAAAAAGCTACACATTGAGGCTAGGTGAATAAAAAAACTTTTTTTGGAAACACTAGAGTGCTCTCCTAGATTTTTACTATATTTTTACCAACCTAGTCATGTTTTTCTCAACTACTCTAATTGAAAAACATTTTCAAATCTTATTCTATGCTAACAATTTTTTATTTTTTTAGTGTTTAAATATTGAAAATACTTTATTCCAAAAAACTATAAATTTGAACCCTTTATGAATATAAAATAACTGAAATCGAGTTGAGTTTTAGTCAATACAATGGAATTTTTATATTTCACAGAATAAATTACCAGGTAATTCAAACTAACATTCCAGGTATTACCAGGTAATAAACATTCAAAATAACATAACACACAAATTGAAATAATTTTATTACGTCTATTATATTATTTAACTAATTGAAAAGAAGGGTCGGGACCGTGCGTATCTATTGTTAAGAGATTAAAAGATTTGTATTCAGTAGGTACACGAAAATTTGAAAAATAATTTAGGTATTTAATATTATTCAAATAAGAAGAGTATTAACGATTGGTCAAAACATATTTTTAAGATTATGTGTACCTATAGCACAAAGAATTTATCTTGGAAAACATTTTAGGATATAAATATTTTAAGTAGGTATATTCAAATAAATCGGAAATTACCGGTTGGTCAGAACAGCTGTTATAGATTATTTGCGTAGTAAATTAAATTTAAATTAGTAGCATTTTAAAAATTTAAAGATATTTGTATTTTTTTAATTCTTTGTCGAATTTTCATTCATTGTCAGTTGAATATAACTAGAAATTAAAGGGTATTTCAAAAAATATTAACCTGTTTATTTTGTTTATGGAAATGTTTAGACGAATCGACCAAGGAGAGATCTGGTTTCTCGGGACAGTTCACATACTCATAAATTGGGTTTTTCTAATGTTTAGGATAGTACTTACTCTGCATCTTTTTATTATTAATTTTTTATATTAATAATTCTATATCAATTATTTATAGGTAAATGTTCGCGTACGATATTCCGTCTTTCTTTACTTTTTTTATGAATTAATTTACGAATTAATTCTAACCTTCATACCGTCTTTTATGTGTTTTTTATTTAATATATTGTTTAAAACTAAGTCTAACTTTCCACGGTACCATCGATTCATCTAGTGGTAATTCTTTTACTGGATAATACAGAGCAGTCATTTTATAATTAAAAAGTATATGACTGTTGTTATTCTATAAAACCGATCTACAGAAATAACATTAGGTCTCATTGGATTATGGATGAAGTGTAAGCACCCTAAAATTTAACGAACAAGATCTCTGCCGAAAAACTTAACATAACACTTTTTTATTTCAGTTATAAGTAGCGAAGAGTAACATTGTAAAAGAATATTTTCACCTTAAAGTTTAACAGAATTATTGACTTCCCATAGGAGGCATTTGACTGGTGAATAATTGCTAGTGTGGAAATAAATTCGCAAAAACCTAGCAAAACACTGTGATATTAAAAAAAATAATTTTTTTCTGATTTTGCTGGTTCAAATATTGAGCTAGCAGGAACATTTTTAAATAAGATTAGTTTAGAAGTGCAAAATTATTAGGATGGTCAAAGTATAGTAAAAACTTAACAAACCACTTTTTTTATTTCAGTTATAAGTAGAAAAGAGGAAAAAATTTCTTCGTAAATTTTAATCTAACACAATTATTGACTTTTCACAAGGGGTAGTTAAGGGGTGAAAAATTACTCGGATTGTAATACATTTGTAAAAACCTAGCAGAACAATATGGTATATGGTATGGTATGGTATAACCGTAAGCCAACAGAATCGCTCCCCTTAAGGGTGGTTTGATTCTGAACAAATATTAGGATTGTAATTATTTAATGAAAAATGGGAGAAAAAATATGTCATCAACAAAAAGTTTTTTTTTTAATTTTACTAACTTGAACCTTACGCCACCAGAATCGCTCCCCTTACGGTTGGTTTGGTGGTGAAAAATTATTAGGGTGGTAATAAATTAGTGAAAAATGGGTGAAAAAATATGCCATCAACAAAAAGTTTATTTTTTGAATTCTGCTAGCTTGAACTTTGAGCCAGCAGAATCGCTCCCATTAAGGGTGGTTTGGAAGTGAAAAATTATTAGGGTGGTAATAAATTAGTGAAAAATGGGTAAAAAAATATGCTATCAACAAAAAGTTTTTTTTTTAAATTCTGCTAGCTTGAACCTTAAGGCAGCAAAATCGCTCCCATTAAGGGTGGTTTGGTGGTGAAAAATTATTAGGGTGGTAATAAATTAGTGAAAAATGGGTGAAAAAATATGCCATCAACAAAAAGTTTTTTTTTTTGAATTCTGCTAGCTTGAACCTTAAGCCAGCAGAATCGCTCCCCTTAAGGTTGGTTTGGTAGTGAAAAATTATTAGGGTGGTAATAAATTAGTGAAAAATGGGTGAAAAAATATGCCATCAACAAAAAGTTTTTTTTCCAAATTCTGCTAGCTTGAACCTTAAGCCAGCAGAATCGCTCCCCTTAAGGTTGGTTTGGTGGTGAAAAATTATTAGGGTGGTAATAAATTAGTGAAAAATGGGTGAAAAAATATTACGTAGGTTAAAATGGATTCCGTTCATGTGTCCCCGCTAGCTTAAGGGTGCTAATTTTGATATGCCAATATACCAACAGCCGTCTGGCAGTAAACATACTCTGAGGTATATGCTTGCTCAAAGTGTAGGTGTAGAGATAAATATCGGTTTGAAATATTGGGAGAGTAAAATACTTCTACTAAAAAAAACTAAAAAATATCAACGTCTTCTATATTCAGTTATATTTGTATATTTGTTTATACCTATATATATATATATATATATATATATATATATATATATATATATATATATTATATATATATATATATATATATATCAGAAAATAGAAATACGACAAAATTGCAGACACAAGGTGTATCATCAGATTTAAATATTGTATTTAATGTAATTTAATCTTGATACAATTAGTTTATTAAAACCCACTGAAAATTTTGACGCATCAAAAACAGAGAATATGCAACAAACTAATAAATACTTAAGTACGATATCGATTTTGCAAAAAGACTTACATGGACAAACGTGAACTTCTCAGACATAACTAGTCCTATAAATGTTTACAATGGAACTGCCGCTCAGCAGTTTCTAATAACTCAAATTTAGAAGCCTTACTTATTCAAAAAAATGTGTAAGTGGCCATGTTATTAAAAATACAGTTTAAACTAGGAAAATTCTATAGCTTCTCTGGTTATAATAGCTTTAGATCTGATCTTCCAGATGGCTATGGAGGTACAGCAATTTTAATTAAAGATAAAATAATTGCAGTAGAAATAAATTCATTAGATAACTTTAATTCTACTTACACGTGCATGGCTGTTAAACTTTCATGTATCAATAAACCTATACATATAATATCCATATACTATATCCATATAAGAACCACGTATTAGAGTAACAGTTAAAGAATGGATCCATTTTTTTCAACACATTCCTCCACCATTCATGATTGGAGAGGACTTTAACGCTCACAACATGGCATACAGATGCGAAACTAATGATACTCACGGTAAAGTTGTATTAGAGGCGATAAAACAATGTAATCTATTATACTTAAATGATGGTTCTCCAACTCTTGCACTAAGTTCAAGTCCATCATCAATCGACATAACAATTTGCACCCAGGACATTATATCTAAATTAACTTGGTCTGTTATTCAAGATCCATATGGTTCCTTGACCATCTCTTTAGAAAATTCCAAACGATCAACACCATCTGGTAACAATACAAAAAAAAGATAAAATCTAAGACTTTTCTTCAGGAAAACTTCCACAAACATATGAGGAATTAGTTAATGAAATAAACAGATGCGCATCCATTGCTATTCCAAAAGTATCAAAAAAAAAATATCCAAACAAAAAAATCCAAAACCATGATGGGATAATAACTGCAAATAACCGTAAAATAACATATTAACGCTATAAAACCAATCCCAATATTCAAAATTTATTAGAGTACAAAAAATTGGATGCATTAGCAAAAAAAAAAATTAAATAAAATTAGAAAAAAACAAAGTTGTATAAACTACTGCGAAAGCCTTAACTCCCATAGTCCAATCAGGGACGTCTGGAAGAAAGTACATCGCTACAAAAACCGAAGACAGTCCAATAAACTCCCGATAAACTGCGAGGCTGCATGAATAGAAGATTTTCACTTTAAAATTTTACCTCCTTGGGTGCCAAATCAAATAAACAAAGCTACATCACCGTTTCCAGAAAATACTCCAATCATACTGTGGACTGTATATCATACTCTATGGTATATTTTTTACCCACAGAATATAAATCATTATTATTACAAATTTTTACCAATATACGACAAAATGATAATTTAGTCCCCAAAATATGAAACGACTATATTGTATTGCCTATAAAGAAGTCAGGAGAGCCAAATAACAACCTTAAGTAACACCGTAACAACGTAGAGTCTTACAGACCTATATCATTAAGTTCTTGTATTATAAAAACTCTAGACAGATTAATCTAAAATCGGCTTGAATACTAGCTTGAATCCAAAGATATCCTTCCCAAATCTCAATATGGCTTCCGGAAATTCAGGTCTACACAAGATGCTCTCACTTCACTAGTTTTCACTGTTCAGGTCAATTTTACAAATAAAGATTCAACAGCTGCAGCATTTATAGGTGTAAACTCTTCATTTGATAACATAAATTTATATATTCTACATAAGAAATTAGTATATCTTGGAATGTCAGGTAAAGTTTCAGATTTCATTATATCCTTGTACAAGAATAGATAGACTTACTAAAAAACTGGGAAACTCCTACCTCCAAGGCTTACGAATATAGGTATACCACAGGGTAGTATTTTAAATCCTCTTCTTTTTTAATTGTACAATATAGATCTAGAACAGATAGTAATTCCACACTCTAATATATTGCAGTTTGCAGATGATGATAATATATGTTGTATACCTCACACACTACCCTTGACATTTGTAGTCGTTAACTTAAATCTACACTAGTCTGTATAAAAAATTATTACCGTTCTCTAGGCTTATCAAGGTCATCTACAAAGACTGAAATTTGTTTTTTTTTAAACGCAAAACTCCTCAAGGTAACTTCAAATTAGGAAAAATAGAATTACCAATCAAAAATTGTGTAAAATATATTTTATCGTAAACTGTTATGGAAGGATCAAATTCATACTATTATAGGAAAAATCTGAAAACTCCGTGATTATCCTTAGAGCATTTTGTAAAACCAGTTGGGGAGCTGACCCGAATATTGCATTGCTATTCTATCGCTCAATGATTCAACCAATTTTCGACTATAGTTTGTATTTATATTGGTCTGCTTAACAGGACATCTTAATAAAATTGAAACTCAAAAGAATAAATGTTTGCTATGCTATGTCTTGGTTACTTAAAATCTATTCCTATTATTTTTATTGAAATTGAAGCTAAAAGGACACCCCTTACACTACGCAGACCATTTTGTGCAGATAAGTTTGTAGCTAGATCTATATCAAAAAACTTCAGCTATTTAAAAAATATTCGTTTTAAATATTTAATCCGATTATACTACACTTAAGCCACAAACATAGGCGTAACACAAAAAAACTCCCATAATTATACGTTGAAAGGTATAGAAAATTGACAATATTTAAAGAACAATTATATCAAAATAAAATACCACCAATTTATACTCAACCTCCTAAAACTCTCTTCTCTAAGATAATGGAAACATATTATATGGATTCAATTTTCCAGGAAATATGAACAACAAAATTTTCAAAGATTAGTGGCCTGCATTTTAATATATTTTTACTGACGGCTCTAAAATTTAAAATAAAACGGGTTGTGCAGTATATCAACGGAATTCTGACTACAAAGAATCATGTCGATTGCCCAATGAAGCTTCAATATATTGACGAACTATCAGCTATCTTACTTGCGATAAAATATGTAGCCTCTATTGGTATGACTAATTACTATTCTGACTGATTGTAAAAGCAAGTCGAAAAAAAAAAACGAAGTCACCAATACGTTAAACATTTAACTGAAAACTTAAAAGCCCCAGGTAACGTTAACAAGACAAAGCACGAAGTAGAACGTTGAGTGCGAAATAAAGCAGTTGAAGTGGCAGTATTGGATCATTTACAAAATAAATATTTGACAATCTATCACACAACTAGCTCGTGCATCTGGTGTAAGAGCATCTAGTGTTGATTGAGTTATAAAATCCAATAAATTTCACCCTTATAAATTTCTTCATTAATTGAACGAAGGTGATTCTGATCGGCGGCTTTAATTTTGTAAAGAATTTACTGAAATCATAAATAACAACCAACATCGATTTTACTATACCTACGTGTTTTTTGGACTTACGTGTACTTTTATGTAAAATTTTAAAGTAAATAGACATAATTGTCGCTATTGGATTAACAGTAATCCTCATCTATTCATGAAGACATAACAAATACCTTTGAAATTCAATGTATGGATTGACAATTTAGGGAATCGCGTTATTGGATCATTATTTCTTGAAGGAAATCTCAACGGAACAATCCGCTCATCACTGACGTATAAGAATCTGATAATAATCTTTTTCAGGATGAACTCTAACAGGACGGGCACCCTCACATTATGATTTATGCATAAAACAATTATTTTATATCAACGTTTTTCGGAGCGTTTGATCAGCAGAAGGGGTCCAATAGACTGGTTAGTCAGATCACCGGATCTTTCACATTTGGATTTTTTTTGAGGGAATACCTAAAATTAAAAGTAAACTCCATTTCACCTGCAGATCTTGCAGAGTTGTGACCAAGAATTGTAACAGAATGCTGATTAATAACACTGGAGATATTTTCAAATGCTAAATACCGATGGAGGGCAAAAAAAGTAATTTGATGATAGATAGATAGATAGATAGGCAGATAAACTGATGGAGTTTAAAAAAAGTAATTTCGAACATTTAATTGGTTCTTGTTTTTATAGTGCCCTATCCAATTAGTGGATGTTGGCGACAATTCTGGCATACTCCTCTTGATCTTGTGTGGCTCTGAAGAGTGCATGGGCATTGAGGTTTGTCCAAATGTTTTTAAGTCACGAGTATTTCTTTCTTCCGATGTCCCGTTTTTCTTCTATCTTTCCTTCCATAATAAGCTTTAAGAACTGGTACTTGGAATTTCAAAATATATGTTTTTTTACTACCAGATAAGCAGTTTTTTTCTTTCTATTATTGGCAGCAATTCTCGTTCGATTTAATACTTTGACATTTCTTGTGTGATCTGTACAGGGAATTAATTGGTTAATGTGATGAAATTTTATATTTTTTATTGTAACTTGGTTAAACCAATAAACTAGTTAAATCCAAAATTATCTTTAAAGGTATTCCGAAAATTGAAAAAAAAATAGAGTGTCGTGTAGAGAAAAAAATACATGTCAAACGATAAACCACTCGACCACACATGCTATTTAAAAAAACTGGTGGTTAATGCAGGGTAATAGGAGATTACATTTGAAGGCATGAATTGTGTTTAAATGTGTTTTTTTTTTATTTTGAAAAAAAACTTGGTTTTCGAGTTTCGGGGGAAAGGTAAAATTTTAGTTGGTACACAATGTAGATATAAAAAGCTATCATAAAGATATATTAATATAGAAGAAAAAGTACGTATTCGGATTAAAATGCTCGTTAAATTTGAACCTGCCTAAATATCTTCCCAATTTTTATATTTCTAAAGTAGTTTCGGTATTGTAAAAGCCATTGTTATAAAATTGTTTAAAAATAAGTTCAACGAGATAGTTTTAAAATTTGTTTCATTTTATGGTATCGAATTATCACTAGTGAAAAAAAGAAACAAATCAGAGCTAACATGTGAACTATATTTTCGGTAAAATTGTAAATGGTTTTTGTATTTGTTGAACAGTCAGATGTCGATAAGTAATATAAGTCTGATAGAACGATATCTACTAAAATATTTAAATCCATATTTTTTGGTCGGTAAACAAATATTTATTTCCGGAAAAATCGTAATATTCAAAACGGCTAAAATATACTCCGAAAAATCTAAATATGTTAAACTGCTATTCGGCTTATTCAAACAAAAGTTTTTTTCAGTTTTATCCTGGATGCTTTGTACAAAAAAAAAGCAAATGATGAATTTCATTAAGCTGAAGGAAAAAGATCCCTTAAAGATAAAAAGATTTAGAAAATAAAGGTCGGACTTGGGATCCAAAACAAACATCGTCCGCAACAATAATGATCATTCGCAAAAAAGTTTTAAAACGTCTGCTTTCAGTAGATATTTTTCAAAATTAAATACTTTAGGATTTATAGTTATATGTACAAAACATTAGAATTTAAATATGTATGCATGTTAAATAACCCATCGTCTAAACACATTGATGTGAACTTTAATGGTACAATTAATTACACTTGGGTATTAATTTCATTTGTGTTACAACGATTACCCTAAATTTTATGACAAGCTAAATGAAAACTACAGAAAAGAATTACTTATTCTATAGTATAGAAAGGTAATAGATAGGTACTATTAGCTCAAGTAACGAAATGAAATAATTATGAAATCATAAGAGATTTGTGTAACCGCTACTCTCGGGCCCCGTGGATCGATCGTAATGTTGATTCTTGTTAAATGTAAGTACTTCGTTTTATTCGCTCTCGTCACTACTTTTAATTATTTCTTAAGACGTTTCCAATCCAACTGCCAACGAGTAGGCATAGATTTGTGAAGGCGTTTTAACGAATTAATAACGAATTTAACTATAACATGAGTTTTCATTACACAAACAATAAGTGTTACATTAAAAATATGTTACAATAACACGGAATGATTATAATATGTTACACAATCTCTAAATTAAAATCTAATTATATTTTTTGATATAAGTGTTCATCTCGAAGGAATTGTAGCACAGCTTTTATTTGGTCAGGGTCGTTTAGGATATCTCGTACTTCACTTTTGAGTTTGTATTGTAATCTTCTGGCCGAATATTGATGGCATTCAGTGAGGATATGTTTGACTGTCAAATATGATTGGCAGCTTTCACAGGAAGGACGGATGCTAGAGGACATTAGGTAGCCGTGTGTGAGTTTTGAATGTCCTATCCGTAGTCGTCTTATCACAATGAGATCTCGTCTTGACAGGGCTGAATAGTCAAATTTAGGCTGACTGATTAATGACGGTTGTATTTCGTGTAAGATCGAATGGTTAGAGTTCCAATGCTGCTGCCAAAGGAGTCCTGTTCTTCTTTTAGTATATGATTTTAGGTCCTTACAAATTTGAATTTTATCGGTGATTTCAGGTGATGCTGTAAATTATGGCAGCCAAATTATGGTAACTGTTATGTTTTGGGGCAAGATAATTTGGTAAGACCATATGATCTTTTGGACGATTGGATGATCGATAAATATATTTTTGATAGAATGGATTGATGCTAAAGAGTCTGTGCATATGGCAACCTGCTTATTAGGTGGATATATATGGTTAAAAGCTTGCAATATACTAAATAATTCACCAGTATAAACGCTGCTGATGGATAGTATAAGTGATGACTTAATTAGTGAATAAGAGGTTGTAACAGAGCAGCCTACTCCTGTGTCATTTTTTGAGACATCCGTGTATAATATTAGGTCGTAACTATTTGTTGGTGAGCGAAATTGGTGAGCGAGGTGTTAAATTTGGGCGTGGAGATGATCCAAGGAGGAGATATATGGGGATAAAGAGGAAGGGTATGTGTAAGAGAGATATCATTAAGTGTCTGTGCTAAAATTAGTGGAATAGGTTTTATTGGTGGTAAGGAATTGGTTATGTCGTGTAAGAGTCCTTCAATATTTGAAGTGAAAACAAAAGCTTCATTAAGTGGACTAGGATTACCATGTGTATTTTCTAGAAAAGCAATAAACTGAGTCTCGGTCAAAGTTAGACTATATTGATTAGTTTTATAAATGGCCGCTACGGATTGTAGTGAACAAGCTGTTAGATTATGTTCCTCTGATTTTGTAGTTTTGGTTTTTTTCTTGTGAGGTTTGGAGACCGTGTTTGTTTTTGTGGATAACGGAGGAAACATTTGGTTAGACGCTGGTTCGGGTGTACTTGCTAAAGATAAAAGAGAAGGAATATCAAAATTGCTGTCTGGTGATATAGCTCTTTTTTGTCCTTGTGTGGGTGGAATTGATGGGTGTATACTTTCAGTATCTATTTCAGTAGGGGTTTCTGTACAGTTTGGTAGTTAGGTCTAATTGAACAGGAGTGCTTACGTCAGAAATTATGTCAGTAGTTTTAGATGAAGAGGGCTCTAGATGGGGTAGTTTAGTTTGAGAAAAAGTAGTTAGATTATTGGTACATGAGTCAGCGGTATGTCCGACCTCTTTACATAAAAAACAATGCATTTTATCCGTAGAAATAAATATACTATAAGGAGTGTTTTCGTATGTAATAACAAAGTTACTATCTACTGAAAAGTTCTCCTTATCGGGGATAATATACGTTACTCTTCGGAAGCTCATTATGTGTGCATAACCTTCTCCGAGTGCACCACATTTCACAAATGACACAGGAGAGACCAGCTGTAATCCAATATCTTTAAGGGCGTTTTTCCAATTATGGAATGTGGAATTGAAGGAGATACATTAGATATAAGAAGGCGTTTAGATGGGGTGATGAGTCTTCTGATAGGAACTACTGTAGAGTTGATAGAGATATTTTGATGTGTTTTTAGAAGGTTATCAACAACTGTAGGCGAGGAAAGATAAATATAGATGCGGTTATTTGGGATACGTGATGCAAAGGTAATATTTTTTGGGATAACAATGTCCCCTATAGCTTTAACATAGTCAAATAAAACAGTATTTGGAATAGCGTGCATTAAAATGGCTTGCTCCTTACGTGGGAAAGTAGGAGGTGGAGGTTTAAATAAAGTAGCAGCGACATATGATTTCGTGGACTTGTGGAGTTATGAGGTTTTGATTTGGGTTCATTTTTGTGAGTGTTCCTGGATACCAAAAATACTTCACTTAATTTTGAATATTGCAACAGACGTCCTAGTAGGACACTGTGGATAAAATAATAGGAATATAACAGTTACCTGTATCTGCAGTTTCGATTATTACCGATAAGACACGGTAATGTTTACTCGTAGGCTACCTGAGTGGGAATGGCTTCGTATGTTTAACTCGTTATTTAATGAATTTATCTGTTTAACACTGTTTAAATCTTTAAAATCCGTGAGGAAATTTAAAATGCTTGTTTTGACTTTGACGTTTATTTGACGTCTTCGATTTTTTTAATTTAATTTAATCATTTTTTATTAAAAAATTTATGATAACTATGAAATCTCTGTTATTCATCTGCTAAACTTTATTTAGCTAATAATTTAAAGTTTTAAAGTAGTATTTAACAAGTTTATATCTTTGTAGTAATTTATTTGGTATCCCGTCTTTATCTGCTGTTTTTCTGTTCTTCTGATTTTTAAGTATTTTCAGAACTTTCTGTACATTTATATTAAGTTCTTCATTTGTGGTCAATTTTAGTGTTTCCGGTTCTAGCGTGATTCTTTCTGTACTTTATCTGCATAGAGCTTTTTAAGGTAGTTAATCCATGTATCCTGTTCTATTTGTTTTGGTTCTATTACCTCCGTTCTTTGACCTCGTTTGTAGTGACCATTTTTTATTTTTTTACAAGTGCATGTGTTTCGTTTCTAATTGTCTTGTAATTATGGTATGCCTTAAAGTTCCTTGACCCAGACCAACATATTAGATTTATTTTGGCTCAGCTTTCTTCAACTCCATCTATTTCTGTGATATATGTGTTTCTGCTTTTTCTCGGTTATTCTTTTTTGAAATAGGTATCTTGTGAAGTCATTCGGTAAGGTTTTGACTTTTACCTTTATGGTGTATTGTGGTGTTTTATTATCACATATCACATATCACATGTGTTTTCATTGGGATTCTTCACAATACCAATTTATGATCGCTTATTATTTCGGCTTATTATAACACTCTGTGTTATGCGTACCAGGGACGCTCGATCAGGATGTGTTTCACAGTTAATACACTTGAGCAGATTTGGCAATTGGTCCTCGGCTCAGACTTCATTTAGTATTCATGTGTAAATCGGATATGTTTCATTCTTAATCTTTGGATAACAGCTTTTTCGTTTCTAGAGATTGTTGTAAGTTCAAATTTTTCAATAGTCTGCCGGATCATATGTAATGTACTCTTGATTGTGTTTCAGTACGTTTGCCAGGTATAATACTGTTGTTGTTTGAAAATTTGCTTTAGGTCATTACGGATTTGAGTACGTTGGGATTTTGAGGATTGACGGTTTACACAAGAAGCTTGCTTGGCTGCCTGGTCTGCTTTTTCATTACCAGGGATATAGGATGGTAGCCAGATAATCGTGACATTTACACCTTAAAAACCGAGTGTACTGTAAGTCCTATGGATTTCTTAAACAAACAGATGCTGAGTGCATAGAGTTTTTATCTATTGTAGTGACGACAGGAAGTCTGTGGATATTGCTTGGTTTTACCATTTGTTTTTAGTTTTTTAAAAAGCTTGTAGTATTGCATAAAGTTCTGCAGTATATACGCTGCATAAATTTGGTAAAAAGATGATTTTATTATTTCATCATGTGGGTAGGGCATATTCAACGCCTGCTTCGCTTTTGAAAACTGTTGCTTTATGAGGAGGCTTGAGGTTTCATGTTTACTGTAATGGAGAAGTGATTAAATGTGGGATTGGTCTCTTCCAGGGCGGAGTATCCGGGAATGAAAATGTATTTTAGTAAGGTCGATAGTTTTTGTTAGAGTTAATTTCTGGATCTCTATTATTGATTGGATCCTTTGTGGGGACTCCCGAGACAATGTTAAAGTAATTAAATGAAAGACTGGATTGGATAGGTTTGCGGATACGAAAGCAAAGTAAGATTAAAGAAGATACTCTCGTATAATCCAGAGCGGTGGTTCATTAGCCTCGCAGTGAAGGCTGTCTATGGGACTATATTTAAAAGCGCCGAAGCAAAAACGAATATTTTCATTGCATTACGTTTTTATACACTAATATGCTGTTTCTTAGCTTACTGTCAAACGTTAAACCAAGTATTTTGTGATGAGTAACTAGTTGGAATGGAGTTCCATTAACGGTCATGATTGGACTTTGGCTGCAGGGTCTTCTGCCAAAACGTATTCATTTCGATTTTGTCGTTGAAAGAGCTTATCCGGTTTTTTTAGACCATTGTATGTGGCCATTGTACTTTTTTCCTGACAATATAAAATAAGTGCCTATATTAAGTGCTTAACTGGTGGACAAATACTGGAGCAAATATGATTTATTGCAAGAATGAACAGTGTTGTACTGAGTACTGAACCTTGTGAGACTCCATTATTTTGCCCGAATGTCGCCGAAATTTCCCAATCTATTTTCACTTAAGTATCGAAAGCTTCTTCTATATCAAAGACAGTAGCGATCAGATCTTGTTTTTTTGACATAGCGGAAGCTATTTGTGTTTGTAATAGCACTTAATTGTCAAGGGTTGAACGGTGACGTCTGAAACCGGATTGCACTACGTCAGTTATTGTATATGTTTCGAGAAGCCATGTTAATATTGAATTACCCATTTTCTCAAATAGGTTACATGATGAATAAATTAGAGAGATAGGTCTGTATAATTTTGTTAGGTTTGAGAGTAGATCAGATTTTTTTTGATATGATAATAAGATTCACGCCACAGTTTCGTTAATTGCTAAGTATGCCATATCTTGTTATAAAGATTCAGGAGTATTGCGAGGCTGGATGAGATACATTTTTTATGACTATATTTGGTATATTGTCCGGTCCAGCGGCGAAGTTCGTACAAGAGGATAGTGCAAGTGCTAACTCTTCTTGTGTAAAAGGAAGGTTATTAACGTCAATGTCGTGTGTACAAATTTGCGGAGCAAGAGGAATTTGTATATTCTGGTTATTTGAACTTCCAATCTGTTCGACTTTAGACTTCAATTTCCATACAAAACTTTTAGCCATTTCAGCCAAATTTTGCCAGGAATTTTTTTTTTGCTTTTTTTTTTCAGGACAATTTAACTTTTACTTAGCTTTTTGAAATATATTTGGTTTTCTTGAGTTCTTTTTTTTTCGATATATGTTGAGGGTCGTTTTGCAATGACGTACAGTTAGTTCACATTCTGAGTTCCACCATGGTACTGCGGTTTTAGAGGGGCATATTGTTTTTTTTACATGATTTGTTTCAGACATAATAATGCAATTATTAAAGACAGTTATTGCCTCGTCTCTATCTTCAGATTGTTAAAGTAATAAAATATTATCTTCGGTGCTATTTTAAAAATTATTTTAGTCCGCTTAGCGATATTCAATTTAGTAATGATGCAAATATTTTTATTGCTATTTGTTATGACTATGGAGAAGTGGTTGCTATCATATAAGCTATCTAAAATATACAATGATAGTCAATCGGCAGACTTTGAGTCACATATGTTTAGATCGATGGAGGAGTAAGTTACTGAGGCGATGTTAAAATATGTACTAGCTCCACTATTCATGAGACAAGTATTATTGCAACCCAATACGGTCTCTACTGTTTTTTTTTTCTACCAAATGTTTTTTTATTGAGCCCCACATAGTATTACCGGCGTTTAAGTCTCTAACTAATATAAAAATACTGAGAAGTTCGCTAATTAAGTCATCTAACTCGGTTTTTGTTAAGTTGTAATTAGGTGTAATATATGTATTCCATAATGGTTATTTGGTCTAGACACCAAACAGTCATTGCTATGGCCTCCAAATTGGTAGTTAGGATATATCGTATAGAAAACAAATCATTAGACACGAAGAAATATGTTCCTCCACTTGCTGTTGTAAACGTAGTGCGAAGGAAATGGTAACCTTCAAAATTTTTAAGTTCACGTCTACGTGTTTCCTTGAAATTGGTTTCTTGAAGGCAGATAATATCTGCTTTTGTATTATTGACTAATTGTTGTTGGCGTCCTAAGCGAGGGTAAAACCCATCGCAGTTCCACTGCATTAACGTAAAAGTAAAATATTTTGAAGGTTGAGAGGTCAGAGAAAAGTAGGTTAGATAATCTTCATCATTATTTTGTCGATTGCAAAGTTGTACTTCCAATTTCTGAATTGTCTTTATTAAGTTGCTATTTAGTTTTCGTCGTCAAGTAGTGATGGAACATTTTAAGTAACCTGCTGTGCTTTTTGTAGAGGATTATAACTGCCGAATGAATTTTCCAGAAAGGCAAAAATATTTTCAATCGGTAAGGAGAATAAGTTTGGATTTTTTTGATAAAGATTATTAATTGTGAGAACATAGGACGCGGTTAATTTAGACTGATCGGGTGCGACTTTCTTAGATTTTTTAGCTTCATGCTTTTTAGACACGTTTGCATCGGGTGAAGGCATTTGTTTGTCTTTGATGGGTAAGTTAGTAGATGTCAGGGAAGGACGTTTGTTTATTTGGGAGAGGATTGCGGGGGGATTTTGACAGTTACTTGCTGTATGTCCATGTTTTTTGCATAGAAAACATGCCATTTTGTTAGTAAAGAGAAATAGTCTGTACAATTTATTGTCGAATGGAATTATTAATGAATTTGGAGTTTTAAGGCTATCTGCAGTTGGAGTATTTATATATAGTTGTAGTATAGTTGGATACTATATTATGGAGTGGAATCATGGACGTTAAATCTAGATACCATGAGATGACTTAACGCCTTTGAGATGTGGACCTATAGAAGAATTATGAGGGTTTCCTGGGTAGATAGAGTTACAAACAATGAAATACTGAGAAGAATAGGCAAAGATAAGGAAATTGAACTTACAATTAAAGAAAGAAAGCTACAGTATCTCGGACATGTGATGCGGGGCGATAAGTATGGCATCCTGCGACTCATAATGCAAGGAAAAATAGATGGCAGAAGAAGCATCGGAAGAAGACAAATTTCATGGCTGAGGAACCTGAGAGAATGGTTTGGATGCAGCTCAAAACAACTATTTAGAGCTACTGCCTCAAAAATTAAGATAGCTATGATGATTGCCAACCTCCGTAGCGGAGATGGCACCTGAAGAAGAAAGCAGTTGGAGTAAAGTATACCTATCTTCTGAATCTCATAATATGCTTTAATTCGTCATCAGGGATTTCAGCTTTAAGATGTGACCCTGGTGAAGCAAGTTAAAGTCCTAGATCTTAAAGGTGTTTTTCTATAATGCAATGAGGTATTGATGGACAGACGATTGAGATTATTAGTCTTTTTGCTGGGGTTACCAGTCTTCTTACGGGTAGTTCTACAGAGTTAATTGTGATCGTGGGATATTTTGTTAAAATATGGTCGACATTTCATGGGTATATTTACATTTTTGTACTTCGTGTAAACATTGTCTGTGTACTAACAGGGCAACTTATTTTGTGGCTCTGGTTTCTTCGGCAGCACTGTTGTAAATCATTATATATTCATCTAGCATAATTTAACCGTTTTCTTATTTCTTCGCCCTTTATAGTGCACATATGTCTATATTTTTTTCTTTAAGCTCTTTTTTAATTTATTGCTCTCTCGTGTTTATATGATTTTATGTTCCAAGTACCGATGCAAAGTATATTTTTCTTTTTCCATAAATTCGTTGTGCTCTTTCTCCCGTTAGTCGTCATGACGAAATGATTCTTGTTCCAAGGCCTGCTCCTGATTCTATGAGCTGTATGTTTTTAAAGTCTGTCAGTAGGGTGCTAACTTCAGAAGAATCCTACGAATATCATGGACTAAAAAAATGTCAAGCGTAGAATTTCCTAGAAGAATAGAAAATAAAGCTGAAATAATATTGACTATCAAAAGAAGAAAACTTAAGTATTTGAGTACCTGGGTCATGTGATGAAAGGGCCAAGATACTCATTGTTACAGCTTATTATGCAGGGCAAAATTCGAGGAAAGCGAAATGTAGGAAGACGAAGAATATCGTGGCTTAAAAACTTGAGGGAATACTTTTTTTCATATAACCGATTATTAAAATACTCATTATTAGCTAAATCAAAGATATACACCTCTGCATTTACATATTTATATGGAGAGAAATGATGAAGGATAAAAAATAATTATCATCATCATCATTGATGCTACAGCCCTATAAAAGAGCCTCGACCTTCCCAAGTCTATTACGCCAGTCAGTTCGATACATTGCCAATTGTTGCCCGTTTGCTGCGCCTATTTTTCTACCATCCTCATCTACACCATCCCTCTATCTGAGTTTTGGCCCACCCCTACTTCTACCTCCCACAGGTTGTGATATTAGGATTTTTCTAGGAGGGTTATTTTTCTGTGATCTTGCCAGATGTTTTGCCCATCTTATTCTTCCTATTTTTATAAGAGATACTACGTCTTTACCACGAAATGTATATTTATATCTGTGATATATCTCATAGTTATACCTCTTTCTCCAAACACCATTTTTACAGATATCACCGAATATTCTTCTCAGGATACTTCGTTTAAATGTAAGCAGGAGGTTTTCATCTGCTTTATAGATGGTTCATATCCCCGACATATATGTCAACACTGGTTGTATAAGGGTTTTGTATATGGTTATTCTTGTTTTTTGGCTTAAGTTTTTGCTTCTCATATGTCTACTCAATCAAAAATAGCATTTGTTTGCTAAGATTATTCATCGCTTGATTTCTTCCGTCATGACGTTTTCCTTGGTAATCAGGGAGCCTAGTATGTGAATTTGTCTACCACTTCAAACATAGAGTTATCAACAGTGAATTAGTCGCCGATGTTTCTGGCTCTATTGTTGGGTGTTGATGCCATTATCTTAGTTTTCTCCTTATGCAGGCCCATATTTTTTGAGGCATTTGACAAGGTGGTATACATTTCTTCTAGTTTGCGTGTTGTGCGGGCAACTAGGTCAACATCATCTGCATATGCCAAAATTTGGGATGATTTATTAAAAATGTTTCCCCTGTTGTTTATTTGGGCATCCCTGACCGCCTTTTCCAAAGCTATGTTAAAAAGATGACACGCCAGCGCATCTCCCTGCCGCAGCCCAACATACGTTTCAAATGCCTGTGATTGTTCACCCTGTATTTTGACTTTGCAAACAACATTACGCATTGTAGCCTTAACCAATCTTATCAGTTTATCGGGGATGTGGAATTTATCCATGGCTTTATACCATTTATTTCTTAGAACATGAAACCTCAATATTCCGGGAGTATTGGATTTTAGGAAGTGTAGAACTTCCAAATTTCAAAAGAACTGGAAGAGAGGTGATAAAAATACTAAAAATATGGCTAAGCTCAGAGGAACAAAGTTAAATGGCCAAAGAGACACTAAATCTCAAGTGAGTGTTCGGGCTAGCTTCAATGCACTGAATTGTGGCTTTAAAGATACAAAGCAGATAGCAAGGATAATGAGCTAATGGGACAAGAAATGAAATGAGACCTATTAATATCAAACGTGATACAACTAAAGAAGGTCACTGGGAATAAATTTATAGAAAAAGGACGATAAGAAGAGAAGAAGAAGGGAGCCAACTCAACGATAGTTGAGATTTTGAAGTAACAAATGACTGGAAACAAATGATACTGGAGATAATAACCTGAAATACAAAATACTAAATACTAATCTTGTCTTGCTATATTATATTCTGGTTAGTAGAAACTGAAATAAAACTCAAAATAGTAACAATAAATATATTTATAAAAATGTGTGTATATATATATATATATATATATATATATATATGTATTAACAATTTACATATAATGCAAAATTAAATAACAGTGGTAGTGGGTGGTGTAAAGATACAATAGGACCTAATAGCCCCTCAACAAGCGAATAGTCACTACCACTGGCCAAATAAAGTGTGAAATATTAGTAAAAACCTAGAATAGTCCGTATGGTAGCCAAAGTCTTAACACTAAAAGTTAGTAATTTAATTTAACTTAGTTCTACTAGAATGTGATACAAGTGACAGTATGGTAAAGATATCAAAATTGATAAATCTAGTACCATTTATATCATAGATAAAAAGTGAGTTGTTACATATTCCTTATATAATGTTTTAAAAACGACACGAAATTTATTTCCCTTCCCAATATCCAAATTATATTATATTAAAATGTATTGTATTAAAAGAAAGTATTATATCAAAAAGTGAGTTTGGTTAGACTCCTTCTATCCTATTTGAAAAACCTAATAAAAACATGAAATGTATTTTCCCTCCTCAATATTTTAGAATTATATTATATCAAAAATGTATTCACCTGATCATATTGTAACGAGTTCGTTACTTAAAGAACCACTTACCTTTTTGTCACTGGAATCTTTTAATTTAATTATAAATTAAATTCATCTTTGAAATATTCTTAAACCAAAAATTTAAATAACTCCAGTAAATTTTATTTTCTAAAGTTGGCATTAAATCCCGCCCTCTGTGTAAGATTCGGAAAGTACATCATCTTGGCAGCGAAGTACCGTCAGATCGTCACTTGCTTGCTGGATCCTACCGAATAAACACCGATCAAAGTAGAGCGGCTGGGGTGCCATGTTTCCGAATTTGGTTTAAGTTTATTTTTTATTTTGTGGAGAAGATGTTATTTTAGAAGGAAACCATTTGTTACGTTGTTGTTTTTTTTTGGGAAAATACTTTAAGTTTGGACCACAGCCGCCTACTTCCGGGATCCAGTGACAAGTCAGGGAAGAAAAATTATTCAGTTTGTTTTATGGGGTAATATTTATTGGGACAATTCGGGGAAGAAAAATTTTAAGTTTGGGTTAGGAAGAATTTGAAGGACTTAATTTAGTACCTCCTGATATAGCATACAGATTTGGAGTAATACCCACCTGTACCTAGTTCTCCACCGGATCATCTCCAGGGAAACCTATAGAAACCGGCCGGAAGAACTGATCTTTATTTTTTTTTATTTTTTATTCTAATAATTTAAATAATTCTACATCCTCTTCAAGGTTTAACTTTTGTTTCATTTTAATTTCAATACATATCATTAATAATAATTACATTCACTTTTCATAAAATATTTATCATTGTAACTTAATTTAATTATTTATTGTCTACCAAGGGATGAGGTTTTAACTCTCCCTTGAATCTCTCTTTGTCAGGTTATTGTGTGCACAAATATCCGGAGAGGTTTATTTCATTTATTTGATAATTGTAACGTTTATATTATTATATATCTCTTTTTATATTATATACTTAACTATTGCATAAACTTAGTCAAAATTTAACATTAATAGGTACGTTAGGGGGGAAAATTGTTTTCATCATTATATTCAGGGTTTTAATTGTAAATATAGATTCGTTAATTGTATATAAGAGGTGTTGGGTTATATTGTTATATATAGGGGTTTAAAATAATTTGTACATAATATAGGTATTTATTAAAGTTGGGTTAAAACAATTTAAGATTTCACTTGGTACCTATCCTTTAATATTTCAGCAATACAAGATATCTCGGAAGAAACCATTTAACTTCCTGGCGCCCAAACATTCAGTAGAGCAACTTTATCTTTCTTCTGTTTATTTCTTGGTAGTCTCTAGTCATTAATTCTTACATCTTACGGTCTCTGTAGGGCATGCAAATTGGCCGAATCCCTCTTTGATTGTCAAGTGGTCATTCTCCTGCATAGTCGCTAGCCAGCATTCAATTTATTATATTTTAAAATTCATATTTACCCTTTATTTATTTCTTTCACATAATTTATTTCTATCTAATCCCTTTATCTTCTATTATTCCACATATTAGTTCGTTGGTGTATCAAGGTACATTTTAGAGTTTACCCTATTGCTACACTACACATCCTTGTTATATTGGCGCTCCAGCCAATCCATTTTTGTTACATTGGCGTTCCCAACGTGGTGCCTTTTCTCAGTTCAGACCGTACATTCTGAAGTATATTTCTCTTTGCAAAATATTCTTTATTATTTCTAATTTGTTCCTGTTGCTCTTTGTTCATTTTTTTTAACTTCTTTATTTATTTATTGTTTTTCTTATTAGATTTACATTTATAGATATACTTGTATTGCTGTAGTTTACTTATATTCATATTTAAACCCTCACCTTTTAATCTCATTGTGTACAGTTAACTATCTATCTTACTATTATTGAACTTTAAGAATTTAATAATTTAGATATTACTATTTTTTATACATATATATATTAGCCAATATTGGTGAATTTTTTATATTCAGGTATTTGTTAACCATATACTTGTTGAAACCATTGTGTGTTGCTTCAAGGATTGTGTTATATTTACTTAACTTTACTTAACCACTTTGAAATTTTTGTGAATAACTTTAGATTATTCTTGGATTGATTTTGTGGTGTGTTGGTACATACTTACTTATATATATATATATATATATATATATATATATATATATATATATATATATATATATTTTTTTTTTTTTTTTTTGAAAACTTTATATTACTATTCGATTGTTTTGTGGAGTGTGAGTATATTATCTCCTTGTCTATTCTACCTATTCATCTATTTGTTTTTCTTTCACAATGTCTGCATTCAAGGTAGAACATTTGTTAGTGAAGGAATTGGATTATGAGTTAAGGATTGGGGACATCAATATTGATGAGTCTTCCAATGTTGATCTTAAACGCAAAATATTGCGTGGAGCTTTAAGGCAGGAAGAAGGAAACAGGAGTTTTTGGCAGATTTCTGCCTCAAATATTCCTTTTGAGGTCCAACAACAGGAGATTGAGGAGACTATGGGTGATTTAGCGAAAAGGATAGCCGATTTTAGAGGGACTGTCCAAGATAGCCTATATTCCAGGCTAATATCACGTCTAGCTCACATCTCAGGTCGTATTCATTTACTATCTGTTTCAGATGAGGCACAACAAATCTTCCAACGCTCTGTTTCTGTCCAAATCTTAAGTCTAGAGGGTGAACTTGATTCTCGAGTGAGTCCAGTAGCAACATCAACTCCAATCTCTTCTATCCAAGCAGCAAATGCATTTATACAACCCAAACCTGTTCAGGTTCATAAATGGGGCATTACATTTTCTAGTGAAGGTCATTATGACCAGGTTATTTCCTTTTTAGATCGAGTGGAATGTCTTCGTGTATCGAGAGGAGTGAGTGAGGAGGATCTCTTCGCAGCGTCTGCAGAATTGTTTTCAGGTGCAGCTTTTACGTGGTTTATGAATAACCGCACTAACTTTTCAAATTGGTCTGATCTAGCTCAGAAACTTAAGTCTGATTTTCTACCTTACTCTTTTCAAGACGACCTTTTAGATGAAATTAAAAACCGTAAACAGAAGCCAGACGAGTCTGTTACGATGTTCATTAATACTATTTTAGGTATGTGTAGTCGCCTTGAAACACCTCTGACAGATTCTGCAAAGATTAAGATTATCCTCAAATGTCTATTGCCATTCTATCATCAGCAGTTAGCCCTTGTAGATATCACTAGTATTGCTGATATTACGGAGAAGTGTAAACGTTTAGAAGAAACTTTATCTTGGTCTTCTCACCTTCCTTCCACTTCTCGACCCTCTTCTTTTAACTCTTCACGTCACCTAGATACTTCCAAACACCGTTCTTGGCAATCCAAAGGTCATGCACGTAATATTTCCACATTAAGTTCTGTAGTGTGCTGGAATTGTCGTGAGTCTGGTCATACTTTTTATGATTGCGGCATCCCTCGTACCCGTATTTTCTGCCACGGTTGTGGTAGAGAAAATACCCTCAAACGAAATTGTTTTAAGTGTTCGGGAAACGAACGATCGGAGGTCCGTCCCCTGAGCGTTTCTCCGTCCACACCCCCATCAGGGAATCAAACCGTTGCATCAAACGAAGTCACTGGTCCAACCACGTCAAGCCACCCGAACCCATCTTCCAGTCGGAAAGGGAAAGGGGTTGTATCCAAAAAACCAACACACACCACACCAAATCATTCCAAGAAGTAACTTCCCAATATAATACATCGGATTTACATAGATTATCTTCCCCAAAAATCTTCCCAAATTTTAGTAATAAACATAATAGTAGCAGTGTAGTAGTTCCAGTATCTATACCAGAATCTACCACAATTCAGGAGGATTCTTTTATTTCTGATTCTTCTTGTTTGCCTGTTGCATCCTCTGATTGTGTAAGTAGAGATAATAAGTTTAGTTTAGTACCATTTAAAGTTTTTGACCAATCAGATAATGATTGTTTTGATTTGAATTCTTTATTAGTGAGAAAACATAATGATAATAGACCTTATCTTCCTATTAAGATTTTAGGACAATCTTGTTTAGCTCTTTTAGATAGTGGCTCGAACATTTCTGTGATAGGTTCACATTCATTAGCTTTACTGAAAAATGCTGAGATTTCTATTATGCCCATTTCTTCTCTGCAAGTGTCTACTGCAGATGGTACAGTTCAGTCTATTACAGGCAAATTTGAAACTGAAATCACAGTAGCAGATTTATGTAAACAAATTACATTCTATATTATTCCTTCAGTTCAGAATTCTATAATTTTAGGTATGGATTTCTTAAATGCTTTTAATAGCACATTAAATTGTTCTAATTTTTCCTTTTCGATTTCTCAATTTAATCTGTCCTTACTTAGTGCTATTCAGGATTTTACTAGTATATCTAGTTCCGAACAAAGGCAATTAGAGAATATGATCTCTAAATTTACAACTCTTTCGTCGAAAGACAAGTTAGGTCGTACATCCTTAATATCTCACACTATCGAGGTGGGAGATACCACACCTTTTAGACAATACCAGTATCCTATTCCTCAGGCTTGGCAAGTTGACTTGGAAAAGGAAATTGATTCCATGTTAGAGTTGAATATCATTGAACCTTCCACGTCTTCTTACTGTAGTCCTTTGTGGTTAACCAAGAAAAAGGATGGATCTTTTCGGGTTTGCTTCGATGGTCGAAAGTTGAATAATATTACTACAAATCGGGATGCTTATCCTATTCCCCGAATAGACGTCATTCTCAGTAAACTTCAGAATGCTAGGTATATTTCTTCTATCGATCTATCTAAAGCCTTTTTACAAATTCCTTTGAGTGAGGAAAGTAAAAAGTATACAGCTTTTGCAGTTAGTGGGAAAGGATTATTTCAGTTTGTCACTATGCCTTTTGGTCTTGTTTCAGCTCCTCAGACAATGTGTCGTCTGATGGACTTAGTCATTGGTCCTCAGTTAGAGCCCTATGTTTTTTATTATTTGGATGACATTTTGGTTGTCACTCCTGATTTTTCTCTTCATATGGAAATTTTGGATAAGTTGTTTTCACGTCTAAAAGAGGCTAATTTAACTATTAATTTAGATAAATGTCAGTTTTGTCGTCCTAGTCTTAAATTTTTAGGATATGTAGTCGATAGTAAAGGTTTAAGGACTGATCCTGATAAAGTTAGTGCTATCAAGGATTTTCCCATTCCTAAGACTACTACTCAAGTCCGTAGGATATTAGGGATGTGTGGGTATTATCGTCGGTTTGTGCCGTCTTATTCTACTTTGTTATCCCCACTTACAGACCTCCTTAAAAATAGGAAAAAAGGCCAAACCATTACATGGACTTCAGAAGCCGATGATGCTTTCCGGCGTATAAAAGAAGCTCTTACTAGTGCTCCTGTCATGACGTCTCCGAATTTTAAAGAGCATTTCTATCTCATGACAGATTGTTCCAACACTGCGTCAGGTGGTGTACTATTTCAAATGAAGGATGGTTCGGAACATCCAATAGCTTATACCAGCAAAAAGCTCAATAAAGCACAGAAAAATTATTCCACCACAGAGAGAGAACTTCTTGCAATTATCCATGGTCTTGATGCCTTTCGGTACTATCTTGAGGGTCGTAAGTTTACTATCATCACAGATCATAGTTCTTTATTATGGTTACATTCCATGAAAAATCCGTCACAACGTTTGTCCCGTTGGATTTGTAGGCTTTCTGTTTTTGATTATAATATTGTTCATCGCAAAGCCAATGGTGTTGTGGTTGCAGACGCGTTGTCACGTACATTCGATATCAATCTTTTAGATCTGTCCACTTTATCTCCAGATAATTGGTATCGAAAGATGATTCATAATGTCACCCAAGAACCTACTAGGTATCCTGATTTCAAGGTGGAGAATAATATCCTCTATAAACATGTTATCAGTCCAGTTGAATCTCTATCGAATATGTCTGATTGGAAGATAGTAGTCCCAACAGCAAATAGGGATGAAGTCTTAAGAACTTTTCATGATGATGTGACATCAGGTCACTTTGGCTTTTATAAAACGTTTAGTAAAATAGCTGAGTTATATTACTGGCCTGGTTTGCGCAACTTAGTTAAGAAATACATCTCTAGATGTAGAGTTTGTGCAACGTGCAAGCCGAGTAACCTACCTCAAGCTGGATTAATGGGTTCGTTTAGGAACATTAATTTTCCATGGCAAATGATCTCTTTAGACCTTATTGGACCATATCCACGCAGTTATTTAGGTAACACATATTGTTTGGTAGTTGTAGACTACTTCACCAAATTTCCTTTAGTTTGTCCTCTGCGTAAGGCTACAACTCCAGCCATTTTGAAGTTCTTAGAGGAACAAGTGTTCTTACTATTTGGTATTCCCCAAATAGTATCATGTGATAATGGTCCACAATTTGTTTCTAAAGCTTTTAAAGATCTATTAAGTAAATATAAGGTCCAAAAGATATTCTACAATGCAGCTTATCATCCGCAAGCTAACCACACTGAACGTGTAAATCGTAGCATTGTTACTGCTCTTCGATCTTACACTTACAGTGATCATAGAGCTTGGGATAAGTACATCCATTCAGTTGCTCAAGCCATTCGAACTTCTGTTCATGAAATCACTCAGTGTTCTCCAGCTTATGTTAATTTTGGTAGGCATGTTCCATTGTCAGGTGATTATTTTGGTTTAATTTCTGAAAATTCGACAACTCTTCCTCAAATTTCTGAGAAACTTCACCGTATGGAAGATCTTCAAAACCTACCTCCAATATTCGCTGACATTAGGAAGAAGTTGAAAGCTTCTTACCTTAGAAATCAGCATCAATATAATTTGAGGAAACGAGAGTTGCGATTTTTTGTGGGCGATCGAGTTTTGAAACGGAATTTTGTAAAATCAAATAAAGGTGATGCCATTTCTGCTAAGTTTTGTCAGAAATATGTTCCCTGTACTGTCGTTAGGGTAATATCTCCTTTAGTTTATGAATTAAAAGACAATTCGACAAATAGACGAATTGGTCAATTTCATATAAAGGATTTACTCCCTGATAATACAACAGATGAGGCAGCATCTTCATCTTCAGAGGAAGATTAACTTAATGTCTATTAAGTTAACTTATTCCTATGATTGTTATTGTTTTGGCTCGGTTTGGTTACGATTTGATATTTTCTTAGATTTTTGTTATTAATCACCAGATTTGGAATATCTACAGCTTATAATTTGATTAGTATTTGTTTATAATAAGTTAAAATTATTAAAGCCATTAGAGATTTTTACTTATATTAGGTGTTGCACTGGTATGGAACTAAATATTGTAATGCTACTATACTGCGCTATATGTTTATGTGTTGTATCACTTTCTTCCCATTTTACTTACTTGTTTTGCCAGTTTGGAAAGAAGTTGTAATTTTTTATGTATTTGGATTAAGTTTATTGGTCATGACTAGTTTATAGTAACATGTATCTCGATTTGCTATGTGGGATGTTTTTTTAAATCAGTCATTAGGAATTTATATAGACAATCAGTATGCATACTTTTAGGACACTCCTATATTATTTAGATTATTCTGCCTGTGTATATGTGAATGAATACGTGGGTTCGAAGTTTTAGTTCAATTAGTGGCCACAGTTGTTCAATGAATTTCGGAATTCACCATTTTTATGACAAGCTGTACAGTTATCTAGGCAGTAGAATGTCTTCCATTGTTAATGTTAATTAGGATTTGAATATTTAGCTTAATATTTTAGCTCCTTAATATTTTATTAGCTCCTTAGCTCCTTAATATTTTCAGACTTTGGTCTAATAACTGAATTGTTCCTTAGCTGATTTATTATTCTTACTTATATAGTTTATTGGAGGAAGCAATCCATGACATATTCCCTTTACAGCTAGCAAGTTTAGATTACAGTTATGAATAGTATTTCATATTTTGGCAACAAATGACCATTTATAGTTATTTTCACTTCTTTCCTTAGGCACTTATTTATATTTTGGTATATTGAACAAGAAATTATCCTGTTCTCTTTTATTAATATCAGAACGACCTATAAATTTGCAGTTTCTTCAGAAATTGGTCTACTCGTTCTTGATGTTCTGTTTGTTATTACTTCTACCTTACTCTTACTATTTAGCTATGGTTGTTAGAGTTTACTGGCACACTAAACTTTTTTTAGTGCACTTATGCTAGATATTCTTATAAATTTGTTGTAGCTACCTGCTATAGTTATCGAATATCAGCATAAGTTAATTTTGTTGTAAGAAGTTACCACAGCAGTTCACACGCTTTGGTACTCTACATTTTGAGCTTAAGTTGTTCAGCTTTGCATTTGCTAGGATGATTGAGTTTATAACACCTCCTAGTTTTTTATTTTTGGTCTTTATTTTGGATCCCAAATGTACTGATGGCAGATCATCAGGATGGAATCGGTTTTATGGCTGTCCTTTTGTTCAAGCCGTTAGTCCCACATTTTGATCCAATAAGTTATTTGATGAATTTTTAGGTTAGGCACATATTACCGGATGTGGGTATATGTGGACCTACCCTTTTTGGTTTATTTGGTTATAGTGTGAATTGGGTCATTATTTGCCTGATTGATTATCTTTGGATATGCTACTTTATAAATCTGTTGTCCACTGTATGGTCAATTTTGGATTTACCATCCAATTCGACACATAGATTGTTTTATATACGTTTAGTATTTTTATTGTTACGTATATTGTTTTATATACGTTTGGTATTTTTATTGTTACTTATTATTGTGTATCGGTCGACCCATTTGCCATATGCTCTCCTATAAATCTGTTGTCCATTGATGAGTCAATTTTGGAACCAGGGTCCGATTTCACATTATTTTGGATTATTTGTATCGAGCATTTGTATTACTAGTCTATAGTATGCTATGTTAGAGTCTTACTTTACTTTATTTTACTCTAAATAGTATGTGTAGTATGGGTATCTTTAGATGAAACCATTTCTTTATCTCTACATCACTCATAATCTGTGGTTAATTATAATCGTGTGAATTGATGTAGATTGTTTTAGAAGTAATTATAGTGAGTTATATTATAGTGAGTTAATATAATAGCTGTATTTGGCAAATTGGTGCCATGGCTATAATTTTTATATATGTTTATATTTTTTTTTCTCGATTCTTGATTGCTCTACATATGGTTGAAGTATTGGTTAACCTACATCTAATCAATCAGTCAAGTAAAAGAAAAAAAAATTTTTTCACTTAAAATTTTTTTCTCCAAGTAAGAGGGGAATGTAACGAGTTCGTTACTTAAAGAACCACTTACCTTTTTGTCACTGGAATCTTTTAATTTAATTATAAATTAAATTCATCTTTGAAATATTCTTAAACCAAAAATTTAAATAACTCCAGTAAATTTTATTTTCTAAAGTTGGCATTAAATCCCGCCCTCTGTGTAAGATTCGGAAAGTACATCATCTTGGCAGCGAAGTACCGTCAGATCGTCACTTGCTTGCTGGATCCTACCGAATAAACACCGATCAAAGTAGAGCGGCTGGGGTGCCATGTTTCCGAATTTGGTTTAAGTTTATTTTTTATTTTGTGGAGAAGATGTTATTTTAGAAGGAAACCATTTGTTACGTTGTTGTTTTTTTTGGGAAAATACTTTAAGTTTGGACCACAGCCGCCTACTTCCGGGATCCAGTGACAAGTCAGGGAAGAAAAATTATTCAGTTTGTTTTATGGGGTAATATTTATTGGGACAATTCGGGGAAGAAAAATTTTAAGTTTGGGTTAGGAAGAATTTGAAGGACTTAATTTAGTACCTCCTGATATAGCATACAGATTTGGAGTAATACCCACCTGTACCTAGTTCTCCACCGGATCATCTCCAGGGAAACCTATAGAAACCGGCCGGAAGAACTGATCTTTATTTTTTTTTATTTTTTATTCTAATAATTTAAATAATTCTACATCCTCTTCAAGGTTTAACTTTTGTTTCATTTTAATTTCAATACATATCATTAATAATAATTACATTCACTTTTCATAAAATATTTATCATTGTAACTTAATTTAATTATTTATTGTCTACCAAGGGATGAGGTTTTAACTCTCCCTTGAATCTCTCTTTGTCAGGTTATTGTGTGCACAAATATCCGGAGAGGTTTATTTCATTTATTTGATAATTGTAACGTTTATATTATTATATATCTCTTTTTATATTATATACTTAACTATTGCATAACCTTAGTCAAAATTTAACATTAATAGGTACGTTAGGGGGGAAAATTGTTTTCATCATTATATTCAGGGTTTTAATTGTAAATATAGATTAGTTAATTGTATATAAGAGGTGTTGGGTTATATTGTTATATATAGGGGTTTAAAATAATTTGTACATAATATAGGTATTTATTAAAGTTGGGTTAAAACAATTTAAGATTTCACTTGGTACCTATCCTTTAATATTTCAGCAATACAAGATATCTCGGAAGAAACCATTTAACTTCCTGGCGCCCAAACATTCAGTAGAGCAACTTTATCTTTCTTCTGTTTATTTCTTGGTAGTCTCTAGTCATTAATTCTTACATCTTACGGTCTCTGTAGGGCATGCAAATTGGCCGAATCCCTCTTTGATTGTCAAGTGGTCATTCTCCTGCATAGTCGCTAGCCAGCATTCAATTTATTATATTTTAAAATTCATATTTACCCTTTATTTATTTCTTTCACATAATTTATTTCTATCTAATCCCTTTATCTTCTATTATTCCACATATTAGTTCGTTTATCTTCTATTATTCCACATATTAGTTCGTTGGTGTATCAAGGTACATTTTAGAGTTTACCCTATTGCTACACTACACATCCTTGTTATATTGGCGCTCCAGCCAATCCATTTTTGTTACAATATGCATATGAAAAGTGTACACTACTAGATAGAAAGTAACAAAAAGGTTGGACAATCAAACAACTTATCTTTACAGCACTATAAGTCCATAGGAAAACTACTCTTGGCACGGTTAAATCAGTTTGTTGCTGTAAAGGACAAATCCCAGGGGAATCTGGGCACAAAACCGGTCACTGGTCTATCTGCTCGGAGTAACGGCAAAATCCACGAGAGTTGCTAACTATTTAAGAACTTCTGTTACTAGTATCCTTGAGGGAATATTCTTAAGTGAATACTCTCAAGTGACGGAATCTAAAAGAATTATCAGATTTAATTTCTATGTAATTTAATAGGTGTAGCAGCATGGATTGACTGCACCAAAACAAAACATCAAAACATTAGGTTAGGTCAACATGTCAAAATTTCTGAAGTTACTTCGTAGACATGACAGGCTTGCGCCATGAAATGAACATGCGCAGAATACAAAAGGCTGTTCAATAATTGTAGAGCCTATTATATTCCACCAAAAAAGTTGGAGAAAAAAAGAAAACAAAAAACCTTAATGATACGACGTGGACTAAAACAGAATTTAAGTTTGAAGATGTAAAAAATGACCTTATGTTCTTTGAGAGTGAATGAAGGAAATTTTAATTTAAATTATTTCGGAACTCAAAAATAAATCTCTAAAGAAATACTAAACTGCAGTGATAAATTTGATTATATGATAAAGAGATAATACGTATGAAATGATTTACTTACATGGAGCCGCAGTACGCCAAAAAAAAAAATCTCCCTTTTTATGTGGAACTCTTATAAATGAATCTTGTTTTTGTAAAATTAATTACTTATTATTATTATGATTACTGAATTATATATTTTTTATTCTTGTCCTCGCTTTTATTTGCGTCAATTCCGTCACTTTGAACGTGAGAGAAACTCACCGGTTGGCGTATCTGCGTATACGAGTTCTGACCAAAACTGATCGTTCTCGTATAAACTCGATTAACTTTTCTTCCAAAGTGATCCTTGCGCGTGTGCGGAAAAATGTCGTTTTAAAATCGATCGCGGGTGGGTCACAAAAAATTTCTTAAGGGGTTTTATTATTACAATATTTAAATTGGATAATATTGGATTAATAAGTAGCGTAAACGCTACAAACACTATCATAGGCTGATTTAAATTCTACGAAAAGATGGTATGAGTCGATATTAAATTCGTTGGTTTTTTCCAGTATTACTTTGCCTTAGCAGAAAGATCTGGTCTGTTGTTGATCGACCAGGCCTAAAACCACTTTGATATTCGCCAAGAAGCTCCTCTAAATATGCACTTAGGCGACTATATAAAATACTCGAAAATATTTTGTAGGTTGTATTAAGGAGGGTTATTCTCTTATAGTTTCTACATTCCATTTGATTACCCTTTTTGTGTAGCGGGCAAACGATCCCAATACACCACTCTTCCGGGATTTGTTCCTCATTTCAGGGTCTCAGTAAGAATGTATATATGGTTAGTCAGAGTAAAACCTCCACATTTAATTAGTTTCGCAGTTATACCATCACTTGGAGATTTATTATTTTTTAGGTGTTTTATTCCATCCCGCACTTTTTGAATGGATCGGGTGTATTGTTGCTTGCTCCTGGGGGTGGTTGATTTGAATCTTCTACTTCGATAGTAGGTAGGTCTTTATAGTGTTCCACCCACCGTTTTAATACTTCTTCTTTTGTATTGAGTTTATGCCCCTCCTTATCCTAACATAATCCGATCCTTGGTTTAAATTCTTTTCATGCATTATTCAGATTTTTATAGAATTTTCTTGTTTGATTTTCCTTTTTTAATGCCTCAAGTTCTTCCAATATTCTTTTTTCATACGTTCGCTTTTTTCTCCGATGGATGTACTTTTTTTTTCTTCTGAGAGCTTAATATTTTTGTTCTTTTTCTCGGGTTCTTCTCTGCTGCATTAGTTTATATGCATTGTTCTTTCTTCTTGTAATGTCCTCGCACTCATCATCAAACCACTCATTGCGTGGTGGTGCTCTTTGCGGCCCTAAAATATTATTTGCTGCGTCTTTAATATGATTTTTACACATTTCCCATTGTTCACTAATTGTTAGATTATCTTTAGTTATGTAGAAAATAATTATATAATATATAAATATCTAAATTATGACCAAAAAAAAATGATATGAAGGTATTGATACTGTATACCACCCACCAGAGTATTTTGAGCTTTATTAACTATGAAAGTATTACATTTACGTGTAATATCTACATTCAAGCCGATGACAAAATAATCACCAAAGTTTTTCAAATAAAACGGAGCCATTATCTCCACTTCATACAAAAAAGAAGGTGCAGAGAGAGTTTTCCGATAAGAAAATAAAATATTGTTGTTGGCAGTCGAGTTCCAAGAAACTTTTTAATTTTTTGTTATCGCACACTTACGAGAAAAAGACGTACACTGGAAAAAATTGAACCGACAAGATGAATTTATTGAGATAAGTTAAATAAACGAGCTGTGTTTACAGTAAGAAGATAAAAAGGGTTTATTTATTTATTTTTTTGAGATTATTTTTATTGAATTTGAAAAAGTAGGATAGCTTTAAAAAAGTCTATATGCTTTATAGTATAATATGTATATGCAAATATTCCTTTTAAATATAACAATTTTTATTGATTTAACGTTTTTCTTTCTTTTAGTAAAAAACAGGAAATGTGATTAAAACATTATTTTTAAACACTACTATACAGGGTGTACAAAAATTCTCCTAATAAACGAAAACCAGCGACTCCTAAAATAATTTTAAGCCAATTAACCACAATTCACCAAGTCCGAAAATGCTTCCTAGAGAGTTAGAGCTCTTGAAAGATGGTGCCTTGTAATTAGTTTTTTTTTAATAACTCCAGAACGCTTTTATTAAAAAAAAAAAGGAAAACCGGTACGATTATTTATCCTCCAGATTTAAATCGATTCCATTAATTTCGAATTTCTTGTACCACTTATAGGCGTCTGTTTTGGGTAGGTCAACGATTATTTTACCGAATAACTTTTTTGTCTTTAACTTTTAAGTATTCGTCATACTAGATTATTAAATATTCATGTATTTAAGTAATAAAAGGCACTTTTACTTTAAGTCGGTAGGATACACTTTTTTCTGGATAAATCGATTTAATTTTTTTTTTATTTCGTCATGAAAGTTAAATTAAAATTTTTGCACTAGTTGGCTTTAAACTATTAACAGAAGTATAACCTACGTCTTTCATTGTCAAATTGTTATCATTTCCCAAAGTTTACCTTTTACTTTTTTACTGTGTGGCATTTGAATATAACAATTATAATTCAAGAAAAATTGTCTTTACTAATGAGGAATACGCTGTTATGCTTCTAGTTTATGGCGAAATAAGGTTTAATCCTCAAGCAGCTCAATGAAAAATTTCCCAATCGATAGCATTCTACTCATTGAACGTTTTAAACACTTCAAACAGGGCGAAATAATGATGTAACAGCAGCACACGAAGATATTATTCTGAAAGGAAGTTGAGAAATATCCAGAAATTGGCGTTCTAAAAATATACATAGACAAGACATATTATGTACCAGTAAACAAAAAGCAATGTATTAACTACAGAGGAATAACACTCCTAAACACCACCTACAAAATCCTTGCAAACATCCTGCTGGAAAGAACCAAAACATACACAGGAGAAATCGTTGGAAATTTGCAATGCGGTTTTAGACCGGGCCGCTCTACTATTGACCAGATATTCACAATGAAGCAGATAATGGAAAAATGCTAGGAGTTTAATCGTGAGCTTTATCAGATGTTCATAGATTTTAAACAAGCATTTGATAGAGTATGAAAGGGCAGACTGTGGACAGAGATGCAGGAACTTGGCTTTCCAAAAAAACTAGTCAGGTTGATAGGGATGTGTATGGAATGGTTACGATGTAAGGTGAAAGTGGGACAACAATACTCGGAGACATTTGAAATAAATAATGCACTTTCGCCACAACTCTTCAACTTAGCTCTGAAGCACATAATTATAAGTGCAATAATCGAAAAACCGAATACAGTATTTCATCGAGAAGGACCAAACTTACTACTGGTATTTTCAGACGATATCGATCTAATAGGAAACACACGATTAATGATGAAGGAGACTTTCGTGAGGTGCGAGAAAGAAGTAGAGAAGATGGGGCTCCAAATCAACTAAAACAAGACGAAATATATGTATATGATCCGCGATAATCAAAGCAGAGACAGAATCGGTTAGAGCATCAACATCGATTACTCTAACTTTGAGCGCGTTAGAGAATTCAAGTATCTTGGAACAACAATAACTGAAGACAGTAACGGATTAAAAGAAATAAACAACAGGATTCGGACCGGTAGCAGCTGTCTTTTTTCCCTCTAAAACCTTATAAAATCGAAACAACTAACACGACGTACGAAGATACAGATCTATAAAACAATCATATAACCCGTTGTGAGGTATGAAAGCAAAATGTGGACGATTACAAAGGCAAACGAAGAGAGACTATGTGTTTGGGAAAGAAAAATCCCAAGGAAGATCTTTGGTCCTGTGCTGGATGAAGCATCAGGACAATATAGGATAATAACTAACAAAGAGTTAGAAGAACTTTACCCAAACATCATAAAAGAAATAAAGTCCTGAAGACGTCAATGGGCAGGACACCGCAGAAGACATTCTGGCGAACGAACAGTAAGACTGGTGTGGGAGGAAGTTCCAACTAGAAGGAGATCACGCGGACGCCCTAGCCTCTGGTGGCAAGATAATATAGCAGGAGACCTAAGCACTATGGGCTTGGAGAACTGGATGGAGGTTGCTCAAGACAGAAAACAGTGGAGACATGTTATCGAGTCGGCTAAAACCCACGAAGGGTTGTAACGCCACGGAGTAAGTAAGCAAGAATATGTACCTTACACAATAAAAATTTATAGCCTTTTTATTTGACCAAGGTACAAGCACTGCTACAAGAAGATTTTTTTACTCGCTAGATGGTAACAAAATAAAAAAAACTAAAATGAAGATTTGTGCATACATTTTGTTTTGTGCCGCAGCTACATTCATAAAAACTTCTTACTTCCCTGCTATTATTCAGAAGGTTTACCGCACTAGAATTTGGATAAATTTCTAACCGCTTTAAATGCCCATCACTACACTTTTATGACTTCATAAGGGACGGAGTATGGTACATTAACAATCTGTCTAAGGAACTTTGATTAAAACCTCTGCAGGATTTCAATATTTGATTCGCTTGCATACCCCTACAGTTGAATGCCATAGATCCAGATTGGTTTTAGAATAACATTTTTTTTATATTATCATGCAGAACTCACAGCAACCACCAAGGGATATTAGTGGGGGACATACACTAAAGTACAGTTTAATAAATTAAAGTTTATTATAAATGTTTATGTCTTTTAGAAACTGCAATAAATCCGAGATATTTGTCGTAAGCACACTTATCAGGTTTCCACTAATTACTCGGCATGTTCTCTGAGGTTGGAAAGGCGGACAGTCCACTATCAGATGCATCACGGAGAGTTGAGTAGAGCAGTAGGTACAAATCGGAGCTGGTTCTTTATTTAGAAGGTGTGGGTGTGTTAGTATTGTGTGGCCGATTCGAAGACGATTTACGATTACTTGATCTCTTCTTCTTCCTTGTTGTGGTGAGCTGGCGTCTACTCGAGGCTTTATTGTTTTCAACTTAGAGTCTGTTGCATCCCAGGTTGCTTGCCATAAATTTATTATATGATTCATATACTGTCGTTTATGGTCGGTGTGGGGATATTTAGTAATTTCTGGAATTTTCATTTTTGATGGATTTTAATGCCAATTAATCAACTTCCTCGTTGCCTTTAATGCCAATGTGTGAAGGTATCCAGATAAATGTAACCTTTTTATTTATATGGTGTAGTGCATTAACTTCATTTCTTATTTCTTCTATTTTGTGCAATAGGATGACTAGGGTAAAGTTGATTAATTCCATGAATTGCGCTGAGTGAATCTGTAATGATATAAATATTATTTTCAGGGGTTAAAAAAGAGTTTTTGATAGCTTCTAATATCGCTGTGGTTTCCCCGGTGTAAATGCTGCAGTGCTGTGGAATTCCAATGACATATTTTTAATTTTTATTTGTGATGGCTGCGGCATGACCATTATCAGTTTTTTATGCATCTGTGTATATTATGTGGTGATTTGGATACTTCTCAATAATTTCTTTGAATGCATTAATGATAAGGTTAGGATTTGTTATTATTTTTTGGGTACTGTGTTAAAGTTAAATCGGTGATAGGTTAGGGGGTAAGCCATGGGAGGAAGTCTTATTTTGTGGTTATGGATAATTTGAATACATTACAATTGAATCAATCCTTTTTGATTGATTCTATCCCTAAAGGGTTTGTCTTTATATTGTTCGTTTCTATGCAAATTGAACGTAGGTGCGTTAATAATCTTAGAATATAATGGGTGCTTTTTATTGGAAGATATTTCTGCAAAATTTAAACTAAGTAAATATCGTCTTAGCTGTAGAGGGGGTTCTCTTGATATTAATTGTAAGCTGCTTACAGCTTACCTGAAGGCCCGACGGCTAATCTTAGAGCTGTTGTTTGAATTGTGTTTGAATAATTGATTTGTGGAGGTTAAGTAGAGTACTAGAATCAGCTCCCCATATATTAATGGATAAAATTTTCAGCAAGTTTATTCTATTTTGGCAAGTTAGTTGTAAAGTCGTAATGTGTGTTTTGCAGTTTAATTTGTAATCAAACGTTAGGCCCAAAAACTTCGATTCCTCTGAATGAGATATATTTTGACCGTTAAATATTATCGAAACAGGAATGGTATTCTTGCGTTTGCTGAATAACGTGGAATGTGTCTTATTAGTGAAAAGAGGAAGCCTTTTTTGGAAGACCATTCTTCGACTTTGTATAGAAGGTTCTGTAGTATTTTAACCCCAGATGTTATATTTTTGCATTTAATATAGACAACTAAATGATCAGCGTATAAGTTTGCTTTTATATGAGGCTTAATTGTATTTATTACATCGTTAAATGCAATTAAACATAAAGTTTGGCTTAAAATAGAACCATGTAGAACACCGTTGTCGAGTATTCTAGTGGTGGAGGTGTATCTATTTACTTTTACTCTTGTATCCCTCTTATTCAGAAAGTTTTTTATAAACTTAAGCATATGTACTTGAATTCCCCATTTATCAAGAATGGTTGACCAAATGCCACTAAGTTGTCGTTATCAGATCTTCCTCGTCGAAAACCACTTTGGACCGTGGTCAGGAGATTTCCATTTTCTAGATACCATGTAAGCCTGTAATTTAAAATCTTCTCGAGAAGCTTACACATGCTACAGGTAAGGGAAATAGGACGGTAAGATATGGGACAATCTTTTGGATTATGTTGTTTTTAAATTGGGATTATAATAGCTTTGGTCCAAGTATCAGGAAAGTAATGATTTAAAAAGATGTGATTAAAGATGTCTAAAAGTATCTTTTTACATTTTCGAGGTAGATTTTTTAAAAATATTGATGGAATATTTTCAGGAACTGGGGATGCGGTTTTTAAGTTTAAAAGAGAAAAATCTAATTCTTGCAAAGTTATGGGTGCATTTATGGAAGAGATCTGGTTGTGAATTTTGATGTCTTCTGATTCTGTTGTAACCTTATATGTAGAAAAGATTGGATCTAGTACAGAATCGCTGAGTTTTTTTTGAAATACGTCTACTAGAATTTCAAGAATTTCGTTTCTACAAGAGATGATTTGGTTGTTATATGAAAGTGTATTTATTGAGTAAGGTAAACTTGATCCTTTTATTTTCATTATTTTGTTCCAGATTATATTTGCTGTAAATGTGTAAATGCTTCTAACATATTCAATCCAGGTCTCCTTTTTACTATTTTTTATTAAAAATCGTGTACTAGCTCTCAATATCTTAAATTTTATAAGGTTTTCCTCTGTTTTGTGTCTCTTAAGAACGTTAAAGGCGTGCTTGCTAGCATCAAAGGCCCGAGAGGTTGCTTGATCCCACCAAGGTACCGATTGCCTTTTACACGGTTCAGTTTTTCGTACAGATGTTGTTAAATTAAGTGACGGTTTTGTGAATGTCATTTGATATCTCATAATTTTCCATTTCGTCTTCCAAGTCTTTTTGACAAAGTTCCCAGTTTGCTGTTTTTATTTTCTATCTTTGATATGCATTCGGATTAAGAGGTTGGTTTGTCTCGATTGAAATAAGTCAGGGAAAGTGGTCACTGTCGTGCAGAGTTCTTGCTGTGTTTCATTGAAACATGTGTGCTAGTGATGGGCTACACTAGTTAAGTGATGGTAGAAGTGAGATTCTTCCAGACAAATTACCATGGGGGAGAAATTGTTTATAAGAAGTTTTAATTGCTCAAGGTGGGTGTAGAATCCGTTTAGGTGCCATTGAATTAAAAATGTATCAGATATTATTTATCCTGACTAATTGTGTCGTTGTCAGATTCTCCTGTAGGTGAATAATAATTTGGGGATATTTTTTTCTTAATAGTTGTAATTGTTATTTTCAAAGTGGGATTTTCAATATTTGCGTAGATAAAAGTGAGAATGTCAATAATTTCGGATATTTCATTAGTGTATTCTTTTACTATAAGTTCAGATTTTTTAGAGTTAGTGGCATTTTTTAAAAATAGGCATATTTCTGAATAACTTATAGGAAAGGGCGGATTTTTTTGTTCTGTTAAGTTTTTAATAGAGTCGAGAACAGAAAATGTGTTTTCAGTCGATTTGGCTCTATTTTTGGTTTAGACGTTTTGGGAACAGAGAAGACGTCTGTAATGTGGGAATATCAGAAACATCTGGACAATTTGATAAATGTCTTTTGGCCTTATCTTTATTAAAAGGTGGGTTATCGTTGCTAGTTATAGATAGGGTAGGAGCTGGATGGTTATAGGGAATGTTCATTTCAAAAAGAGTTTTATTGGTGGTTTCAGTTAGCTGTATATTGGTTTGGTTATTTGAATTAGGATTTTCAGGTACTTCTGTTTCCATTTGTTCACTGGGCGAATACGTTTTATAAATGCAGTCGACTTCTCGGTGTATTATTGTTTGACAATTAGAACAATTAAATTCATCTATATAAAGGTATATTCAATATGTTGTGGAATCAAAAGAAATGTTGAAAGAGTCTGTTATTGATAAGTTTTCTAATGGATTGATGTAGATTTGCTGCCGAAAACTCAGAACATGGTTATATTCTGTCTCACACATACCCACTCAAAGAAATGTTATTTTTGATATGGCTATAATTCCCATTTTCTTGAGTTCTTCTTCTATAACTTCGTTTGAAGTGATGGGACAAAGATTCGAGATGACTAATCTTAATGCTGGAGTTATTAACCTGCGAACTTTAACTTGCACGTTGTTGATTTTAACGTGTTTGTGTGAATCAATGAGTTGGTCTTCTATTCTTTTAGAAGATAAATAAATGCAAATGCGGTTGTTTGCAATTTTCAAAACAAAAACTATGTTTTTTTTTTTTTTTTTTTTTTTTTTTTTTTTTTTTTATATATATTTATAATTGTTCAAACCCGTAACTACATAAGAAACACAAATACTCCATAATGATATAAACTAAAATGTCTTCTAGAAAAGTTATACAATTTTTATTTGCTCTTTTCTCCTCCTGTGTAATCATTAAAATCGGCTGGTCGGTCAGGATAATAGTCATAATGTTCCCACAAACCTGTAAATTTTCTTTAAATTATTAAATTTCATTACTTACTTAAAAACTATGTTCTTTAAAAGGACAAGTGATCCAATGGTAACTATATAATCATGAATTTTAATTCCTTCTATGGCGGATACTACAATAGATTGGTCTTTTGCCGGATATTTAAATGAAGTTAGTATGTTTGAGTATGTAGACGGTTTTATGTTTTTTGAATGATTATTTTCCTTTGGATTCATTTTTGGTTAATAATTTTTGTCTTTAAATTTATTTATCATAGTCAATTTTTTACCCGTGCTAATCCGACTCTGTATTATCAGCAGACTTTTAAATAAAACCCGCTCTGGAACCAGTCAGAACGGACTTTGTGATAATTTTGTTGACTATCAAAATATGTTGTGTTATGTATTATTGAGAATATTAATTTTACTCACTGCAATTGAAAGCCAATCGATGAAAAGCACTGTAGATTTTTGTAGTAAACACTTTTAACTATTTTTGATCACTAATCTATTAGATTTAAATGATATTATCGGAGCTAACCTAAATGTAGTTTGTTAAACCAAGGTCAGAACCGTATTCCAGAATAACTTTAAACATTAATAATTTTTTATTTTCTAGTGTTAGTTCAGATCTTCTTTCAAGTAGCCAGTAAAGTTGTCTTAATTTTATTTCAAGTTGTTCTCGTTTATTAAAGATGTGGTTCTTCCAAGTAAGTCGTCTATCAAGATGGAACACCAAGGTATTCTGCACTATTAACTGCATATTAACAACTCTATGCACTTAGTCAATTGCACCGCGTTTTTGTCGAAAACCAAATTGGTAGTCAAAAATTAAGCAGTTTTCTTTTAGGAAAGAAGTTAATTTATTTATTGTTAGTTTCTCAAGAATTTTAGCACAAATTGGTAGTAAACTAATGGGTCTATATGAAGTTACGGATTCTAAAGGTGTGCCTATTTTATTGATTATAATATCTTAAGGTACGTTTCATTGTGAAGGAAAATATTATAATCTTAATCCTGCGTTATAGATTTGTATTAATAACAGAATCATATATTGTGGTAATTGACATAAGGCGAATTAAATAAGTAGCTCATAATTAGGAGTTTCCTTTTTATTAGTATTAAGTATTGTGTCAATACTTTAAGTTTTTCAAAAAGGTTTATTAAACATACATATCTGGTATGGGCAGTCCAAATATCTATAAATATTTTATGGTGTTAATAGGTGGTATATGTTGTTGTCGTCATAAAAATTTTGTGGTAGCCTACCAAAGGCTGTAATATGTGACTTCTATTTTTTTATATATATCCCCCATAGGCCGATCAAGCACCGGCATATTCTAGCCTAAGTCGCAGATTCGTTTTAGAATTTTAAACTGCAGCGTTAGCCTTTTTTATTTTTCTGTACACTGAACTAGGGCTTGAAGCGAATTACAGTCGGTATGAGAGTCGGCCGCCTGCACCGCTTGACTATCTGATCGACTAATGGCGGTAAATGTAACAGGTATTTTGCAGTTAATGTATTTTTTAGATCACATAGCATTTTTTTCAGGTCTTGTGCTGCTTTGTAAATTGCAGCTTTATTGTTCGGTGTTCGATTCTTCTGCCAAGTTTTCTATTTTCTTCAATTTTTTTTGTATTGGCCTCAGCATAGAATTCCTTGTTCGGTTTATTATTAGTTGGTGGGAAGGATTTCCAACACGCTTTTCTTGTTCTACGTGATTTAAAAAATGTAGAAAACTGATTTATTTTTATAGTGTGCTTAAGAGGGCAATATAATGGTGATATATTGATTGGCCCACTCCAATTACTATGTTTTTGAACTGCAGGTGCGGTATTTTAATTGCCTGTAGTTTGTAATATTTCATACCGCTTTTGATAATTGTGGCGAAACCTCCGTGTGCAGTATTATCAGAATGATTTGTGGTATATAATTTATAGTTTGGCATTTCCAGTAACTGTTACCTCTAAAGTGCGTCTCAGAAAAAAGTATTATATCTATTTTTTTTTGCAAGTAAAAATATGTTTTACTCTAGACTGTGTTGAGCTATATTGTTGGCGTTCCATATTGCTAGTTTAAGTATGATAGCCATTCAAATGATTCTGGATTCGAGTATCCAGAATAAGCTGCCAGGAGGCTTGATAAATCATCTAATCTATCTGCTAATCTAGGAATAACATTTTATTATTTATTTATAATTATGTATGTATTAGTCTGAGAAATTATGGAAATACGTGCTTGGCGGAGGAAGGCGATGAATAAGGATGACTGGAATAGAATTCTTGGGGAGGCTAGGACCCACACAGGGTTGTAAAGCCAAAATGATGATGATATATTAGTCTGATTATTTGACTAAATCTGCGTAGTATGAATCTGCATATTTTGTGTTATTGAGATGTTGGTATTCTCTGAGTTACCTGTGTTAATGATAAGTTCGGTGTTTGTAGGTAGTGTTGACTATTGGCAAGTAGTTATTTTTCTTTTAGGGCTGGAAATTTGCGTTTTTGGAGCTCCTTGTAGACATTGCACCGATTGTAATTTGCGTAATAACTTCCTTTACATAGTGCGCAAGTTTCTAGGGTTTGTCTATCTTTTATACTATCTTTAGAAGCCACATCTAATACATCGAGAAGTATTACAGTGACATATTACAAAATAATTTTGTGGACCATAAAGTTAGCATCTCATACATTGTGGTTACGTTTAAAGTATAAAGTTTCACACTAGACTATCATGTTTTGCAAAACTTTAATATCATAATTATCCTTATTGTTTAAATTAGGTTCAACATCAATGTAAAACATTGATAATGGTTTTATTTAAAACTCTTTAAAACTCAGCCTTTAGTGAATTCAACTTTTTTCCTGTTAATATTTTAAGTATGTTTAAGAAGTCGCCTTTTTTATTCTGTAAAACTTTAATTTGATTTTTACGATTATTTTACAACTATAGCCATCTTTAGCAACCGAGTTTATTATGGTTGCATACCTATTCCCATTTAGAACATTCGGAACAAATATTGGTGCTGGTTTATTGTCTGTGTCATTACTTTTGTTGCAGCTCTGTTCGGTTTCCAAGTTCTCTTCACTAAGTGCTTGGAATCGGTTATGAAGATTTATTTTCTGAACGAAATCAGATAGTGTTTTTGACGTAAGTTTTTTATTGGATGTTGGGGCTGTGTGCCATTGCGTTTTATCATCAGTTGTTTTCCCACTCTCTTCATTGTTGCAATCAATGGAATGCTGTATCTGAGAACTTTGCGATTATGTATGTTGCATAGTTTGGCTTAGAGAATTATGGAGGTAATATTGTTGATAAATTATTGGTTACAATTCTGTTTGTAATTGTGGTGTTAACGTGTTCGGAATATATTGAACGAAACATGGCACTCATTATATATTTTGTTTGAGTAACAGTATAGTTAAGGATTGCATTGGTTAAAGCATACTGAGCGCATTAAATACTTTCAGGCTGTTGTTGTGGCCCAGTTTTGTACATTTCTTTTTAATGGTACTAAATTCTACGTTATAAAAATTAAATTTAGTGCATCAATTTTGTTCCTGGCTTCCCTAATAATACACAAATTTGTAGTATTAGTTTATTACTAGATAATTACTTTAACATTTAACACCACACAAACACTTTTTCATGTTGTTGCATTCAGGTTTTCTAATATAGAATTAATTACTATATAATAAGGTGTAACGAATATTTTGCCTACTACATAGGCTATTACTACAAGGGGTAGAAAATTTGGGACAGAAATTATTGGGGTGGAGATAGTTCAAGCAAAACAAATCGAAACTTAGAAAACTAGGTCGTGGATAAAAATAGCAAGAAAGTTGGATTAGGGTAACTACAAAAATGAAACAAAGGGGTACTTACATGAATCTCTATAACAAATGAACAAACAAAACACAAGAAGGTCCTGTAGCTACTTAAAATAAGGACGCTGCTTCGAGGAAACTTCCTGCTAGATGAAAGATTAGGTTCTTCCGTCCTAAAAATACAAAAGGGAAATTAAATAAACACACAAAATAGTTTAGAAAAAAAAATAAGCATGTATTGTTATCTCACCACAAACAGTTAAAAATAGAGATAATACAAAAATACTATATTAATAGTTACAAAAGTAAATACAAACTTTAGAAGTTGGAGATACTAGAAAACTTACAATTGTTATTGGGCTATAATTTGTAGCAGAAATAAATCATTACAAATAAAAAATTATCTTTTTAAATAAAACTATGCATAGTGGTTAACCTTTTTCTAAAAAACCAAAACAAAATCTCAAGTATGATTAGATATTCACCAGATGTCAAAAATAATAAAACTAGCTGTCATTTGTCAAAACTAAAACTTAAAACGGAGAACAGTTAAAATGACAGCTAAGCCACGCTCTAATATCTACAACTTTATTGATTACAAATTTTTAAATTCTCATGAAAGCAATTATTATTAAAAATTATTTTTTTTTTACTTATAAAAGTTGAAACAAAAAAAGTTACCTGGATTTCACTAAAACGCACTAAGATTTCTGGGGCTATACGCCTGCCACACGATCAAAAAGTTGTTTCACACACGACGAATTGTATTCTAAAACGGCTTTTTAGGACACACAAATTTGACGTAGAAATTAGGACACTGGACGCAAACCTTGGAAACTCGTTGTTTGAAACTGTTTGAAATTGTTGGAAACGCCTGTTTAGAAATACCTCCGATAAGACATGACATACAAATAAAAAAAACAGTAATTACTCTTAGCTAAATTGACACATTACTCTAAGTATTCTATACTTTTTTTAACAAATTTGCCGGTTCTTCCGACTCAACTAAACACGTTCGCTTTCAGTGGCTGACATTTCAAACCTGACACTTGAATTCTCTTGACCTCGATCTATGTACCGGCTTCTACCGTTTTTCTTACCCCGCTAACCTGTCCACACAACGAAACAACCCAAAATTCTCGTCACACACGCTTCATATCTATCATAAAATGACTTTGAATCATTCCCAGTTTTTTAAATTGTAGAACTAATCGTACAAAAAAATAAAACCATATTTAAAGTCGCAGTTACAACTGGAATTTGGAATTTTTCCCTTTACATCACAAAATTAACAAAGAATCGGTGAGATATTTTATATTTGGACCAAGGGCATACTAGAAAATCTTTTTTTTCTGAATATTAGATGGTCAAGGAATTTAATTAGGCTACAAAGAATGATAAGGTAATTATTGTACTTATTAGATAATTGATATTTGTTTGCTGTTCGAGGGTTAGAACAAAACTGATGAAACAAAATGACCCAGATAAAAAACGCTGCTTGATGGACCCATTGGAGAGAGAAGAACAAGGTTCTTTGATAACATCGATTAAATATGGAATATGTGCTTGGCGGAGGAAGGCGACAGAAAGGGACGACTGGAGAGAAACTATTGAGGAGCTTAGGACCCACGCTGGGTTCTAAAGCCAGAATAATGATAAACATTAGTAATTTGCAAGTATTTTATGACGTTTTCCGGCCATGGAATGTATGCAGATCATGCAGGTCAGTGATTTGTTTGACAATCTGACCAGGTTTATTTCAAAATCCTGTCATTATGAGAGTTTGTACTATCACCGAGAGCATTTGTAATAATTGTTAATGAGATTACGTGTACCGTTTTATTAACTCAATGTGCAATATAACTATTAGACAATAAAAAAAATTACGAACGAAATGGTGTTAGACAGAATGGGAAAAGACAGAGAACTTTTGACCAACATTAAAAAGCGAAAGACAGCATACTTGGGTCACATACTTAGAAATGTAAGTACGAGTTGTTGCAGCTGATTATGAAGGTAAAATCAAAGGAAAAAGGGATTCTGGAAGACAACAAATATCCTGTCTGAAGAACAATCGCGACTGGACCAGGTTAAACACAGACACGCTCTTAATAAAAGCAAAAGATAGAGACAAATATGTAATGGTTATAGCCAACCTTTATTAGTGGAGACGGCACTAGAAAAAGAGGACAATAAAGTAATAAAAGAAGAAGATTCACCTTGGTTGGCTTTATACTATTTTACAAAAATACTTACAATAAAGTAAACACTTATAGTATAAATGCTCAAAGAGCCAGGATAAAGACTGTATAACTGTATAAAGATGTTTAATAAATCTATTATAATAGATTTTATTGGATTTATTAAAAGAGTAAATTTAAATATAACGTATTTATTATTATCTATGTTTCTTCTTGAAAACTTCAGTTTTAAATTTAAAATTCCATAAACATAATCATCGCTAAAAAATTGTGAAATATTAAGTCTGAAAAACATTAAATATATTCAAAAAATGGACCACAATTTTTTTGTTATTTTATCATAAAATTATTAAAATTATTCATGTTTCGGTATTTTTCATATATACACAATACAATTTTTCTTTTGCCTAAAATATTCTTGGCAGCTCGTTAAGACCGCAAAAAAAAAATTGAGAGGTCACTGATACAAAATGGCATACCGCAAAGTATAACGAAGGAAACGAAAGAATTATGGGTCTCAACAGTACAGTCTGACCCCTATTTTTCACGTTTCTCTATCCCGCATAATGAAATTATTGATTTTGTCTCCAGAGGTGGATCGTGAAAGATATGTAGGTTCTATATATTATCCTATATTTTTATTAAATCGTCTAATGATGATTGGGCTATGTCACAAATTTTACAGAACGGTAATAAATTTGAAAATATATTGGATTTATCAGATACAACGACAGAACATTTTAATCAATATATTATTACAGTTTAATAAATATGTAACCAATAACTTTTAAACATTTTTAAATTTTAAGTGGAGTAGTCATAAATATCAAAAAAGAGTATCAAACCATAATTACTATTAAAAAATGATTTACTAACACGTCAAAAAAAACTAATGCCATATAGTTGGCAGTAATTTCTTAATACAGTAATGCGTCGAAAATTCGAGCGTCAAAAATCCCAATGATTCCTGAGCTTTTATTTTGATAGGTATTTAATTAGTGCGAAAACAACAGACCTTTTATAATATTTTGCATGCCAAACTCTTGTAAAGAAAATGAGTGAATAACACTCTGTGACAGTTAAATTCGTTTTCGATGCTCGCGCATTCATTTAATGTTAAATATTAAGTTAGGTTATACCCAAAGTTCGTAGACTTACTACGGTTACCTTTTCCGACCCGGGTGGGAGAGTTAAATGCTATGGAGTACCGAAAATTCATAAAACGAATAAACCACTTAGACCCATTTGTAGTACCATGAATTTTTCTTGTAGTGAACTATCGAAATTTTTATTAAATATTTTAAAACCATTTACAAATAAAAATGACACATTTATAAAAAATACACATTTTTTAAATAAATTATCAAATATTGAATTTAACTCAAATAATACTTTGGTAAGTTTTGACATAAATAGTTTATTTACGAATGTGCTATTAAATAAGACTTTAAGTATAGTCAAGACAAAATTAGAGAGTGGGAAAATTGGCAACTAGAACTAGACTAAACATATCGGCTATAATGGAGTTATTAAGATTATGTACTAATAATACAAATTTTCAACTAAATAATAAATTCTATAAACAAAATTTTGGCCTAGCAATGGGCTCTAGTGTATCTCTATTCTTAGCCGATATATTTATGGAAGATTTTGAAACAAATATTATTTCTAAACAAAATTGGTGGAGTGCTACAACCCACAGTATGATGGAGGTATGTAGATGATGTATTCTCAATATGGCCTCATGAATCAAAGTTGTTGGACACATTCCTAAAGCCGCATTTTCACGATGGCAATTGGCAAGACAATTGTCAGAAGACAACTGACTGGCATGAAATTATTGTCTTCGTGTAAACACTTCAGACCAATTGCCTTGCCAACTGCCCTCACAATTGGCCCAAAATTCAGTTGTCTCCAGGAGTAGACTGAGGACAATGAGCTGCGCCCAGTTAGCCCCTCTACCACTCGAAATCTAAATTGTCGCGACAATTTGTGCCGTGTGAACGGTATAGGCCAGTAGTGCTGCCAGTAGTAATTTATGTTATTTGGGTTAAATTTAATTTTCGTACAATGAACATAACCTATAGATATGTTTGACGTTAAAAGTAGGCTTAATACACGTCAGTCTTGACATAAGACTCAATTATTTCACACTCTCGTATATAAAATTATGGGCAAGATTTATATATATGAAATGAAAATTTAAAATTGAAAAATACATATATAATTAAACAAAAACGTGAAAAATACGTATACATATAATTAAAAGCCTTAAAATTATACCTATAAATATTATAAAATAAAATTATATCTTACATTTAAAATACTGATATAATAAAAACCATTAAAATTATGCTTAAGGTAAAAATTAATAGTTTAGAAACTTTAAAAACTACAGAATAAAGTAAAGTTAAACGAAAATAAAAAAATTAGGTTAAACATAAGAATACACTAAATACTTATCTATATTTAAAGTAAAAAATACTTTTTTATGAATGCTTTTTAATATGAATTCAAAAATTGTGGCTTCTAATAACAAAACATTATATAAAAATTAAGGGGAAAATCTCAGTAGTTGGCTGTATACCATCGTTTAAAAAACTTATACAGAAGTAAAACAATTCACATTTACCTAAGTATATACCTAAATACAAGTGTGAAGCATTTTACTTCTGTATACGTTTTTTAAAACTCGTACTTTGTGAATTCGTGCGCTGGTCGACTGGAGTAATAATTTAATTTGCCAAATTTAAATGTAATCATTTCTACTCATTCAGATTAATATTATAATGTATAATATATTACATTTTTTAATATTGCTAATTTTATTAAAGCTTTTAATATTGTTTTTTAATATTAATGATAATATTAAGTAATTAAATATTGCAACTTGCTTAAAAAAAGTATGAGATAAATAACTCGTTTCTTTATAACGCTGTAGAATAATATGTTCTATCGATAAAATTATAAAAAACACAATTTACGAGTGTGCTGATTGTGACAAAAAAACCGCCGATTTGACTTTCCTATTATTAATTAGCATATTAGGCAGGTGTTTTACAGAATCTCAATTATCTTAAAGATTTTTGTTTCATTGAAAACTGAATCTGATATAAATTTCTTGAAAATCTTTACGTATGCTAAGGGTAATAAAATATGAATTAAAATCCTTTAATAAAAGATTATAGGAAGGTACCTATAATTTGAATAAGCTGGTTTTGCCCATACTGACTTTCTAATTACTAATTTACATAACAGTCCGATATTGTACCTGGTCACAATGCTGTGAGGATTAGGATTTTCATTTCGCTTGTTGAAACTCCATCCGATATTAATTTCTTGGAAATTTTTATAAGACTGAGAGTACTAAATCGGAATACTCGAGTATTGTTGAAAAAGATTGAAATTAAAGGTACTACACAAACGAAGAGCTCAAAAAAAATTTTAATTTCAGTGTAAAAAATCCATTACAATATGATCCAAATTTTATTTCGAAGTTTTCTTCTTAAATGTTCAGAAACAATTTGCTAGGAAATGACAATTTGTTCTCTCCTATGTCTCGATTTGCTAGAATATTTCTCATTTGATTTAATAAAAATATTGTGAATTATTTACAACATAAGTTTAGTTTAGCTGATTTAACATTAGTTTTAAGTCCTCACCGGACACAACAGCTGATGAGTCGTCAGCCATGTTTTAGCTGTCTACTGCCATGGCAATAGTTTACCAGTTGGCCCCGTATAAACATCTCGTTCAACTGCACTGGCCTCCGACAATCCGAAACCACGTGATGACAATTGTCTTCTGACAATTGTCTCGCCAATTGGCATCGTGAAAACGCGGCTTAAATGATATTAACGATAAAGAAGAGACAATAACATTTACCATGGAAAAGGAATATAATAACACGCTACCTTTCCTGGATGTTTTAATCTCTAAGAACGATACTGGATATGAGACTCAGGTGTATAGAAAACACACACAAATAGATATTTAAATTTCAAATCAAATCACAATATTAATGTAAAAAAGGGAATAATTAAATCCTTATACGATAGAGCTAAAATTACTTGTTCTAACGAAAATTCGTTCTTGGAGGAGAAACATTTGTTAACATCTGTTTTATTAGAAAATGATTATCCTTTATCGTTTATAAATAAGGAATTTTCAAAAATCGATTGAATATAACAAAACAACTTAGAACGAGATCCAACAGCATACACAAGAAATAATACGAGGAAAATAATAATACCGTACATAAAAGGATTATCAGAAAACTTAAAAGGTTAAGAAATAAATTCAACATTTCAACAATATTCAAAACAACAAACACGTTGAGATCTATTTTGTCCAAAACCAAACCTAACAATGAACAACAAAGGACAAAGAATTTCATTTATAAAATACCTTGTGAATGCGATCAGTTTTAATTAGGTGAAACATCAAGGCCATTAAATTTTAGAATAAGTGAACATCAATCTTATATTAAAAATAGAGAATTTGTTATATCTCAAATATGTAAACACGCATGGGATAATGAACATAGTGTTCAATGGAATAATACCAATGTAGTTCTAAAAGAAACGGATGGTAAAAAAAGAAAAATCAAAGAACCGGCTCTAATCATGCTAAATGAGGCAAATTGTGTCGCAAATTCCTCGGCAGAATGTAGTAGGATCTGGTTACCAACATTGAAAGAGAAAGTTATTAGTAAGAAAATACCAGTATTCGTAAGTCAGTAACATATAGAGGATACATCATTTATGTTTTTTAAATAACGAAACCTATAAAATCAAAATTTTGGTATTTATTGAAGGTAAACTAAATGCATGAACAAATACTTACCATGTCGGGATAGTATTATGAGGTTTTTTTCCTGGCTTTTCCCTCATAATTTACTATGGAATCACTAACAGGAGAATTTTACTGTCATCATGTCATGTGTTTGTCTTTTTAAAGACGAATTACATGCTTTGATTTTTTTCTGATGAATATTCTCAAGTTAAAGTTGATTTCATGTAATGGAATCTTATAACTAAAGTCGTCCCAGGAGCGCAAATCAACAATATTGGCAATATCATTTTAAAGTCGTCTACTTTAAAATGCATAATGTATGTCTGAATTGTCAATATAAATGAGTCAGATAAAATTAAACTATTAGAAGAATTTTTCACTGTGTAACAAAAAAACAAAATTTGTTTAATTTACTGTTTGTATTTTGAGAACGATTTTCGAAGTGAAAATTGAAACGTCAATAAACGTATTTTTATTTTTTTTATTTTTAATTGTGGCTTATTCCCAGTTAAATAGTTCAGAACAATATTAAATGCTTGAGTTACGTCACCAGAGTACACAAGAATACAAAGCCCATTTATTATCACAGTTTGTTCGTGGTAATTATCTTTCAGTTTATTATTTGCTTTATTATTTCTTCTTCTTCTTCTGGTTCCTATCCGTTTCGGATGTTGGAAATCATATTGGCAATCATAACCTTGCTCGCTGCGGCTCGAAACAGCTCCGTTGAGGTTTTCTTAAACCATGTTCTTAAATTCCGCAGCCATGATATTCTCCTTCTACCGGGTCCTCGCTTACCTTTGACTTTACCTTGCAATATAGACTGTAGCAGGGAGTAACGGTGCTGATTTCTCATAACGTGTCCCAGATATTGCAATTTTATGCGTTTGATCGTAAACACAATCTCTGGTTCCTTCTTCATTTTTCCTAGAACGCTTTATTATTTATGGTTTCTTAAATATCTAAATTTACTTTATATTTTTGTATTTGAAAATTTGGTGTTGTTTTCTGTGGAAACTTATTTTTAATTATCAAAGATAATTAGTTGAACGTCATACCATAGTTGTACATCATACCTTAAATAAGAATACCTTGTTATAAGGTAGGTTAAAAGTATAAAATTTCATTGTTTATTAACGTAATAATAATGTTGATGAAATTTTAGAATGCCAGGCACAAGTTGTAGTGTGGCTAATTGTAAAAATAATTTTTATAAAAATAAGAAATCTGCCGATTCTGATCAACAAATAACATTTTTCACGTTTATCAAAAATACAAAATTAGAAAAATATGGGTTATGCGCTGTTGCAGAAAATATAAAATAAATATAAAAACTGCAAGGTAAGTGTTGTTGACTTAATGTATTTCTGTTTATTATCATCAATATTTTATGGCAATTCCGAGTAAAAACTGAAAATCTCAAGATGTTTAAAAATAAACAAACTGTGAACCTACAGCAAGAAAAGATAAAAGAGCAGCAATGAAAACACAAACAGCTATCAGTGAAGACTTATTAGAAAAATATTAAAACAATGAAAAAATAAATATGTAGTGTATATTTATATTTATTGGAATTATAATAAACTAGTTACGTTTTTTACCAATTAAAATATATTACCTATCATTTAAATTCATACATTAAATTATACAAGTAATTCTAACTCAGATAATCCTAGCTGACCTCTAAGGACCGCTAATTCATTCAAAAGTTAACCCAGTATTGATAATTCAGTATATGCAACAAATTTTCAGTGTAAAATGGAGATTGAAATCCTAGTTTTACGTAAATCTAGAACTTGATTCTGATTAATTTTAAGTATCATACTACCCACATATCAACAGTTTTGCATAATTAGGTATTATAATCCACTCAACATCTTTATTTCATAACTATCTTTACTATTTTCTATACATCAAAGACATAAAAACGCCGATTAGCAATGTTACGATTCAAATTACTGTACTCTCGTGACGGAATTTCGGGCTAAATGTTCATTGGTTTGTCGAAGTACGCAACCGTAGTAAGTCTACGAACGGTGGGTTATACCTGCCAGAGGTTTGTTTCTGTAATGGGTCCGTCCCTATCTAAGGTCACAAAATAATAAAACAACTATAATAACTACCCTGCTTGTCAAGATAAGTACGCGCATCTCGTTCGCGCAGACGGCATCAGCCATGTTTTAAATGGAAACAGTGCTATTCAGTGAAATTTTATCTGGGGTGCATAAAAAAATTATAAAGTATATAGGAAGTATATAGGAAAACAATTTTAAATTGAGTATGACCACCAGGTATAAAGGTTAAAGCAGAATAGAATACAATAGTTTTAAGGGGCTACTAATCCCTAAATAAAGTTGCCAGTGTTGGAGTGATGGAGATTAACAGGTACTAATAATTTTGCAAGAAATGTAAGATGTTTATTTTATTGGTTATATATAAAATAATTTGTGGCCGTAACAGGGGCCGATTTGTAAAAAAATAAATATTATTTTAATCCAATTCCATTTTAAATTCACTGCTTTATTCAGAATCTAAGGAATCTTCAAGTCCAATGTTAATTATTACCGGTTCCAGTATTGCATCAGTCATATTATCCAAATTCCACATTTTATTTTCTTCCTCGTGAGCATAACTAACAGCATATTTTCAATTTTCTGGAGTTACTTTTGATTGAAGGAATGTTCTAATAATTGTTGTAAGTCTAAAAGTTTTGTATTTGCGTCCGACTTCACCCTTTACTTGAGACCATATATTTTCTATCAAATCCAGATCACAGTGGTATGGGGGTAAACGTAAAATAATTACATCAAGGTTTAATGCCATTTTATCAATTATATATTTTTTATAAGCTAATTTATGTTGCCTTACAATAGGTAATAATTCCTTTTTGTCGAATTCTCCTTGTACTCAATTGCGTGTTTATCCAACCATTCAATTATCTCCTCTTTTTTCCATGCCGTTGTTGGCAATTTTTTTGCTAGTCTTGAATGGTAACTAGCATTATCCATAACTATGACATAATTTTTTGAAATTAAATCCAACATTTGCTCAAAATATTCCTTAAAAACGTCAGCAGTCACTTCCTCGTGGTAATCTTTGATTTATTTTGAGGCAAAACTTAATAATCCACCATTGACAATACCGTATTCGTTTCCAATATGGGTTGTTACGAGTCTGCGTCCTTTTCCAACGGGAATATTGTTTATTCCAGTAGATACACCTTCGATGAATTCCTGACGGGAACTTTTCACATTTGTATCAACCCATAGATATGGTGCAGTATGACCTTCATTTAGCCAAGTCTCGTTCAAATAAAAATTGTTTTCCCTTCTTCTCGGTACTTTTTAATAGTTCTTAGATAATCTCGTCTCTAACATACAATGTAATATTTTTTAAATAAAATGGATTTTCTTCGTTTTCTTAACTCTTTAAATTTAACTCTTCGTTTTCTCTAATTAATTTTTGGATTTTGTCCAATGTTGGAAATTCTTTGTTAAAAAAATTAGTGGACTGCGTCCTATCATGTTTTTATGTAATTCTTCAATTTCCAAAGGTTTACTCCCTCCACTCTTCTTGGGAGATGAAACAGTTTCTCCTTTTCTTTCTTTTAGGAATCTATAAATTGTTGCTTCTTTAACCCCTATCATATTTGAGCACATGTTAACAATTTCACGAACATTACTTAAAAGGGCGTTGATGTACAAGTGTATCGTGTATATTTAATATTATATTTTTCTCTCTTAGACTAAAGGCACCTTTAAAACTACACTTAACCGGGATAAAACCTGTTGTCGACGTCATTTTTAAATGCAAATAACAAAATATCGACACCAAAAACGTAGGTAGGTAAGACATGAATAATGTACGTCTACAAACTAAATGGAAGATGCAAAAAATTTCTAATTTAAATTATATGCATAAGCTGTGCTGTGACATAAAAACTACTTAAACTATCATTAGTGAAGCCTTATTAGTAATTTTAGATAATCATTCAAAGAAGGTATTATTTTTGTGTCAGGCGATAACTTGTATAGAAAACAATAATAACCTTTAAATTACTCTTTACATTAATTTATTTCATGAAACATTGAATTCTTTCGTTAATCACCCGTGTATAATCAATAAACAATAATCGTGTGGCATATATAATTACTTTTTTTACGCATAAAAAAGCTATAGTGAAATTATTGGACACTTATTTTACAGAAGATTTTTTAAAAGATAATGAATTGTTCAACTATGAATGACTAATAAATGACTAAGGTTAAACGAATTCAGCGGCAAAACCCAAAAACCAATGTAATTAACTATGACGATACAAACATAAAACAGAACATTAAAAAAGAATTTAACAATAGAATAAAAACCATCGGGAAACAACTAGAAGATCCAGAAGAACTATGGAGTGAATTTAAAAACCAAGTTAACGAAATCTCCACAAACAAGGAACAACATCGACTGATAAAATCTAATGTAACAGAATATAGACGCCTACAGAGAAGATTAAAAAAGGAGATCAAATTAGCCACAGAAAAATGGATGAGAGAAAGGTGCGACGAAATGGAGGATGTAATATCTAAACACGACTTATTTAATGTGCACAAAAAATTGAAAGAAATAAGTAATATATTTAAAAAACGAGTTCCTTCTGTACTTGTTGACACTAATAACAAAATTATAACATAAAAAGTAGTAGTAAGACTTTTTAATTCTATATACAGATTGAACCAAATTAAAACGGAACACACAATTTAATACATGTCTGTTTGAACTGCATTTGAAATAGTGGACCAATATAAAACTTGGACAAAAATAAATCCATACCTGGGTATAGACATTGTATAAAATATCGTTTAACTATCTGTCTCGCAACAAAGTTGTTTACGTAAGACGGGTTTGTCTAAGGAAGCGATAATAGTTCAGGAAATAAAGCTCGAAATAAGTTAAAACCTCGCAATTTTTTCGTCCTGCATGTATCCAGTTGAAATTTTAGCAGAAGGTAGGTGGTAGATCAAAATCTATATCGAACCGAAGTGCGCTGCAGGGTTTTAGGGGTGAAAACTACCCCTAATTGTCAAAAATTATAAAATAACATATTAAACCTGAATATGGGTAAGATTTGGTTTGAATTAGTTAAATAATGATTATTTTATACTTTCGAATAGAGTTCCATCATATTTCAACCCTTGAAAAGCAACCCTTGTTAGAGATAAATGTAAAAAAATTACTAATTTTAATAAAATTATTTCGCCTTGGATCGATTTGGATAAAAATTTGGATTTAAGCTCAATTCACCCGCTGCTTTATAGTTTATGTCATGTCGATCAACCCTGATTGTTCTTAGGGGTGAAAACTACCCCTAATTGTCAAAAATTAAAAAATAACATATTAAACCTGAATATGGGTAAAATTTGGTTTGAATTAATTAAATAATGATAGTTTCGTGCTTTTGAATTAAGTTCCATCATATTTCAACCCTTAAAAAGCGACCCTTATTAGAGATTAATATAAAAAAATTAGTAATGCGAAGAAAATGATTTCACCTTTGAACGATTTGCATAAAAATTTGGAATTAAGCTCAACTCACCCTCTGCTTTATAGTTTATGTCATGCCGATGAACCCTGATTGTTCTTAGGGGTGAAAACTACCCCTAATTTTCAAAAATTGTAAAATAATAATATAAATCTTAAGATGAGTGAAATTTGGTTTGGATTAAATAAATAGTGATTTTTTTATTATTCAGTATTTTCGGGCATATTTAAAAAAAGATGGGTAAAAAATATGAAATTGTAAATCTCATTCTGTTTAGTCGTTCTGTTTCCCGCTTTAAGATGTACTTTTTCTAAAACTAAGCATTTTAAATGGGTCAAACTTCTTGGACGTATTAACAATACATGTACAAAGGTAATTGCAGAAGTGTGAAAATTGATTTTAATTATGCGGGTGGTAAGGGGGTTGTTTTCCGCGATTTTTTCGTAAAAAATGAGGTATTGACCTTATTTTCATCATAATTCACTAAATTTTTGAGCTAGAGTCTTTTTTTATGATAGGTCTATTGATGCTCTTTAAAAAAGGTTTTGTGAGTTTTCTTCCAAAAATGCATCATTTTCCCGATATTTGACTTTGAATCTTTCAAATTTGACATTTGAAGAAAACCGTTGAACATTGATAGGCCGTATTTCGGTTCCTATTATATCGCAAAAACATTTTAAAAAATGAATTGCATTTGTCTTTTTAAAAGCTACAAATTTGTTCTCTACAATTTTTTTGATAAAATGCACCATTTTCGAGTTATTCGCGAAAAATCGATTAAAAACGTGGATTTTTTCGTCTAAAAGTTGTTACTTTCAATCGCGAATAACTTGAAAAATATCATTTTATAAAAAAAATGTATAGCACATTTTTTGTTTAGAATCACTTTTTTAATCTTAAAACGTAAAAAAAATTTTCACCCCGGAGATAGGGTGGCAACCACCCCCTAGGATTTGGCGCACTATGGTTCGATATAGATTTTAATCCTTAGGCTATTACCTACCTTCTGTTAAATTTCAGGTCAATCCACGCAGCACGAAAAATTGCGAGGTGAAATGCTTCATTTCCTGGACTATAACTGGTTTGACAGCATAAAATCGTAGTTTTATGTGTAGCTTTCAATTTTTATGAGTTTAGAATCCAGCAGCCCGCTAAAGTATGGGATTTTTATAATATAATTATTTGACAATCTTTTGTTGGCCAACCACCTACAGCAGAATTGAGCCGAAATACATTATATTCCTATGTTCCGAATTTATTTCGTTCAATCTGTATATAACACCGAAGAGATTCCAGCAGATTGGCTGAAATCCATCTTTACCGCAATACGTAAATAACACAATGCGAGAAAATGCTCAGAATATCGATTAATTAGCCTAATGAGCTACACCCTAAAAATTTTCCTCAGAATACTTCACAACAGAATTAGACGCAAATGCGAAGATCTTGAAGATATCCAATTTGGTTTTAGAAATCCTAGGGGAACCAGGGACGCACTTTTGCGCTAAACATCCTATTACAAAAATGCCGTGAGCAAAGAAAAGATGTATTTGCATGTTTCGTGGACTTCGAAAAGACATTCGATAAAGTACAGCATGTAAAATTAATGCAAATTCTGAAAAATATCGGAATAGATGACAAGGATATTCGTGTCATTAAAAATTTGTACTGGAATCAAACTGCTATCATAAAAATTGGGGATAACTACACCGATGAAATCCCCATACAAAGAGAAGTCAGACAAGGTTGCATTTTTTTGCCAACATTGTTCAATGTTTACTCGGACCAGCTATTTAAAAAGGCACTTGAGAAACAACCATATGGAATAAAAATCAACGGGGAACTACTTAATGTGAAAAGATATGCAGACGATAAAGTAATTCTATCAGATAATATTGAAGATCTTCAAATTCTGCTTGATCGTATTCACGAGGTAGGAGAGAAAATGGGCAATAAAATAAACTCAAACAAAACCAAATTTTTAGTGTTTAGTCGTGACCTACATCCCAATGCAAAGCTTCAATTGAACGGAGTCCAAGAGAACGAAGTTGAGAAAGTTCACAAAATGACATAGTTGGGAACTGTGATAACGGACCAACTAGATCCAGACATAGAAATAAAACGTAGAATAGCAATGGCTAAAACTACTTTTATGAAAATGAAGTCATTTCTTTGCAATAACCATCTCAGTTTAGAATTAAGGCAAAGAATGGTTAAGTTTTATGTTTGGTCTGTACTTTTGTATAATGCAGAACTGTGGACGCTGAAAGTATCGATCATGAACAAAATTAAAGCATTAGAAATGTGGGTTCATAGAGGAATGCTAAAGATACCTTGGACACCAAGAAAAACTAATGAAGAAATACTAAGGAGCGTCAAAACAGACATAGGACTGCTAAAGACTGTTAAACATCAAAAAATGTCTTATCTGGGACATATAGTAAGGGGAAGTCAATATAAAATTTTACAACTGATCCTTAAAGCCAACATAGAGGTGTAGGAAGAAAACAAGTTTCTTGGTTAAAAAACATTCGTGAATGGACTCAGATACCAAATGCAGGACAATTATTCCATATTGCAGAAGATCAATAAGCCTTCGCAATGGTGATCGCCAACGCCGGATAGTTCTGATATGGCACGCGAAGAAGAAGAACGAATTGTTGACGGCATCTTAAAATATTAATTTTGTTTATTTATTTCAAAGCAAGTATAGAGTGACGCCTATGGTTTTTTGACCTGTTGAGGATTTGCATACATAATGTGCTATCAATATGATGGAAAAGGACTATAATCGGTTTAATTGATTTACGGCAACCATACACATAATATGCAAGATTTTATGTCGTACTTTTAGTTGAAGAATAGATGATTTCAAATTTACTAAATTATTCATTTCTAAAAATTTAAATTATGGTTCTGTCGTAGCCTGTCACAAATTTCTTAATCCTATTCTGTATTTCCGTTTAAAATATGACGATCTAGTGCTGACATACCTCAGAGCCGGCATCTGAGAGTGGGCATTCTGATTGTTATTTATTCTGTGCTAAGGTTCTAATATATAATTGATAATTTAATTCGTTTTTGTGTTTTGTAACAACTATCCTAATTAAAATTTATTGATAATAGCTTTACAAGTTAGTTTAGAATTTCAGTTTATTAGATAAAATAAAGTGGTAAATATATAAGAAATACCACAATTAAATATCTATGATACTTATTCCTTTGAGTTGCGGACATACAAAATGGGAAACAGAGGGGAACATTTGGTGGACGCCATAAAACATTTTCATATAACATATAAAAAAAATCATAAAACCGATCCTAAAGTATTGCAATTAAAATATACTTAAGGAAAAATATCTGTATTCCTACAAATGCAATTGTGACAGAAATTTTTAGAGAAAAAATTTGTTTAGTTATCATTTAAAATCGCAATCAGAAGGTAAAAATGAAACATTGAATAAACAGCACAAATGTCCGTTATGTAGTTTTAGGTGTTCGTTTGAACTAAGATATCCTTCATTTTAAGGGGCATACATGACACTGATGGCTGATGGTAAACAGAAAATTTTAAAGTTTAACGCTTTTAAAGAAATTAGGAAAAATTATATATAAAATGAAACTTATTCTATATATTACACTTCGAGTATATTATGGATACATTTTTATTTAATAGACTATTTTGTCAGGTCCGCAAAATTCATAACCAATTCAGGAAGAAAATACAGGTTTGGCAATACTATTTGATGATAAGGCAAAAATTGAAACAGATTTTTAGGATCCCAAATTACCAAAAAAAAACAAAAGACACCATGGAAATTCTAGTGTTAGAAGAGAAGTAGAACGAATAAAGCAGCAGTTTGTAGATTCACTTAAAAATAACAAAATAGTGTGCCAAGTTGAGTTAGTGAAAAAATGTATTGCACCAATAAAACCAGACTTCAAGCCTAAGAAGCCTGTCCAAGACAAATTAAATATAAACGTTTAAAGTCGATTCCAGCTAATAAAAAATATTACCTTAAAGGCTTCTTCTTGTAATTCTTTCCCATATCGAAGGTCGACTATCATCACAGCTCTCTACACCTTGTTGGCGGCTGCTATGAAAATACCTACTGAGCTGCAACTATACCACCCTCTTAGGTTTTTCAGCCAGGAAATTCTTTGTCTTCCTATGGATCTTTTAACCTTAATTTTACCTTTCTTATGAGCCTTAATATCTTTTGCACCTATGGTAATGTGACCTAATTATTCCAGCCTTCTTGTTTTGATGTGCTTTATGACCTCCCAATCCTTTTGTAGCCTTCTTAATACGTCTGCTTTTGTAACTCGTTATGTCCATGGTATTTTTAAAATTCTTCCACAGCATCACATCTTAAATGATTTTAAATTCTTGATAATATCCACTTTTAGTGTCCAGCTTTCCATTCCATACAACAAAGTCGAGAACATATACATACATATAAATGCTTGTCTTGCAATTCCAATGCGTGTCCTTATTTTTTTACCTTGGTCATTGTTTTCATTTACCTAGATTCCCAGATATTTGCAGTTATTCACTCTTTCTACTTGTTTTCCCTCGATATTTAGCCTTCCCACCGTAGTTTGCTTAGAAATATTTGTATTTGTAGTTTATATTTTATACTTCTTTTCCTTTAAGTTCCACTCGTATCGGAGATTGGAAATCATTCTGGCAATTATAATTTTGTTGGTTACGCACCTGAATAGTTCAATTGAACTGCATCCAAATCATTCACGGAGATTGCGTAGCCACGAGATTTTACGTCTTACTACGCTTCTTCTGCCTTTGATTTTACCCTGTATTATATTCCTTAGTAGTTCATCTTTTTCACCTCTCATGATGTACCCCAAGATTTTCAATTTCCTGATTTTTATGGAATTTAAAACTTCGCATTGTTTTGCTAGTTGTTCGAGAACTTGTTCCTTTTTTTTGCGATCCATCCATGATATTTTCAAAATACGTCAGTATCACCACATTTCGAATGCTTCTAGGTTTTTATTGTTGGATTTTTTAAGTGTCCAAGCTTAAACCCCATACAAAAGGGTAGAGAAAATATAACATCGAAGCATTCTTATCCAGAGCGATGTATTGATATCGCGATTACAAAAAAGTTTTCTCATTCTATTAAAAGTTGACCGTGCAATTTCAATGCGACACATTATTTCTTTTGTCTGGTCAGTATCTTCTGTGATCCATGCTCCAAGGTATTTGTACGAAGATATTTGTTCGATTTCTGTATTATCTAGTACTAGCTAAACTTTGGATGTTTTGTGCTTTTGTAAATACAATGAACTTGGTTTTTTTCAAATTTATTTTTAGTCCATAATCGTTGCAATATATGTCAGAAGAAGGGTGTCGTCAGCATATCTTATATTGCTATGTTGCTCACCGTTTTTTATGAGCCCCTCACTGATCTCGGCAAGCGCTAATTCTAAGATGGCTTCACTGTATAAATTAAATAACAAGGGTGATAATATACACCCTTGGCTGACCTCACGGCGAATCTGGATATCCTCGGAAAAAGGCAAAAATGTGTTTCAAGTATAAATAGTTCTACCCCATCAAGTTAAGTGTGGCATAATAAAAGAAAACTATCTAGCAACAAAAGGTCAAATAACAGCCTTTCCTATTAAAATATTTGCCAGTGAATTTAAGTCAAATTAAGTAACGATAGCTATTTATCAGACTTTAAGCTTAAGAAGCAAAGAACAGAAAGAACAAAGTTGGAGTACTAATTTCATAAGAATAACATACTGAATGTACCGATTACAATGCAAGAACTTAGATATGCCGTATTGTTAACTAAAAATCACTCTTCAGGCCTAGATGGTATACCATAAATTTTTGTTACTAAATCTACTAGAAAGTGAAATGTCTTGGCTGTTAAAATTATACCATTTTATTTTGGCCAAATCAGGTCTTTCCATTTTTATGGTCAGACAGCATTATACTTCCTTTGCTTAAACCCAACAAAGATAGAACAAATATAAACTTGTACTGTTCTATATTACTTACTAATGTATCATGCAAAGTTCTAGAAAAAATTATAAACAAAAGTTTATTGTGGTACTTAGAACAAGAAACACATTTAATTCGTCAGCAAAGTGGCTTTCGTCAAAATAGATTATGCGTAGACAATTACTAGTTTTAGAGGCAAAGATACACAAGAGTTTTGCAAATACCCAGGAGACCGTCGCAGTATTCTTCGATATTACCAAGTCGTACGACACGGTTTGGTGGTTTAATATTATTTTAAAATTACACACATGGGGAATCAACGATATTATGCTAAGATTTGTAAAAAAATTTTTCCGGTCCAAATCTTTCTCTGTTTTTCCCAAAAATTCCACTTTAACAAACAAAATTCAGGACAACGGAATACTTCTGTGGTCAGTTCTTAGCCCAGCTCTTTGTTTCGTAGTTATTACTGATATACTAAATCTCTGCACCCCGTTAGTATAGAAAAGACTACAAACAGACGATCTGGTTCTATTTGCAAAGAACAATAACATAAAAATAATTCAAAAGCACTTACCAAAATCATTAATAAACTAGAATAAACTTCCAACTAATTTTTTTTTTTCATATTGCCACAGGTGCATTTAGAATCACACCAGTTAAGAATCTCCAATGTCAATCAAGATAACCAACTTTGACGTTACCAAGGAACTATTTATGCCTCTCGTATGCATCGTCAGTCACCAGTAATACATTTTACCCAGTGTTTCAAAATAAATTTACGAATCGTTACTTAGAACCTTACAAAAAAAGAGTTTGATTTAACATTTTATGAAATAGTCCGAAGAAATTTAAAAGACCTGCAACTCCAAATTCCTGAACCCTTTCCTTCAAATGTGAAAACTATTCTTCCTCTTGGGTAATCACGATTCCCAAAATCAATACGATATTACTTTAATATCGCAAATCAGAGAAATCAGCCAATGTAATCCGACAGTCATTTTTAAAGAAATTCGAGACTTGTGGGGAAAGTTTTGCGTTTATACAAATGCATCCAAATCTGCAAACGGCGTAGGAGCAGTATTTGTCACTGCACATTCCTCTTCCAATTTATATTAATATCAACCACTTCTATATACACAGCAGAATTATATGCAATATTTCAAGCCCCCATGCATATTAAAAGTACAAACTAGTAGAGATATTTTGTAATTATTTCTTTATTGACGCTCTTTATGAATTCATCCATGATTAGATTGTATAGCATAGGACTTAGTGAATATAGAATATTAACATCTTTTTCCATTGTCTGTATCTATGGATGCCGTAAGTTGTCCATCTAGTCTGACTTCCATCGTTTTGTTTTGATAGACATTTTTAATTGCTTTTATAATATGCAGAGGGATATCTTTATCCTACTATCAAGTTCATATTATTGAATAATAACAAAATATCCTGTTTTTTTACTTGTAATTGGAATGTGAAAATAAGCTAAATAAAATTTTATAAAAAAGTTTAGCTTTTACCAACTAAACCGCTAAACTTTTTTTGGTTGCAATCAACATTTCGATGATTGAATAACCCCTTTTGAAAGAATCAAAAAGTAATTTGTTTCTTCGGTAACATAATTTTAGCTTCAAATGGAATTAAATTCTATTGACTAGTCAAAGGATCACAAGTTAGTACAATACATTTTAATTAAAAAGTTTTAAAAGCAACTTTTGCGAGTGCAGTTACTAAAAGTTTTAATGAATAAAAATCCACTTTTGTGGTAACGCAATACTGCACGTTGTACTAAAGTGTTAAAACTGTTTACAACTTCAGTTGAAGCATTTGAATTAAACACGAAATAAAAAAAGTTTAGAATTATTTAAAAGAAATGCATCAAAAATATTTTATTTTATTTTTCTACAAAATTTAGCCTGTATAAAAAAATCTACATATACAGTAGATACTTTCATATTCCAAATTTCGGTTTCTTAAAGTTCACATAACAAAAAATTACCGTTTTATTAGTCGACATTATAAATGTTAACACTTCTTTATGATACCCATTATATTATGTATAATGGTTAAAAATAAGAAAAAAGTCAAGTGCAAAGAGCAAATAGATTAGAATATGGGATAACCGACATATTAACTGTGAGATAACGGCCAGCATAAAACCAATAATGACGCATGGATCAGAAACAAAACCTGACATGTTTAAAATGCATGAAGTATTTAAATTTAAAATAGCAAATATGAGAAATAGCAGATATGAGAAAACGCAATGAGATACCAAATAAAGAGTGACAATGATCGCATAAGACATGGGGTGACAATCTTTACTTTTTTTTATTTCTCTATATTTCGCTGATTATTTGTCAGCTTCATCAGGAGACAACTAAAATTAGGTTAAAATTTGTATAAATATAAAGTGAGAATAAATAATAAATCACTTACAGATGCAGAGTTAAAAACATTTCGAAATGTTCTTGTACATAATTTGTTCAAAACAGTACTAACAATATTGGTTAAAAGCACCTCGGTCATTAGTAATTAATCATAACAAACAAGCAAAAACAAACAAGATACAATTAAAACACAATATATTACACATTAAAATATACAGGGTGATTTAAAATGTAAAACAGCAAAATGATTTTAACGTACCAAGAATATTACAGTAGATATTGCTCAACTGTCCCGTGTATGCCTTGTAATATACTGCATATTTTTCTCTATTAATATGATACAATTCTAAAAACAATCTTTTTTGTAATTATTCTCTTGCTGTAGAACCCTGGCATTTAAGTAGTCAAATTGATGCCCAGTTTTTAAGTAATGGTCAACTGCCGCACATGTATTTTTTTTTGTGCAGTCACTTTTGTGCTGTGAGACCCTTTATTTTAGCCATTAAGAAGTTTAGCTTTGGGAATCTAAACAAGGCAGTTTGAAAATAACAATAGTTTTATTTACAGTTCGTGTCTTATCTTTTATTTTAGAAAACAGTGATCGGTTTTCTAATAAATTATATTGGACAATTTTAATGTTAGTAAAATAAACTAGTCACAGAAGGTGTTAACTGCCTTATTAATGGTAGTTTTTTATATTGAATTTTTTGAACTACTCCGATATCAGTGGGACCTTCAAAAATGTCTGAGTTTAATATCAATTTTTTAAGGATATGCTTTGGGCATTCATTATTTTTAAAGATGTTTAGCAGCAAATTTAAGTTTGTTTATGAATTTATCATCACTATTATGCCTTACCCTATTCTTCATTGCAATCACTGTATTAAACTTTTAATGAGTAGGACGATTTAAAAAAAAAATAAATATCTTCCAGAGTGTGTTGGCTTTTGATACCAATCTATTAATATTTTGTTTTGTCAGTTCTTATTAATTTGGTGTCTAGAAATGATATCGAACAATCATTTTCAATCTCTAAAGTAAATTAAATAGGCTTGTTAAAGTTATTGAAAATGTTAAAGATATTTTGAATTTGTGAAGTAGGAACAGAAAGATCGTCTACAATTTTTTAATAAAGGTCGAAGGGAAAGGTATATGTGGTATAATGATATCGAGCAAATGGTCCAAAATGATGGTTGTTATTATGGGGCTAAGTGGACTATCAATAGGTGCTCCAAATATCTGTCGATAGAAGTTATCATTAAAGCTAAAATAGTTGTCCTCAAAAACATAATTCGGAAGTATTAAAAATTATCCTTAGAAATTGATGTATAACTTTAAATGGGATTCCATTTTGACTGTATTATATGACTTCTTTTCTGTTATATTTTTCGGTAAAAAATCAACTTTCTAACATCATTAACAAATGAAAATGTATCCTTTCCATTATAATTGTTCACTTCGTCAAAAGCATCTTTAAAAATGTTAGCAAAAAATTTGGATAGGTCATAAGTTTCTTTATGAGTTTTTTTCAAGCAGTAAACTTTCGAACAAGATGAATTGTATATAGTCAGTTTTTTGGAAAATTCTGGATTTATTCAGTTATTCAGCTTTAATAAATTCATTATAAGAAAATTGTATCGTAATAGTTGGATCTCTTTTTAGCTGAATATGTAATTTTATCATTTAATAAGCCTTATATTTTTTCAATATATTCGGTTTTGTTAATTGCTACTGTACACCCTCCCTTATCAGATTGTAAAATATAAAGATCTGGATGTGATTTAAGAATTGTTGAGTTGAGTTAAATATTTTATTTAAAACACTAGAATGTTCTTTGTTGGAATAATTTAAGTAGTTTATAACGACATTAGTAACTTTTGCTTTTAATAAATCTTTAGATTTATCCGGTATTTCATCTATTACATTTTCTACATCACCTAAAAAATGATCTCTTAAAATCTGAATTTGGACAACAAACCCCAAATTTTGGACCCAGAGACAGAAAATCAGAAACATTTGTGGGAATATATATTTTTGAACCATTTACTGTTGTCGTTAAACAGCTTCTTTACTTTAGGAGTGTTTTTAGAGTATAATCTTTTATATTTCTTAATATTCTTTATCTTATCATGTCCAAAAATATAATCCAACGATCCTTTTAAACTGGCTTCAATATCCTGCATGATGTGCAAGGGTAATTCAGCAATCTAAATTTAATTGTACTAATAGATTTTTAAAAATATACTAAATTATTGCATGTGATTTTTATTTTTAAAGCAAGGCTTTTTTAGATAACTGCCTAATAAACCCATCTACTATATTACTCATAAGTATGTCATTACCTGTATATAAAATCATTTGTAGGTTTTTTGTACTGTTTTGAACGTGATTTAGAATAACATTAGTGGCTAGTAAAAATATTCGTCTGTTGGTGATTTAAGCAGCTTTTTTTTATTATTTAATTTAACGTGCTTGTGACAGCTTTGGCCATTAGCACGAGGCACCGTGGATACAATTATATATAAGGTACAATTACATATTATTATATACTATGGTTATATATTATTTAGTAAGTTTTCTAACTTCAGAAACCGGATAGCTGTGATGACTTGGCTCTGGTTCAATAATATATGTGATGTCTCCTTCATGCCCAGTTCTTGGCGTCGTTCATTGTATTGAAGACAGTCCACAAGGATGTGTAGAATGCTTAGTGGAGATTGGCAAAAGTGACAGATTGGCTTAGGTGTAGAATTCATTAGGTGACCATGTGTAAATCTGGTGTGACCGATACGCAATCTTCTAGCAACAACCATCTCATTTCTGATTATATCAGGGATAACGAACCGCTTAGTCCTCTGATCTATTTGGTGTAAAAATGTAGTGGATTGGTTCAAATGATTCTGCAGTAATTTCGTACGAGTTTCTTTATACTCGTTTTTAGGTCACTGGCGATTTGTATATTACGTAGTGTACAATTAAATAAAGCAGCTTCTTTGGCAAAGCGATTGGCGTTGTCGTTACCCGTAATCTCGATATGGGAGGTAATCCATATAAAAGTGATATGGATGTCGTGGATGATAAGATTTTGGTAAGTGTCATAGGTTGTTTCTACAAGAGGGTGATTGGTAAAGAGATTATTGATGAACTGAATAGAGGCAAGGAAGTCTGTACAGATGGCAATATGTTGATTGGGTTCTGTGCAAAGTTTGAAGGCTTAGTAAATAGCATACAGTTCACCAGTGTGAACGCTGCATGTGGCGGGTATTTGACATGAACTAACGACTGTTTCCGTAGTAGTAACCTTATAACCAACCCCCGTTTCACTCTTTGATGCGTCAGTGTAAAGGATCCGATCGAATTTCTTAAAATTAAGAATTTCTAGGTAGGATTTCCTAATAAATCGTGATTGGTTTCTGCCTTACTAAACATTGTATGTGACACATTTAATTTCGGTAAAGTTTTGGTCCAAAGAGAATTTTGTGTTAGTTAGAGATAAATTTATATGTGGTTTAAAGTTATAAGTACTAGTATAGATGGGTAATGTCAGCAGGGTGTGTCAGTGTGTGTACCTAAGTTCCTAAACAGTGGCGGATTGCAGTGTTATGTACTGAATTAAGGGTTTGTAAGGATGTTTTGGATGCTGACATTATTTGCTACATTGATTTTCCTGTGCTTAGTTTCATAAAAAAAATTGATTTCATACTAAAATATTTTCATATATTTTTTAGACGCTTCGGCAGGAAATCCATGACTTTTTGTGATGGAGTTTATATTGGACAAACCAGTCAGCTACTTAGCTCAAGAATACGTTCCCACAAATATGACAAAAAAACTCAACCGCCCTCACAGAACATGAAAACGAAAAAAAAAACATTATTTTAATTTTGAAAAAACCAAGGTCCTAAAAAATGAACCCAACAGGAAGAAGAGAGAGCTTCTAGAGTCTATACAAATAAAAAATAATAATAACGCAATAAACGATAAAAAAGATGTCAAAAATTTGAACAAAATATATTTTAACATAATTTAAAAACACATAAAAAGACAATCTCAGAACGCCTATAAACTAACATCAATAAACACATTAGATTTGAATTACATCACTACATTTATATCACTATATGTAATATATATATATATATATATTATATATATATATATATATATATATATAATTATATATGTATAGTGACTGTAGTGATACAATATTATAATGTAGTGACTGTGGTGATATAATATTATTATATCACTACAGTCACCACATTTTACATGTAGTGACTTAGTGGGTATGTCCTATGTTCTTAATATCATTTTAATTGTGACGTTTACTTGTTAGTTACGAATTTTTACATGCTTGGTAAGTAAAAAGTATAACTTTTAAACCGTATTATGTCTGTCATAAAATGTTTTTTAGTCAATATTATTTCTTGAAAAAGCATGGATTTCCTGCCGAAACGTCGAAAAAATATATGAAAATGTTTTAGTATCAAATCAATTTTTTTATGAACCTAAGCCTAAGAAAATTAACTAAAAAATATGTTAAAAAAAGTGTTTTGATAATATTTAAACGTTTCAGGCTCTAGTTTCCTGAATATGTTGTTTCCAACAAAGTCGGAAGTCGAATATTAGTCCTAGAATTTTGCGGTTAATGACGACTGGGAGAGGGTGGTTATTCACTAAATGTCCACTAATGTTTGGAGAAGTTTGCAAGTAGTAGTGGTCGCAACACCATGGCAATAAATTAAAAGGTCATCAGCATATGTTCTAAATTTGACTGGGGAGGAAAGACTGTGGCATATATGGTTAATCGATGAAATAAACAATGTGGGGCTTAATACAGAGTCCTGAGGGCCTCCGTCTTGTTGAATGTGGGATGATGATAGGCAACCATTTACAGAGACTCTGAAAGATCTAGAGCTAAGAAAGTGCTTGATGAATTTAAAAATATTTCCATTGAGGCCGTATAATAACAGTTTATTGAGAATAATTTGTCTAGATACTTTATCGAAAGCATCTTCAATATCAAAAATGCAGGCAATCACTTCTTGACTGTTAATAATAGCTTCGGCGATGTGTGTATGAACGATGTCGGCGAAAACTAGATTGGTCTTTAGGTAAAATTTGGTATTTTTCAATAAACAATAAAAGACGACTATTTATTATTTTCTCATTAATTTGCACATGGTGCAAGTGAGAGAAGTCGATCTATAGGACTGAGAAAAGATTGGAGTTTGGCCATATTTTAGGACAGGTTACTGATGTCTTCCATTGAGTAGGAAGTATTTGAGAAGACCAGATAGAATTATATATGTCTAACAGAAAAGTGAGGCAACGGTTGGATAGGTTTTTACGAAAAATTTAAGGGATATTATCAGTGCCGGCGGAAGTATTTTTGGATATCTGTTTTTCAAGCAACAACCTCGAAGACCGATGTACCAAAGTAGTATATGGCCCCATACCAAAAACTCAGCATAGACCAATTGGTATAAATATCTTTCCAATTGTCAGACCACAAGCTATTCCATTCAGAAGGAGGTTTAACTTCAAAAAGGCAAACTGGCAAAAGTATGCAGACGAGAACATACGAAACCCTCTATTCCACTGACCCTTTTAGCCAAGAAACGGTTGACTGCGGAGCAGTACTACTCCAACAGCTAAGTCAAGCCAGACAGGAAAAGTGGATTGAGACCCTGGAAAAAATGGACATGACACATAGTAGCAAAATTGCATGGAACCTTGTAAAAGAACTCAGCGGTGATCCAAAAGAACATAAACCACCTTGCAAGGTTACAGCAAACCAAGTCGCTACTCAACTCCTTACGAATGGAAGAACTACTATCCGATATAAGGACCCAAACACTAGGAGAAGATTGGATTCGGAGACAAACCACCTAGGAACTCCTTTTACACTAAAAGAACTCCACGACGGTCTGAACAGATTAAAAAACGGGAAAGCTGCAGGTGTGGATGATATATGCAGTGAACAAATAAAGCATTTAGGCCAAGGAGCAAAAAACTGGATCTTGCAATTTTATAACACGTGCTGCAAAACCTGCAAAATTCCAAAATCATGGAGGAAATCTAAAGTAATAGCCTTGGTAAAACCAGGAAAGGATCCTGAAGACCCCAGTAGCTACAGACCTATTTCGCTATTGTGTCACTTTTTTAAACTATACGAGAGACTCATACTCGCCAGAATAGAAAAAAATATCGACAAGCACCTCATCCCACAACAAGGAGGATTCAGACCTGGCAAATCTTGCACCGGTCAAGTCCTCGCATTAACAGCACACATTGAAGAGGGCTTTGAAGAAAAACTTATAACAGGGGCTGCTTTTGTAGATTTGACAGCAGCCTATGACACAGTAAGGCACAAAACATTGCTCCGCAAATTATACGATACTCTCAATGACCACCATCTGGGAAAGGTCGTATATTCCTTACTGCAAAATAGACGTTTTTTCGTTATGCTGGAGGGTAAAGTAAGTAGGTGGAGAGTTCAAAAAAACGGCCTCCCACAAGGAAGTGTTTTAGCACCAATGCTCTTCAATATCTATACAAACGACCAACCTACTCCGACCGAAACCAAGCACTTCCTCTATGCTGACGATCTTGCAATATGTGCTCAAGGAAATAGTTTTGAAGAAGTGGAGGAGAAACTTGAAACTGCCTTAAAAACAATGACAGCGTACTACCTGCAGAATTCTCTGAGACCTAATCCCTCTAAAACCCAAGTCTGCGCTTTCCACCTTCGCACAAAGGAAGTCAAGCGAAAACTCCAAATTGTGTGGAATGGTAATACATTAGAACACATAAACCAACCTATATATCTTGGAGTAACTCTGGACCGGTCCCTCACCTACAAACAACATTGCATAAAAACAAGACGGAAAGTAACAACTAGGAACAGCATACTCAGAAAGCTAACGGGAAGTAAATGGGGCGCACGTCCTGGCGTTTTAAGAACAACGGCACAGGCACTGTGTTTCTCAACTGCTGAATATGCATGCCCCGTTTGGAGCAGATCTGCCCACACCAAACAAGTTGATACTGCGCTAAATGAGACATGCAGCATAGTAACGGGGTGCATGAAACCAACGCCACTTTCAAATCTATATAGAGCAGCGGGTTTTGCAGAACCCTCAACACGCAGAGGCGCTGCAGAACACATAGAGAAAATTAAACAGATCGCGGACGATCGGCATGCCCTATACAAAGCTCGAACACCACGAAAGCGACTAAAATCTAGGAAAAGTTTCCTTGGAACAGTGAAGGATGAACCGCCTGAGTATTTTCCACTTCCCCAGGTTTAATGGACCGGCCAGACCCTAGACTTTAAAACGTGGAAAACCTTGAATAGGATAAGAACGGGGGTTGCTACAGTAAAATCAAACATGGCAAAATGGGGAAAAATAAACCAAGATGATGTGAACTGTGACTGTGGAGAAACACAGAATATGGAACATCTTCTTACATGCAGAAACTGTCCTCATCGATGTACCCTTGAAGATTTGTGGCTCGCCAACAAAGATGGAACCGACGTAGCCCGATAGTGGGCAGAAATTTTATGAATGAAATGTCCGGACACGATAAAGTAAAGTAAGTATGTCGGAAGCTAATTGTGGTTTTGCCAATATGAGTTAATGCTGCTTTAATTATGGCATCTGAGAATAGTTTTATGAAATCATCAATATTATTAGAGTTAGGTAATTCGCATATGAGGGATTCAGATTTTTTGGAGAACTCTGGTCAATTAGCCTTATTGAAGCGCCAATAACTTCTCACTGAAAATTGGTCATAGGTGTTGTGACGTATAATTATAGGGAAATGGTTGCTGTCGTGAAGGTTGTCTGTTGTTTACCAGGATAAGTTGGGGGCCGATTTGGGATCACATATGCTTAGATTGATGGCAGAAAAAGCACCGAAAGCAATGTTAAAGTGGGTGTATGATCCCGTATTGAGGACATATTATAAGCTAGTGCAATCAAGAATATTTTCAACAACTTCAACACGTCCAAATGTACGCGAGGAACCCCACATAGTGTTGTGGGCGTTGAAGTCTCCTACAATTATATGAGGTTGGGGGAGTTGGTACACTAAATCAAGGAGTTCCTCTTCCTTTAGAATGTAGTCAGAAGGGATGTATATAGAGCATATGATAAGTTTGTTAGGGCAGTAAGTAGTGATGGCGACAGCTTCGAGATTGATAGTCAGAGGAAGAATAGCCGAGTAATGGTCTTTAGAAGCACATATAGATGTACCTCCACCAGCTCTGGAGCAGACAGATCTGATGTAATGATACCTTTTAAAATCTTTGAGTGTATGGAGATTAATTGACGTAAAGTTAGTTTCCTGTAAGCAAATGAAGGTGGGGTGGTGGAGAGATATCAGTAGCTGCAAACGTTTTAAGCGCAGATAATATCTATCGCAATTCCATTGAATTATTGTGAATATGAAAGTTATGAATTAAGGAAGGTCGGATATGTCTAAGGAGGGGTCACTATCGTTAGATCTAACAGATGCAAGACTAACAGTGTCAATAATATTATTAAGATTCAGCGTAGCCTTAATCTTACGAATCTGACATACAGGTGAGGCTCGTTGCAGACCAAGTTTGTTTTTTAATGCCTGCTCGATAAGTTGATTTGGAATCGATAGACATACATTAGATATTAACAATCTTTTAGTTGGGGAAATGAATCTGCGAATGTGGACGATTTCATTTTTAACGAAAACGGTGGAATTGTTTTTGAGAAGAATATCGACGTCAGAAAAGAGCTGTGTATGTGGTAGCTGGTATAGGTTTTGTTGTATTTGATTTGTCAATAGCTTCGTAGCTTGGAGCGGTATGTTGAAGAAGCATTTTTAAATATTCTGGATGCCAAAATATTTAATGAAAATTAGACGCAATGCCTGGCCTATTAGTTTCTTTGTATCAATTATAATATTTTCTACAAAAGTACATACCTAGTTGTTTCACAAAACGCTATTCACTTTCAATAATTACTTGATAACAAATCAACTTAACTGACAAATTTTTTATTAGAAATACTATTAGAAGAAGCCGAGGTGTTGACTCGTTGGCTTTTCGAATAGGAATGAACAGCTTTTAAACTTATATATGTATATATATTAAAATTTTTGGTGTAATTTGGTTAGTTTCTAGCATAAATAAAAACGAGATGTAGTCTTTCACTAAGATTTAAATTTTATATTACAAGTCAAATATATAATTCAGTTATTACAATTGTCAAATATCGTTTAATTACTAATCTTGTAACTTTATAAACCTTATTAGAAAATTAAGATGACCTGTTTTAAAGCACAATTTGTTTAAATGCTCCCTGATGAAATGATTTGACCTAAAAACTTATCCCACGTCAGAAATCGCGCTGTTACATAGTTCTTTCAATGGACGCCATCAGCTATACACAATTTATCACTTATACGGGATTTTATAAAATGCTGTAGCCACGACGTCATTGATTTTTATTGCTTTGACGTGACAATGTTGAAATTTTATGTTACAGTACGGAGAACGTGATTGATACTGATCTCGTTGTTGGAGAGGTCGTTTATGCTCAATTCGGCGCTTTAGAAAACATTCATAGAACGTTTAGTTTGAGATCAAAAGACTTTTATGACCACGTGAATTATGAAACGTTTTCATTTACAGTTAAAAGCGATAGTTTATCAAACTTTTCTACGTGGCAGGTATGTTCGACTAAATTAATATCAAATACACAAACGAAGTTTAGTATTTATCGATAAACAATCAGTTGTTTTTAAAATTGTTAGAGAAAATACCGTTTTCGACATACCATTCAAACAAAATTATTTTATTTAGTTATGTCAAAATATTAACTATATATATATATATATATATATATATATATATATATATATATATATATATATATATATATATATATATATGTATATATATATATATATATATAATATAAATATATATATATATATATATATATATATATATATATATATAATATATATATATATATATATATATATATATATATATATATATATATATATATATATATATATATATATATTGATTCAACTATCTCTACCAGTCCCAAGATACTTAACAGACCACCTAAGACCCAGTTGAAATATAATGTTAAAAGAAGTATATATTGTATTTTTTAGGTGGTTTTATTGTATTAATTCAAGGGAACTTGAGAGGGGTAAAAAAATTTAAAAAAAAAATTTTTAAGATAGTAAACAATCTTTACCAGACCCAACAAACTTAACCGTTTTCCCAGACCCTTATATATGAAAAAGTATCATTCACTGGACGGACCCAGTCCCCGCAATGTTGCCAAATTTTTTGGCGCTAAAATGATTGGTAATGTGCGTTTTGTGGTTTACTTGTTAGTTATTAGCGGAAGTTAAAGTTCGTTATATGTTTTCCAAGATGAGCCAACGTAGTAAAATGTTAGTTCAACTAGCTCAAAATAATTTAAAGGGTAGGTGATATTATAATATAAGTGATATAATTTACTAATATTAGTGTTTTACAGATGTATATGAATTTCATAATTCAGAAGATGAAAATAATACAGGCTCTTTGACGACTGAGGTAAGCGATATTATTTTTTGACACCACTAAAAACAAATTATTAGAACCCGCTTAAATAACATACATAAATAAAGGCTTAGTTCTAAAACTTTTGACTTGGAGCACGTTTACATTAAAAAATATGTTTATGGGTTTAAGCCACAATAATTCGAATTAAAATTATATGTTTGTATTGACGTTTTGACTTCTTAACCGACAGTTGTTCATAAAATATTAAAATTTATATAAAACATCTGAAAGGATTTGTTTACTCCAAATGGCGGGTATACAAGTTGCCATCAATTGCAATTAATATAGATTAATTACGGTATATACAATCGTTTTACTAACACATTTATAGGGGCTTATTTCTGTAAACGTACTTTTTAATAAAAATATAGTTAATAATATTAACTACAATATTTATTTAAGGAACGCAAAGAACAGCAATTTTAGGTTTAGTTACTATAAACAGAAATTCCCGCTATTTCGCAGTTTATTTCTCAAATATAAATCAAGTTTAAGGTCAAGTCGTTCGTTAAAATTTTTTAAATATTAAATTTCAATAGGTATTTTTAGTTTATTTTAACCAACAAGCTCAAATTTCAATCGCTTGAACATATGATCTGTGTATTAAATACACAGCAGTGAAACTTGGAGTGATAACTGTTTATGTTTTTATAAATATACTTTTCCGGCTCCATTCAAAAACCAATAAAAGAAAAATTGTCTATTTATGCGTGTCACACTGGGAAAAACATCTGAAATTTATCCCTAAAAACTATTATATTGATATTTAAAAATATGTTTAATATGCAAATAATGTAAATAAAGGCATTTTATATAATAGTTAAAGATATAGTCCTATTCATATTTTAGGGTTTTGCTGGCATTATCTAAATAAAATACATAAAATATGTTTAATTCATTATGGTCACTATTAATATCATCTTGAATTTTCATAATATTTTAATAAAGAATTTTCTTTTTGAATTGAAACGTTTTTTTTAGTATATTTAAAATGCAATACGAATATAAAATTTATTAATGTCAGTGGAAAATAAGAACTTTATAAAACAAGGTGCAAAGAAATTCAGAACGCCTAACAAATAAATGACTAAAGAAATTTTTGTATTTTATATTCATTAACTGGTATTTATTAAAAACACTTTCTTTTTAAATTTTTTTTATTTGCTAGTAAATATTTCACATTTAATGCATTGTACTAAGCTAAAATAAAAAATTGCAATCTAGTACTCTACATTATTGAGTACATTGACGTGTTTTAAGAAACCTATGTTAATGATGATTTTTTTTGATATTTCTTTGACAAATAAAAAATCTATTTAATAATAATATGGATTCAAATAAAAATAAAAACTTATAACTATTAATATTTAATTTCCGAAAACAAATTTTCAACCCTGTCGAAACGCGTCTTCACTTCAGCTAGGTTTTCATTTGCATCGTTTCCGTAAAACACTTTTAGCTATGGATATTTATTATAAGTAGTATTAATAATTAATTAGATATAATAAATGTAAACGAAGGAAAAATAAAATTTTAAAATCGAAATGTATTCACAACTGTGAACGCTTCCCAAGATACGTCACGCAGAAAAGCATAACGCGTTTATAAATTTTACTCTTCAAAAAATTTCCATAAAGGGGGCCTTATATGACAATTAATTCTTAGAGAGTAAACTCCAAAAAATTTTGCATATTCCTGATTTTTAATGAAAATATTAGTTCCGTTAATTTTATATTTATGAAAATATGAACTCATATTAGTGTGCAAGTACTAACGTTTTTATTTAAAAAATAAAACTTTTTTTTCTAGATATTAAATAAATTACCAATCGAAGATCAGGAAACCAAAGTGTATCATTATCTAAAAAATGTTCAATTGGGAGCTCCTGGTCAAAAAACCAATAATGCGAATTCTAAAGAAGGTCAAGAACAGAGCCTTAGTGTACAAATCCCTTTACAGTTATGTGAAAGTGAAGAATTTTGCTCTGAAAAACAAATATTAGGAGAATATCAAAACTTTAGTTTGCAAAATAATAATTTAAATATGCCTAAAATCAAAGTTCTACAAAATATACCAATTACAAAATGTTTAGAAAGATCAAGCGAAATACCTATTGATCTTTTTCAAGGTGACAATACTCAGATATTAAAAGCAAAATTTAGTATTAAAACAGACTATTCTCCAAATATAAAGAGTCCAGCTTTTATAGATAATAATAATAAAACCGACACATCAAGTAGCATTTTTAGTGATGCTACAGAAAGTAGTTACTATCCTGATTCATTTGCATCCAGTTATTCTCCTCAGGAAAAATTGTCGAAAGTAGGTACTCCGAAAAATGAAGACATTTTTTTGAAGACAATAGTTGAAACAAAGGTAAGTTATTTACTTTGGAAATTCCAACCCAATTTTAATCTACCTAGGAGACAAAAGTTGAACATAAGTCTGTTAAATTTAAAAACAAACATTTTCATATACAACATTTTCCTGTAGAAAATCTGCATATTTTAAAAACAAATTTTGCTATATATTTACAGAAAACGTAATATACCAGAATGCTTAATGTATTACTCGTTCTCTTGGGAAGACAAATTGAGAGACCAAAAATCAAGCATTTTTTCAAAATTCGTAAATAATGATGTCAAATTGTTTACACTTATTACAGATCATTTATAAATAGAGGGAATTTTTTTTAGTGTTTTTAACTGCTATTAATTTACACCATTAATTGTAAAGAGTTTTATAATTAGTGGATCCAAGTTATTAATTTAATTTTTTTTACATACACAAACTGGTAATAACAATAAATATAAAAGTGTTATAAATAAATTAAAAAATGCTGAAAGGCATCTGTAAATTTAAATTACCTAGGTACTTAATAGTTTTTAAGCGTATATTTTTCAAAACCTTTCTAACTACATAAATTTATAATAAAAATGTCTCAGTAGGGGAGACTGTGGACACTTGATCGCTCTTTTTTGTAGGCTTATATCTTTTAACGTAGTTCATGGAATTAAAGGATAAAATATTTTGTATATAAATTAGTATTTAGTTTATTATTTTATCAAGAAGTATTTTTAATTGATCGTTTAACAAAAAGATTTTGGAAAAAAATCAGAAAAGAAAAATGGGATCAAATCTCCCATATTCCCGGAGACTTTATCCCAAGCTAATAGGAGACTTGCAAAGTTTTAGTCTGTCTTCATAAAATTATTTATTAATGAAATAGCTAACATACTTAAGTAACGTTAATTTTAATTAGGAACTTTAAACTTTTCGTGGTGTTTTTCAGTTCGTCTAAGATTGAAGAAAGTTTTACCTTTTCTAGATCGCTCTGATCCTATTCCTGACGCGAAGACCCTGCACCATGAAGATTAACTCTATTTGTCCCGTTGTTAAATAAAATTATCCATTCTCTATTGGCTGAATTTTTAGCCTCCTGAGTAACCACATGTTGTTTATCACGTCTTGAACAAGGCCTCACATTATCAGGATTCTCTCTATCTGTCACATAGGATGACGAATATAATCTTTTTCAATAAATATATTAGTATGTATTCACAGACCAGATTACCGTTACTCGAAATTTACTTAAAATATTCCTTCTTGAGAATGCTAATGGAAAAGCGCTACCGGGACACTCCGCGATTTCATAGATGGTCGGGGTTCGACCGGGATAATATGGGATCCAATTATCATAAGCTGAGTTGTAGTAACTTTTTAACGATCTGTATACTGTACGAGTACAGTTCAAAGGCTGCAATATGTTTGACGTGTGGGGTGGTAAGGTCCATAATATAATTACATTATTTTTGGCGAAATTGATTGCATCTAAACTCATTATGACTATCATGATTATCCATGATTAGAAGGCATTTACTTTCCTATGATGACGTTGCATATTCTTGGAAATGTAAATATTTTACAAAGTTTGTTGCGATCATCCATCCACTTTCATGGGTAACACCAACAGTTCCTGGTTGGCTATTGTTGATCATTCTAGCTTAGCAGTTTTTGAGGGGGAAAATCATGAACGGTGAAATATGGTTAACAATCGCGTTAATGCCACTGCATAATGTGACAGTTTCTTCTAGTTCTCCGCAAGTAACTGTTTCTATCTTCTTCTCACCTTTGGCAGAAATACTTTTTTTTAGGTTTATAGACATTAGTCAAACCCGTTTCATCAGTATATTGATTCGGGTCCTATGTCAGGATATTTTGCTAAAAATTTGGTTAGGTTTTCAAAAAATTTCATAACATTTACCTTGTCTATCCTGTCTGATAAAGTATCCACGGTCTCCTCTATTTTGGAATTATTTTTGAATTTAATTTGAACGAATTCATGGTTGACTTATATGGCTGAATTTCAATGACAAGAATTTATTTGTTACTACCTATTATTATCTAATATTGTTATTTATTCTTTTATTTTAGAAAGAATTAAGTATACCTGAAACTGCCTGTTTGCCTTTACAAAATAATTTTAATAAAAAATATTGCAATAACGGAAAAGCATTTTGTCCATTTTGTTATGAAGAAGTAGGTCATTTTGCGCGCCACCTCTTGAGAAAACATTTGGAAGAGGAAGCTGTTAAAGCTATTTCCAAATTACCAGCGCAAAGTATGGATAGAAGGCTATCAATTTTGTCTTTAAGAAAAAGGGGAAATTTTATAATAAACCAAGAAACAGACAAAAACTTTAAGCCAGTGAGGAATCCAGAAAAAAAATTGAACAGAAATAAAGAAAATAACTTTGATCGTAAAAATTACGTTCCATGTGTTTATTGCTTAGGTTATTACAAAAAAAGTTATCTCTGGAGACATAAGAAACAATGCAAATCTAAAAATGAATGTGTTGAGACAAATTCAAAAATTCAACATTTAAGTGATGCTCAAACTTTCTTGATATGTACTGGTTTATTAGGAAACTTTTTGGAAAAAAGTCGGCTAAAACAGGAAGTTTTAAATATAATGAGACCGGATGATATTAGTTTTACAGCTAAGCAGGATCCGTTAATATGTTTTTATGGAGAATCCTTATTAAATAAACATAAGAGAAAGCAAATGAATGTAGTGGTTTCTTCTAAGATGCGCGAAATGGGAAGATTTAAACTTGCCTTGCAAAAATCAGGCACAATATCTACGCTAATAGAGGCATTGAAACCGGAAATGTACAATCACATTGTTGCCGCAGCTAAACTTATATCTGGTTATAACCCACTTAACAAAACTTTTAAATCATCTTCTCTGGCTCTTCACTTAGGAACAAGTCTAAAATTTTTATGTGATGTTGCCAGAAAAGCTATAGTAGTTAAAGAGCCTTTGTTTTTAATAGAAGATACTGCATTACGGACAAAAAAGCAAAAAGAAATATTAGAACTTCGTGAAATGATTGCAACTCACTGGTGTAATGATATATCTAGTTTAGCCAATAAGGTATTGAACCAAGCAAAGTGGGAAAAACCAAAGTTACTACCCGTAACAGAAGATATAATTATATTTAAAAATTACGTAATGGCAATTGCAAATAAGGCATACCAGAACCTTGTGGAAAATTCTAATAGTATACAAAACTTCAAGTTATTAGCGGAATGTACTTTATGTATAGTACTGGTGTTTAATAGGAAAAGGGTGGGAGAAGTTCAGTATTTAAGTATTGAAAGTTACGAAAGAAACGTCTCATCTGCAATTCAAGAAGAAAGCCAAAAAGCTCTTTCAGAGTTTGAAAAGACAATGTGCTCCTATTTTAAAAGAGTGGTTGTGTCTGGAAAAGGAAGTAAACCGGTCCCAATATTGTTAACAAAACAGATGCAAACTTTTATTGATCTTCTGCTTAAAATACGGAGGACAACAGAAATCATTCCAAAAACGAATAAATATGTTTTTGCTTATCCTGGCTCAAACGATAGATGGATAAGTGCTGCACCTCTTTTAAGAAAATTTTCACAGAAATGTGGTGCAAAAAATCCAGAACTGTTAACAAGTACCAGGTTCCGAAAACAAATAGCAACCATTTTACAGTTAACCAGTTTTGAAAATGATGAAATGGATCAAATTGCTCGATTTATGGGCCACACCCAAAAAACCCATTTAGAATTTTATAGGTAAGTTATAATACTACACAATTTGAACTGTAAAAAAATAAGTTGGGAACAACCATATTTTACGAATAATTGAAATTAACAATTTTATGAATAAATCTACCGTTCCATAAACCTTTTAAATTTAAAAACTTGCATCAAATATTTTTCAATTTTAAAAATAGTAAAATTAGTATAAAAATATTTAAATTATGAATCTAACGTTTGAAATTAAAAAAAAAAATGTCGCTGTTGTGCATTTAAATTTCCGAATAATAATTTATTCCTGAAACATATCTATTTCAAATTTTAAAAATGTTTTACTATAATGAATTTATTAACTCCATAGTTTGTTTAAACCAACTGCAAATGAAAGCTTTTACGAGGCGCTCTCATTTGACGTTTACAACGTTCTACCCAATCAGAAAAATAAGCAAAATTAATTAACTAATGTTATATTTTAGGTTAACAGAAGACGTATATCAAACAGCTAAAGTGGCAAAAGTTCTTTTACTTTTGAATGCTGGAAAAGGAAGCGAGCTTAAGGGAAAGAATTTAAAAGAAATAGAAATTACAAAAGATATTTTACTTTTGGAAGAAAATAAAGAAAACGAATTAAACAATAAAAATAAACAAAATACTGAAAACGAGGTCGAAGCAGAAGTGATAAATGTAGATAAATCTAATCAAACGGGTAAAATTTATGAAATAAAAAAAAAATTACAAAAATGTTACAAACGACAAAGGGAGAATACTGACCTTATTACTGAGAATGAGCCTTTGCATAAAAAAATATCTCGCGAAAAATGGACAGAAAAAAACAAAAAACTTGTGTTAACTTTTTTTGCTACACATGTAATAAACAAAAAGGCGCCAAAAAAACAGGAATGTATGGCTTTCATAAATTTAAATTTAAATTTATTTGAAGAAAAGGACTGGATCAGAATTAAAACTTTAGTTTATAACACCTATCGTTTAAAATAATTTTTTAACTTTTATTGTTCATTGTGATGCAATTTGTATAAAACTAATATTTTAGAATTTCACTACATTTTGTTTTATATAAAATGTTGGTTTTATTAAATATTTAAATCTTGTTTTGTCTTAAGTGAATGTCGACAATTTAAAAATAAATAAATTTAAAAAAATTCCTAGTTATTATTACACACCTGCAATGTCATGATAGTTTACATTTAGGATAATAATTTTACTACATTTTATTTAAGTAATTTGTATTCCATACGCAAAATTATAAAATACTAATAGATATTTAATGATTCAAATAAATATATTTGAAAGATTTTGCTCCAATGGAAAAACAGCAGTAAAATAGTATCATAAATGGATACCTATCATATAAAAATTAAAGCAAATTAAATAAGCATTTTAAATAAGCCTGAACTTATATCACCACCGACACCAGAGAACTATTTAAATATATTAAAAAAATTATAAAATTAAACACAGAATCGTTTTCCAAATTAACTCTAACTGAGGAAGGAACGATAGTTATCAAAGAAGATTATTAAGATTGGGTGAAAGTTTTATTGTAACGCTTTCGCTTTTGCTGTCAAACCCCCTTCCTCCCTTATGAGCACTGATGGTGATTTCTTATAAGGGCTGACGGCTTTTTCAAGCTTACTGCGAACTTACTATATTTATGCGCACTCTGGGTAATGAAGGTGCCCATAAAAGTAGCCTAATAATTACACGGGGTGTCTTACACGTGTATTAAGCGACTTTTTCCCGTTATCATCTGATCTCTTAACGTAATGTTAACAGAGTAGTGTAAAAGCGAAGATCCTCGAGCTTGCATCTTGGTCAGCGTCCAAGTTGCAGGAAGATCGAGGTGGCCTCTCCCGTGGCCTTTTTTGTTTTTATAATTTTTTTGTGAATTTTTGTGTTTTTTAATTTTTTTTGGATTTTGTGTTTTTTTTTTAAATTTTTTTTGTGGTTTTTTGTGTAAGTAAAATTTTGTGGGAGATTTGTTAGTACCTAAAGCTTATTGTAACAAAAAAGGCCATTGCTTTTTATAACGAGAATAAGTTCAACAAAAGACAACCCCGAGGAAGAAGCTATAAAATCGACTTTTACGTTAAAGGCTTCCTTTTTAACATGTTTTAGATTTATCTTACCCTTACCTATAAAGCGATCAATAAAAAACATATTTTCCTGATTACAAACCAAAATCAAAGATAACCCAAAATCTTAAAAAATTTGAGACATACTAAATCTATCGTAACATAACAAACATTAGAGTACCCAAGTGATGGATAAAGGTTCCGTCGTCTCCCAACAGTCGCAAAATTACTTCTATTAAGTATTTTCCTATCTTTTCCCCTTTTTTATTATTAAGAGAATATAGCGGCTAATTTCGGATATTTTTATCAAATGTATTGTGTCTTTAGAAAAAAACCTCAAATATTTCCATAATCCATACCGCAAAACTGTTGAAATCTACCAAATGTAGCCTCCAAAAGAACAACAGCCCGGAAGGACATTTACAAGAGCCTGTGGCGACGCTGCCTTAATTTTTATTTTAAATAATTTAATTGTTCTTCGTCTGCCTTCAATCACAAATATTAAAGCTGTTGATGTAAAATCATTCTCGTTGGCAACTTTAATGACCACAATACAATATAGAGAACTTCTAAAAAGTGATAGAGAACTTCTAAAAGAATTATAATTTTATATGCCTACTAAATAATTACAGCAACACCCATTTAAAGTAACAGAATTGTTACCGGTCCCAAGCCCGGAAAAAGGAGGAGGGGGTTTACAGCCAGGTTAGCACTATACTGATAGATATTAAACCCATACAGCTCATAAGAAACAGGATTATGCCTCGGAACAGGAATGATTTAACGACGACGACCAACGCGAGAAAAAGGACAACGAATTTATGAAAAACTTCGAAAAAAACTATATACTTCGAATCGGTAATTTGAAAGTAAAATCTCTTAAACACTCGAGAACAAGAAATTACGAAATGGCTTATAGAAAAAAATATAGATATGTGTGCACTACAAGAAACCAAGATAAAACCAAAGGATTAAATCATGCTGGATGGGTTTCTCATGATTTATAGTGGTGTAGTGAGAGAAACGACAGCCAAAGAAGGAGTCGCCCTGTTAATACATAGAAAATTTTTACACCATGTACATGAACGTAAATAAGTCTTCGAACGAATAGTAGCAGTAAAAATTAGACTAGAAGACAAACCTCTGAATATAATAGCCATGTATGCATCTGAGAACAACAGAGATTAAACTACAAGAGAAAATTTCTTTGAACACTCAATTAAATTCTCATTAATGTTTTTGATCGTAAACTAACGTAGAAATCAATTATACAATACCTGAAGAAATCCTGCCAACCTAGGGTAAATTTACTACGATCACTTGCTTTTAAGAACTGAGGAGTCGACTACTCATGCTTACTTCACATATACAGAGCTATAATTCACTCAAAATTAGATTACGGGTCTACTGTATACAACTTGGCCAAAAAAACACTTCTTAAAACTTTAGATACTATTCACAATATAGCTATTTGAATTTCTCTTGGGGCCTACCATTCTAGCCCGATTTAAAGCCTTTGTTGTGAATCTGGAGAACTCCCTATCTCCCACAGAAGGCAATACCTAAGTCTATGTTATGCCGCTGCAGTTTCGGCAAACCAAAAGAAACTTGCTAATTTACGATGTATTTGCTGACCGCTTCTCAACTAAATTTGATTCAACTTTTCGAACAGATCCTCCCTTTTATCACAGTATAAAAACATTTAGTCAACAACAATTTTCAATTCCCAAACAACTTTTACCTATCCTTCACTCCCATCCCGTCACCTTGGACAATACCTCTACCTAAATCCGATCTTATCCTAGCACAATTCAACAAAGCAGAAACCTTAACAACTATCATACAACAAGAATTCCATCGTATAATAAATGCAAATAGTGATGTGAATGAAATTTATACCTACACTTTAGAAAACGACGAAGGAATAGGAACTGCTGTGTACTCAAAACAATTCTCAGCCTCTTTTAAATTATCAGACATCACCGTGATTTTCTTTGCTGAATTATTTGCCATCTTACAAGCTATTATTCACATACATTAGGAAAATAAGCAAAAAAGGATAATAATTAGTGACTCTCTTAGTTCGCTTAATGTCATACAATAGCTTTGTTGCAACTATCCCTTTCTAGTTCTTATTAAAATATAGCTTAAAAGAATCCTAGACGAAAACACAGAGTTGAAATTTTTGTTGGTCCCGTCACATAAAGGAAAAAAAAAAGGAAAAAAGGAAACGAAAATGTTGACGGGCCAGTTAAAAATGCTACAAGTAATCCAAAATCAAGAATATTTAATATTACGATACACACAGATAAAAACTCATTTCAAACAAGATTACAAGAACTTGGCAAGACAAATGAAAAGTACCCCAAGTAAATTACTAGAAATCAACTAAAGTGGACAACCATGGAAATCAAAATCAAGGAAGTGAAGAGAACAAGTGATAGTGACACGTTTGTGTATCGGAGATACGAAAATCACACACGAATGCTTGCTGAAGAGAAGAAACAAGCCAATTTGTGAAATTTGCAACTCTGACTTATCTATAAAACACGATAAATATAAAAGTGAACGAAAGAAACATTGCATCCCGACCTCACTTAAAAGTGCCTTCAATGGGAACAGAGACCTCCAAAAACTGTTTTTAATTCCCTAAAGGACATCAATTTACTAAACGAAATTTAATTATTTATATTATTACTGAAACCTACATGTAAAACTATTAATTGTATAAACCTATTGTAACGCTAAAAACCCTGAGAGGTTGATGCGTTTTTTTTGTCTTCCTAAATAAATAAGTCTTATAAATTAAAAATAAAAAGTATATGCCAGCAAGTAAGTATGTTATATAATTACTTTATCTAATCGTTTCGAATGTGCCTATAATAATCGTTTTAACAACGTAGGATCTAAAAACGTGTCGGTAGTCTGTAGTATGTACGGATGAGTAATGATTTGATATTTGATACCTTTAAAAATATTAAATAACAGAAACTACTAACATACAGCGTTGCCATTTTTTGGGTCTGAGAAAGTCTTAGCGGTTGTAAGAAGCAATTTAAATTATATACGATATACAGAAATGAACTGCGCTCCCTCTTCACAATTATCATTTGAACTAAAACTGTGTATAATGTGGTGTGTAACCGTCATACCAGCCCCAAATAAAATTCTCTAAAAATTTAGTGGCATGTACGGGGATGCATATGATATGTAAATAACGAAGAAAACGTTGCCAGACCTTTTTGCGGGTCTGGTAACGTCAATTTTGGACTGGTTACGTCGGTATACCTATGCGTTTCGGGTCTGTATAATCGGTTGAATATATATATATATATATATATATATATATATATATATATATATATATATTGATTAATAAATTTGCAACAATAGTGATTCGTGAAAGCCTCGGGAGTGGTCCGTGGAAGATTTCAGTGACTGAAGTAATGTGGCTTTTTAATTAAGTGTTTCTATTTTTTTATTTCCCTTTAACGCTTTATGGCTAAATATGTAGCCACCAGAAAAGTACCTGAATGGTCCAATTTATTTTATAAAAATTAATGGACCTAACTATGTAAATCAATTTGTATTCAAATAATTACGTTTTAAATAACTTTATATGTGCATCATAGTGTTGTAAATAGCTTATTACTGGTGGCTAAATATGTGGTCACTAACCGTTTAAGGGCATATTAGAATCCAATTTTTAGGTGGTCAAATATGTGAACACAATTTTTTGGTTGCTAAAAAACACAATTTTGGATACTTTTTAAGAAATTTATTAATAAAAACAAACAAACAACACAAAATAAGAATCAAATTAACTAAAACACTGTTAAACACAGACAAACTTCTGTTAAAAAACGAAAATATTTAGTATTCTTAGAAAATTTATTATTAAAAATAAGATTATTTTGGTAAATGGGAAGGACTAAAACACTGCAAACAAAGAGAAACTTTGCAAGAATTGCATTTAATTCTTGAACGCTTAACTTTATTTTTTGTGCTGCAGTAGGCGCATCTCCTGCATGATCCTTTGATAGGAAGGTGAATACCAACATCTGATATATTTATTCCGCCTTTTACCACTCTCCCACTCACTTTAGTTGCCTTCGTTATTACTATATTATTATGTGGTGTGCGTCCTCTTCTTTTTTTAGAATTAAAACCACCAATTAATTGGTTAGCTAACTGACTGCGAAACAAGAGATGAGTTAGTGGTTTATCTGAACTTTGTGACATGTTTACTGTTGTTTTATATAAAATGTATGAATTTACTATAGTAATATCTATAAGATAGTAAAAAATCTTGAACCACCATCTACGTGACTTCCACGAGATTGAATAAGTGTCGACAAGTTTGTCAAATAAATCGACACCCCCAAAAAAATTATTATAATCAGATATACTTTTAGGACATATAATATTGTCCTTTTCTCCCATTTTATTTGTGCGTTTAACATATGCAGTATCACTACTACTGTGCATATTTGATGCCACAATCACAGCTTTCTTACCTCTATCCTTCCATTTTGAAACAGATATATCTCCCGACATAACAGAATCATGCTCACCTAGTTTCATTCTTTTGTCCTCAACTAAAACATCTTTTGGAAAATATTTTCTATTTGACTGCATGGTACCACAACCAAAAAGTTGCACTGATAACAATCTCTTTAGCAATGGAAGAGTGGTAAAAAATCTATCAAAGAATAAACAATACCCAAACCCCTGAAACCACCGAGAAAGGCTTAAGACAACGCTTTATCCCAAAGTTACTTCACTACTTTTGTTACTTTTTCCCTGACAGATTTCAAATCCCAACAAAAAGCCGGTAGCAGCACATTTAATGGCCCAAACTTTGAAACCTCGTTTGATTGGTTTCAAAGGCATGTACTGTTTCAAACAGCTTCTGCCCTTGAAACCAATCATGCTTTCATCTATTGACAAATTTTGACTGGGGAAAAAGGCATCATGGTAACTTTTGTTTAACGCATCTATCAGAGGTCTAACCTTATAGAATTTATCAAATTGTTCCTCACCCATTTTTGGCATTTTGGTGTTATCATTAAGATGCAAATATCTTAAAATTTGTAAAAATCTTTTGAGAGTCATCACATTTGCAATCCTCGAAACAAAAAAATTTTCATCTGTTGACCAGTATAAACGAATTGATGGTAAAATATGAATTCCCATCAATATCAGAATTCCGAGAAATGCTTTTAATTCTTCTTCATGCAAACAAAGTTGAACACCATTCTGTGCAGCGTATATATTTGACTGCTGTACAATTACTGCAAACATTGGCCCTAAGAGATTTAAAAATATTTTCATGGGTCAAGATACGTCTACCTCAACTCTAGTTCCAAAAGGTCTGTCAAAATGAAGTGTAGACATTAGCATAGGGTTTTAGCTATTTTTGGTGAAACCAAAATCGTCACTTTCCTCTGAAGAAGAACTACTTATATCATCATTTTCAAAATTGGCGTGTACATATCGTTTTTCTGTTATATTTTCGGATAGAATATTTGGATCAGCTATACTGTCATCATAGTCATAATTACTAATATTTGGAGCTACGCTTGTAGTTTCTTTACCTCTACTAGTTGTAGAACCACAGAAACTACGGGAGCTAAGTGGTGTACTTGTACTTATTAAAATGGTTCTATCATCTTCAGCATCACTATCCCCTCCTATATCGGAATAAACTGCCTGATCGTCGAGAATTTCTCCAAAAAGTTCACTCACATCATCATCATCCACTTTTTGCAATTCCTCATATGTGTATTTAGGTTTCATTGTTAAAACAGCTGAAAAACAAATATTTTGTGATTTTATCACTAAAAATTTTAATTTTCAAATAGGCGAAAGTTACCTTAAAAATATTTTTTTAAAGTTTTTTAACAAAGATTATTATAGTCTACAATTTTGAAAAACAATTTATGAAAATATAATTAACAAAAAGCTTTGGGAAAAGATGTTACACCATGTTTTAAATTTGAGGGTTATTTTTTTTGCTGTTTTGTGAAATTTATCTTTCAGGATCAAATAAATAAAAATAATAAAACTTTATTAAAAGTACATAGGGTAAGCTATACAGTGATTGGCCACTACTAGTTATTGGCACATTGTCGGTTTTTTACATTATTTTAAGAATATAACGAAATTCACTGACAAATGTTATTTTTTTATGACAGAGGCAACCATGTACAAAATGGTATCTGACTTGATTTTATTGCACTACCTAACGTTAAAAAATTATCGACAGATCTATCAGACGGTGTGCTGTGTATCAACAGTTTTTATCAAAAATACTTAAGAATCGTAAAAACCGATGGTATTGGAAAAAAGGATATTTTATAAGGTATGTTTTGTTACATAAAATTTATAGTTTTAAGTTATTTTATTATGTTTAAAATGACTAAATGTAAGTCAATAATTGCGTGAATGTGCTTCGTTTTTATTAAATTATCTATGCCAATCACTGGTTCTAATTTCTTTATATTAGACAGTTATTGGCCACCGGGCCATTCACTGTAAAAATACATTTTATTGATAATATTTTATGTTTAGTGATGGGCGCATGGGTACATAGATTTTTTTTTGTAGATGCCCAAAGTAAAAGAGGGTGCACAATATTAAAAAAAAATATGCCGAAGAAGATGTTTTGCTTGCGTTGAAGGCCATCGAAAATGGGATGTCACAAAGAAAAGCTTCCCAAATATTTGAAGTACTACGTTAAACACTTCAGTTTAGAAAAAGTGATAAGTTTACTAATAAGATAACTTTGGGACCAAGCAGTATTTTGAATAATAAGGAGGAAGCTATTTTAGAAGAATAATTATTGACAAGTTACAATAAAGGATTTACAGTTAGGAAAGTAGATATTCAAGCTTCTGTTAAGGAATTTTTAGATTCAAACCCACGTGAAAATCCATTTCAGGACAATTTTCCTGGAGAAGGCTGGTATCGAGGCGCTCTTAAGCGACATGAAATTTTAACTCACCGAACACCAGAAGCAGTTACTTCGGCTAGTGCAGTTGTTTCAGAAGGAGATGTTTGTAAATGGTTTTCTTTAGTCGAGGAATATTTAAAAAGTAAAAATTTAGATTATATTCTGCAAGACCCCACTAGAATTTTTAATGGAGATGAAACATGTTTTTATCTGTGTCCAAAAAATTTTAAAGTTATTGCGCCTCGTGGAGCACGGAATGTTTATGAGGTAGATTCTGGTCAAGCAAAAATGAATATCACCGTGATGTTTACCTTTTCTGCATCTGGTCAAGTAACTGATCCGATGCTTATTTATCCGTACAAAAGACTTCCGACTTCTATAGTTAATTCAGTGCCTTCTTCTTGGGGAATTGGACACAGTGATAATGGTTGGATGAAAGTTTAGTTATTTTACGAGTATATTGGTAATGTTTTGTATCCATATTTAAAAAAAATGGCACTACTTTTCCAATAATCCTTTTTGTAGATTGCCATTCTACACATCAAACACTAAAGCTGAGTCAACTGTGTACGGAACTACAGATAATTTTAATATCATTGTATCCCAACGCAACACGGTTAATGCAACCAGCAGATGTTGCTGCATTCAAACCGTTAAAAACAGGTTGGAAAAAAGCAGTGTTAGAATTCAGAAGAAAACATCCCCATGAAATGCTGACTAAAGAAAAATTTGCACCACTCCTGAAAGGTGTCATAGAAGACTACGCAAAAGCTGAAACTATAAAAAATGGGTTTAGAACAAGTGGATTATATCCATGGAACGCATCAGGTATAGACTTTACCAAATGTCTGGGAACAAAAAAGGAAACAAACATATATTCAGATACAAACGTAAAGAAAAAAGGTTCACCTAATATTCCGTTTATCTCTTTTAATCAATTTAAGGAAATAGTTGGCGAAGAGAGAATAGCCATATTTAAAAAAATTGATCAGTTTGACGAAGCAAGTCATGATGAGTTTATCTTGTTATATAAATTATATAAAGAATTTGAAAAGAGCAATAGCCATCTTAATACGGAAATTCGTGACGATTCAGAAAACCTAGAAATCAGTACAGTGGACACAGAAATAGAAGATATGGAAATTATTTTGGACGAAAATATACTTTTTAAACTAGATGTAAATGAAGAGGAAAAACGAGACCAACATTTATCACGTCACAATTATTTCGAAGAAATTGTGGAGACAGGGGAAAAATTACAAAAAAATGTAACACACGAAGGGCATGTAGAAGAAATACTTATACAGGAAAATAAAAAAGAACTCGGCCTTTACCAGAAGCTATGGACACAAATGATTTATTAGATGAAAATTTAACATAGGAAAAATCTGTAGAAAAATTACCTAATAAGGAAAATATAGAAGAAACCCAGTCTTTAGAAGAAACTGTGCTAACAAGTGATATATCACCAGAAATTTTAACCCATGAGGTGCCTTCAGTTGAAGAATCATTTATAGAGGACAATAAAGAAAATACCCAAAATAATAGAAGCATTCGAGATTTCGTTATTTGGCCTAAAACACCAGAAAGAAAAGGAAAAAAGGATTACCAACGATTACCGTTTGTTTTAACTAATTCAGGATGGAAAAGAATTCAGATTGAGAAATTGGCAAATAAAAAACAAGAACAGAAAAGTAAAGAAACACGTGAAACAGAAAGATTATCCAAGCAAAAAGAAAAAGCTGCAAAAAAAATTGGAAAAAAAAACATCAAAACAAGAAAGCAAAAAAATGATACAGTGAAAGAAAACAAAAATAAAACTAAATCTAAAAGTCCCAAACTGGATACTGACCGCCTAAACAAATTATGATAATGCAGCAGGGACAAGCGGATTAAACAATAATACAAAAATAACTCAACGTCACGTACGAAAAGTATTCAGCAGTTCTGGAAGTGATGATGAACCCCAAAAGAATGACTTTGTTTATAATTCAATAGCTGTCGGAAAATTTTGTTTCATTTGTACGAAAAATATTACAAATTCAAACAAACGTATCCGATGCTACAAGTGCAGCCGAACGTATCATAATTTGTGCATTATAAAAATTAGTCCTTCAGTAGATAAGGATAAAATTTTTTATTGTAAGACTTGTGTTGCTGTGTAAATAAAATCTTTGAAAATTTTTTTTATTATCTAACAATAACATATAATAATATCCAAAAATAAATTAATTTTACACTAGGTATAGGTACGTACCTATCTACCTATCGTTTTAATAATGTGATTTACCTATGCCAATTACTGGTATTCAAGTGGCCAATAATTGAAAGTTAGTGACCAATCTTTGGTTATTTTACAAATAACAAATTGTTTCGAAATTACTAATAAACATTGATTTAAATGGAGAAAATATTTTTTAAAATCATTTATCAATAAACTGAAGAAACCAAAAAATAATATTACGGGGTCTGTAAGTGAAATTTTATTAAAAAAAATTGAATTAACTGCATCCACCTTCTTAACTGGCCAATCACTGTATAGTTTACCCTACCTTATTAATAAGCAGAATTCGTAACCAAACCAAAATTTAACAATTATTCCAATTTATTCACGAAAATAAACACAAAATCTTAGAAAAATATACTCTGTATCGAAATACTGACGCTAAATGAGCAACTGTCTTGAAGTGGTTAAATATGTGGTCTCTTATTACACTCTGTCGATTGTAAGCTCTGATGTCATATGTATTGACTAAGCACTCATATATTTGGATACAGATCGTTTACAACACCCGATTGCCGCGATAAAATTCATTTAACATAAGGAATACAGACATTGTCATCTGTAAAGTATGTGGTTACATATTTAGCCAGAAAGCATTTACGGAAATGTTAACAAATTTTGTGTGGCCGTTAAAGGGTTAAACAAAAGAAAGTGTGTGTGAATGTGTGTGTGAAATATTATTGAATTTTTTTATTTATTAGAGAAGCTTATCAATACCATTACATATTTAATATATCATTTAAATGTTTTGTGGTCGGCATACGAAATGTCCTATTTTTCATGACAATAAAATAAATCAGGCTGAATTTAACCAATGGCATATAATGTGTTGGCTTTGAGAACTGATACGGTTTATAGCTTATGTACCTAGAACTGCGACTTAAGAAAACTACTCAAGAAAGAGACCAAAGTCAAATAGCAAGTTCTTGATTGCCAGTTCGCATCATCTTCACGTAGGTATGTGGCACTGTCCTGTTAAAACTATATCAATTAATTCACGCTTAAAAAACTGGTTATTATAGACCTGTAGCACTAGCGGTTGCTGGTGATATCCCAAAAACATTGTTCTCAAAGAAATATAGACCAATGACGCCGCTAGCGCAAAATCCCTATTAAACAGTGACTGTTTTGGGATGCAGTGTACACTTTTATATCTTATTTAAATTAGTACAGTTCTAATTTTAAAAATACTTTTTGTTGACGTACCCTTTCTTAAATAATGGGTCACACCTTTAAATATGATTTTTCCATGGAATTAGGGTCAGTTTTTAACAGCTCCACGACCTATTCAGCGTGTTTTTGGCAAAATTTGCGTTTTATCAAAGTACAGTTGTTAAATTTAATTACACTACATATAATCTTTATTATCCTATATATATATATATATATATTATATATATATATATATATATATATATATTATATATATATATATATATATATATATATATATATATATATATATATATTTATATCATAATAATAATACATGTACCTAAAATATTATATGTAAAACGTCCAACAATATTAGAATTTTTTCTATCCCCAAGAGTGGGAATAAAATGTCCAACTTGAAAATTGCTAATATATTTATTGAGAGTTGTTACAAATATTTAACTACAGCATTCATGTAACTAAAACACACATTGTTTTTTTCACAGTATTTGCCACATACTTATTTATTTTACTTCGCGCACTCTATGGTTATCTTTGGGAGTTTCTTTGCACCCTAATTTTTACCAATATCCTCTTTGACCCAAATGGAATACTGCGTTTGTATTTTTTGATGTCTACCGTCAGGTTCAGCTTCATTGACAGAAGTTTTGGTCCCAATATTTCCTCCATTGTAACTACAATTAATGTGAAGATGCAACCCATTTAATGTCTCAGACTTTCGATGGAAAAGAGCCTTTATTAGTTCAATACTAAGAAAATACTAGAAAATGCCTTCAAGTAAAGCAATGTCTAATAATGTTAGAATGTTGACAACCAAACCAAGAACCAAATCGTTTACATATTGATTAGAAACAGATGAAATGTGAATTCGATCATAAATTGTTATGGGCTTGCTTCAAGAAGAAGCTAAAAAGAAAGGTTTTAAAAGAGACTGGAGATGTTGGAGTAAATGTTATGCATATAATCTGCAAAAAGATTTGGAAAATTGAAGAGTGGCCCAACGACTGGCAACGTTACTACATATCGCTATTACTTTTCCATATAGCTAGCAAAAGAACTTTATAAAGATTTGGGACTTACTATCGTTGGTTCAATACAACAAAATCGAGAAACTTATACCTGACAGTATCAAAAGAACTTAAGATAAGATACTATATTAAAATTGATTGCATTAGCGGATTACCAGTCCAGAACTTCACCAATTACTCTTCTCTTCCCTGACGCAAAAAAAAATCTGATATAAATCTTTACTATAATGCGACCAAGGATAAAGTTGGAACAATAGACCAAATGGCGAGGAAATAGAGTTCCAAGAGATTTGCATAAAGGTAATAATTGTCAACTCCTCTTCCTTCTCAGTCCTAATCCCTTTAATGGGATGTGGTGACACTATCAGGCCCTTACAGTTTTTTCACGATTTCCCTCCATCCTTCTCCGTCCTGGGCTAGTTGTTCGGCTGTATGTAACCTTTAGTTAATCAATATTTTTGTTTGATCTATCCAACGGCTTGGAGATCTTCCCCCGGGCCTCTTTCCTTTAACTCTATCTTCGACTATCAGTTGTTCGATCGTACCTATTTTTCTAACAATGTGTCTAAAATACTGCAAACAAATATCTCTGTTAAATTTGTTTAAACAATATATCCTTTACTTTAAGTTGTTCTTATATCGATAAGTTAGTGCGATGATCAATCCAGGATATTTTCAACATGCGGCGGTATACCCACATTTCAAGTGCGCCCTTACCAGCCTTAGTTTTGTGTGTATTGTTATACTAGAATTTTTCCAAATTGCCACTAGTTTCATCAGAGTTGTTCTAGTAATAGTCAACCTTCTACGTATCTCTCTGTCACACCCTGCGTCATTTGTCATTGGGCACCCAAGGTACATGAAACTATTTACTACTTCATTGCCCCCAAATTTTTTCTTGTGTTGGAGATTATTTCGAGCTCTGTCTACTATCATAATCTTTGTGTTACTACTATTTGGCTTAAGTCCATTTGTTTTGCTTTTTTCCTTTAGACATCTTATTATGTTTTTCATTTCTTCTTGATTTGCAGCGATTATTAAAGTGTCATTAACATATCTCAAGTTATTGTTCTGAAGCTATTTTCTTGTGGCATTGTAACTTAACTACTATTTAACTGGGAATAAGCCACAATTAAAAATAAAAATACGTTTATTGACGTTTCAATTTCCACTTCGGAAATCGTTCTCAAAATACAAACAGTAAATTTGCTGTTTGTATTTTGAGAACGATTTCCGAAGTGGAAATTGAAACGTCAATAAACGTATTTTTATCTTTAATTGTGGCTTATTCCCAGTTAAATAGTAATTAATATCTCAAGTTATTGATTTTTTGACCTCCTACTGATATTCCGCCCTTCCATCCATCTCTTACCTTTCGCATAATGTGTGCGCTGTAGATATTAAACAGAATTGGCGAGATTATGCATCCCCGCGTCATACCTGCCTCTGTTCTGAAATGATCGGAATCGATGTTGATTATTTTTACTGTGCACTTATTATTTTCATATAGACTTCTAATTAGTTAAATTAAGTGGTGGAGTGTTCCCATTTCCGCTACCTTTTGTATTAAACCATAAAACAATTTCGTTTACATTTTTATTTCTTTTATTTAAATTTAACGTTATTAACTCTTCTTCTCCCTTCTTTTCTTGGAGTAATAAAATTATTGCATTAAGTTTGCGAGAATTCATTTTTTTAATGTACAAGCTTTGAGAGAATAAACGTGAAACCAATTTCTAAACTTGATTTCAGAGCGACAGAATATTTATGCGAAATAATCTAACAACCAAAACTGCCGTGAGTCGAGTACAACAGATTCTGCTATGCGCTGCGCACTGTTCTAACAAACCGTGGCTTTATATTAATGCAAATGAACACAATTTAGGAGACTACTAGCAGTACTAGCACGTACTTAGTCGTTTGACTGCGTATTAGGAAGTAGTGATAAAATGTTACACGTTATAAATGTTAAATATGTTACACGGGTATTGCATTTTATCTTACCCCGTATATCATATAATATTAAAAAATATTCTTTATCTTTTTTTGCGTCTCCGAGAATAGGAGTGTAAACATTTTAGACTCTGTTTATTAGAAACAAATTGCTATCTCGTTTGATCTCGATTTCGACTACATATTTTACACAGGAAATAAATAACAATATTTCAGCTCCCGTGGGCAGAAGAATAATTTTTGGAGGATGGTGTCAATTCGCTATGGGGCGCCGTAAGAGGTGGACATTTTCATTGTATGTCCCGATGACCCAAGTCCGAATTGGGTCATCGGGACATCAACAAAAACGAATTATTACGTTTTTATAAAGTTTTTAAAATACCGGCAAAGTTTTCGCTTAATTTTATGCATGTAGTGAGATGAAGGTGATTGGAGCTCAAAATGCAGCATACCCCACAAACCAGTTTAGTTTGAAAACGAGCTATCTCCTAGAGATAACCCATTTTTAAAATTAACAGCAAATTTGTACCCACCCACAACATAGTGGTTTATTATATATGGCCTACCCACAGTATACCGGTTTATTACATTAAGCAGTAGTTGTGTAGACCTGTTTGGAAACAGACGCTGTGCTTAATACAATGTCATGTAAAAGTAAATCTCCTCCTTTAAAACGGAAAAAGGTGTGAGCAATCAAAATACACAATCTTGAAACTAATAAAGCAACCTTTTAGTCTTACTCAGATTTAATAAAAAAAGTTCCACAGGAAGCTTTTGTAAGGAAGTTCCAAAAAACAAAAATGATTTTTTTATTTAATTTAACGTGCTTGTGACAGCTTCGTCCATTAGCATGAGGCACTGTGGTTACAATTATATATAAGGTACAATTACATATTATAATATACTATAGTTATATATTATTTAGTAAGATTTCTAGCTTCAGGAACTGAATAGCTGTGATGACTTGTCTCTGGTTCGATAATATATCTGTGATGTCGTCCTTCATGCCCAGTTTTTTCGTCGTTTGTTGTAATGAGGGCAGTCCACAATGATGTGTAGAACGCTTAGTACAGATTGGCAATAGTGACAGATTGGCTTAGGTATAGAATTCAGTAGGTGACCATGTGTAAATCTGGTGTGACCGATACGCAATCTTCTAGCAACAACCATCTGGATTGGTTCCGATGATTCTGCCAGTAATTTCGTATGAGTTTCTTTATACTAGTTTTTAGGTCACTGGTGATTTGTATATTACGTACTGTACAATTGGATACAGCAGCTTCTTTGGCAAAGCGATCGGCGTTATCGTTACCCGTAATCCCGATGTGGGACGGAATCCATATGATAGTGATATGGACGTCGTAGATGATAAGATTTTGGTAAGTGTCATGGATTTTTTCTACAAAAGGGTAATTAGTAAATAGATTATTGATAGACTAGATAGAGGCAAGGGAGTCTGTACAGATGGCAATATGTTGATTGGGTCCTGTACAGAGTTTAAAGGCTTGGTAAATAACATACAGTTCACCAGTGTGAACGTTGCATGTGACAGGTATTTGACATGAACTAACAAATGTTTCCGTAGTGGTAACCGCGCAACCAACCCCCGTTTCGCTCTTTGATACGTCATTGTAGAGGACCCGATCGAATTTCTTAAAACTAAAAAAATTCTAGTAAGGATTTTCTAATCAAATCCTGGTTGTTTTCTGCCTTACCAAACTTTGTGGCACATTAAATTTCGGTAAAGTTTTGGTCCAAGGAGAATTCTCCGGTATCGGAAGAGGGCTAGTTAGGCATAACTAACCCGATAACCATAACCCGATCCCGCAAAATTCTCCTTATACCAAAACTTTTCTGGAATTTAATGTGTCACTTACAAAAATGTTAGTTTCAGTATTAACTCTTATTATAAATTTACACACTTCTGCGCTATACAAAAGTACAGACCAAACATAACACTTAACCATTCTTTGACTTAGTTCTAAACTGAGATGGTTATTGCAAAGAAATGACTTCATTTTCATAAAAGTAGTTTTAGTCATTGCTATTCTACGTTTTATTTCTATGTCTGGATCTAGTTGGTCCGTTATCACAGTTGCCAAATATGTCGTTTTGTAAACTTTCTCAACTTAAAATCCGTTCAATTGAAGCTTTGCATCGGGATGTGGGTCACGACTAAACACTAAAAATTGGTTTTGTTTAAGTGCATTTTAATGCAAAATAAAAAAAAACGAATAAAAACCAACCAAAATCTAAAGAGTTATAACCAGTGCTCAATGCTAATAGGCAGGTGCCAGACAAGTAACAAACTTCACGCGCGGACTAAAACGATTGCGGGATATGCAACCTTATTTCCTGGTACATAATGACGTATCAGAATTGGTACGAAGTGCAGCAACGAAGTTAACCACAAACAATTAAAAAAAGAATATTAAAGTAGGTAATAGGAAATCTGCTATATTGAGCAGTATAGGGTTAAAGGTATTTTCTTGTTTTAAATTAATTTTCCATTTTATACAGTAACGTAGTCCATCTTTTCAAATCAAGATGTGACCTATGTCGTACTGTTTTATTAATCTTACGTGTAATTAAAAACTAAGCTAATAAAGCTATAATGTTATTCATAGTTAAATAATATTGTATGTGCTTAATATTGTATAATACTCTAGCAAATAAGTAAAGTAAAGCAAAGCTAAAAAATAAGACCTCTTCAGTCGTTTGAAGAGAGCAAATTTGACGTGCGGATTTTACAAGAATCAAAAACAAAAGCTTTTTATACAGCGTCGACTACAAAGGACGTTTTTAATGTCGTTTGTTCTCCACCTTCCCCAATTAGTGAGCCACAATCTGCTCATACAAAATTTACGTTTTTGCTCAAAAATGTTCTATTTGAATAGTTCTAATACAAGATCTCTTTTGTCCCTATCCCGTATATTACTGGCTTCATAAAAGCTTCAACTTTATCCCATTAAGGAATATAAATAATGCATAAAATCTCATTGAAAACAGCGAGCTTGTGCTAAGTAGATATTGACCCAAACTCATGAGCGTGCAAACAGGAAAACTTTGCCTCAGCTTTTAAAATAACCTTTTTGGTTAAAATGCCATCATCACACCGGTCTTCTTGTAAATAATAGAGCAACGGGATTTTTGTTTTTTTATGATATTCAGATGTTTAAAAAATCTGTTTTTTTTTTCGATTATATAATAAAAACAAATTGCAAACAGAAGAGTTACTATTCTCAAATTTAATAAAAAAAAATTAGACAGAAAATAGATAAATCAAATACATAAAAAATATAAAAAACATCCGTGAATGGTAGAGCAATAATTTCTATGATAATTATTAAAAATATAAAATAAACTTTTTACGTTTTGTCTTTCAGATTTAAGAACCTCATCAAAATATAGCAACAAAACAAAATAATTATCAGATATTGCTTATATATTCCAGTCTTCACAGATTTTATCAGATTATCGTATTATATATAATAAATGGTATGACCCTTCAGGGTACCCAAAGCTTCATATACCTGGATAGTGAGATAAATAGTCAACTAGACCACTTAGAAGAAACTAGAAGACGCATTGAGTTAGCAAGATCTGGTTTCATGAATATGCATAAAAGGCTCTGTAACCCCAAGCTATCAGTCTCGCTAAGATTGAAAACACTAAAATGTTGTGTGTGGTATATTGCTGTGAGACCTGGACAATAAAACAGTATGACGTCAACTAATTAAATTTATTTGAAATGTGGATGTACCGCCGAATGTTAAGAATAAGCTGGACCAACAGAACTACAAAGGAAGAAGTACTGCGAGTAATGAACACACGCCCTCATCTGGCCAATACTATCAACATTAGAGAGATATCGCCACGTTAAACGTTAATACCGTATTGAGACGTAAATAACGGATAACGGTCTATTGAAACACAGGTATCAAGAGAGTTATCGCAAATTGTTCTGGGGGGTACGACAAGACAACGTTATTATGACAACCGACGTTTGGAATTAAATGTAACCTAGAAATTAATGTTAGCCATACCACGACATATTCGAATCCTCGAATATAACTACTTGTACTTAACTGTTTTTTTTTTATTGAATAATGGATTTGGAAATTGATGCAGCAATAATAGCTAGTGCTGATGATAACGAATTGAATTGACTTAATTCTTGTTAATTTGCTAGAAGGAGAAGATATTGAGCAGGTAGACGTGCACTTTCATTTTAATGATTTAACCAACAGTCAATGTAAAGATTTCTTTCGGTTTAGCTCCGATGACATTAGATTATTGGTTAATTTGTTAAGAATTCCAAATGAAATTCGAAATGCCGATAGTGATAAAGTAACAGGTAAATAAAGTATAGCAAATGTAGTTGTATCAAATGAATTAAAGTTTATTATTTTTAGGTTTAACTGCTCTCTGTATCCTTTTAAGACGAGTTATTTACCCGAATCATCTGAGGGATATACAAATTTTATTTGGTATATCCCCGCAGTCTTTATTTCATATAATAAATTACATGATAGATTTTATTATAAACACATGGGGCCAACTTTTAAATGATTTAGGAAACCATGCTTGGCTTAATATTGAAAAAATGGAGTATTATTCCCAGGTAATGTTATTGCACAATTATAAATTTATTCCAAAATTTTGGTAACTTAAAGATAGTGTCTTAACTTGTTTTGTCAAAAATGTGATGTTTATTGATGTTTTAATTTCCACTTCGGAAATTATTCTCCAAATACAAACATTAGTAAATTTTAACTTTAATTTAAAAGTGTGATTGATCTGTATTAATGTTAAATATTAGTATTTGTTTATTATTTAAATACTGTATTTTAGGCAGTAATAAATAATGGTGGAGGTTTAGCAAACTGTTACTGTTGGGGATTTATCGATGGTACTATTCGACCAATATACCGCCCATCAGTAGAACAACAGAATTATTATTCTGGACATAAACGAGTGCATTGTGTTAAATATCAATCCATTATATGTCCAGATAGAATAATAGTGAGTTTGCTATGAGCATACTGGTCGACGCCATGATGCATGTATATTTTGGGAAAGTGGAATATACAATCAATTACAAGCAGCAGCAGTTCATGGAAACCAACGGTTTGTTATATTTGGCGATCAGGCATATGGTATTAGGGAGCTTCTTATGTGCCCTTATGGAGCTAGACCAAATCTACTACGGCATGAACAGCAATTTAATGCATCGATGAAAGTATTAAGAACATCTGTCGAGTGGGGTTTTCAAAAAGTAGCTGCATTATTTGCATTTGTGGACTACAAAAAAAATTTAAAACTTTTGCTACAAGATGTAGAAAGTATGTATAAGGTAGCAGTTCTATTTACAAATATTAATACTTGTTTATATGACAGTGAAACAGGAGATTTTTTTAATACAGTCACCCACTATAGAAGAATCTTTAAAAATTTAAGAAAAAATAAACATAACAAAAATTGCATTAGTTTTATTTCTAGTAAAATTTACCTATTTAAATATTTCAACCTTAATAAACAATAAAATGCTAGAAAAAAATTAAAAACCACATAATAACAAAATAATCCAAATAATGTAAATACATTACAATGTAAAAAACAGCACTTTCAGAAAAAATACATAAAATTAAATATACAATATATCAGTATTGCCATGACAAAACATTTATTTAAAGTAGGTAAAGAAATAATAATAAGACTTACTCACAATCAATTTAATTTAACAATCTGACGACCGGTTTCGCGTTCTACAATTTGCAAAGCATCCTCAGGTCCAGATACAAAGTTAAACTAATGCTGCAATAAAATAAACCCAATTAGGGTGGTGTCTAATAAAGATAAAATAAATAAATAAGTTAGTTCATACAAATCATAGTAATTATGCCAATATTACATGTCTGTGGTTTTCAAAATGAATAAAGTTGAATATATAAAAGGTATTAACAGACAAGGTTGTAACGACTATTTTGCTTACCACAGGGTAAGAATATGGGGGACAAGATTGGGCAAACAAAATAATCGAAACAAGTGCATACGGACACTCAGTTGGTTGTTGGAGAGCTGGGTCGTGAATAAGTTAAAGATATTGGGGGTTGGATTGGGGCAACTACAAAAAAAAGAAATAAAGGGGTACTTATACAAATCTCTTGGGCAAACAGAATGAAAATAAACGGAAACACCTCAAGAAATTTAATATAGGGCGCCACTTGAGGTGCCCAATTATACCTATTACAACCACTAGTTGTAACTAGGGAAATAATTGTATAACATAAAAAATATAGAAAAAAATATCTTTTTCAAATAAAACTCAAAACAGATCAGAGAAACAAATTAAACATTTATTTTTGTCTCAAACAAAACAGATCAAAAATACATATTATAAAAGAAACATATCATATAACATAATACAAATAACAAAAACTTACATGTTCTTTGTTTACTATTTTATGGCCAATTAGATTATCAAAAATTAAGGATCCCTTTTAATGAAAACATATAAATTTAACCTTATATATGAAATATCGTTTCTACATAATAATCAAATTAAAATTGTCATAACAAAAAAATAAATTAAGCTTGCTGTCAGGTATCACATTTAATTTTGATGACAAAGAATGAAAGCAATTATTACTTTAGCCAAAAAATATCTGTCTTTACTTTGAAAGATTAATATATTGAATTGTTACCTTAATGTTTTTTTTTATACAAACACTTTGAAACTTTACATCTCTGGGGAAGCTACTCGGACAAAACTTTCAAAACTGGAAGGCAGCAACCATCAGGATTTAGTTCTACACTCCAGGACAAAACGATTGGAACAGGAACTTAGTGGAAGAAATAAGCCGACTACGGGGACATCCTATATCATACTTTAAATATTTTCCATATTCTGGTATCTGCACAAATCCTTTAAATATTTAGTGGCTACCCTTTTTTAAATCTGTCATATTACAGAGAGTAATTGTTCCACTATTTAACAAAATTTGTCGACTTTTGCAAACTACATAACTAATACGTTTGTCCTGTTTGAAATCTCTCAGTCGACCCTATTGTCACATGTCTGCCCCGCTTGGAACTTAAATCTCGACTCCTCTTCGTTACATTTTACCAAAAAACTCGCCAAAAATTTCCCTTCCGTCTTGCAGCTAACCTGTCCCCACAAACTCAAGAACCAAAACAACATCCCCTCGCTTGTATCGACAAAAAAACAAATTTTAAATGTTCCTTTATTGCCTAAACAAACAAATATTCTTTTTTTGACCCTCGACTAATAACGAAAAACAACTTTAATATTAGGGGAATTCATGGTTTATTGCGTTTTAACATAATACCTCTTTGGCGACAAAAAACTTGTTATTTTACCTAACATTGCAACACAGAGATAAAAACATATTTCCAGCGTTAATACGCATTTAAAAATCTCGTCAAAAAAAACTTGAAATATTATTTCGATTGTTTTCTTTGGTAAAAACAACAGGGACGTACCATAGAAATATTTTATATGCACTTTAAATAAAAAACGCTACAATGCCCCTTCTTAAAAGAAAAAACTCGGATAATTCTTATCCAGTTTTTGATAAAGGCAAAACAACAAAAACCAAATCAGAAGATGACCTCTTAACTGAGTCGAAACTTCTTAATAATATCTTTTAGATGATGGCTAGCATGGGATTAAACAACAAAAACAAAGTTAGTTACAAAGAATGGGCTAGCGTGCCATGGATCGCCAGACTCTTTAAAGTCGAGTAGACTGAAATTTGTGACTCTACTTGAACTGTAGGTGACATGAGTTTCTATGCCTTGGGGGAAGCTAACCTTATGCCCTGCAATGAACCTCGCTGACATTCACAGCAGTAACACAAGTGATTTGTCGGGCAGGCATAGCCATGACACCTCGTTGCCTAAACCAAGTGCTATACACAAATCCAAAATGAATTGCTCTACACTTAATATGTAGGCGTTACTATCTCCACTATACGCCTAGCGAGACAGGGAATTCGGCAACGGTTCCACAAAAAAAATTAGGATATAGACCCAAAATCTATATACCTACATATGACAAAATGTGATTCTCACATGTGTCTCCCAAATGGGTTACCTGAATTAAAATTATCAAAAGTGAAACAATATTCCGAAGGGATGAAATCAAATCAACATATAAACTCGAAAATACAGACATGGGATAGGATGAACTAATTACTTAAAGATGACATATTGTCCTCATCTGACACAAAAGGCTTTAAATCTTTAATGTGCCACTTACCAAGATCCGAACCATTTAAATCTGACAAACGATAAACCACTGGTGACAATTTTTCCTTGATAGTTGCTTCAATATACTTCGGTGCTAGTTTGGACATAAACTTGTTGACAGCACAAGACAAAACCTTATTTCTTTTCCAAACTCTATCACCCACTTGAAATTGGACTTCTCTTCTACGTAAGTTGTAACTTCTAGCGTTACGTTCATATCCTTTTCGAAGATTAGCCTTAACCTTTTCAAAAACTTTATCTATACCTTTGACTTCTGAAGCATACATGTTACGGTCACCTGGAATTATCTCGATATCTTGATTCTGTTGATCCTTATGATCAACACCATAATAGTTTCCACTTAAAGGAACATGACGGCCATAATTCAGGAAAGCTGGAGTATATCCAGTCACTTCATGCTTTGCAGTGTTAATAGCTTGTCTGATCTTTGCTAAATTCTTGTCCCAATCTACGTGGTCTTTAACATACGTACGTATTGCTGTACCAATGGTTCTATTGTTCCTCTCCACAAAATTACACTGAGGTGCATATACTGGACTAAACCATACTTTCTGAACGTTATACCTATTACAGAGCTCAATTAAGAGAGGATTGTTCAGATTTGAGGCATTATCACAAATCACATATTGAGGAACACCAAACATTAGGAAAACATCATTTTCCAAAAACTCAACAATATTCTTAGCCGTAGCCTTTCTCAAAGGTTGGACTAAAGTATATTTACTAAACCAATCAGCAACTACTAATAACCACGTATAACCTTTCTTTGAACGAACAAAGGGACCTATCAGATCTATTGCAACTATTTGCCAAGGAAACTTGGCCTCTCTCTGCTTACCCATTTTACCTAATGGAGCATAATTTGGTGTCTTCTGAGCACCACAAACTTTACATGACCTGACAAACTTAAGCACATCAACACGCATCTGGGGCCAATAATATCTTTCCTGAATACGGGACAAAGTTTTGGAAAATCCAAAGTGAGCACACGTAGGTGGCTCATGACAAGACTTCATAACTTCAGACCTTTGTGGTTTGGGCACAACAATTTTCCATTCTACATCATTAGTCTTAAAAGAATTTCTGGTAGGGGCAAACTTATAAACAAAATCATTCTCCACCTTCCACTGTGGAAAATCAAGGGGGGATCGGATTATCTTTGATCTCAAATTATCGAACCAAGGGTCTATTCTATCTAGATCAATTTCTAAATAACAAATATCTTGGGTAGTTTCTACTGTATCATTGGTGTGAGCTCGAGATAGAGCATCAGGGACTAAATGGGATTTTCCTTTTCTGTGAATCAAATCAAAAGTATGCTGTCTTAGGCGCATGGCCCATCTGGCTAATTTACCAGTAGGATTGGACAATTTATTTAACCAAAGAAGTGAATGGTGGTCAGTAATGACCGAAAACTTGACTCCCTCTATGTAACCTCGAAATTTCTCGATAGCGAAAATCACAGCAAGACATTCTCTCTCTGTAACTGAGTAATTTCTTTCAGCTTTGGAGAGAGATCTACTAACAAATGCTATAACCTTTTCTTCACCATCTATAGTCTGTGTTAAAACACCACCAAGACCGGTGTCAGATGCATCACATTGCACAACAAAGGGAAGATCAAAATTGGGCTGGGCTAAAATAGGAGTAGAAATTAGAAGTTCTTTAATTTTCAAAAAAGCTTGTTCAGCTTCACTTGTCCATAATACAGGCTGTTTCTTTCTACGATGACCCTTAAGAAGATCATTTATAGGGGAGGCTAAACTGGAAAAATCTTTAATAAAACGACGGTACCAAGAACACATACCGATAAATCTTTTAATTTCAGTGGAATTAGTTGGTCTAGGATAATTGACCATAGCAAGGATTTTTTCTGGATCTGCCTTCAAAGAATTATTACCAACTACATAACCAAGATACTTTAACTCTGACTTAAAAAAATCACACTTCTCAACATTGATGGTCAAGTTTGCTTCCTTAAGCTTTTCTTTAATTATCTTTAACAACTCAATGTGTTTCTCAAAAGTTGGAGTACATACTATAATATCATCCAAATAACAAAATATATAAGGCTCGAATTCAGGTCCAAAAATAGCATCAACAAGTCTTTGTTGAATCTGTGCACTATTGCACAAACCAAAAGGAACAGAAGTGAACTGAAAAGAACCTCTACCAGAAACATTGAAAGCTGTCTTTTTCCTTGAGTCAGGATGAAGTGGGATCTGCCAAAAAGCTTTTCTCAAATCAATAGAGCTAATGCATTTAGCTCCTCTAAGCAATGATAAAATTCTATCTATCTGGGGCAATGGATAACTATCATGAACTGTAACTTCATTCAATGAACGACCATCAAAACAAAACCTATACTCTCCTGACTTCTTTTTAACTAACAATACTGGACTTGACCATGGGGATTGTGCTGGTTCGATTACTCCTAATCGTAACATTTCATCCAACTCTTCATGTAGAATTTTATTCATGTATGGGGACAAAGGATATTGTCTTTTCTTAAATGGTTTAGCATCACCTGTGTCAATAACCATTTCTATTTTGTTGGTTCTTCCAATATATTTAGAACTAGAGACTTCTCCAAAAGATTCTACTATTGACTTTGCCATATTTTTCTCCGAAGTAGAAAATAGGTCTACAGAATACAAAGTTTCTATTTTATTCTTCCTTTGGGAAGAATACCATGTTCCATTCTCAAAGTTTAATAATAGCGAAAACTGCTGCATAAAATTATTTCCCAAAATGAAATTGAGAGGGACAGAAGGTACAACAAAAAATTTTACCATATGACAAACACCATCAGCTTCTACTGGAAGATCAATGGTACCAACAACTGATTTATTCGAACCATCTGCTAAGCTGACATGCTTAGTAGATGTGGGATTATATTTAATTTCTTGAGAATTTAGAAATTCAACTCCAGCGGCACCTACAACAGATGTAGAGCAACCACTGTCCAAAAGAACTACAAAGTTTTTAGAGAAAATGGAAATACTAACATGAGGACGACTATCAAAACCTTTCTTTTCAAAAATTGGGTTTAATGATGACTTATGAGGTCTGTCGGTCTTATATCTATTCAATGTACAACTGCCGACTGGCTGTACACGACCTAGTTTTTTGAACACCTGGGACAAGAAGATATGGTCACACCTTTATGACCACAACGATAACAAGATACTGACTTGCTTCTACAGTCACGGGAAATATGACCTGGTTTATTACAATTGAAACAAATAATCTTTTTCGGATTTCTTGGAGCTTGATAAGGGACTGACTGCATTAATGGAGGTGGGGACGAAAAAGATCGCATCATTGGGGGTGGGGACGAAAAAGACTGATTTCTTATTTCAGTATTCTCTGGAGGACTGGGTCTATTATTCTCATATTTATATTTGGGATTGGGTCTCTTAGAAGAATTTTCTCTGTCCTGTCTGTCACCTACTCCACTTCTATCTTGCTTGGTTTGATTATTCACCACATGAACTTGTTCTTTGGGCTTTTCTGAATCATCAATCGAAATACCTGCAAGACCTTTAGTAGTCTGCAACAAGGGCAGGACATTCTGCTCTAAACGGTTTATAGTTGCTACTAACGTTTCTACTGTAGCAAAATCTTGAAGGGCTATCAGTGGAATGTAATCCACTAAAATATTTTTCCTCATTATTTTTACTTTTTGGGCTTCACTAGGATAAGTTTCCAAACGTTTAAAAAGGTTTTCCATCACTGCTGAATAAATGGTTATGGATTCATTCCTTTTTTGCTTTCTACTTTTAATTTCTTCGAAGAGATTATCATTATAATCTGGGTGTAAAAAAGCAGATTTGAGTAGGGCTACCAACTCATCCCAACTATTAATTTTATCTCTAACACTCCTATACCAAATAGCAGCATTACCTTCAAATAACTCAATAGCTGAGCGAAACAGGATGTCTTCGGAAATATTCCGAGACCTAGCAGAATCTTTAACTTTCTCTAAAAATGTGGGAAGAGCTTTACTCTCACCATTAAACTTAATATGTAGATCAGAAATAATGACAGGAGTTGAAACCTGTATTATTGGGGCTGGGACTGTACAACTGGGAACTACAGGGACTGAAACTGGGCTACTAGTGGATGGTTTTACTATATCATCAAACATTTCCTCTTTTTCTAACACATTACCCTTCAACACTAACAAATCATCTTTACACTCTTCAACAAACTTTAATACATCTTCCTCAACATCATTCATAGGGAAATTTTCTAATCTGGTATCTAAATGTGTAGACCTTGTCTCAAATCTAGCAAAATCAGCCTTATTTGATTCTACATTTATTGATTGAGCACAACTATATAAATCTTTTATAATCAACATGATCTCATTCAACTCTTCTTTAGGATCTACTACATTATTAACCAAATCGACTAAACTTGAAGACAAAGTGGCCTCCTTGGCCAACAAAGCTCTTAACATCTTTCTCTGATCATCAACTGTCTTATTTGGGACATTTTTACCTCTTATGAAAAGCTCATAAGATAACTCTCCTGATTTCAAATGATTAACCTGGGTAGACTTCATTTTTCAAAAATTGGATGAAAACAAACACACAAAATAACTAAAATCAACTTCAACAACTGGTAGAAAATATGACAATTTTAAGAAACAACCGTTTCCATTTATCACCTGATAGTAAGTCTCACTTGCACTCCCGCGTACTGAAATCCAAAACTCAATCAGTTTGCTGCAACTTCTGCTCTTGACTTAGTAATCAGTTGGTAAACAAAAAATGAGGTCTTTAACCTGTCTCCTAAAAGTTCACACTTCCACTAACAAGGACTAAAAAAAATGGTTTCAAACAACATGGGACAACATGGACACTAACAAGCAACATAAACCGTACATACAAGGAAAGACAAAATACTAATAATATTGAAAACTTGACCTTTGAGTGAGCTACACTAAATAACACCAAAATAAACCAACTCTTGTTCCGAAAACTAAATGAGACTGCTCCTAGTCAAAACTAAAACAGCATCTCCTGATCACAAATATTACACCTGTGATCATTCAGATACAAGAAAGGATACACAATAAACAGTCTACTACTGAGACTAAACTTGTCGAATCTTCTCTACGGCTCACAATGACTACCCCTCGTACAACAACATTAATTAACCCTTGGCATTTAAATACACCTTCAGAGACGGTTAATTAGAAGACAAACTGCATAATACTACTTCTCAACTACATAGCTCAAAAGTCACTCAAACGAATACACACATTTACTCAAAATGACCCAACAAATAAAAAATTACAAAAACCGATTATTCTGTAAAATTTGTCGAATCAATAAAAAAATAAATGTAACAGTAACTGTATAATTTGCTACTGTTTTTAAATTCTTTTCAATATCAATACCTCAATTAAAACTCATATTTAAATATTTAACTCAAATATTTGCTTTCATTTACCATTACATATATGAAGAACAATACATATGTCACTATAAGTACATTACCTGAAAAAACAACAATACATAATGTTGGTACAAAATACATACATTGTAATACAAATACACTACTGCTTGTGAGACACTTTGGGGCACTATTCAAAAGGAAAAAAGTTTCATATAAATGGCAGGAACTGGGGAAACTGAAAAAGATATGTGGCTTCAGGAAAAGGATCAAAAATCTAAAAATTGCCCCACGCTATGGGCGTCAAATTTGTAACGAAAGTACAATTTGGAGCAAAACTAAAAGAATGCCCCACGTTGGGCGCCAAAATTGTAACGACTATTTTGCTTACCACAGGGTAAGAATATGGGGGACAAGATTGGGCAAACAAAATAATCGAAACAAGTGCATACGGACACTCAGTTGGTTGTTGGAGAGCTGGGTCGTGAATAAGTTAAAGATATTGGGGGTTGGATTGGGGCAACTACAAAAAAAAGAAATAAAGGGGTACTTATACAAATCTCTTGGGCAAACAGAATGAAAATAAACGGAAACACCTCAAGAAATTTAATATAGGGCGCCACTTGAGGTGCCCAATTATACCTATTACAACCACTAGTTGTAACTAGGGAAATAATTGTATAACATAAAAAATATAGAAAAAAATATCTTTTTCAAATAAAACTCAAAACAGATCAGAGAAACAAATTAAACATTTATTTTTGTCTCAAACAAAACAGATCAAAAATACATATTATAAAAGAAACATATCATATAACATAATACAAATAACAAAAACTTACATGTTCTTTGTTTACTATTTTATGGCCAATTAGATTATCAAAAATTAAGGATCCCTTTTAATGAAAACATATAAATTTAACCTTATATATGAAATATCGTTTCTACATAATAATCAAATTAAAATTGTCATAACAAAAAAATAAATTAAGCTTGCTGTCAGGTATCACATTTAATTTTGATGACAAAGAATGAAAGCAATTATTACTTTAGCCAAAAAATATCTGTCTACTTTGAAAGATTAATATATTGAATTGTTACCTTAATGTTTTTTTTTATACAAACACTTTGAAACTTTACATCTCTGGGGAAGCTACTCGGACAAAACTTTCAAAACTGGAAGGCAGCAACCATCAGGATTTAGTTCTACACTCCAGGACAAAACGATTGGAACAGGAACTTAGTGGAAGAAATAAGCCGACTACGGGGACATCCTATATCATACTTTAAATATTTTCCATATTCTGGTATCTGCACAAATCCTTTAAATATTTAGTGGCTACCCTTTTCTAAATCTGTCATATTACAGAGAGTAATTGTTCCACTATTTAACAAAATTTGTCGACTTTTGCAAACTACATAACTAATACGTTTGTCCTGTTTGAAATCTCTCAGTCGACCCTATTGTCTCATGTCTGCCCCGCTTGGAACTTAAATCTCGACTCCTCTTCGTTACATTTTACCAAAAAACTCGCCAAAAATTTCCCTTCCGTCTTGCAGCTAACCTGTCCCCACAAACTCAAGAACCAAAACAACATCCCCTCGCTTGTATCGACAAAAAAACAAATTTTAAATGTTCCTTTATTGCCTAAACAAACAAATATTCTTTTTTTGACCCTCGACTAATAACGAAAAACAACTTTAATATTAGGGGAATTCATGGTTTATTGCGTTTTAACATAATACCTCTTTGGCGACAAAAAACTTGTTATTTTACCTAACATTGCAACACAGAGATAAAAACATATTTCCAGCGTTAATACGCATTTAAAAATCTCGTCAAAAAAAACTTGAAATATTATTTCGATTGTTTTCTTTGGTAAAAACAACAGGGACGTACCATAGAAATATTTTATATGCACTTTAAATAAAAAACGCTACAAGGTAAGACCCACAATTGGTATAAAGTAATAATATTATATTGTAATAAATTAATAAATGAGGAGATAAATAAAACAAAACAAACATTACTTACATGCCGGTACTCTATTAATTGATGGATGGTAGGTCATGGTTGCAAAAATCATGTATTGTTGATTGGAGAACTTTAATGTGCTATTGCAGTTGTTTTGACAATAAACGGGAAGTTCTTGAGGAGAACAGATTTGACCCAATGAATTAGAGATTAGAGATATTGTGGTTGTTTGTCAGATGAAAGTGATGTTCTTTACTATTGTATTATTTAAATTATTTACACTTATATCAGAGATATATTTTTGGAATATGTGTTATTTATTGAGTATGTATGTAATGAAGGAGACAGTTATATGACAATGAATAAGAATAGCTGTACCGATTGTGTGGTTGTGCAATTATTTTGACTTGTAATTATCAAGTCTATTGGCAAAATTAATCAATTATTGTAAAGTCAATTATGTAAAATGTATATAAAAAGTATATAAAATTATTACAAATTAAGACAATCTGGGACAAATTAAACACACATTAACAGGAACAGAAACAGTAAATGACGGGACAAACATTGAATTTAAAACTTAAACTTTGGGGGGGAATGGAAGAAACTGCCAGCACTACATCTCACTGTTGGAAATAATGAGTTTTTTCAAATTTAATCTATTAGATTTAAGAGGTAAATTTGACATATGTAGGTTGAAGTGTGACAGTTCTTCTTCTATTACTAAATACTGTAAGTTTAGTTATTCAGTATTATGGAGTATGTTGATATTAATGAATGTCTCAAAATTTTTTTAATTTAGTAAAAAAAAGTAAATTGTTGTGATTAATATTGGCATACTTTAACAATTTTAATTAATAAGTTTCAAATTCAAAAAATTTTTCTCAATGTAACAATGTGAATAATTGAAATACATCATCTGTTATAACTAACCAATTTTAGTCTGAATTTTCAAGAACAAATTAAAATGATTATTTAGTAAATACAAACAAGTGTACTTGTAATTGAAAGGTATAACAAATTTACAAATTGCCTAAAAATTTTTAATTTGAAATAATTGTCGGTCTGAGCTATCTGTTATGGTGTATAAACATTTCTTAAAAATATTTAATTTAAATTATAATAATTAATAATTAAATAAAGTAGTAATTGGGTGAATATTGATGATTATTAAAATTTTTGAGTTCGAGTAATTGACTGACTTAAGTCTTGAATAAGTAGTTGGCAATACTAATTTATGACAATTGGAACCGGAAATTGATTCCATCCCCGGGTAGCAGGTACCCATTTAAACCGGTGTAAAGTATAATTTTATTTCAATTCTTTGTATCATATGAACAGACAATCCTCAAACCGACAAGAACACTGGTGAGTTTTTTTACAGTAGTTTTAGTAAAAATTTTTTAAAATTTTATTAAAATTAATAATTATTTATGAAAGTTAATATTTCTATTTAAATTTTAAACTGTACAGGATTATGAATAGTATAGATATATGTAATCCAAACTGCTAGTCTGAACAATTTTCAGTCATGTTGGTAATCTATAGACCACGTGTTAAGTTTGAAATGAAATATGTTGTAAATTAATTATTTGTCGAAACCAGATGGAATGCAATAATAATTATTATGGGTTAAATAAGTTGAGGTACCATACCAGTTCATTACTGATGTTTAATTTAGTTTTAGGAAAGTTTATTTTTATTGGTGATATGTTGAAGAAAAGAAAAGAGGAGAAATTCTATGAACAAGAAATTCGATCCATCATGGTGTGCTGGATTTTAATTTTATGTTGAAGATTTAAAACAATCTGAGAAGTATATCAAAACTGTATATCAGATGTATTTGATTAAATGGATTCTGGGACAAATTGTTGTTTCTATGGTATTGAAGTTACTACAAAATATTGTGTGATGTTAATGGAAAATATATGGAAGAATAATATGATAAGTTAATGTTTGTGGTAACAATTCTCTGAGTATATGGATCTACTGTAGAAACGAGAAATGGAGTAGGTTCAGGTAATATTATTTATATCGAAAATTTTTTTTATAATAATACTGAGTATACTGTTGTGTATTCTAATTCTAATTGTGCATTAAGTGTAACTGTTGTTTGATTTTTTTAATGATTTTAATATTTCTAAATGTTCTAGGTTATTTAATAAGGAGCCTTTATTACGAGTATGAAAGATTGTGAAATCTGTTTGTGGATCAAAGATGTGGTTTGTTCGACGGATATGTTGGGAGAAATTTGATTGACCTGATGTTGGACGTTCTATATATCTAAGATGTTCAGCGTATATAGAACGTCCAACATCAGGTCAATCACATTTCTCCCAACATATCCGTCGAACAAACCACATCTTTGATCCACAAACAGATTTCACAATCCTAATAGAAGAAGAACTGTCACACTTCAACCTACATATGTCAAATTTACATCTTAAATCTAATAGATTAAATTTGAAAAAACTCATTATTTCCAACAGTGAGATGTAGTGCTGGCAGTTTCTTCCATTCCCCCCAAAGTTTAAGTTTTAAATTCAATGTTTGTCCCGTCATTTAGTGTTTCTGTTCCTGTTAATGTGTGTTTAATTTGTCCCAGAATGTCTTAATTTGTAATAATTTTATATACTTTTTATATACATTTTACATAATTGACTTTACAATAATTGATTAATTTTGCCAATAGACTTGATAATTTAAGTCAAAATAATTGCACAACCACACAATCGGTACAGCTATTCTTATTCATTGTCATATAACTGTCTCCTTCATTACATACATACTCAATAAATAACATATATTCCAAAAATATATCTCTGATATAAGTGTAAATAATTTAAATAATACAATAGTAAAGAACATCACTTTCATCTGACAAACAACCACAATATACCTATCTCTAATTCATTGGATCAAATCTGTTCTCCTCAAGAACTTCCCGATTATTGTCAAAACAACTGCAATAGCACATTAAAGTTCTCCAATCAACAATACATGATTTTTACAACCATGACCTACCATCCATCAATTAATAGAGTACCGGCATGTAAGTAATGTTTGTTTTGTTTTATTTATCTGCTCATTTATTAATTTATTACAATATAATATTATTACTTTATACCAATTGTGGGTCTTACCTTGTCTGTTAATACCTTTTATATATTCAAATTTATTCATTTTGAAAACCACAGACATGTAATATTGGCATAATTACTATGATTTGTATGAACTAACTTATTTATTTATTTTATCTTTATTAGACACCACCCTAATTGGGTTTATTTTATTGCAGCATTAATTTAACTTTGTATCTGGACCTAAGGATGCTTTGCAAATTGTAGAAAGCGAAACCGGTCGTCAGATTGTTAAATTAAATTGATTGTGAGTAAGTCTTATTATTATTTCTTTACCTATTTGATATGGACTCACACAAGCAACACATTCATGATTTATTTAAAGATTTACCATTTTTTACAAGTCTGTAACAAAAATTGAATTAGTTTTATTTCTACTAAAATCTACCTATTAAAATATTTCAACTTCAATAAACAATGAAATGGTAGAAAAAAATTAAAAACCACATATTAACAAAATAAATAATTTACATAATCCAAATAATGTAAATACATTACAATGTAAAAAACAGCACTTTCAGAAAAAATACATAAACTTAAACAATACATCAGTATTGCCATGAAAAAACATTTATTTATAGATTTACCATTTTTACAAGTATGTAACAAAAATTGAATTAGTTTTATTTCTACTAAAATCTACTTATTTAAATATTTCGACTTCCATAAACAATGAAATGCTAGAAAAAATTAAAAACCACGTATTAACAAAATAAATAATTTACATAATCCAAATGATGTAAATGTAAAAAATTACAATGTAAAAAACAGCACTTTCAGAAAAAATACATAAAATTAAATATACAATATATGAGTATTGCCATGATAAAACGTTTATTTATAGATTTACCATTTTTACAAGTATGTAACAAAAATTGAATTAGTTTTATTTGTACTAAAATCTACCTATTTAAATATTTCAACTTCTATAAATAATGAAAAATGAAAAGTGGATGGAGTATATCTTAACCATTTGCGTTTCGCAGACGATATAGTACTTATAAGCACAGATATCCATGAACTAAAATCAATGCTACAAGATTTAAATCACAAATCAAATCAAATAGGATTAAAAATGAATCTCGACAAAACAAAGATATTCAGCCAACAGCCTAGAAAACATTACGATAGATAACATCAATATAGAAAAGGTAATTGTGTAAATAGGAAAAGGTGTAATTGTGGTGATTTAATTAATTCCCTCTGAGCTGAAATTGTCTCTCTCAGGCTATTACGGTCAGAAACTTCCAATGCAAATCTGGCTTTTTCTATTTGTAGCTGCTGTTCTGTTGTTTTTTCTTGTAATGCTATTTGCCTTTCTTGTAATGCTATTTGCTGCTCTTGAACTTCAACCTTCCTTTTTTCTAACTGCAATTTACTTTCCTCTAATTGAAGCTCCCGTACTCTAATGTTGCGCTCTCTCTCACTTCTTTCTTGAATAAAAGTTAAGCCACTTCTACAAAGACCTGCACTTTTGTTTTACCGTTTGCGGATTGGCCCTAAATAAAATAAATAAATTACTTTAAAACAAAATATAGCCTAAAAAATTATATTACATTTTGTGTTAATTATAATACAGTTATGTCACAGTTTTTATTGGAACAATTAGAAAACATTCAAAGAGGAAGTGTTATACTGTCAGAATAATATTTATTATAAGTTAGAATTAACCTGCTATTTGTTTCCTGCTGCTGGGACCTTCTTCAGCAGTTCTATCATTGAGTGTCTTGATGGGACCATCATTAACAGTTCCCTCATCTGGCGTTTGCCCATATACCCCTTCAGGAGTTTCTCGAGAAGTTGATGCAACTAAAATAACAGTAATACATACAAAATAAAATTCTGTGTACAACGGAGTTGTTGGAAAAAAAAATGTTATGGTTAATAGTAACCAATCACATTTACCATAATTTTATGAATTCCATATTTTTTAAATAAAAATAAGTAAGGAGGTATCAACATTACCACAATTGTAGTCATGACCACTGATGACATTTTCTTCATGGTCAATAGACATGTCTAACTCTTCTTTGGCATAATATTTTGCTACAAGGTCCCTTAGAGCAACACCGATTTCTGAAGATTGTTGCTCCTGTTTTGTTTTGTTTCTTTTTAATTTAGATGGAGTAAGTTTTGTGCTTCTAGCAGTGTCCCAAATCTCTTGAAGTACTTAGATTATCTCTTTCTGAGAAAATCTCTTCAACTCCCGATCTGAAAATGTTTAGGTAGGAATAAAGAGAAATTAGATTTGTTTTTATTTTAAAAATATTTACCTGACTCTATTTACAGCATCCTTCTTTTTCCAAATTTCCATTAAATGTTTTAAATGGTCTCTAAGCGTTCTGACTAAGAATTCTTTTTTTGTTAGTATAATCATATTTTCTCCCAGTGCCTCCCATTGTTCTGGTTGTTGCAAAACATTCTGACTTACTACTTGCCTCAATAAAGCCAGATCATCGTCGGAGTTAAACCTGATTCTTTTGTTCATCTTCTGTAAAAACGTAAATATTTTATTATTACATCTAAATAGGTAAAAAATTACCTAACCCATTTAAAATAGTGCACAAACTAATAGTGTGTTTTACTTACCAGATATTTAAAAAAAGAAGGGCAATACGCATAAACTGGCACTCTAACCTAACAAAGCTTTTATATGACATTTAACATACGCTTAAATGGTGTCAGAGTTGCCAAGTCTCCAGTTCTTTTATACTCTCTCATAATATTATACAAATGCATTAAAATTATATAAAAAATTGTAGATTTCAATTATTTAAAGATAATAATTAAATGTATATACAATAACATAAATTAAAGTGATATAAAAAATTAATAGTATTCATTAAATTACCGTAGATAATAAAAATGCATTGAAATTATATAAAAATTCATAGATTTTAGTTATATTAAAGATGATAATCAAATGCATATACAATAAAACTGATTAAAATGATATAAAAAATTAATAGTATTAGTGTCATTATAACGGGTTGACTATTCGCACCTAATAATAATAACGTCCTAATAGTCCTAATAGATAAGATTTGGAAAGTGCTAATTTACAATATTTAACTGCATTTAAAGTAACAGATAATATTTGTTTTTTACTTATTTAAAACTTGTAGCTTCTCATACTTAATACAAATTATAATTTCGTAAAAGTAATTTATATTTTAAACCTTCATATACACTTTACAAAAAAAATACGGCAAGTTTTATACTTATTAAAAATTAGTAGCTTCTCATAACACAAATTATTATTTCGTAAAAGTAACTTTATATTTGTAACATTCATATACATACATATTTTACTAAAATAAATACGGCAACACTGTGACGCGGTGCCTTGAGGAAAATATATTTGGTTAGGTTAGAGTGCCCGTTTATGCGTATTGCCCAAAAAAACGTTAGAAAATAATATAAAATACCTTAATAACGTATATATAATAATTAATAACTTACAAGTAACTAATATTGTAAGCATGAAAGGTATAAAATTGTCTAAATAAAATAAGAACTTAAGAACAGACGTGTGTCTCAAAAAAAACCAAACAACATAGATAAGGTTAGATTGCCAAACAAGATCGTCCACAGTCACAGTTTTTAGTTTCTAAATTTGTATTTTATGAAATATTCTTATATTATATCCGAAATGTCAAATTATCGTTTAACGTAATTACCACCTATTATTTCGACCCAAATAGCGGAAGCCCTTATACGTTATTAACGTAACATTACACTATCCGCTTGCGTACATGTCAAAATAGCGTATGCCGCTATTAGTGTGCGATAAAAATGCACTTGCGATATCTCTCTATTAGAAAGACATCATAATGTAGGACATAAATATAATGCGCCATAGGGAATTCAAGCAGCTCTAGGTAATATTGAATGTAAAAGGGCAGAGGAAGAAAAAAGATTAGTTACTGATGCAGAAGTTCATATATATATATATATATATATATATATATATATATATATATATATATATATATATATATATATATATATATATATGTATATATATAAATTAAATCACGCATTTCGGAGACAAAAATAAATTGATTGAATCCATTTGTACAAAAGTGTACATAAAAAAGTTACAGCTCTTTAAAGGTATAAAATAAAAATTGTTTTTTTTGCATTATCTCCTTAACTACTTGATATTTTGTAATAAAAATGGACACGTTACTTTCTTGTTCTGAAAGCATTTTTCATACAAAAGAACCAACAAAATCTAAGCACACAGAAAAAATTTAAGTGGGGTGTACAGCCCTAAATCCTCCTAAACTTTTGAGTACGTTTAAATCAAAAGAATTTGGTGGCATCATCAGTTTAATACATTAATTTTAAAACTTTTTTGTCTTATCACTTTTTCAAAAAGTTCATTGTTTCCTAGTTGTTTATAAAATTACAATCAGTTTCTACGGATACAATAATTACAAATAGTTCTATCAACAATAGTCAATAATTTGAAGCTATCGATTATTATTAAAAATTTTGATATTACAATGACCTAGACATTTCAGGAAATGGCAGATATGCATTTAACTTTGGGTAAGTTGGATCAGATAGACCATTATTTCTAACCATTGATCGTCGTTTACGGGAAACGGGTACATTCCAACGGCAAGTTGCTGACAATAGTGGTTGTCCAATAATAGATGCAACTGATGAAGACATTTTAGAAATCATTGAAGAAGTCCCTGTAACAAGTACAAGGGTAATGGCTGCCCAACTAAATGTTCCGCACGTAAGGGTTTGGAAGCGTTTAAAGGATCAGCTGCTTATATCCTATCACTTAACAACGGTTCAAGAGTTATTGGTTGAAGATTATCCTAAAAGGATTGGATTTTGCGATTGGTTGTTAATAGGAAACACTCGAAATATTAGTTCTATTAAAAATATTTTATTTACCGACGAGGCTACCTTCAGTAGAAATGAAATAACAAACCATTATAACGAGCACATTTGGGATGGATAATCCTCACGCCAAAAAAACGACTCATTACCAAAAGACTTTCAAAGTTAATGTTTGAACAGGAATTGTCGACAACAATCTAATAGACATAGTATTTTTTTTCAACAATTTAAATGGTAATAATTATTTGAAGTTCTTGGCAAACGATTTACAAGAGTATTTGGAAGAAATGAATTTTGCAGTAAAGTGGTTTTTGCAATAAAGTGGTAAATTTGCAAATATGTGGTTTCTACAGGATGGCGCTCCATCGCTATACAGTAATGATGTCCGGGAATACCTTTGCAGGCAGTATCCTGCCTTGACTGGAGGGGGTCGTAACGCACTTATTTCTTACCTCCACCTACAAGTCTATTCCTTAACCCCACGGACTATTGCTTTTGGGGGTTTATGAAAGAGAAAGTGTATTTTGTAACAGTAAAGGACGAACAACAATTACCGATTAGAATAATTTATGCTCCGAACCAATTTGGTCAGAAAAATATGATTTTTCATCGCATTCAGTTTTCCTTTTTTAATCCATTACAGCCATTTATTTAGTTGCACGTATTTTTTTAAGGTTAATGAAAAGGACCATGGCTCAATAAAAACTCTGTTTGAAAAAAGCGATAGGAGCCAAAAATTTTTAAAAATTTATTTGTTAATTGCCACACAATTCATTTAATTTGAACATACTCAAAAGTTTAAGGGGATTTAGGGCTGCATACACCCTTAAACTTTTTCTATGCGCTTAGATTTTGAGGTTTCTTTTGTATGAAAAATTCTTTCAGATTAAGAAAGTAACGTGTTTAACTCACCAGTCTTCCAGGTTGAACCGCGAGACGATATCCATTGGTCTCACGAGCTTTCGACATCCTCTCTGAAGTCTTCCTCAGGTGTTCCGAGGTCTCAGTCTGCTGAACCCCAGACACTACTTGACTTTACTATCACTCATTATACCATATATATATATATATATATATATATATATATATATATATATATATATATATATATATATATGTATATATATATATATATATATATATATATATATATATATATTTGGTCTTTGATGACAAATTTTACCTTCAAACATTTGGTACACCTATGGGTTCCTCAATCTCTCCCATCCTAGTTAACTTTGTATTGGATGATTTGGTTTCTGACCGTTTGGGTCTTTTGGATTTTCAAATCCCTTTTATTAAAAGGTATGTGGATGATTTATTACTAGCCCTACCACCTGACAAGGTTCAGGGTACCCTATCCCACTTTAATGAGTTTGATCCTCATTTACAGTTCACTGTTGAACTTGAGGACACTACCACCAATAGTATACCCTTCCTTGACATGCGTGTCATCAGAATGGGAGACAACACCCTAACCACAAGTTGGTATAGAAAATCAATGGCCTCTAATAGGTTCCTTAACTACCATTCCTGTCATCCCATGAAATACAAACTAAACCTTATAAAAGCTTTGAGCTATAGATTAAATAAATTGACACATCCAATTAATCGAAGGGAATCCTTTAAGTTATTGAGAAATATTCTAATAGAGAATTCATATCCTTCCTCTATCATCAATAAATACCTTTATTCGCATAGTTATGGATCCTCAATTTATGACATACCCGAAGGTGACCAACTTAGAAACATCTCTAATAATTCTATAAATAGCACTGTTCTGCATAATACCGTTCTTGAGAATACTATCACACATTACTCTTCCTTACCTTATTTCCCTCAAGTTACTGAGAAACTTATTAAATTGTATAAACAAAATAATATACCTGTTAAAATTGCTGTAAGAATGCAAAAACTGTTAGAAATTTGTTCTCTAAAACTAAAACACCCTTGTCCGCTTTGGAACAAGTGAACACAATTTATAAAATTCCATGCGCTAATTGCGATTTATGTTACATTGGTCAATCTGGTAGATCATTAAAATGTCGTCTCACTTTACATCGTAGCGACATTAATTTATCGAAACACACTTGTGCCCTAGCACAACATGCGATAAATACAAAACATGAAGTGGATTTCAATGAAGTTAAGATCCTTGCCACTGAACGCAATCTAGCTAAAAGACAGTTTTTGGAAATGTGTTCAATATTAAAACACCCTAATGCATTGAATAAGAGAACTGACATAAGTAACTTGAGCCAAATATATCATGCTTTAATTTTGCAGAATTAGGCTACTTAATCTTTTCACTACATTAATGTCATATTAGGTGTACTAGTTGAACTTTTTTCCATTTTTCATAAAACAATGTATATACATAAATAGACATAAAATAAATAAATATATTAATAAAATAACTTAATATCTTTACTTAATTTTACTATTACATATGCAACCCACATTGCATTTCAATACACTAATTACTTTAATTAGTGTTTCAAATTTTATATTAAAATAATACAAATATTGTAATTGATTCATAGAATCCTTTGCAAATCACAGCTCCAAGTATATTGAACCTTGGGCTGTTTGGAAATTATCAAATCGTTAACCACCTGGCTGTTTAACTAGCCATAATGATTAACGTCATTACATACTTATGAGGTTGAATGAAAATCTCCTGTTTGTAAATTTGGGCTGATTAGTGAGGGGAGTTGTGTTTACACTACCAACTTTTTTCACTGTGTTGTCCTTTGCAACCGGGTAGTCATCCAAACTCAGTTAAACTTAAATTAACCGCCCAAAATTTGGGTTGGTATTTACACCTTGTTGATCTGTCAAAAGTATTTTTGACCTCAAGGTTGGCTGTCTTTTTGCGGTTTAGTTCGTTCCTGTTTCATTAAACGCCATTTTCCCGGCGACATTCATAGGGCTTTGATCGGTAACTTCATATTTACTACTTTTTAAAATTTTATTAATATCACTTATAATGCTACCTAAAGTTAAAATCAAAGCTTAATATCCATTAAATAGTTGGAAGTTATTTATGATTTTCTTGGTTCTTACTCACTTATTAACATTAAATAACATTGAATTTACTTTAGACCACATGGTCATTTGCTGTGCTAATTTTTTACAAGTTCATATATGTTGTTAGTTGCTTAACTGTTTATACAAGATCAGCGTATTATGTCCATTTACTTAGTTTCATTCACATGTTTGTTAATAACATTGACTGCTACATATCTTTTTAAGGTAACAATTAACATCGTTTCCATGATTGTGTGGTTCTCATATTGTAATAATTTTTTAGATGAACTGATGATGCTTTCAAAACTCGAAAGCGAAACGTCTTCAAAATAGATAAAGTAGCCTATCAACTTTGTCTTTTATTTCTCCACCTAGAGACCGATATAAGAACCCACCACTCGTCTGAGTGATCCTTATATATATATATATATATATATATATATATATATATATATATATATATATATATATATATATTTGTGTGTGTGTGTGTGTGTCATACTCTTTAACCTACATTATCTTGTCAAATTTACCTCTTAAAAATACTAGTAGACAAAAAAATCCAATTCCTCTCCTAGCAAGTAATTTAATAACTATAAATCCCTATTTTAAAGTTTTATGTTTGTTTTGTCCTGTTTGTCCATAATTGTGTTTTAATTTATTATTTTAACATTTGACATCACAATTCTCTTCCTAGCAGAAATTAAATGCTTTTAAATCAAAAGTTTATAATTACAAGTCAAAGAAATTGCACACCCACAAAACAGTACAAGTACTTTCATTCATCGTCATTTAACTGTCCTCTTTCTTTATAAAAAAATTTCAATAATTTAGCACACAGTTCAAAATATATCTCTTCAATTAATATAAATAACTATAAAAATTTAAATATTACATTTTCTTTCAACAAACAATAACATATACCTTACTCCTACATCATCTGTTAACACCCATCCCCTCAAGAAACGTCCTCCTAAGTTGTTAGTCAGTTATAACATTGACCGAAGATCACTCATTATCAGTAATAAGGGATAGTTAGGAACTATGAATCGCCAATCACTATATAGTAATTCTTGTGCCGGAATGTAAGTAGTATTTTGTTTATTTCTAATGTACCACAATTCAACAAACTTTTTCTCTTACCAATTTATGGGTTGTTACTTTGTCTGTTAATGCAATTTATGCATATTAATTAACACAGACATGTAATATTGGCATAATTACTAAAACTTATTTTGATTTATAACTTTTTGATCTATATCCTTATAAGACAGCATCCTAATATGGGCTTTTTATAATTTCAGCATTTAATTTACTTTGTACCACCGACCTAATGATGCTTTGCAAATTTCAGAAAGCGAAACCGGTCGTCTGAGGTAGTAAAATTAAACTGATTCTGAGTAAGTCTAATTATTTCTTTTTTACTTTTTAATTAATTAAACTTATTTAAATGGTGCATTTTAATTCTCTTATCTCAGGTTTATACTCGTGCTTCAATATATATGCTTTACATAGGTAAGGTCAAAATAATACCGGAATAATATAAAACATATATGATACAACATTATATATTGAAATAAAAATATATTGAAACAAAATTGAAACTAAAATATCTTCAATAAAAATACCTCATATATTGATTATCAAAATTTTGTTCTACGTACGTGAACCTTTAAAAATTAATGGTACATGCAATTTAAATTAAAATCTTAAGTCAGGTATGTTGTTCTAAATCTCCTGATCAAAATATTCCTATCTTTTCTAAAGCAATTAAAAAAAAAGGTGTTATTAATAAAGAAAAACTGACGAATAGTAAAACTATCTATCTCTAATAATGAGTTGTCTAAATCGTTGTTCCTTGTAGCCTACACTATCTATTCTTAGCAGTCCCCTAGGTAATCAACAATCTTACAACAAATTGTTGCGAGCCTATCGTTTTTAATGATCCCATTCAAATGCACGTATCGTTCAAATTATGCTAGCCTCTTCTCCTCTTGATAAACTGAATCTCTCGTTCTGGCCTGAACAGTGACTTTTGGAATATAAGTAGAAAAATACAACTTTTTATTATAGTTTACTAGATCAGCTTCTGTCAGATACACTAACTCCACGAAAAACTCACAAACATTCACTTCTACTGCTTTCTACATCTGGGAAACCAGTAGAAAACAACGACTATTCGCCTTGTACCCTTGGAAACCCTGATTATCTTTCTTTCCTCAAAAATCTAGATAACTCTCATTCTTATAAACCATCATACTTTTTTCAATCTCATACAATCAAAGCTCGTCATACGTATCCCCACCTCTTTATTCAGGTAACAAACAACGATTTTTAGCTACAATTATAAATTTTTTTTAAAACTATCAACATTCTAATCGGTTTCTACAAATTCTTAAGAACTAACGGGGAAATTTATTTTTCTAAATATTCTATGTTATTGTCTTATTCACTATACAAGTCCATTTGAAAAACCCGCTCGCATTGTTCATTGTTTCACTAATTTCACTCATGTCACTCGAATATAATTTATGTATATCTTAAATTTTGTTTACTACAGGTAATCCAGGATAATGGACTTTCATTTCTTCGAAATATTTTTATAGTTTATTAGTCGAACTATTTAAACTATTATATTTTGTACTTTAAAATACATTAAGCAAACCAATATGTAATATATATATATATATATATATATATATATATATATATATATATATATATATATATATAGCAAAAGTGGTAAGATTATGGACTGAAACGTAAATAACAATTTATAGTGTTGGAGGTATTTAAAAAAAACTAACATATTACAATTGTGCCATTGTGCCACTATAAGGACGCTTAAATAGTATTAATGTGGCACACTAGGAACTCATAGCTTGCTTACATTTTTTTGTTGGGAGCGGTCATATCAACGTAAATAGCTTGACTGTCGAGAACGCGTAGTAGAAAGGATTAATGGCATTTACCAGCTGGCAGAAATTTTAGGTAATACCTACCTGAAACGATGGGTCCCTCTCCGATATAAAAAAAACCTGCTTTTGATGGAATTCCTTTGATGGAAGGTCATCGATTCTTCGCCGCGATTCCAGAACTAACGGCATTTATATATAGATGGGAGATTTTATTTAGAGAGCAGTTACTCGAAAATAAATTGTTGTGTCGAATAAGTTGTATGATCAATTGATATAAAAATCTGCTTCCTCTCTCGTTATGGGTGCTTAGTCCAAAGTTTTCAATAATATCACCTTGACTTCCTCTATCGATTTTTGCGTTCAGATCTCCCACGACCATTGTAACGTCTTTAGACTTGGTTACTTCTAAAGCTTGTTGTAATTTATTATATAACTAACTGTTTGCGCTCTTTATCCGACTTTTCTGCAGTTGGAGCGTATACTTGAATTATTTTGACTCTAGATTGAGCTGTTTTTAGTGATAGCTGTATCCGAAATAGATAAGAAGCCAGTTATAATTTTCTGGGTAGATTTGTCTACTAAAATTGCTACTCCGTTCCAGTGATTTGCGTCGTTGTCATTACCAGAGTAGTATATCTTTGTTTGACCTACTAATATGTCACCTGAATTGGGCCATCTAATTTCACTTAGTCCTAAAATATTTATGTCTTTCCATTTTCTGAATGACATTATAAACTTTACCTGCTTAATAGATTGACTTAACATTCCACGTGCCTATCTTTATAGACTTTCTGTCGATTTTAGTCTTCTTTTTGGACGATGTATTTTTAATGGCTATTTTATATTTGATATCGACCTGGTTTCGACCAGGGATTTCGTTTGATATCGACCTAAAAGGCCCTGTGGTCTATATGTAATTTGCCTCCCTTGCCGGATCTTGGCATCCCATATCCATGATCAGTAACAGAGTTACTTTTTTGTACAGCTGTGACAATTGTACTAATGATATCTGTGTATAACTTTTAATGTAGTGGAATGCTTGCCTTCTACCTTCTTACGCCGTTGACAGTATTTTTTTGTTCATCCGCCTTCGAGGCCGATTTCTCAACCCCAGAACAAAAGAGTGCCCTACCACTTTCTAACTCATCCGCCCGAAACCGTTGGTCGGTTGATATGTAAGTTAGTTTGTGTTATTAAGTATTTGTGTAAACAAATATTGTTTTGTACACATTTTTCACTTTGGCATCTAAAGAAGTTACTTAACACTCTTACAGTGGCAGCCAATATATCTAAATAATATAAAAACCGTAAAATTCTTATATGGCGTCTAAATCTGGGTCAATATTTTTGTTGGTAATAAGCCCCACTTTTACTATAAAATGAAGTGGATTAGACGTTCCGATTTTCAGTTCAGAAACCGTTCGCATAATACGAAACATTAGTAACGTTTTGTATTTAAACAATTATTTCCAATGTGAAAATAAAAAAGACAAAGAAATTTAATTTTAAAGTAAAATTTTGGCTTTATCTCAACAAAAATAGTAGATTACAAAAAGCAGTAATTTTTACCAATATCAGCCAATCAACAAATCAAGTTTCACATTTATTTAATATTATTTATTTATATATCTATTATATATTAGATTATATTTATTATATACAATTTGTATATTATATTTTAACTTTCTTGTTGTGTGATTATTTCCAATATCATTAAATTTAAAACATATGCTTTGATACTTGCAATTATTCTTCCTGGGCAAATATGGTACCTTTGTGATATTTCAATGTCTTTTAAATTAAAACCTTTAACCTGTTCATTTAGGTTAACTGTCTTTTTCTTCTAAATGTTCCTATCTTCTAGAGATGGAAGCAGCAGCTCGAAATAGATCAGTTGACGTTGGGTCAGTCCATTTTCTTTGTCCAGGGCCTCTCTTGCCATTATTCTTAACCTGTAGAATCGACTGTAGAAGTCGGTATTTATTATTATGCATGATGTAGCCGAATTAAGCCAATTTTTCTGTTTTTTAAGGTGTTAATAATTTCTTTGACTTTTCTTAGCCTCTGGAGAAGTTATGTTATTTGTGTGTTGTATATAAGAGACTCTCAACATACGTTGGTAGCACCATACTTCAAATGCCTCCAGTCGTTTTATGGCATCTTCTGTAAGGCTCCAGCTTTTTACTTCATAGAGGAGGACACTAAAGACGTAACATCTAAGAATTCTTATGCGTATATTGATACTTAAAGATAAGTTGTCGAGAATCTTCCTAAGGCTATTGAAATAGCTTCTGACGTTTTCAATACGAGTTTTTATTTCGTAGCTGGGATCCCAAGTATCCTAAATATTGCAGCACAAATAGCTAATTTTTCCACTCTCTTTAACGGTATATCATTAATTGTAATTTGGTCGTTTATGCCGGTGTTCTTACTAGTAATCATTATTTTTGTTTTCTTCCAATTTAGTTTCAGGCCGTATTTGTTACATGCTTCTACAACGTTATCCATCATCCTTTGGAGTCCCTGAAAATTATTTGCCAGCAACACGGTATTGTCTACATATTTAATGTTGTTTATAAGTTGGTCACTTACAGCAATCCCATCTTCTGATTCGTCCAAGGACTCTTTAAAGATGTTTTCAGAGTATATGTTAAATAATACCGATGAGAATATGCAACCCTGTCTCACTTCTTTTTCGACTGTAAAGATCTCGGGCAGTTATTTTTCTAATCGGACTATTGCTTTTTGTTGAAAATATAAGTTTAAGATCAATCTTATATCCTTACCATCGAGTCCTGATATTTTTAGAATATTGATTAGTTTCTATGTGGAAGTTTATCAAGTGCCTTCTTGAAATCAATTAAATATGCGTACACATCGTAGTTAACTATCTACAGATTAATATTTTTGATCGGTCGCACTACAGGTAAGTAATTATACTTTGCCACGGACGTGCGCATGTTTATTGTCTTATTTAAACCATTTCATTCAAGTTTTTACAAACGTTAATTTTTTTTCAAAAGTGAACAGAAAGTCGATGGATTTTTTCTATACCTTTATACAGATATGCAAATAATCTTTTGGTGTAATAGACCTTAAAGGTTTTAATGACTTCCTGATCCATCAGTTGAAGTAAGCTAATTGTATTAGGTCGCCAAACTTCAACTTTTACACTTAAGTCAAAACTCCTTAGGTGCAGGAAGATAACCTGATACATTATTAGTGATAAGCTTTACTTTATTCACTATATCTAGTAATTTCCTTAAAGTCAAGACGCAGCCTTATTATCAGCACTTGCGGCTTCTTCGCTTTCTCCTATGCGATAATAATTACAGCGACTTTTGAATCGGATGAATCAACCGTTACTAGTTATAAACTTTTTATCTGTAGCGATCTAGCAATAAGCCTCTTTTAATCTCTCAAAATTTTACCATTGTATTCATCTCGGCGATAATTTTGTAAAAATTGGAAACAATAAATGCTAACTAACTACCGAATAGCTACATCTCGCCAAACAAATGAAGAATTGACGACATTTAAAAATTGCGTAACTCCGGATTCGCATAAGTCGGGGTAGCGTAAGTCCTGGTATTACTATAGAGTGAAAAATAGATATAGACTGTTGATGAATAAAAATATATGTATGGATATGTTTTGTTATCTATGTCATGTCATTTACAAATCTTGAGTCCCACATACGAGAGGCGCCGATCGCAGTTTAAAAAATATCACACTTATTCCAGGATTTTTGTTATATTTCATGTATACTAATTCTCTTATATAGTAACTCCTCAATCTTAATTGCATCGTCTTATATAATTTTCGCTTTTTTACCAGTATAAAAAACTACTAAAGTTATATTTAATCGGATTAGAAGTTAGAATCGTGAAACTAATATATTAACAGATGTTTAACTAACAATAAAATATTTGAATCAGTTATTTAAAAAACAGATTAGTCACCACTTTCTAGAAATTGACATTTTAACACCAAATCAATGTGAACAGACATAGGCTTATCAGTTGCTGAGGAAACATATTAAGTACTATTACAGGACCCTCACTAACAGACCGTAATTTATTCAGTTTATTTACGAAAAATCAATCTACCAATTTAACAGAATACATACAATCTCTAACCTAACTTATTTTTGTTTGTGCTATGTCGTTGCTAAAGCATAATTGTTGCTTTATATTCATATTTTAGTAACAAAAATGAGGTATAGTAAAGTGTTAAACGGAAGAAGAGAAAAGATGTACTACACACTGATGAGTATAATGTCAATAGAATTAAAAATTTGCATATATATATATATATATATATATATATATATATATACACTTGAAATATATTTATTGCATGTCAATTAGGCAATATAGTACGTACAAGAAAACCCGGAAAACCGCGCATGTAAATATATATATATATATATATATATATATATATATATATATATATATATATATATATATATATATATATGTATATATATATATATAGGTATATATATATATATATATATATATATATGTATATATATATATAGGTATATATATATATATATATATATATATATATATATATATATATATATATATATATTTATATATAGCATATAGCATAGGCAATATAGTACGTACAAGAAAACCCGGAAAACCGCGCATGTAAATATATATATATATATATATATATATATATATATATATATATATATATATATATATGTATATATATATATATATATATATATATATATATATATATATATATATATTTATATATAGCATGTTACTTAAGTTAGTCATATTTTAGCTCCAAGAAGAAATGCTGCGATAAAATTACCTACAGAGTCTAATTAAGGCCATACCTATTAAAAATCGAAGACCAAGAAAATTAGAAATCAAGAGGAAAAGATCATTTAAAGGGAAAACTAGTTCATTTGTTTATAAAGTTTATTTGGGAGAACGTAAAATAATGATCTACAAGAAAGCTTTTGAAAGCTGCCATGACGTAACATCAATCAAAATTAATCGCTTACAAAATTTACTACTTTGGGAAAAAGTTGTGAAGATGACAGCAGAATAACAGGACAATCCCAGCTAACACTGTTGCTCAAATAATGGATCACATTTAATGTTTTCTTTTAAAAAAGTCCTTTTACAAAGCCAGTCACATATATTTGTTCAACCCTGAACATAAAAATACGACCTTTTTAAAACTAGGTACCCTAACACAAAAGTAGGATATCCATTTTATTACAAAATTTTTAAAGGAAGGTTTAACTATCGCTTTGGGCGGCTACAAGTGGACACGTGCTGTGAATGTGAAAGAGTTACGTTGAGACTGAAAAACAAAAGACGTGCAAAGAAAAGAAAAGAAAAGAACAACAATACTGCAAAACGTGTTGCTGCTGCCGAATTGTTGCTGCTGAATATAACAGAACTTTGTAAAGGGAGTAAGGGCTCATCACTTTGTTTAACGTTCGACTATATGCAGAATATTTTACCTATCTAGAAAAAGTACTATTTTAGGCCATAATTCGTGCTTCCATCAAAATTAATAATGTTGGTGATGAAAGGACTAAGAAAGGACCAACAGAAGTTTGCTCCTTCCTATTGGATTACTTAAATATTTATGCTTTGCCTTGCACTAAAAGTTTGTACGTGTACGATAATAACTGATTAGGACAAAACAAAAACCATTCGATGATACGTTTTCTCTTGTCATTAACGGATATGGGTCAATTAAAAAAAAATTCTATAGATTGCCTTTCATTCGAGAGTTCATTTATTCTTCCCAAATGATAGAGACGTTGGTCTGTTTAAGCGTGTATTACATCAAACAGATCACTATTACACTGTCAAAGAAGTCATGGAACTAGTACTACGTCCTGGAAAGAAACATAAGTTTTTAGTAAAGCTAGATAATAATACAGACATTCTTGATTTCCAAAAATGGTGGCCCACTCTCTACAAAAAAGTTACCAATTCTATTGAATGTATTGCTAAGCACAAAGGAAAGAACTTTTTAAATTTCAGAATACAAGGATTTTGTATTTGACTCAAAAACAAAAGGTAGTGTTACTGTTAGTAATTTTATTGGTGGCGCTATAAGGAGTACGTTTACTTAATCGAAGTGTCCTATTTAAAAATAGAAGATAGGCCATATAAAGAAGACACTTCAGTACTTACCAGAAGAGCACAAAGAATTTTATAATACGTTACAAGACTGGCCAATAGGGAATAGTTTCTTACATGATCATATCTAATTTAAGTTTATAAAAGCACATAAATGTTTTTGTCAATAGTTTCTTGTTATTTTTGCACGTTTAATAGATTATTTTTAGATATTAGATAAAAAATATATATCGACATGTTTATTTATAAATCATACATAAACTTAGATTAAAAATGTTGTAATTTTACCCTTGTTATATTTCACTTAAACCCCATTGTTAGTATTTTATATATTTAAAATAATTTGTAACATCTAATCTCCTGAAAACGGTTTTTTGCTTCTCCTATAAAATTTAAATTTTATGACTTAATATGTTTAATAAATAACTGATTCAAATCATTTTTTTAATTCAAAAGTTATATTTAATTTAAGTCTTTATCTACTTTTAATGATTTGCTACGGCACTGTTTATGTCTTAGCCCGGATAAATGCTTGCAGATACTCGTACTGCAAATTCGCTGACAATGTCATTACACTGTCCTATTTTTGCCTCTTAATTGATTTTGTGTTGGAGTAGATTTAAATTTATAATTAGCAACATTTCTAAATGTCCAAAGCGACATTGCTGTTAGTCATTTATTATCTGGTAAACTCTATTATTAGAAAGAAGAGTCTCTTTTTGCGGACAGTCCTTCATCGTGATGAACGACTTTGGACTGTGTGAAGTGATGAGTGTTTAGTTTCGGCCTTTTATTTCTACTCACTCCAAAGCACGTACTTTAAAGCTAACGTTTGAGTTCTTTTATTTAAAAGAATATCAAATACGTTAGTTTACTCTACTACTGCATATCCACTAAAATCATAAATATGATTTCCAACATATTCTATAATTTTTGACTAAATTTAAGTGTAGAAACAAAACGTTGATTCTGTTTTTAAATACTTATTTTTTGAAATATAATAAAAGATATTATGTATTTCGATTACTTAGAAAACAAATCTACAAATGACGGGTGTATTGGGAAAGGGATATATGTCACACAAGTAGATATTACTTTGGAAAAAGGGGTTTTTGTAATTTATGCGACAATAATACAATACTATTAAAAATTGAAATTGAAAAATAAAATTTTTATTTTTCAATACAATACAATACAACGCTATGTATTGTATTCAAAAATACAATAGCAAAAAGATAAATCTATTATTAGTTATTTTTCATATAAGTTATTTCATATGAGTTATTTTCACATAAAACCGAACCTTTTCGAACCTATAAAAATTTGTCTACAGATGGTGTAACAGATATTTTGCCTGATGCATATGACCAAGTGGATAGCAATAAATAATTATTAGTAATAATTAGATATGTTCTAGACTTAACATAGACTGTAACCTAGACTTAAATACAAAATGTTTTTGAGGAGAAGTATATTATGTTCTATTTTCTTTAAATATTTTATATATACGCCATATTTTGTACATAAAATGTGTTATTGCGTCAAAAAAGTTACATACAGAAGCTAATACATTTGCTTATTACTACATTAATAAAATAAATATAAAGTGAAAAAAGTGTTATTAATGATATCGATTATTTCAATTTTATATCATTTTTATCACACATTAATTTAAGTTAGTATATTCTTAGGATCATATCCCACATTTTCATTTCTACTATTACTCAAAATTTATCTTATTTCTAACTTTGACACTGCACTTTCAGTCACCACTTTTCGAACATTTTCTCAAACAAAAACATTTCGGCTTTCTTCTTTATTTCTCTCTACAGTTAAAAATATTTTTCCAAACAATCTAAAAGTTTATTGTACTTTATTTGTCAATCAAATCCCTACATTTGGGCCTATTTTTTTAAATTTTTTCTTGCGTTTGTGCATATATTATGTTGCACACACTTATTGACTTACGTCATTAACTTAATAACTTGCATACGTCAACTTCATTTAGCCATTCTATAATTCACACATTTTTATACATCACTTTTAGTTGTGCCCTTAATTAATTAATGGAAATTGTTTCACTAATACAAATAACTAATTTTGCATATCGTTTTCATTCTTATTATCAATCTACAATTATCATGGTCAAATCAAGTTTTGACAACATGTCATATATCCATTTTATAAGATAGAATACTACAGAAAAATATGATATAATACAAACGTACTATTGGTCTCATTCTGTAACTTCTAAGTGATAAGGATAATGAGATATAAGACTTAAAATTTATTCACTGTCGACTTACCCAGTTAGTCACCTCAAAATATTAATGAAAATAAGCAAATCTATGTATTTTATTTTTTGGTTTAATGACTTAAAACATAAAAATACAATATTTTTTATTTAAAATTTAATAAAAACTCATTGGCGACATCGTTTTTCGTTTTCAGGTTTTGGTATAATTCATGTAAGACAGGTCATTCACGTTCCGACTTTTAGTCAGAGTAGTGGTCCAACTTTTGCAGTTGGATCTGAAATCGGACCGTGAGTGGGCCAGTTGGATTAGTTGGACAACTAGTGGTACAAGTCGGAACATCTAGTGGGGACGACTTGAAGGTCCGACTTCGGACTGGCGACGAAGTCGGAGCGTGAATGGTGAAGTTGGAAGTCGGATCACAGCTCGGATCGAAAATTTGCTCAGTCAGTTGAACTTCGACACCTATTACACATGAGATTTCTATAAAATACTTTACGGAAATCCTTTGTAATAGGTATATATTTTAGGCCCAAACGGGCTAAGTTAAAAAGACAAAACGTTTTCGGAAACCATGTTCCATCATCAGTGTCCTAGAAAATAGTTAACCACTTAATTAAAAAAAAACATAGGTTAAAATTTTGACCAAGGTTAATGAAAAATGTGGTTAATACTTACTAGGAGTACATGAATGTAGCCACCAAGATTAAATATATGGGTAAAAACCCGATAACAGATGTTTAATTACATTTAGTTTTAAAATTATGTTATAATGATTTAAGATTATAGAGTTACCGATGGATTAGGTAACATGGCGACATATGACTCCACGTTGAAGTTGCTAGTCCTGAGACGGTATGTCTTCGAGGACTGTATGAGTGCAACTGATTGGTAATGACATTTGATGACAATATTGTTAAGTTATGACGGAAATTATCATAGAGCAGTCAATGTAGCTGTATGTTTCTACTTAAGACAAAAGCCAACGTTATTTAAAATTGTGAAAATAAAGTAAACTAATATAACAGTATCAACCATCAAAGTTGTAGTTTTTAATTTATGAAAATAAGATACTATATTTCATAAATTAAAAACTACAACTTTGATGGTTGATACTGTTATATTAGTTTACTTAAGTTTCACAATTTTAAATAACGTTGGCTTTTGTCTTAAGGCTGTTTTATCGGTGCACCAAAATTTTTTCTCTGTTATTTACCGACAAAATGTCTCGAAATTTGGACATGTTTTACGAAATTATGTTGACTTTAAACTGATGGTTTTACTTTTTTTATTTTTTTGAATTTTCTGTTGAAAAATTGGATTATACTGTTTAACGTTCTATTATAACCAAACTTTTCACGCCCATCAGTTGAAAGAGTTTTTTTTTCTGTAATCGTTGATTCTTTTTTCACCTTTCTGTGTCCAGTAATAATCGAGAAAAGCGTATTCAAACTTTGAAGAAAATTGCTAAAAAATACTGAAATCTAATAGTGAAACGTGTTCCTCATCATTGTCGCTGAGCTTGATCGTTATCGCATTAGTGACGTCAAATCTCATGAGCGTACGGTACGGTCTTATTTTTATTTCTCTATGGGTACGATCAGTTAGTTCGCTTGAATTAGAATCCATTTTAGTTCTTTCATTCTTGTATTTTCTTTATCAACTTGCTTAGTTTTTACAGTTTACAGTATTCTTATTTATTTTGAAAACATTGAAATTATTTAGTTTACGTGTATGTTAAGTAATACATTATTAGTTTAGTGGTATAAGTTAAAAGTTCTTTAGTTTACGCGTATTTTTAAGTATTACATTAGGTTAGTGATATAAGTTATAAGAGACAAGATAAAAAATGAGTCCCAGTAAACGTCCTATGTCAAGGAAAAGGAGAGCAATTGCACTGCTTTAGTATTGATTATTTATATTACAACCGTTTTTTAACAGCTTTTATTTAACTTTATATATATATATATATATATATATATATATATATATATATATATATATATATATAAATATTCAAGGTTTGAATAATCATTTTCCATTTTCATGCAACTTTTCTAATATGGAGATTATCAAAGAAAAAATGGACGGATTGATAAGTACATTGACTTTTAAATGTCAAATGTGGAATATTGAAAAGGAGATAGCAACATAGGATTCTGGTAACAATTCACTGAACTTGAATGGTTCTGGTTATTCAGACATACAGCAGCAGCACGCTGCATTAAATATACCTGTGATTTCCTACAGGCAGTATGCAAAACATACGGAAACAGTTGCAGATATCATCGACCAAACACTTTGTGATTTCTTAGAAGAGGCTGGACGGGAGGAATTAGCTTTAGCCAAAGAAATTGGTGAATTAGATTCCGACGGAAATGGGTTAATAACCGTTATAGCTGATGGTGCTTGGTCAAAAAGATCGTATAAAGTAAACTACGGTGCTTCTTCAGGTGTAGTACCTGACGTTGTAAAATTTATTAAATTAGTACGCCTTTGATGGATAGGACATGTAATTAGGCGAGATGAAGATAAAACGGTCAGAAAAATTTTCGACCGAAGAGGACCAGTGTTAAGACGATCCAGAGGAAGACCAAAACTGAGGTATCAAGATAACATAGAGGATGATCTAAAATCCATCGGAGTTAAAGCATGGAGAAAGTTGCCAGAGGCAGGGGCGAATGGAAGATTGTTCTGAAGAAGCCTTTGGCTCATGACGAGCTGTAATGCCACTGATATGATGAAATAACTATCCACGATTTGTGTTTTATTCATCAATTGGATACTTTTCTTATGTAACTGCAACCTATAAATATATTAAAATAATGTATATTCCATTCAGAGAACATTTTCCTCGCAGTGCGTCGCCTCGAAATACTTGCCAGATAAATACATTTACTATTATGATGGTTTCGCAGGTACCAATTTTTTATAGATAAATAAAAATATTTTTTGTTTAATTTTTACTACGCTATTATCAGTTTTCTCCAACAAATATTAACAAAATATTAATTATATATTAATATTAATATAACAAAATTTAAATTTATTATAAATAAACACAATGGTGTTTTTTGCAGTCACGTTTCACAAATTTTTATTTAATACTATGTTTAGCTAAGACATATAAATTAAAAATGTGATTAATTCTTTTTAAAACATTATCTACGATAATTAATCTAAAAAAAAGTATTCCGACAAAACTATTTTGAATGGAGAATAATGCATTTATTTTAAACAACCCGTGGGCCAGCGCCACTGAATAAACATCCAAACTATTATGAAGTCACGTAGGGTCTGACATAGCAGTGTAGAAAAGTAAGTGATACGCCCACTTCAAATCGCAGTATGCTATAACTGCGAAAACAGCCTTAAGTAGAAACATACAGCTACATTGACTGCTCTGTGATAATTTCCGTCATAACTTAACAATATTGTCATCAAATGTCATTGCCAATCAGTTGCACTCATACAGTCCTTGAAGACATACCGTCTCAGGACTAGCAACTTCAACGTGGAGTCATATGTCGCCATGTTACCTAATCCATCGGTAACTCTATAATCTTAAATCATTATAACATAATTTTAAAACTAAATGTAATTAAACATCTGTTATCGGGTTTTTACCTATATATTTAATCTTGGTGGCTACATTCATGTACTCCTAGTAAGTATTAACCACATTTTTCATTAACCTTAGTCAAAATTTTAACCTATGTTCTTTTTAATTAAGTGGTTAACTATTTTCTAGGACACTGATGATAAAACATGGTTTTCCGAAAACGTTTTGTCTTTTTAACTTAGCCCGTTTGGGCCTAAAATATATACCTATTACAAAGGATTTTTAATTAAATTTTTAATACATGGTATACAGCCAACTACAGGAACGTAGATTCCTTGTGGACTTTACGGAAAGGTCTCTAGTTATATTTAATAGAAAATAAACTTTCAATTTCACGAAAATTACCTTTTTGTTAGGGCAAATCATTTTCCTTTCTGTAGATCCATTTCGGACATTCCCATATAGGTACAATTTTCAACACTCCGGATTGGCTACGGAAGAATTATCAACAAACAACGAAAATCAAATCATAGTTGTTCTTAAATTAGACGTAACTGTTTTTCTTATATTTTTCTGTAGTTATTTTCTTGTAGCATCTTATGCAGATTTACTATTTTAATTGAAAATCAGCCTAAATATTACGCAGAAATTAAATTTATTTGACGTTGAACTGAAGTTGGACCGCTATTTGGATAGCAAGTCGGAGCGTAAGTGGAGACGAATATCTAACTAGTAGTCCTACTAAGTGGGACTGCAAGTCGGAACGTGAATAGATAGCTTTATGAAGGATCTATTAAAGGCAATAAAGATGTGTCTTTTTTTTCTGTGGCTAAGAGCACTGATTTGTTGTTAATGTTAGGTAAACTAAATAATCCAGTTGAACGTCCTCTAAGAGCAAAATTTATTATTTTTAAACGATCTTCTTGTCTTAATGAGCATTAAAATGAAATTTGGCCGTCGTTTTAAGCATAATGAAGCCATTGGACAGGTTTTTACAAAAACCATTCGCCATCAATATTAATTTATAATAATGTAAGGGCCATGTTTCGTCACAGGTGAACTGAAATCAAAAAAATTCTCGTTCAACATCACCACAATTTCAAAGGAATTTTTCTGTTGATGACCACTAACCAAAAATTTTTGTTTGATCTTCAGATTTCATTTTTGATTAACAAAATTAAAAAACATTAATGCAACGATATTATTTTTATTCTGACTGCCACACGTATGAGAATGAAATGAGACTTCCGTTTTTCAGAGGAGAAGCATGTTAAAAAATGATTAAGGCAAGAGGCGATTTCATTGGCTCCCCTGTCAGATATGGTTTCATCCCACAAATAGAAAGTTGCTTTGTCTGTTACCATGGCATCCACCGTGAGGTTAAAGTTCTACAACTGCCTCTTGTAGAAAGAAACTGAGGTTGTAAGGTAAGGAGTAGGCAGGCACTGTTGCAAGTCAAATGCACAAACTCCTTTTGATTGATTTTCTTTAGCAATTGCCTTGTCTCGACTTTTCTGCTCATAAACAAATTAAGCCATGTTGTAATATTCGTCTCTTTCTGCTATTAATTGGGTTTTAGTTTCTTCTGACGACAATTTAATTTGTACATCAAAATTGCCACAATCGTGATATGTGTCCTGTTTTGGTTTTTTAAAAGCTAAACCTAAATCACGAAAAATTTTAGTGTAAATAGTCAGACAAACAGAAGATGCTCGTCCTTTCTTATACAAATTAAACACCTTTTTAAATAGTCAGATTGGACGGTAAAAACTTTTTATTAGGTAGATTTCGACAATAGTGGCTATCGTAAGTGGGGAATGACAAAATATGGGACTTGACATCTTGCAAATATTATTAACCTCCATTTACTTGAAGGCGAGGCCATATCTCCTTGGTTTTTGTATTATACCATTTGCAGAAGTTTTTTTTATTATTTTCAGAAGCTATTTTCTTGTGGCATTTTAAATTAATTATTATTTAACTGGAACTAAGCCACAATTAAATTTTAAAATAAGTTTATTGACGATTCAAATTCCACTTCGGAAATCGTTCTCAAAATATAAACAGTAAATTGTAAAATACAATTTATAATTCGGGACCACTTATTCACTGGAGTAATACATTTATTAATTGGTCTTTGTTTGACATACACATTCATATGTTTTTCATAAATATTTCTTTTCAATACATATTCTCTCACATAGAGATATCCTTATCTAATTGAATTTAACTTATTACACCCTATTAAAATTAGTTAATAGTTTTCTACATAGGCAACCAATCTCATAAGTAATATTGTTTAGTGGGAATTTGCAGTTACTCAATCTCATTTTCTATTTAAATTATTAGTATACAAAAATAATTTTTAATATCATGCAACAAATTACCTCATTACCATATTATCACACGACACATTCTGCAAGTTGGTACATCATTGCTCAAACGCAAGGTCATACACTAATTTTATTCCAACATTTAACTTACTTTGGTAGCTAATATTTTAATTTGCACAATTAAATTTAAATTTAAGCTTATTAGCTTAGTTTAAATTTATTTTAATTTTAATTAATACAACAATATCATTCATAAATTAATTTTAGTACACACAATACCATTACTTATTGGGCCATTATTTAGGACCCGAACTTAACAAATTTTATTTCCTTTCTCATCTAACTAGTTTGCTGGTACTTACCGTTTGACAAAGTCCTCCTCTTTCGAGCATTGAAGATGTAGTCTTTTTCTCAAGTTTAATAACATAGACCTTGTGTAATTGTAATTTTATAGTTTACTATGATCATCATGTAATGAAAAGGTTTTTACAACTATTTTTTTTTAGCTAGTTTCGACTAATCTGCCCAATTAGTGATATATCGGCAAATCTTTTTTGATGCTCTCTTCTTTGTTCATAAAACATATTTCTATTTCCTTCCATAATGCTCTTTATTCTTTCATTTTTACTAAGTATAAAATAATAAAGTATATTTCATTTTTTCTTAAACTCTTTGGGGTTTTTCAAATTAGGCATACTTTTGCGAACTCTTCGCATATATTTTTGAAGTAAACGTGTTTAATCTTCTAACAACCATTCTAAATGTTTCTTTTTATTGTTTTTTCTTCCCCACGTGAATATTTAGTTCCCTATGAATGGCTCTTTTTAACTCCTCCTATAAAATTTCCTCGTTTATATCTTTGTCGTTATTAATTTTTGCATCCATCCTACATTTATAAAGAAATACTGACTCTTGTCTCAGACTTTTAATCTGGTATTTATATACACTTCTCCTTGATTTTGGCTACCTATATTTGTTATGTTGTTTTTGATATGGAATATATATATTGAGCTTTACCAGAAAATGGTCTGATCCATATTTGTTATGGTCTCTTTGTACTCTTACGTCCTAATTATCTGCTTTTATACATGCATTTTAATCACATATTCAATAATTTTTCCCGAGTTCTATACAGTTAATATCAAGTATATTTATAAATAAGTTTACCTGAAAAGAAACCGTTTTATAATTTTTAAGGATAGACTTATACATAAATCTATCAATCTTTGACCACTATCATTTTTAATATCTTCTTCATATTTTCACTTGATAAAACTGTTGTTGGCTTTCCCTTTGTGTATTTCTTTTTCTTTGAGTACCATGCCCAAGTTTTAGGGGTGAGTAGCTTCCATTACGATTTACCGATATCGTTCTCAATCTTGCGCATCATGTAATAATTCATCTGCTGATAAGCCGAAGGTTTCGGAGCCATGAGTATTTCTTCCTACCAATTCCTCTTTTTTCGTCGATCTTTCCGTTAAGTATCATCTGCATTATGGTGTATCTATTTTCTCTTATTATATGCCCAGATATTAGAGTTTTCTCTTTTTTATCATCTTTATTAAGTCATCTTTACCTTGACCTACTATGTTCAAGTCTTCTCTGTTTGAAATGTGTTAAACAAATGATATTCAGAGCATTATACGATATAGGCACATCTCGAAAGCTTTTAATTTTTTCATCACGTTAACCTTCATAATCTAGGTTTTATATCCATACAGTACACAGGATACACATAACATTTTAGAAACTTAAATCTCAGATGTAAGTTCAGTTGAGAATTGCTCAATATAGATCTAAGTTTTATAAATGTTTCTCTTGCAATTTCTATACGAGTTTTAATTTCTTTATTCGGATTTAGTGTCTCGTTTATTTAACATCCTAGGTATTTAAAATGGTTAACTTTTGTTATCGGTTCATTATTGACAATTAGTTGTATAGCACCGAAGTCTTGTTTACTAACCACAAGTAGCTTTGTTTTTGTCATATTTATGCTTAGTCCGTTATTAGAGCATTCTCTAGTGACTTGATCTCTAAGGAAAAAAAGATCTTCAATACTCTCAGTCAAGGTCGTGGTGTCATCTGCATATCTCATGTTGTTAATAGTTTCTCTATCAATTCGAACTCTACATTGCCCTTCCAAGGCTTCGTTAAAAATTATTTTTGATTAAACGTTAAACAAAGTTGGGGACAACACACAACCCTCTTTAACACCTCTTTGAATACAAGTTTTGCCAAAAAAGCAGAATAAAAGCTTCTTGATTTTAATACAACTGTTGTAAAATTCTTAGATCTTTATCATCTATTCCAATGATTTCTAGATATTTAAACAGCATACCATATTGAACCCTATCAAACGCCTTCTCAAAATCTATAAAACAGACCTAAATTGGTTTCTGTACTTCCCATTTCAAATTTCATTTCAAAAAATGGCCAAGTTATTCAAATGTCATGATTTATCAATGCCCATAAAAATCAGGTTACTACGATGTTATATCTTTCCTATACTGTTGTACGGAGTTGAGTCATGGACTCTCACAGACGCCACCTGCAAGAAAATTGAGGCTTTTGAAATGTGGCTTTATCGTCGCATCCTGAAGATATCGTACACCGACCACGTTACTAATGAGGGTGTTCTGTTGAGAATGAAAAAAGAAAAAGAGCTGTTAACCACAATAAAAACAGCTAAAATCGAATACCTCGGTCACATCATGAGGAACAGCGAAAGATATGGACTGCTGCAACTAATCTTGCAGGGAAAAGTAGAAGGAAAACGGGGACCAGGAAGGCGAAGGATTTCCTGGCTGAAAAATCTACGAACGTGGTTCAATACAACAACCACAAATCTTTTTAGAGCAGCAGTGTGTAAAGTGCAGATTGCTATGATGGTCGCCAACATCCGAAACGGATAGGCACTACAAGAAGAAGAACTTCCCATGATCGTTGAAGTAGTGTCAGAGTTAAGAACAAAGCTTCTTTTGTTAACAATCCTTCTCTGAAACCGAATTGTTTATTTTCCATTGTGTCTTCACATTTCTGGTTGATTCCATTAAAAATTATCCTAAGAAGTAGCTTAAGAGAGTGACTCATGAGACTAATTCGTCTAAAGTATTTACATGATGATGTATTAGGTTTTTTTTAAATAGGATAAATGTAGACTCCATTCATATTTGCGGCAGTGTTTCAGTTTCGTATACGTAGTTATAAATGATTGTTAGTTCTGAGACATTTTTATCATCTAGAAGTTTGAGCCAGTCTTATGGCATAGGGTCAGGGCCTCGAGATTTCCCATATTTGCTTTGTTTGAAGGCTTTCTCTGCTTGAGCTTTTAAAATACTATGACCAGTATTCGTATATTTTGTGGTGTTAAGTGGTAGCCTGGTATTAAAGAAGAGCTCTTTTATATAGTTGTTTCTCTTTTTTTTGTTTAGGTCGAGAATAGTTTTACCTTTAGAGTTTTTCATAAAGTGAGGAGTTCTTTTTCTCTGAGTATGGGAAATTTCTTGTTTTTGTCAAAAAAAAAGTTTGTTGTGTATATAAAACTCGTCATGTTTTCTTTGTAGTTCTTTCATCTCACGACATCTTTGTTTCAACCAGGCCTTTTTTGCTCGGTTAACCTCGTATCTTATTTGTCGATCTATTTCTCTATATCGAGTCTCATTTTTATTTTTGCAATTTCTTCTTTGCTGAATGATGTATAGTATGTTATCGGTCATCCAATTCTTTTTCTTTAATGGCTATTTTTCTAATTTCAAACTTCGTTTGCTATGGTAACCATGACGGAATTCATTATATCTATATTTTGTCCGATATTTTCTTGTGAAGATCTTTCTAGGTGTTAACTAATTTTATAATTTATCTTATTTCCGGACTCATCTGCTATTAAGGCAACTTTTAGGAGTCGATTACTATGTTTTTTCTTAGCTGTCGGGGTTTTTATTATTTTTAATTTTAGTTTGAATCCAGCACAGAGCAGATTATGATTAGTTGCTGCGTGCGCACATGTTTTTACAGATGTAATACTGTTTGTAAACCTTCTGTTACTGATAATGTAGTCGATTTTATTTCTTCCTTGACTTCCTTGTTTTCTTGATCAGCTGGGTATTTCCAGGTATATAGTCGTTTTTTAGGTTGTTGAAACAAAGTATTTGCTATAATGCAATTCTCTTCTTGGCAGAACTGTATTAGTATCTGCCCTCTTTTTTTCCATTCCCCAATTCCATACCTTTCGGTTATATCTTGTGTTATTTCGGCACCAACTTTTGCGTTAAAGTCTCCCATAATAATCGTAGCTTCATTGGAGATTTTGTTTAATTTGGTTTTAGAATTGCTTAATTTTTTCATCCGGTTTGTCATTTATGTTTCTATCTGTTGGTGCCATAGACTTGTATTATATAAATATTCATTAACTTACAGCTGTATTATTATGATGCGATTATTGAAATGCACGAAATGTCTAATAAAGTTACAAATTTTTTCTTTGCCAATAATTGCGACTTCGTTACGTCTGAGTCCTTCTGCCTTTCCCGAGTGGTAGACAATGTATCCATTGCTCCCGAATATGTTTGACCTTAGTCATTTCATCTCGCAGATACCTATGATAGGAATGTTTAGTCTGGCCATTTCAAGCTGAATATTGTATAACTTCACGGCTTTAAACATAGTTATGACGTTCTACGTAGCTATCTTGTGGACTTCCAAGTCACGGGATTTTCGTGAGTTTACGACCTAAGAGGCCCCATGCTCGGGTTGCAATCTTCTTCCCCTGCCGGATCTTGGATTCCAAAGTCCATGATCATAAAAAGTATGCATACTTTCTTATTCTGTGATGGGAGGCTGTAGTATAGATATCGACAAGGATCTTTAATGTAGTAGTTTCTCCTGGCCTTCTACATCCTGATGCCGTTGACCATTTGTTGGTTCCCCTGCTTTTAAGGCCGATTTCTCGGTCTTCCGAAGCCGTTGGCCAGTAATTGAGAGATTGCTTATACCGGCAATCATTCGGTTTATCTGTAAACCTAGACAAGGGGCTCTTACTGAGTGATATCAGCCGGGCCAGCTGAACCCTGGTTTTTTATAGAGGTGTTACTCTTCTTTCCTTCTAATTTATTCGGGCTTGGGATCGGCTGCATCGGGCGTAATGCTACTCAGTTAACCCCATACCTACTAGCAAAGTTTCTTTGTGTAATAATATCTACTAAAATACACTTTTTTGTTTTTTAATTTACGTTTGTTAGAACTATTGTCAGTTTCTTTTATTTTACATCTTCCGTCATATTTAAGTGCATATACTTCGACAATATTAATTTGTCTGTAGTTTTTCTTAAGTTCTAACGTTATTATTATTTTTTTTATTACAGTCCAACTCTGAATTATTTCTTTATATCGTTTTTGTAAAGCGGTTATTCCTCTTTTTGCTATCTTGCTCCTATTTATTTTACAGAAAAAAATATTTTGGCATGGCTATAAAATTACCTTGTATGATAGTTGATAGATATATTAATCTGCCCATTTTTTTGCACACCGCATAATAACTGCGTTTTATTATAAATATTAATATCCCCAACATAAATTACTTAACTTGGAGTAACACATGCATGTGACACATTTCACAACGGAATGTCCTACGAATGATGTAAGTCCAAAAAGTAAAAGTTATACGTATCAAAGTAATTACTTCATTAATCATTAAAAGTCAGTGACCAGGGCTTTCATCAACGAAAAAACAACTTCCTTAATTTTACCAAGTAGATTAAAAGCTCCCAGAGGATACGTTTACCAGATCTTACTTTAATTACTTAAAAAGCTACTAGGCCTAATGTCTTTTCATAACATTCTTAATATGGCGAAAATATAAATACTGGAATATTTTAATTTTTTTCCATGAGGCTATTCTGCGTTTTTATAATGACGTTGGAGTGAAATTGGATTATGTTGCAAATATTTGAACATTGAAAATTAATGTTATTTTACCGTGGATTAAAATAAAATTAAATTTCGTATTACAAAATAAGTAAAGTAAAAAAAATTTACTATTCACTAATATAATATTATAATATATTTTAATAATGAAATATTAAAAGAAAAAACGTTTAAAATAAATAATATATATTTTTTTTTAATTTTAAAAGTTTTATTTAAAATATATTTTAGTAGGATCCAAATAGTTTTTGGTAGTCTTTTTCTTCATATTTTTTAAGTTAGCTATCAAAATAATTTTTTTTAATCTGAAACACAAATCATTGACATAACAAATAACGTACTGCTAGTTGTAATTTTATTAGGGAATATAAAAGGATATTAAAATTAAAATTGACTAAACATGATTTTATTACTCTGAGAATATGTTTAAACAACTTACTTGCATCAATTGTATATTATAAGATAAACAAGCTAAAACGTCGTACTAGTAAAAAATATTACAAAGACTGTGACAAAGTTTTAGTAAGATATGATAGTTTTGCTAAAAAAAAGAGACTCAAAAGGTAAATCCCATAAAAAATTGTCATGCAATGATCGAATTGACAGTTCTTCGATTGAATATTTGACCTCGAAAGATCATAAGAAAGCTGAATTTTTTAGAAAAAATTTTGTGACCCAGAATAATGTGCAAAAAAACTTACCACCTTTGTATTGATTATTTTTGCATACTACCTAGGGTATTACTATAGGGGGTTGAAAAATGAAGACAGAAATTACGGGGCAAGGTATAGGGTAAGCAAAACAAACCGGAACGCTTGCGAACCGCTACTTAGGTTATTTTAGAGCTGGATAGTAGATAATTAAATGACAAGGGGACAAGGGGCTGAAATGGGGAAAATACAAAAATGAAACAAAAAAGGGTCAATCTCCTGGAACAAACACAACAAAATAATATTCTTAAGCTATTTAGAATAAGGAAGCCGCGCCTCTTAGAAGAATCTTCCTGCCGGATGAAAGAAAGGCTCTTCGTTAATAAAAATATAAAAACGGTGTTAGAAACTTTTTAAAAGAAATCATTTATTTTTCAGGAAAAGAAATTACATATTTATGGTTCTCTCACCACAAAGAGTTACAAAATATAAATAGTGATACAAAATACCAAAAAACATACTTACTCTATTACTATCGGTTTACAAACTCTAGAAGTTGGAGATACTATAAGAATTTACAGTTGTTAATGGGCGATATTTTCTAGCAGAAATAAATTATTACAAATAAAAAATATCTTTTTAAATGAAATAATACATAGAGGTTAAACTTTTTTAAAAAACAAAACAATACAAGACAAGATCTCAATTTCTGATTGGGTATGTACCAAATGTTAAAAAATAAAACCACCTGTTACATGTCAATACTAAATTCTAAACTTTGGCAGTTAATATGACAGCTTAGCGACACCCTAACATTTATAATTTTACTTATTTTAATTTCTCAACTTAACATGAAAGCAATTATTGATGAAAAATGTCCATTTTTACTTAAAAAAGTTTAACAAAAAAGGTACCCGAATTTCACTAAATGTAATTTTTATTTTTTTTTAATTTCTGGGGTTGAAAATTTACTTATATTGACTGCTACCCAAACAAATTGCATTTCACACTGCGAGATGGCCTCGAATGACTTAGAACAAACAAAATGAGAATGGAAGCTGGGCACTGGACGCAAACTTTGAAAACTTGGATTCTTAAAAACCCAAATAGTGTGTATCCTTCTAAGTTGTTGGGAGAGTCGTTTTACAAATCTCTCAAATGAGAGATGGCATGCAAATAAAACAGTGACTACTCTTATCAAAACTTACACATTACATTAAGCATAATTCAATTTTTCACCCAAATTTGCCGGTTCCTTCCGACTAACCACGCCGCGTCTGCTCTTTCTGGAATCTCAAGCTCAAACTCACTTTACTTACTGCATATTTGCTGCCACAATACTACACATTTTCCCATAAAATAACGAAAATCCAAAATCGACTACAGCTTTGACGAAATCTTTGAACCAACACCGAAACCAACTGCATTTGACAGTGGCTCCAGCGAAAGTAATATAATTCTCTTTAAAAATCTATAGGATTAAATTTGCATTTATTTGACGCGCAAAATATCGCAAAGTGGCATCGATCAAAAGGAGACCAAGGAAATCTATGATACGTAAACGAATTTTAAAATGTGTTTATTATCAACTTCAGCGATGCAAAAGAATTGAAAATACTTTTTCAGCGTTTAAACATATACGAGGTGATTTGAAATACTATACTTTTACCCCCTGGATTCACCCTAAAGGCCTTCCTCGTAGAGAAAGAAAAACGTAAAATATTTACCAAGTATCTGTACGTCTTAAAAAAAAATATTTTAATTAAAAAATGTAGCTAAAATATTGTTCAATAAAAATAGTTATAAGCACTTTTTGTGTATTAACCGTTCTCATTCGACATTCAAAATTGCCGGTCGCTATAGGCATTTTTTGTAAAAAAACAGTTTACATATTTTTGTTTAAGATTACCTCAGCTAATTTTTTTATTTAGAACATTTTTTTTGACGGCTTACAGATTCATGTTAAATTATCGATTTTTTTCGGTTTCCCCTCCTCAAGGAAGCTTTTAGGAAGGACGACGGGGACAAAGTGGTGTTCTTTTTTTTTAACTTTTGTGGTCCCCAAATTAATATTCTCTGCAAAATTTAGCTTATTGCTATGATTTTTAGAGATTCAGTGGCATTTTCGTCTTTGACGATTGGAGTGTGTAGCATTGTCCGGATTTATAAGCAACAAATTAAAGAAAAAGCCCATATTTAGGCAAAGATTTTTACTTAAAAAAGGCAGAAATCCTAACATATATTCAACATATAAGGAATATTGGAAATAACTTACTATTTATTATACAAAGTGAATTAACTTCATATTAATTTAACACAAACATATTTACACAACATAACATTGGTAAAATAATAAATTAACAGCCAAATAATTGTTAATTATTAATTAAAGATTGCAGTTACTTAAAACTTTATCATTAATCGTTACATCTAAATGCTTTTAATATTTTTGGTGTTAACCATTTAAAATGAATTTGTACTATGTAATCACTTGAAAGAAATTGGTTCAATGAAAATTAACGTTCTACACTAAAGATGTAATTGGATAAAATCAGGGCAGGTAATAACTCTTGGCTTAATCTGTAATTTCTCGGAACATCTTTTTAACTTAAAATTTAGCAACATTAAATAGAAATGAAAAACCTTCATTCTTGTAAATAAAATATTTCATTTTTCTTTAAATTAATTGGCCATTACTTCCAGGTATTAGTTTAATTTTTGACAAATTATCAACCAATTTATAATAAATTTACCCCTTGTCTTTCTAATAAAGTAATTTGTAGTTACACCCAATATAGCATACCTAAATAATATTTCTCGTTAAGTTGCGTATTTGGGAATTTACAACAAAAGAGAATTCTAATGATGTAAGAAAAAGCTCACGTGATATTCAACGATTTCAGGAACCATTTCTTCTTAATGACACATTTTTGTTTATATTAATTAACCATCATTTTCAGGTATTGATACAATTTTTGACTTTAAAATATCTACCAATTTATTGCCCCTAAATTTCGCGCCTGTCTTGCTAAATAAGGTAATTGTAGTTATACTTAATAATATAGTGTTACGATAAATTCTGACACAAAACCGTAAACATATTTATTACTAATATTCTTATTCACTCAAGTATTTTTCTAGGTCATATACCACCGATTCGAACTCTCCAGAAGGGGATCTAATAAAAAAACAACAACTAGCCGGCGGCCCGACCCTTTGATAAGAACATGTTTACCTTCCAAACTAGTCGAGAAGATCATCGACTCTTTGCCGGGGTTCTAGTCTAACGGTATTCTGTATATATAAGACATTTTATGTAACCAGTTAGTTAGTCGAAAATAAATTGTAGTAACGAATAAGTGATTAATAAAATAATATAAATTATTGTGTTTTAGTGATTTAAAATAAGAGAGATAAAGTAAACAAATTAGAATTAATAAAAACTCAACAATAGCATACCTAAATACGTCTAGTTAAGGTACTTATTATAGAATTTACGGCCAAACAGAATCCTGACGATGGACGAAACAGCACATGTGACATTAAACTATCTCAGGAACCATACGAACAGCATAAAGAGGTGACAGACTGCGATGAAAACCAAAGAACGGTACATGTACGACTCAAATACCAATTAGCTGGATATAGGAAAGACCCTGAGGATTAACAGAAAATAAGATGAAGATTATAATATAATATAATAATAATAATAATTAATTCATCCTGAACGATCATTTACATGAGATAATACAAGTCGAAAAAAAAAATATATAAACACTTATAAAATATCACAACTTTAGAATGAAAAGATAAAAAGTACATAGAATAAATTATTTACATCACCCAAATATTCGCTTACACTGTAGAAACAATTTTGCAATAAAATATATTTTAATTTATCCCAAAATTCATTTTATTGCGTTTCAGATTTAATACTGTTGGGAAGATCATTTAAAAGTCTTATACCCATATAATACTACATTTATCAAATCGTGCTGTATTATGTTTTGGTACTTTGATGAAGTCATTATGTCTAGTTCAGTACTGGTGATAATCAGAGTTTAAATAAGTAGTTATATTGGCTTTTATATGTAGTATATATTCAAAAATATATATATAACGTACTGTTAAAATGTTCTATTTTTTTAAATATTGTCGACATGAATGCCTATATGGTAAATTAAAACTTAACCGAATTATCCTTTTCTAAAAGATAAACACTCTTGCAGCATTCACAGTACTACCCCAAAGATTTATATTGAAGGCCAAGTGAGAATAAACAATTGCATAATAAACATTTAATAACTGTTTCTTTTCAAGAAAACTTTTTAATTGCAATATTGCGTAATAACTACTATTTATTTTTTTGCAAACATGATTAATTTGGATTCCCATCTCATGTTACTATCAAGATAAAAACCTAAAAGTTTGGCGGAAGTTGTAGAATGAACCAGGCTATCATTTACTTTTATAGAAAACTGGTAACTTGAATTTGATCTATAGTAGAATTGCATGCTTGTGGTTTTTTTAGCATTTACAATCCACGCATTTTTTTTACACCACTCTGTGAAATATTTTGATATATCATTCAATTGAACAGTTAATTCCTCTGCACTTGAAGCGGATGTAGCAATAGTTGTGTCATCTGCATACATAAATATGTTATTTGTTCTGACGTATCTAGACATACCATTAATATAGCATAGGAATATTAATAACCCCAATATTGAACTTTGAGGCACCGCAATATAAATATCACTAAGTTTGACGGGGATCTTCCTAGAATGTAAATAAGATGACAGCAATAATGAGAACTAACCCCTAAAACCAAGATTTTGTACCTTCTCTTTAGCAACTCTTACGTTTATGGTATCAAATGCTTTTGAGAGATCAAAGAAAAGTGCTCCCACAAAATCTGCCCGAACCAGTGCGATGTGAATGAAACTAAGCTAATCAGTGGATTAGCTTGGAACATAATATATTGTGTTTACTAAGGAAATTACACATTCTTTTATATACACATTTTTACGTCTTACCTATTTTTGAAGTTATACTTCTATACGCACGGTCGGCGTTGGAAATTTGCATAAAAGTGAATCTGTGAAAACATAACATTTGTAAGATAATGAGTAAAAGAGAGACAGAAGATATATTTTCTTTCTCTTCCTCTCTCGACAATAAAAATAATGTTTCTTTTTTATATATTAAATAAATTATATAGATATATATAGATATATATATATATATATATATATATATATATATATATATATATATATATATATATATATATATATATATATATATATATATAAGGATCACTCAGACGAGTGGTGGGTTCTTATATCGGTCTCTAGGTGGAGAAATAAAAGACAAAGTTGATAGGCTACTTTATCTATTTTGAAGACGTTTCGTTTTCGAGTTTTGCAGGTCTGTCTTATAATTAATTTTAATGTTTGTTTGTGTGGTACATATCAAGAAATAATATTTTTTATAGTTATCTTTTATGTTAACATCTGTTATAATAAGACTTTGACATGTAAGACAATAAAGTGTGACCTGCTGTTTTGAAATGGTGTGATACAGCACAATTTTTTCTCTGTTTTACAATATTTTTTTCTGCGTTATTCTTTATTTTATTCACTGCGATGTCCTATACACTGCACATCACAATAAAGACAAGAAAGTTGGTAAATGAAATGCCTCGAAGCGATAATCAAGATAATTGAGTAGCGGTGTCTAGTTTTTCGGGAATAAGTGAAGGTTCGAGAATAAGATCACAATTTGTAATTGCAATTTATTCACATTCCCTATATATTATATATAAGTTTAATATTTTTAGTAAATCTATATATCTTTAATGCATTTATTAGTGCCTTGTACTCTAGATAATGTAGTTTCCAAAATCCACGATGGCCAAAAATTATGATATATGATTCTACCACTATTTAGATTAGCATTTCTGATATTCATACTATCATCAGTTATGGTTAAAAATATTAAAAAATATGCTGACAAAAGAATCCATAACCAGAATAATAGATATTTTATATCTAATATATATACAGGGTGAGTCATGAGGAACTTTACCTACTTCTACCATATGTAGAGTCCCTCAGGGAGCATATCATGTGGCCACTAAAAAATGTCAACTCCTCTTCTTTATTAATTAACAGGGTGATTTGTGTAATTGACCATTTATTTCATTTTACTGTAGTGTTTATACGGCTCATTTGATTTTTTTAATTTTTGCATGATACAGTATACTACTATCAAACATATGACTGGTATTAGCTAAACTCAAAAAAATCCAGGACTGGCTTTGGAAAAGTTAATTTAGGGATTCGTATTAAATATTACACCCTGTATATATATTTTTTTAAATGCAATAAGTGATTTTCAAACTATATAAATAGCCAATGAAAACGACATATGCGACAATGTTGTCGCACTTTTATTAAATTTTTAGTGAACGATCAAATCTTACCAAAACTAGAACAACAAAGTTCAAACATTTTAATTAAAATGATAAACTGAGTCACTGCACAACAAAAAACAGTAACTACTAACAATAACGAAGAACAATTTAAAAAAAAACTAAAATATGTAAGTATATAGTTATGATAAACCCATAAATTAGAACTGGAAAAGATACAATAATGGTAACAAAATAAAAATAATTCAAAATAGATTTTCGAACTGGAACCCTGCAGCCTGTACACCTATTTGTTGCCGAATTGTTAATTGACGTATTGAATTACGGATACTCTGGGGATCGTTTCTAATAGTATTACAACAATGTATAATTCTATCAATTAATTGTTATCGGTGATTAATATTCACTGCGTAAACTAGTTGCTTCAATCGTCCCCAAATATGGTAATCAACGGGATTGAAATCAGGGGATCTTGAAGGCCACGAAATAGGACCTGCACGTCCTATCCACCTGTTGCCATAAACATTATTGAGATGTTGTCTCACTGCCAGTAAAAAGTGTGGGGGTGCCCCATCAAGCTGAAAATACATCCCTCGGATAGCAACGTTCGCGTTGGCAAGCAAATTCGGCAAAATATTTTGTAGAAAGTTTAAATAGACCTGCCTTTTTAAAGGACCATCAAAAAAGTGAGGATCTACTAATTGGTTATTTATGACACCAACCCACACGTTAACCGAAAACCTTAACTGAGAACGACGTTCTGGAATAGCATGGGGATTTTAAATTAATGTTTTCAAAGTCAGTCCTGGAATTTGTTAGTTTAGCTAATACCAGTCGAATGCTTGATAGTAGTGTACTGTATCATGCAAAAATTAAAAAATCAAATGAGCCGTATAAACACTACAGAAAAATGAAATAAATGGTCAATTACACAAATCACCCTGTTAATTAATAAAGAAGAGGAGTTGATATTTTTTAGTGGCCACATAACATGCTCCCTGAGGGACTCTATGTATGGTAGAAGTATGTAAAGGTCCTCATGACTCACCCTGTATATATATATATATATATATATATATATATATATATTTATATATATATATATATATATATATATATATATATATATTTATATATATATATATATATATATATATATATATAAATTATATAAAATTATTAAAATAAATATTCGTCTATAAATATTAAAACTCCAAATCGTCTTTCATTTTTGTAAACACCTATTTATGTGTCCACAAAACTGAATGTTGCGCCGCAAAGATAGAACTTGTTCTATCAGGCAAATATGCACTGTATCTGCACCCTGGATTCAAGTGTGTCACGACACAAATGTTTCGTAGGTGTGCGTATTCGTATTTAAATACAAGTGGTAATTAAATACGTCTCGAAACTTTTGCTGTGTGTATGCTGCATGCATCTTTGGTGTGCGGCCTGACTAAGGAATTTATTTCGTGACAGCGGCAAAAATTAACCGTCTTTCTTAGTTCATGACCAACAGGAAAATAGGGGTAAGTGTTATGCAAAAGTATTTGTACGCCTGGTTAAGGTCATTATAATAGTATTTAGTTAACAGAGTTATAATATTACTGTATTGTTTTAATTTTATCCAGCATAAAACTTTTCCGTATAGACGGTAAAAGGGTACTTCTAAATGAAATATTATTTAAAATGAAATTGTAGGCAATCGGAAAAAGTAACTTGAAAAGTTATATTAAATAAGATAACCACGCAGAAATATTTGGTAAACATGTTTTTAAAATAGGACCAACGTTAAATATATCTTAAGAAAACCGTAAGTTTGCGCTCATTTTTTATTTTATCGCGTGCATCTTTCTCACCGAGACCGAAGCGTAAACCGTCTCGGAAATTGTTTCTCAGACCGGAGATAAAGTCTGGGGACTGCTTCTATCACAGAAACCATGTATTTATGCGACTGTTTGTTTCTACGACCCCTTCCAAACGTTTGTAATTGGTTCCTGGGCCGCATCCAGAGTTGTTGCTCCCCGCGGACTGCGGTTCGCGAGCATCTTATTTCTATTCCCCGAATGCAGATAACAATTTTATTTCTCCTGTTTTTTGTTCATGTGCATTTAGCTGGCACTTGAGGGCACTTTTGTTAGGCTAATGAATCACGAGCGATAATTCTGCATTCCTACTAATAACGCGTTACTCTGATTTTTTCATTTAAGGGATCGGATATAGCCATTAATTAATTTGCTAATTAATCTAGTAATGTGAAATTTATATTCAAATTATATATATATATATATATATATATATATATATATATATATATATATATATATATATATATATATATATATAATTATAATATGGATTTTATAATAACATTTGAAAAAAAAAATTAAAAATTTTCTAACATATTCTTATCGTTGAAGTAATTTCAAAAAGTGTCCATGACACATATTAAACTTGGAACTTGTTTCAACCATGATTTTTCTATCTTTTCCGGAAAATATTTTTTCCATTCGTCCTAAAGACCATTTGCATGGAGGTAAACTAGAATCATGGATAATCACTTGCCCCGTATTGAGAGGTTTCGGTGAATTTTGGTTCCATTTATAAGATTGGAGCAATTGAAGGGGTGGCTGCAATAATCAGGTAGCTCCGTATTTTAAAATTTGTGGGAAATCGAAAAAAACCTCCCAAAAATTCAAAATTAGTTTATTTTTTATTATTTTTTTTCCTGTGGTGAAAGCATGTAAAGAAAAAGTTTTTACGTAGTTTTTGTAAATATTGTAAATATCATATTTTAATAAAATAAAAAAAAATTGGAGCTGCTTTGCCAAAAATATACAAAAAAAATAGTTTTAGGTTTATTTATATGTTATTTGGATACAAAAAGTAAAGAAACTAAATAAAATGTCCTTATTACATTAATATCAAAATACAAACTAATCAGTGGAATATGAAAACATAAAAAACAGGTAATATTCTTCTTAGGTTACTAGTGTTCATCTTCAGTTTCGGAAGTTTGGCATTCTTCTGGCTCTACAGGAACAAGTTGTTGGTAGTACCACATTTCAGCCTCGCCAACATACTGTCTGGCCAATTCCATGACATTTAATAGCTTATCCCTTTTCAAAGGCAACGGTGCATTATAAACCTTATTGTGTACTTGTGGAAAAATCGGTACACAAGATTTCCTTAAAAGAACGAAATCCTCAGTCACAAAACCATTCGCTGACTCTGAGCACGTAACAGTCTCTCTATGTGTATCACTAAATTCGATAACTTTATATTTCGATATGGTAAATTTTGCACCAAAACTATTTTTAATATTGCTTTTCTTAAAAAATGGCTCAAGAACTTCTTTATAGTTTAGAATCATATCTTGTTTAACAGTTTTCACAATAAACTTCTTACTGGTATTTGCTATCATGCGACTCCATTCCTCTGGCAGATAAACTCTTTCTTTCTTTCTTTTTTCTTTTTCCACCAGAGCAAACGACCTGTCGCAGGCAAAAAACTATGCCCAGGTTCGGGATAACGATGTCTTATTCTCTTGAATCTTCCATGCAATAGAAGAGATTGCCAAAAGTGAACAAGAACGGAGTTCTTGTTCTGCGCAGCGCAGTTGTCACTATAAACGTAAAGGGTTGTTACCTGAGGATCAATGTAGTTATTAATAAAATCGTGTAAGCAACTTATCACTTCATTTGGAGATTTCCGACCCGTTATTTCATCGAAAACATAAAAGTAACTCTTCGAAACGCTGCCCTTATGGATACAAAATGGATAAAACCACAACTGGCGCTTGTAGAACACGTCACCAGAAGGAATATGTGGCAGGGGCATGTTTTGTTCAAAATCAAATGACATGACTTCAACTCTGGGATCTTCCTTAGCCAAAGCAGTTTTCTCTGTTAAATCTTTATAGAAAGTATCAGCTTTAGTCAGGTGCACTTTTTTTTCCACCTTCAATGTGTTTTGAGTTTCATCATCTTTGGCACATTTTATTTTATTGTCAAGGATGTCGCAAGTTTTGCAAGTATCTGTTCTAGGGTGGCCAAAGGTTAAATTAAAATTTTCCACAAATACACGCCGATAATATGTGTATGAAACTTTTGGCTTAAACTCTGGTGTGTCTAATAGATTATGCTATTCTGGTTCATATTTTTTTAAATACAATCTGTGCATAAGCCTTAAATTCAGTTCGGATGAAAGATATCTTCTGTTTAGGTTATCATTTCTGCTATAATGGCTTTTTCTTCTTGGAAAGCTATTTATATGATCCTCAATGGACTTGATAATTTGATCTGGGATTTTATTTGGTCTAGTTTCATGGCGCCCTCGCATGTCTTTCGGACCTACTATCTGTGAAGCCATATGAGTCGCTATTCTCTCCACCCTGCTTTTCGTTATTGCGTGAATGTTCATAAATGCCGTTTTACACACTTTTTTCTCAAATATGCCTCTCTTTATTTTATATAAAAACGTTTGGCCTCTTGGAACTCCACCACCTCCTTTCGGTCGCCTTCTGTCAACGTTTCTCGTCTGTATTAAACCACCTGAAAAAAAGAACAGAAAATCAATATTTCGTAAAAATCATTATTTGCCGTCCGTACCAACAGGTATGGAAGGCTATTGGAATCGTCATTTATTTGTTTAAATATCAAATAAACCTCGGAACCGAAATCTGCATACCCAAGAACCTATGAAACGATATATAACTAATACGTGCTTTCAGGCGCCAATAATTTTATCCTTACCTAAATAGATATCTTGTTGCTCTTTATCACCTATTTCATAAAAAGACGTGAAAATTTTATCAAGAGTTTCTTCGCTTATGCCTTCAAAACATTTGAACCGGCACTGGCATGGACCTCCTCTACTTCGTCTTTCCACTATGTTTCCTTTAACATTAATGTACTCTTCACCTTTAGATCTTCTTAATTTTCTCTGGTTTCGCTTCCACATATTCGGCTCCCTGCTCCTCTTTTTCGATTTTTTATTTTCAACCAGTCCAGACGTAGTGGCAACATTGCTTGCAGCAACTTCGTTTACAGCATTCTCCTCACTTGATTCGGAATCAGGAATGAAATCCGATGACGAATCTTGAAACGGTTCACTTTCACTTGAACTGAGTTCACTTGCCATTTCAAATATAAATAATACTAAATTTTATTCACTACGAATCGTAAGAAAAGTGTGTATCTATGTATAACAACACGTCGATCTGAACTAAACTAAAACACAACGAGCACCTGCGCTTGCCCGACTAAACGAGTAAGTAACTAGTTCACGGCGGCGCATGAGAAAATGAACAGGACCGTATTACAAACTGTTTAGAAATAGAATAATATTAAAATTATTGTATTATTACATAAAATTCAATAGAAACTAAACAAATACATGAAGGAATCAAACTTATTTTTTATATTCCATGCATATTTTTATATCTTTTCTGTTATATTATTTTGTCAACAGTTAAGTGCAAGAACCAGGCAGCTCCAGGAGCTGCCCGGTTCTTGCTACAAACCGAAAGCAAGGTAGCTCCAAATATCGTTGCCAGTTATGTGCCGTTATTAACAGATACCCGTTTGTTGCAGGGAACGATCGGCCGATTTTTGTTAAGAGTAAGTCACTGAAAATCTCATTTTCGTAAAAAAGTGGAGCTGCCTGGTTATTGCAGCCACCCCTTACGCAGCCACGCCAATTATTGGAGTAATTGAACATATTCCTTTAAAAAGTGAGCTCAGACCTGTAAGTTTATGTAGTTGCTGAAAATGTTGGAACCGACAAAGTCTGTTTGTAAAAATTGTAAGCCATAGGGTTAAGAAGCAAACTTGAAGGACATATTGTCAAAAAATGACAAGAGATTTTAACCAATGAACAAGAAACAAATAATTGTATTTATAAAATACTCTGTGAATATCGACAACAGTTTTATTTGGTAAGCACCATTTAGGGTACTCTAATAACACCACTCATTTGGGTACTGGGTATAAAACTGGGTAGTATAATTTCTGGGAAAAATTACCTTGAGTTTAAGAAGGTTTAACTTTATTTTCAGTTTTATTGTGTAAAAACGACTTGCAAGCAAAACTTTATGGATTAATCTAAAAGTTATAGTAAACCTAAAATTTGTACTGTGGGTGTCAAAAACTTGATTATAGACTCGACTAGAACTAGAGCTAAAACATAAAAAATTTGAAAAATCTAACTAAGCAGATAGTGAGTGTTGTTGTTAAACGTAAAGCAACCAATAATATTTGTGAGAAGCCTTGCAAGGTTATACATTTTGGTTTAAGAGAAAATCATGTTAAATAAAGTACTTTAACCGTTAAAGACATTCATTATATTCGTAACACTTACGATTTAACCAAAAAATATAACTAACGTTATTGCGTCTATAGAAACAATGACTACTAAGATAATAAAAGATAGAAACTTTGTTTTTATTGAGAACAATATTAAAAAACATATCGTATTTTTGTTTTTAACAAATATGTTGCCCTTTTTTGCAAAAGTAGCAAATTATATATCGATGGTAAATTCAGTTAGTATCTAGATCATTTCTTGCAGTTGTTCACACACAGTTGTTCACTTTTAAAATTTTGCAAACTAAATGCTTAATACTGTTTTAAAGCTATTTTCTTGTGGTTAAAGTAATTATATAGCAATTAAGTTGCTTAAATTCTGCAGTCTCTCTTTTGTTTTGTCTCAGAGGATCTTTTCTTTGTTTTGGTTTAGCGGTTTTCTTATACGGTTGCCAATTCTGAGCTTGCATTTTAATAGTTCCTTTGTTATGACTTCAATGATTTTATTCTACACATCTACGGGCTGTGATAACTCGTGCTAGTTTCTGCAATTTTCCCATAAAATTCCTCCATCTCTTCATCGGGATGTGCTGCGATTATAGCGTATACTTGAATAATTTTCAGGGAGATGTTCTCGTTTACATTTCAGATATTCCTACTAATTGCTCTTCTTTATGTGCATACTTCTTAGAAATTAGAAATCCTACGCCATCTAGGATTTGTTATTTATACCCTTTGTAATATAGGACATTACCGGACTTTAGTGTTATGCACTCTGCCTCTTTTTTTTACCTCTGCTAGACCAAATATTTCACATTTTAAGTCGTTGATGTCTTGTTCGAGTTCGTAGCCTTTTTGATCTTTGCTTAAGAACCTTATGTTTAGAGTTTCGATGTTTAATTGTGTGGTTTTTAGCAATTTCTTGCTTCTCCTAGATTACATGAAGCTGTCCTTTTTTCAGAGCAGTAGGATTTACTATTACTGTATGGTCGACCCACCTGGGGACCCATTTCTTTTGTTTTAGATAACGCCATATTTTTGTTAGGAGGTTTTTTTTGCCCTAAAATACCACGCCATCTAGATGGGTTGGTGAGTAATTTTATACAATCCCTAAAATCAAGGGATTGCCACTTCCGCCATTCATAATATACCGAAAGTATTTTTCATCGCTATGGCAGCCGTTGTGAACTTCATGCATGACCCTGGACAAGGGACCCTAACCAAATACTAGTTTCCCGGGTCAGGAAACACCTGGAATCTGCATAGGGCAGGTATTGATTCATTTTCTCTAATAGGACTATCCAAAAGAGTTCCTATCCGCTACCCGAACTTAATAATATACATAAAAAAAGTTATACACTTCGGAGTTGGACTATATGAATTTCTTGATAGAGAAGCTGGTTTTCTGGAGTATTTTAGTTAATAGAGCTTTCCTGTATCTTATATCTTGAAGTTTTTATTACAAATAAGATTAACGTACCGAGGCCTAAAAATGGGGCTAATATTATTAGCCTTGAAACGGTAGCCCAAAATTTTCATCATTAAACAATAAAAACTACTTAACACTTAATTTGGATTTGTATCTTATAGACTACGTCATTTTCAAATATTCAAATGGTCTATCTCTTAAATAATTTACTCATTATTGTCTGTTAAATGTATTACATATAAGTCTACTAAACTCAGAAAGCTAATAATACTGTCATCTATAGTGATCAATCAAAGTTATTCACAATTGTTTATAAGATGGTTGCCTAGTGAACGCCGATTAGAAAAAGGCTGGTAAGTTTTTTTCAGTATTACTTTAAAAATAAGTATTTTGTTTTAATACAGGAGGTGAAATTGTAGTATGATGATGTGTGGTAATCATACATATATGAATATTTATATATAAATATTCAAAAGTGTTAATACCGAACCATTTTTTAAGCTGTATCCTATAATCTACTTTGCCAAAGATACAGCATAAAAGAGCATTTTTGTTTTGTAGCCTATAATCTACTTTTCTAAAGATATAGCTTAATGGAACTTTTTTGTTATGTATCTTATAGTTTTCTTTTCCATATATTCAGTATTGTGAAATATTTTTGTTTTGCACGTATCCCACGCTTTATTTCCAATTTCTTTATTAAAATTTGTTTATTGAAACGTTTCAAAATGAATTCATTTAGTTATATAGGTAAGTATAGCGTTTCCTTGGTTTCAGATAAATACCAATATGACATCATCAAGGTCCGAAAAAATTTACGCATTACTTCCACCACCTTTATCTGATATGGATGATTCGAGCGACGAAGAAAATGAAAGTTATAATAAACCATCTAGGACTCAAAGTTCTAATATGGATCCATCTAGAAGTCAAAGTTCTAAAACCGATGAAAGTTCTGAGGTCGAAAGTTTACCTCCTGAAGTTTAATAAATTTTTGATACAGTATCAGATACAGATTCAGCATCCGAAACTGAACATTTAAAACCAGAGCTATCAACACATCAATCTGCTTATCTATCTATCTAATTAGCCTTCTTCGGTCCATCTTTGGACATAGGCCTCCCCAATCCTTTTCCATTCTTCTCTGTCTGTCGCAACAGTCATCCATCTAGAGCCCACGTGCTTCTTGATATCATCTGCCCATCTCATTTGGGGCCTTCCTCTGCTTCGTTTATATTCCCACGGTCTCCAACTTATAAGAATTTTGTTTCATCGGTCTTATTTTTGTCTTATATTGTGTCCGGCAAATCTCCATTTCAATTTTGCAACTTCTTGTCTAACATCCCTCACTTTTGTTTTCTCTCTTATCCACTCGTTTCTCTTCTTATCCATTAGTCTTATGTGGAACATTTGTCTTTCCATTGCTCTTTGGGTTTTGATGATTTTGTCCATGTTTGCTTTTGTAAGTGTCCACGTTTGGGAGCCATACGTAAGAACAGGGAGTACGCATTGATTATATACTTTGGTCTTAAGATGCTGTGGATATCTTTTGTTTTTAAGAATGTAGCTTAGTTTGCCAAATGCCGCCCATGCCAGTCTAACTCGTCTCTTGATCTCTGCTGTTTGGTTCTCTTTGTTAAGTTTTATAGTTTGACCAAGATATATATATATATATATATATATATATATATATATATATATATATAATCCTTAACTTGTTCTATTTCATCTTGTCCGATTCTCATTGTGATTTCTTCATCTGTATTTGTTATAGTTTTGGTCTTGCTGTAATTCATATTAAGGCCTATCTTTCCAGCTTCTACGTCCAGTTCTTTCATCATTTCAAATAATTCATCTTTTTTATCGGTTATCAATACGATGTCATCAGCGTACCTTAGATGGTTCAAGCGTTGTCCACAAATTTTTATACCTTTTTTTTCCCATTCTAATCTGCTTATGGTTCGCTTAAATCTATTTGCAGTATACCTAAATCTGCTTTGAGTCCTGTAAAAACACGATCACAACATTAGATATCTGGACCATCTAAAGATAATAACGACAATACTATCCAACCTAAAGGTAAACTACAAAGTAAACGCACGAAACTACAGAATTTGCTTGAATACCACTGGACGAAAGAAGAATTTCAATATCCTGTGGACATTCTTGAAAATAACTTTTCTGATGTGGACGAATTAAAGTCACCATTAAAATATTTTAAAATGTTTTTTTCAGACGATCTATTCGAGTTGATTGTCAACAATACAAACCTTTATTCCGTTCAGCAAACAGGCAAGTCGATAAGCGTTACCAAAGATGAGATAAGTGACTTCATAGCGATACAGATTTTGATGGGTATAGTAGCAATGCCATCATACTTGGACTACTGGAGTATAAACTTCAGATATAATCAAATATCAGAAATAATACCTCATATAAACAACGATCAGTACTACCGAATTCGCCCAGTTTTGGATGTAGTGAGAAGAAATTGTTCTATTATAGAAGAAAAAAGACGCCAGAGTATTGACGAGATGGTGGTCCCTTATAAAGGGAAAAAGGCGAATAACGACGACAGTATATAAAATCAAAACCAAAAAAATGGGGCTTTAAAATATTTGTTAGAGCCGGCATTTCAGGATTTGTGTACGATTTTATAGTTTATGGGGGGATGATACTTTTAGGCAGCATACTTTTTTACAAAAAGAAGAATGTTTAGGATTGGTAGGTGCTAAAGTTGTTCTTGCTCTAACACAATCAATGAAATCACCGGCACTCAGTGTTATCTATGTCAATAATTTCTTTTCAAGTTTTGATTTGTTTTACATTATTCGCCATGATTATGGAATTTTAGCCATGGGAACAATGAGAAATGATCGATTAAAAAATTGTGTTTAAGAAGATGATAAGTCTCTAAAGAAAAAAGGAAGAGGGTCGTTTTGTTCAAAAACTGACAACATTAATAAAATAAATGTTGTTAAATGGTTTGACAACATACCTGTTTTACTTGCCATACAGATATATCTTCTACACCTGTCCAAACAATTAAAAGGTATGATAAAAAGCAGCAAGCAAAAATTGAAGTCCCTTGTCCCTCTCTCATAAAACACTACAATGCTCACATGGGTGTAGTAGATCTGATGGACATGCTGGTAAGCCTTTATAGAATTCCCCTAAAAACTCGTCGCTGGTACCTCTCCATATTTGCACAAAGGTTAGATATTTGTGTAAACAACGCATGGACTCTGTATGGAAGGGATAAAATATTTTACAACACACGTCCAAAGGTTATACTCTCAAATATTTTAGAAAGTGCATAGCAGAGACTCTAACAACAAGGGGCAGAAAAAATAAGAGAGTGTTTGCCGAGCGAACCGAATAAATTAAAAAAATTAAAAAGTGCGTTCTGCCGAGACCATCAGAGGAAATACGATTTGATAAAGTTGATCATTTTCCTATTTATGATACCAAAGGCAGGTGTAGGTATTTTAAATCAGAAGAGATACACTGGTCACGTTCAAAATGTTCTCTTAGATTGTGTTTAGTAAAGGATAGAAATTGTTTTTATTCTTTTCATAATAGCACATAAATAAGTTTTACAACAGTTTTGGTTGTTTTTTACTATACTCTGTTTTTTTACCAGGAGGAGTAAACCAAAAAGACAGATTCACACCCATGAAAGTTACTAGAAAAGTTACCAAATACATCTTATTTTTTGGTTGATTATCTCGGCCTTGCGGTAATCGAGTAATCAATATCGGACAACCTTACACGTCAATTCTAACCTAAGTTTATGTTTGAATAATATTTTTTCTTTTTACTTCCAATAGATATTACAATTATTACAATAAAAAAAGGACGTTTTTCACATTTGGTCCCATGTATATATATATATAAATAAGGGTGATCCAGTTTTATAGATCTTTTGAGTCGAGTTTGGTTAATTTAGAGAATATTTTGATCTAGAGAGTCAATAATGTTACAGATCTAAGTATAGTTTTTCTCAGAAATTTGTCTTTTAATTTGCAAATAGATCTTATATCCAACAAAGCTATGCAAATGCATGTATCAAAGAGTTTAAAGATTTCTGAAATACTGTTCTTTTAAACTGCGTATTTATTATTCTGGGGTGATTAATTTCTTGAATCTAGGTTTTTTTTCTTACCAGAAGAATTAACTTTGACTTTGATCATTATTTTTAAGCTTAATAATCCAATCTCCTGAATTGCTTCAGCCAATTTGTTTTACATATTCCTTCCCATTCACTGCTTTATAATTGACTTTTTCATGTTTCATATCACAGAATAAATTATGGTTCAAATATAGGTGTGGTCCGACTTTTCATGCCTGGTAATCAGTTACCTCATTAAATAGATTTAACTTATGTATCAATATCTTAAAGATCTATTTGAAGCACTAAAATGCAAAACAATACATTTGTATAAATAAGTGTGTACTTGCAATTTCTTTTATGTTGGATTCGTGTTTATTTTTGATAGTGAGTTTGTCCCATCAATAAATAAAATTTATTAAAAAATACTGGATTTCTGTGAGATAATCAACAAATTCAATCTATTATGTTACATTTTAGTATAATTTTGCAGTTTTTATGTGATGATCTACAACAGGAAGAACAAAACCAACTGTATCAATACAATCAAAGTAAAGCACAACATTACTAATGTTCTTTTATTGTGATGAAAATAAAATGAAAATGCTTCTTAACAAGTATACACTAAATTTAAAAGATAGTTGCCGTTTTTCTTATGATAATTAGATATAAATATCATACATTTATAAATTTATAAACACTGTAAACTATATTATTTATTTTATTATAAATATCAGCTAGAAAAATATCACAAAATAAAAATTTAATAATTATAATATCCTCTCCATTTATGTCTGGGTGAGATTCATGAACAACTACACCATTTTGAATTTTTTGATTTCTTTTTTCAGCAAAAACTGAATCTATTTCAGATATTTGAGCAAGAAAGTTTTGTTTTTAGTCAGCAGCCCAATGTATAAACTATTCTTTGAATATTTTCCCCTAAAAAATATCTATAGTAAGACATTCATAATATAGACAATAAATCATTCATCCTATAAACAGTAAGATCAACAATCTATAGTTATGCTATGTAATATTTGCTGCATTGAATATGCTTAATACAGATGTGTATACAAATAAAAACTTAAAATTTATTTTTTTTATTAACTTACTTTATGAGATCATTACTTAGTATACTCATTATCAAACATACCAAGTATAATATCTTTAAATGAGAACAGTGAAATGTAAGTACATGATACATGATAATGAAAATATTTGTACACTGGTATGTTTCCAAAAACATGTAACACAAAGGGTGTTGTACTTATGTCTATAAATAGGAAAAATATTTTGATCAAACAAGAAGGGTACTATTACGATCTCTTATCAATTAATTACAAAAACTATTTAATAGTAACAATAATATAACTGATTATAAAAATGAAATCTATAAAATTTTTTAGTTAATTTTACTATATAATTGTAGCTAACCCATATTTACATACCGATATTTGTACTTAGGTACTTCAAATTGATTTGCTTCAAGAATTTATATAATAATCAACGACACATATTTTGAAAGATCTGAGCGGTTGTTAATTTCACTTAAAATTTTACCTAAAGTGAGCATTTCATTCTTGAAAAAGAAGCTGTGTACTATCTGTCGTATATATGTTTTAACTCTTTCATCCTATGTTGCAAGAATATAAGGTCGAGCTTCAATATTTTTAGGACATTTTACTTTTACTACAGTCTGCTTATATTCTTTAATTGTTCGGTAAATAGTTGAATTCGCAACACCTAAAATTAGCACATTACTTTAGTAGATAAGTCTTGATTTTAATAATAACTATTCTGTAAAACTAACCTGTTGCCTGTTTTATTTTTACTACTGTGGCTGTTATTTATCAATTTTCGTGTTTGTACATGTTTATAGTACATTATTTCTTTTTTTTTTCTTTATTTAGAATTTCCGCATCAACCATTAAAGGTTATTAGCGGATTTTACAGATTTTACAGTTGTTATTACAAATTGTTATTACAAATTACACATAATAAATTACAAATTACAAAGAGATACATATAACTTAAATTTTGTGTAGTAAACGTATGTCCTTAAGGAATTTGATTGTATTAGATACATTACTGTTTAAAATATCTTTAAGTTTCTTTGCTTCTTCTGGTACGTTGTTGATGGCTCTTTTGTAGGAATAAAGAGGACATTCAATCAATACATGTTGAACAGTTATTGGACATTCACAATAGGAACATTCAGGTGGTAGTTCTTTTGTTATGAGATGCTGGTGAGTTAACGCTGTGTGTCCAATTCTTAGTCGGTTTATAATCACTTGTTGCCTTCTGTTTTCTGGAAATTGTAGTTTAGTGCCAATCCTAGTTTTCACGTTTTTAAGGTTAGCCTTAGTAGAATTCCACATTTGTTGCCAATTTTTTACACAGTGCTGTTTAATATTGAGCTGGATATCACTGAATGGAATTGTAGTCATAATTTCAGTTTGCTCGTCAGTAGCAGCTTTCTTTGCTAATTCATCTACTTTTTCATTTCCTGCGATACCTGTATGTGATGGTACCCAGAGAAATGTAACGTTAACGTGTCTGTTTTGTAGGTGATAAAGTGCTAATTGTATTTGTTGCAGGATAGCATGTACTGGATATATTTGCCTTAAGCTCTGAAGAACAGATAAAGAGTCAGTAATGATAAGAAAATCTGAGCTTGCATGACTCTTACACATGTCTAAAGCCTTTAAAATGGCGATTGCTTCTCCCGTGAAAATGCTGCAGAATTGAGGGATGCGAACTGCATATTCAGACTTTCCTAGAATATAGGCCGCTGCGTGTCCGTTTTCAGTTCTTGACGCATCGGTAAAAATCTTGTTATGGCCAGTGTATTCTAATATCCGTTCTTGATATAATTTGTTAATGATTATGGGATTTGTGGTACTCTTTGGATAGGCCGTGAGGGATAGATCAATAGTGGGGAAATTAATAGTCCAGGGAGGTATAGTTCGTTGTGTAGGGTAAGAATGTGTGAGCTGCTCCATGTCAAAACCGTATCTCGTAAGACGTTCTTTAAGGGGTGGATATTTAATTTGTTGATGGCAATGAGTAGGTGGATATATTTTATAAAGAAGTGGATAATTTGTGTTATTAGGGTTGGAAGACAATCTCGCGGCATAATTTAAAGAAATGTGTTGTCTTCGTATTGATAGAGGAGATTCATTTAGGATAACCTGAAAACTTGAAACAGGACTAGTTCGGTAAGCACCCAGAATTAGTCTTAAACATGTGTTTTGTATAATGTCTAGTTTTTTAAGTATATAATTACTCGCAGTTGAATAGCATATTGCACCATAATCCAGTTTACTTCGGATTAATGATTGGTATATATGCAGCAATTTTATTGTGTCCGCTCCCCAAGATCGGTTTGATAGCATTTTAAGGAGATTTATTTTAGATTGGCAGGATACGACTAGCGTTTTAATATGTTCTGCCCATGTTAACTGACTGTCCAGTCTTAGACCAAGAAAGTCAATGCTCTCTACTTGTTCTAGGTTGATACCATTTAGAGTAAGTGTTGTTTTGCAATCAGTTTTTCTTTTATTGAATACGATGAAACGAGATTTATCACCTGAGAACGTAAAACCAGTCTTTTGGGACCAGTCTTCTAGTTTATGCAGAAATGATTGCAAAATGTTTGAGGCTAGTGTAATATTACAGCTACTAGTATATACAACTAAGTCATCTGCATACAGACCTGCTTTCAAAGGTAGCTTTATCTCTTGAGCGATATTATTAATTGCTATTAAGAATAAAGTGGGGCTTAAGGTTGAGCCCTGTGGAATACCGTTTTCAAGACATTCTGTTTTTGAGGTAATTCCATTTACACGTACTTGAAATATCCTATTATTCATGAAATGTTTTACAAAGGCAAGAAAATTTCCCTGGATACCCCAATTGGACATGGTTTGTAAAATGTTGTATCTCCATGCAGTATCAAATGCTTTATTTATATCAAAAAATATGGCAATTACTTTCTGGTTATTTCTAAAGGACTCACATATAATATTGTCAATAGCTACTAAGGCATCATGAGTTGATCTGCCTTTTCTGAAACCGCTTTGGATATGGCTTAATAATTGGTTTTTTTCAAGAAACCACATTAATCTGTTATTTAAAATTTTTTCTAGTAGTTTGCATGTATTATTTGTAAGAGAAATTGGTCTATAGGAATGGGGGTCAGTTTTTGATTTGAAAGGTTTTAATATGGGAATAATTGTTGATTCAGACCAGATTGAAGGAAATTTTTTATTAAGGTAAATGTGATTGAAAATGTCTAAGAGAATTAATTTTCCTATGTACGGTAAGTTTTTGATAAATATGATTGGTATATTATCAAGACCCGATGAAGTGTTTTTTGATTTATCTAGAGCTTCTTCAAATTCTTGATATGTGATGGGGAAATTTAGTGGATTATCACTATCTATTATAGATAAATCTGTCATTTCACGTTTATTTTTGAAATCTAAAAATGCGGGATTGAAGTTTGCATTGCTTGAATTATTCTTATATACATCTGACATAATATTACTAATTTCTTGTTTGGAAGATATTAATTTGTTTTTATCATAAAGAGTGTCAATATGAATTGAGTTTTGTTCACCTTTTAATGTACGAACTTTATTCCAGATTGTAGTCATAGGTGTTGATGAATTTATGGTAGAGACATAATTTGACCATGTTTCTTTTTTACTTTTCTTAGATAGATATTTAGTTTTTGCTCTAAGTTTTTTAAAATTGATAATATTTTCTGTTGTTTTATGTCTTTTTAAAACATTGAAAGCATGTTTGCTAGATTTCATAGCTAAGGCTATTTCTTCACTCCACCATGGTACTGGTTTTCGTTTACAAGGTTTTGTTTTTCCCACTGCAATATTAGCGCATTTTACTATAGTATCATTGAAATGATAAAGAGATGAATCTATGCTATCTTCTAGAATAAAGTTCGTAAGATAATTATTTAATAGATCTCTATATAAGTCCCAGTTTGCTGAGTTTAATTTCCATTTTTGGTAAACAGGAATATTTGGTTGATCATGCAAAATGGTTTCAATTGTTACAGGAAAATGATCGCTATTATATAGATAATCAAGACTATTCCAAGAAAAACTTGTAGCTAATGTGTGATCACACAATGAAATATCGATGGCAGAAAAAGTACTATTGTGGGAGCTGAAATGAGTAGATTTACCAGTATTCATTAAAATTAGATTTTGATTGTCTATTAATTTCTGAAGAAGTCTACCACATTTGTCTGTTTTTATACTACCCCATGTGATATTATGACAATTCAAGTCACCAAGTATTAGTTTGGGAGAAGGAATATCATCGATTAAGCGATGTAATTCTTCAAGTATATTTTCATTTGGATGAGGGAGGTAAATGTTACATATGTTAATAGGTCTGCAGTTGATATTGCATGACACTGATACAGCTACAGCTTCTAGATTAGTGTGTAGCTTAATTTCTTTGGTCTGAATGTGATTTTTTACAAAAATACCAACACCTCCACTAGCATATGTTGCGTCTCGATTTTTAAGGAAATGGGAATAATTTTTTATATTAAAGTTATTACTTTTAAGGTGGGTTTCCTGTAAACATATTATAAGAGGAGAAAGATCGTTTATAAGTAGATTAAGGGATTCTAAATTATTAAAATAACCATTAAGATTCCACTGTAATACAAATGTATTATCCATTTTATTTTACAACGTGGGAAAGGGAGTTATCGCTTTCAATATCCGAGGATGAATCGGTAACTAAGGATTGTATCTTTTTTCGAAGTCTTGTTAGTTTATTTTTTATTTTGCGATCAGGAATATGGTCGTGGGCGAATAGAAGTATCTCTTTAAAAGAACTTATATCGGTCGTGTAATTTTCTACTATGGGGGTAGGATAATTTGAGTTTAATGCGTTACATATCGCGTCACAAAGAACTGTAAATTTAAGAGGAAATGTTGGGTATTTAGATTCGATTTTACCTTTAATAGATTCAAGTGACTCGAGGATATCAGATTGTGATGATTTTGGCCGCTTAATTGTATTTTTGGGTTTGGTAAAAATTGTTGGATCGGTTGGCGTTTCATGTATCTCAGGAGAGTCAGTAGATATTTGTCTCTTTGTTTTTTGATGGGAGGCATCAGTGTTCAAAGTAATAGGATTGTTATTTTTTGTCGCTTCGTTGTGAATATCTTCTGTTGTTATTTGAAAGTTAGTGGTATTATTAATAGGATTTTCTGCTTCTGTTGTACGATTTTGAGGTTTAGACGGAAGTGATATTGTAGATTGAGATTCAATGAGCGTTTCAGTTGATGTCAATTGTGATAGAACAGGGCAGTCTGTTTCGCGATGACCTTTTGACATACACTTAGGGCAATTTAAGTCAGTGGATAGGTAAATTCGATAGTTGGTGTTGTCGAAGGATATTGTAATGAAATCTGGGATAGTGATATTTTCAATAGGAGTTATAAAAATTTGTCTTCGAAAGCTTAAAACATGGTTATAGGCAGTGTCCGGCATTCCAACTCGCAGAAAAGTCATCTGGGATACAGTATTAAGTCCTAATTTTTTCAGCTCAACTTCAAGTACTGAGTTTGGTATGGTGGGACAGACATTTGAGATGACCAGTCTTGTAGCAGGAGTAATTAGACGTCTTACTTCAACTTCTGAATCATTAATGGATATTGATGTATGCGTCTTCAGCAATGTATTGACGACTTCGGTATTGGAGAGATAAATACAAATTCTGTTATTTGAGATGCGGGTTGCAAATAATATATTTTCTGGTTTTACTATATTTCCTATTGCTATCACGTATTCATTTATTTTTATTCCATTGAGAGCAGATAGGACAATGGCTTGGTTTTTTGTTGGATATTTAAATGAAGTAACAGCGTTGGAATACGAACATGGTTGATTAGGAGAAGAAACAGAACCAACAAAATCTTCATCCATTTTTAAAAATATTATTCATATTTTGGTACCTCTATTATTCAGACGGTCCTGTTTGTCACAACAGAATCGGTAATGAGGTACCAAAAGTTGTGGAGTTGATAAATCCGGTAGCAGGAACTTGTTTTGATATAAGTATCTTTAATTATATTATAATAAATACTACTTACAGTTTTTTTTTCCAAGTAGTTCAAATTTATTTTTATATTAACACTACACTTTATTGCAATTTTATCAACTGAATATAAATAATATCGCAAAAAACTAGGTGTAATTAGGCTAGCTATTAAACTCGTCTGTGAACGACAAAGGTTCGACGTGAAGTCCTACATTATTTCTTATTTGATGATAAATGGCCCAAATCTACTCGGCGTTTTTAAGGTGGAGAAGAATAATTACCACTAGTACCTGGCATTGAATCCATAATGTTATCTTCATAACACTAATATGTCTCTAAATAGTTCTGAAATGAACTATTTTTTATATAAATGAAAACGAGAAATCTAAATATGTAAGAAATAACACAGAAAATACAAAAAATCGTCGATATAAATTTTGAATTTTAAAATTTCACAAATGTCATTAGTGTCAATATGTCATAATTTAGTGGAATAAACTTGCCTGCACTTGGACCAATTACAAACAAGCATTATGGCGCGGAAAATTTAAATTACTCCTCCTGGTTTAAAAACAGACCATAGAATGAAAAATTATGTTACTTTATTATAGATTACTTTATTACTTTTTGCTTTCTTTGTTTTTTCATTAGAAAACTAGTTTAGTACTTTAAGTTTCTGCTTTTATTGTGAGTTTTTACCTACAATCTTCGACTTTGTTTCTTATAAGATACATAATAAACTTTTACAATAAATTTGGATATTTGACTATGTATCTTGTGGGATACACACCATATCTCCCTTGTTTATAAAAAAAAAAAATAATATAAAAATGGTCAAAATGCCTTGTGATATACCATATCACACTACCTAAACAACAATTTGGGCTGAAGCCCAATTATGAACCACAACACATCTACTAAGATGTTAATGACTGTGATGATGAAACAACAATTTCACAAAAATTACTGTTATATTAAGGCTTGCCAAATTAAGGGTTAAGAGTGTGAGTTATTACTCATGTTCCATATGATGATAAAGTTTAATTTATTATATAGGGTAAGTCCGGGAGAGATGGGCCATCGGTATAGACGGGCCATTCGTCATATTGCAGATCCTCTGTTCACTGTGCAGTTTAACAACGTCGATTTATAACACTTAAATCAATGACATACCTTGTGAACGTGATCATTGCCACGTGTATGCATAAACAACGGAGATTTTTTTACTTAACTATATGATGTTGGTGAAATTTTTCCTTGGTGAATTTTCAAGTTCTGTAAGTTTTGACAGAAGGTAAGATTTTTTTATTAATTATGTATTCAACTGTTATATTGAGATTAACCTAACCTAAAATATCCTTATAAAATTTAACCTGTGTGTTCGATGGCGTGGCCCGTCTCTACCGAAACTTTGGGATAGACGGGCCAAAGTGTATCGGTATAGATGGGCTGATAATAAGTATTGGGTTTGTATTATTCAACAATTTTTTTAATAATAAGTATTATTAATTAATTTCTATATTGTTACAGGTTGCAGTATGTCTTCATATTATAAGAGGAAATCTACTGTTAAAAGAAGTAAATGGAGCGAAGAAGCACTACAAAATGCGGTTGCAGCTATCAGAGAAAATCGCGTGGGACTAAATCGAGCAGAGAAGAATGAAAAATAATGATCTAAAAAACACAATCTTCTTGGACCTTCTTCAAGTCTTGGGGATCAAATCGAGACGAAATTAGTGCTGCATATTAAGAAATATCAAAAGTATGGTTTTGCACCCACTCGTGACCATGTACGAACTATGGCGTTTGAGTTAGCAGAAAAATTTAATGTAAGTCACAACTTCAATAGAAATAACAATAAAGCCGGTTTTGGCTCGTTGCTGTCTTTTTTTCGCTGCCATCCAGACATATCAGTGCCAAAAGGTAAAGGAGTTTCTGTGGACAGGGCAAAAGAATTAAACCAGAAGGTAGTTAAACAGTACTTCGATTTGCTGCTAAGTATTTTAACCAATAGTCAACTAATAAAGAAGCAGGGGCATATTTTCAACGTAGCCGAGGCTGGTTTGCAGTTAAATAACAGGCCTGGAGGTGTATTGGCATCTAAAGGATCCAAGAATGTCCCTGTTGTTACATCAGGAGGGAAAGGAGAAATGATTTCGGTGATAAGCTGCTGCAATGCTGAGTGCGTATTTTTACCCTTGTATTTTATTTCTAAAGGAAAAAATAGAAAAGAAAGAAGAAAAAGACGAAGAAGAATTTAATGAAAATGAGTAAATTGGTTTTATTGAAGATTACAGCAAAACATCCAGAATAAATAACTGGGTGCAATGTTTGATTTGCAAACACTGGTGCCATGACAACTGTACAAAATTTGAAAATGTTCGTTATTTTGTGAAGAAAATTGCTAGTAAATCATTATTTTATGTGTTTCAAATTAGCCCAACTCTACCAATAGCAATGGCCCATCTGTACCTACGTATTGGTGTAGATGGGCCAATAAGAAGTATTTATGTTAATTTATATAACTTTTATATTGCTTAAGTTACATGTTTTTTATTTTGCACAATAAATATATAAACTATAGTAAGTATTCTTTTCCAAAAATCGTATCATACACTAGTCAATTTTTTGAGTAATCTGTGTGAGAAAAAAAGTGACCCATCTCTCTTGGATTTACCCCATCGAGCAATAAGACAAAAGAGGGAATCTAATCCTTATGAAAAGGAGACCAAAAAAGTGGCCTCTGATGGCGGACATATCCGGAAATGCAAATGCGCGAAATTTAAATTTTCCGACACTTATCAACAGTAGCTATATAATATTTTTCAGAATGTGTCTTAGACGAAAAAGTTTTAATTAATTATTAGTGATAAGAGTCTAAAATGCGACACAATTGTTAAAAAACTTCAATATAAATAAAATTTCATGTGACATTTGGGACAAACAATAACATAACCCAACTAAATTTGATGTCAAACAAGGAGAGAGACTCTCTTTCCTTGTTTAATGTGGCCTCTAAAGATCGCACTTCCTGTCTAACAATATGTTTGCCCCCACTACCTTTACATTCCCTCTATTGTCTTTTTGCTCGATGACTTACCCTACTTATGTTTTTTATTTTGACAACGATTTTTGAAGTGGAAACCGAAAAAACAAAAAAACTTATTTTAAAATAAAATTGTAAAGTATTGCTAATAAAAATAATAGATTACATTAAAATGTCACAAGAAAATAGCTACAGAAAAATATTTCCAAATAAACGATTCAATTGGTTTCATCCTTAATACCAAAATGTATTTATCATTTTTTGTTATAAATGGCTTCCACAAAAAATTATTACTTAATTTCATTTGTTTCAGCCATCACGAGAATTGCTAGATTAAACCAGAACAAAACATCGAATGAACATCCTTATTATATCTCGCACCCAAAGCACAAAACTTGGTAGATTTAATTTGGCGGATTATCGTTAATATTATTTCCAATTATACCTGCCTATTCTCCGCAAATCTGATTAGGTTGGTCCTTAGAACACTGCAAACAACAGAAGACAAATTTAATTCCGACTAATAGCTCCTTATAAAAAGCTGTAAGTGTCTCGGGAGAAATAAGATATTATAGTAAGCAGTTTAAAAAAATATATAATAAGTGATATGGCATGTAATAATAAAATTTTAATATTGATATACAGTGTGCAAAAGAAAGGTTGGTGAATAATAATTAGATATTTTTAAAGCTATTTTTTTATTAACTCCAATCTTAATCACAAAGTATCTACAACTATCAAACACTCAGAAACATTGTTGAAAAGTCAAAGATAACAAACGAGTAGCCATTTGAGTCTAGGCTCGTAGACACATGGTCAGAATCAAATTACGGTATGAATGCTGCTTAAGCTATATATACATATATATTATCGTCAATCACCTGTAGATGTATATCCAACTACACTGTTGACGTTTATCACTCTTTTAAATATGGAGTTGAATGAATTTTGCCTACTTGTTTGTTCTAGACTAGTTGATGCAGGGGATTAGCGTTATCGCTAATTTCTTTCATTGTTTGGTCTCTTACGGGAGGGTTATCATTCAAACTCATGTTAACTTTTTCAAATTTACCGCCCGTAAATTAGTGGGTTGGTACTATTAACCTTGCTGTTCTGTCGAATAATTTTCGACCTCAAGGCTGGCTGTCTGTTTCATGTCATTGACTCGGTACCTTTTAATTAACGCCATTTCAACTGCAACAGGTGCCAAGCAAATAGTGGTAACTTAACTTTATATCTTTTTTATACATATTTTTTATATCTTAATGTAGTTAACTTAAATAATGCTACCAAAAGTTAAGATGAAGTTAAAATAAAATTTTTGCATAGTTGGAAGTGAATCAATGATTTTCTTAGTTCTTTTTCACTAGTTAATATTATATTAAGGTTGATCTGCACCCTCGATTAATTTGTTTCTGATCCTAGAGATGGCTCTACTGCGGCATGCTACTGTGGTAAATTTTTTAACTTAATTGTAGATTTCTACATGACGACTCTGTAATATTTTCAAATCCTAATATAAATTGCAGTTTTCTGTCAGTATATCAATTGGCTGAGTTGCCAAGTTGTGTAGACAGTAATTTTATCAAATATGCTATAACTTAAATGGTTACTAGTAGACCAACTAAGCAAAGATATCTTATAACAACATCTTTATGTATAATACTTTACTGTTCTGCTATGTCAGTCAGAATATAATATACCAAATTCATTCATTATCTAAACAATTTTACCGACAAAGAAATTATGTATGTTGCGGCTTTTTTTGTGAGTATAGTATTTCCATTAAATTCGTACATCATATTATATTACATTTTTGTTGATAGTTAAAAATTAAAAAATGATCTGGTATTATGATTATGTAATATTTTAGTGGAAAATGACAAACATGTTATTTAAATCTGTTTAATATTATACTATATTACTATTATGTCTTTATGGATTAATAAATTTTACTATGTCTTCTTCTTCGGTTATATTTATATTTCTTATTTCATGCTTCATTGTTCTGGCTTTATTGGTCTGTTTATTCTTATAATTTTTCTTTTAATAATTCTTACTTTTTCTTCATCTTTTTTCGTGAGACACATTACTTCCGCTCCTTATGCTATCATCGGTCTAATTGCTGCGCTATGTATTTTTGTCTTTGTTTTTTTGCTGTTTTTTTTTATTTTTAAGTAGTGGGTGATATTTCCAAAACACCCCGTTCTTCTCCCGCCTTGTGTGCTTGGTGGTCATACGTTGAATGTATGATTTGGAGTGTTTGATGCGTATTTAATTATTACGGTTCTATTTGGTCCATTTAGTTCTTCAGTTTCAGTATTCGACAATTTTATAACGCCAAATCAGGACTATATGAAAAGTGTTATTGCGTATGTGTTTATTGCTTTTATTATGTGCTTGGAATTAAGTTTGATTTTGAGTATTATCCAGATTTAGCCATACGGCTCACACTCCCTCTAAGAGGAAAATTCACTCATCCCAGATACCTACGGTATCAAAAGGATTGAGCTCTAGTGGGACTCTTTCTGCATTATTGAGCCCTAGGTGACTTGGTATGCTGAAGTATCTCCCAAAAATTTTCGTAGACATCTGGACGTCGCGAGGAGTACAGCTTTATGTATGGCCTTATAAAGATGTTCATTTAGACCCAGCTGTTTTATGTTCGCTAGGTGATTTTTGGGAATAACACGAGTAACATGAGTATCCAGATTTAGCCATACGGCTCATACTGCCTCTAAGGGGAAAATTCACTCATCCCAAATACCTACGGTATCAAAAGGATTGAGCTCTGGTGTGACTTTTTCCATGTTATCGAGTCCTAGGTGACTTGGTACGTCGGTGTATCTCCTAAAAATTTTCGCACGCATCTGGACGTCGAAAGTAGCACAGCTTTCTGCATGAACTTATATAGATGTTCATTTAGACCCAGCTTTTTTATGTTTTCCAGGAGGTTTTTCGGCATGACTCCAGTGGTAGAAAGAATAATAGGTATCGTCTGGGTACTTTTTATTCTCCATTGTCTTCTTATTTGTATTTCCAGATCTCTGTACTTGGAGATCTTTTCATTGTACTTAACTTGCAGATTATTGTTGTTAGGTATCGCCACATCGATTAGAGTTGTTTGTCTTGTTAGTTTATTAACTAGCACGAGATCTGGTCTATTATGTGCTACAGTTTGGTCTGTGAGCACAGTGCGATCCCAGTATAGCTTGTAGTTGTCATTCTCAAGCATACTCTTAGGAACGTATTGATAATATGGGAGATGGTTTGTTTGTAGACATCCCAGTTTAAAAGCTATCTCTTGATGGAGATCTTCCCTACTGAGTCATGCCGTTCTTTATATTCAGTTGAAGCAAATGCCTGGCAGCCTCCGGTAAGATGTTGGATAGTTTCTTGGGCTTGACATCCATATCGGCATTTGTCGTTTTGGACCTGAGGGTCTTTGACGATATATTTCAGGTAATTTTTGGTTGGTATAACCTGATCCTGAATGGCCAGTAATAAACCTTCTTTTTCAGGAAACATCTTTCCTGATGTCAGCCAATAGTTCGACGCCATGGACGTATAAACATAGATAAACACAGCAATAAGATACCTTTAACACACAATGTTTTGAAGATTCGATAGAATGTGATGCTTCCGTAATGAGTATAAGCGTGCTTGAATTTTTACTCGCGAGTAATTATTCAGATTTTAAAAATTGGAAGTACCCAATAATATTGTATAAAAACACGTTCAAAGAATTAAAAAAAAAACGAGAATTTAACTATTAACAAATCACGTCTTTATAGAAAAATTAAAATACAATTTTATTATTTCTTATTGAATACATTAATGAACATGAATAAACCCAATGGTACGCCTATTAAAATGTAAACAAACACGCTTTTTCATTTCCTCATCCTAAATAATGTAAATTTTATGTACTTACAAATGAAATGAAAGACCGGGATGTAAATATTTCGTTTATTTTATTTCACTTTTCACAAATATCACTCAAAATACAGACAAAATTATCTAAAAACAATTTTTCCTTATTTCCTCAATCGTTGTAAACAAACATGGAATAGCATTTGAAGTTTGACGTAGAACCGTAAAACAGAGAAATGTAAACAACCGTTGCCATTTATAAATAGTTTTCAGTGCTTCTAAATATAAAATAATTTATTGATATCTATTATACGCTATTATTAAATGATAATGCACACTATGTGCACACTTGATATTTTGATTACAATTAGATATATTAATATAACCAATAAATTATTATTTTGGTTTGATAGCACATGTAGAGTATAAAATACGGAGTAATATTTTCAGCGACTCGCGAATAAGAATTTTTAATAAAAAAACGTGACAACAGTTGGAGGTGCTGAGAATGTGACATATTCAAATAATTTTGACTTCACAATTTTATGTAAATAACTGAGTCCATCTGTGTTTATACGTCCATGTTCGACGCTATATTGTCGACATAGTCTTGACTGACTTCATTCGGATGTCGCCCGTGCAGAGGTTTACCCATCCAGATGCGCATTTTTTCGTTCTTAGTAAGATGGTTTATGCGCATTTCTTGTTCCCTCAGGTTGATCGGTGTTGTGTCATCTACTGCGCAAATCGCGCGATGAACAGTAGATGTCTCCGCCTGCACCTGAAAATAAGTTCTTAAATTAGTAATCTGTTTATCTAATTGCTCGCTTATATCAGTGCGGTAGTGTTGACAGCTGTGCGTCGTATCTTCTATCCATCCAGCATTGGTGTTAAGAGCAGCTGGTGTGGAAAGTTGATTTCCCCAAAACTCCTGAATGTCTTCTTGGCTTGGGTATGATTTATTGGCACTTTCGACAGTGGAATTAAGTTTCCGATAGAATGCCTTCTCGTCATGCTCAAAAAGCGCATTGTCACTTTTCCTGCTGTTACTAACCTTGTACCTCCTTAGTCGTCCTGAATAAACGGAGAGTTTTTGTTTTAATGTATCCAGGCACTGATGGGCTGTGATGTTTACTGGATCATATTGCGAGTGTCTTGCAGTGCTTAGCATTATTTGATCAGCTCTTTTAATGACTTTTCTACTTGTTGTTCCTCGTATATATTCTGTCATTTGACCAATGTCCCTACGCAGTAATTCAATCTTGTTTAGAAGCCGTTTCTCCCAGGGTGCAACTCTGTTATCAGTCCTTCCGGCATTGGTACCCCGTCGTGTTCTGATCTTAATTCCCATTATATTAGCTGTTACTGTTGCTGCACAGTAAATAAGCATATGCAAATATTCCAGCGTATGGGCTTCTACGACGTAATTGGGTAGGACTTCAGTATTTATAATTTGTAACAGAGCACCTAGTTTTTTAGAAGAGTTTATTTTTGGTAGCGGTGGTCTGCTAAGTGGATTTGTTCCATTAAACTCTTGTACAGCTCGTGCCATTTCGCTTACCAGAGTATCGCGTAACTCGTTGTTGTCCTGTAGTGTATTATCAGGTTGAGTTTCTTGTATGGTAAGCTCAGGAATCTGCTCATGTCTTTCATTAGGGACTTGATCTACATTTACCTCTTGGTGATTAATCTCCCGTTCGACTTCGCTTCTGATGGTATTGCGTCTAGCCTCTGGGATAAGATTATTTCTTATAATTACCCGGTATTGATCAGCAACTCGTTGTTCAGTTACTTGAATTTCTGAGTACTCCCTGCAAAATTCGGCATAGAGATTTTGTCGATACCCGATCGTTTCTTGACCGAGGTTTGGCACCTGGTAATAGAAGCGCAAAATATTCTCATTTATGGACGCAGTCCATTTCATGCGCTGCCTCGGTCGTCAAGCTTGGGTGAGCGCCGGCTGATGTTCCAGCGCAGCACCTTCAGCGAGTGGAGCTCTTGTTGTTGTTTGGCGGCTCGCTTGTGGTTGTTCTTGCTGTTGTTGTTGGGCTGTAGCTGATTGTATGACAGGGGCCCGCCTCCTCAACACCCTGCCACCGACGTCCCGCATGCTGTCACGTCCAGCACCGGCTCCAGACGTGCCCTGGCGATCCCCAGGCAGCGACCCTAAACATAAATTATTATTCTCCATTATTATGGGTGTGTATTTTATACCTACTGCCAGGTGTCAGTTTTTGTTCCACGACAGGTATTCCTGTTACCCTCTGGGTATCTGCGCTACGGATACCCAGAAAGCATCCCCCATTCGCAGGGGGCCGCGCCTGATAGAAGAACTGATAAAAACTCCCACAGGTTACTCCCACATTATTATTATTATTATTATTATTATATAATAATATTGAGCCAAAGCAGAGCTTATGTGGCCCAAATTACAAAATATTTGTATGTACTAAACTAAATAATATAATATAAATCAAATTTTCTCACAAAGTAAAAATAAAAATAATTTTTAAAAGAATTAGTACTTACAAAAAGTTCTGGCAATAGCAAATTACAAAAATACAAATATTACCAAGTGTACATAAGTTTTCAAAAGAAAAAAAATACAACCAATATAATTAACATAAGACTAGGTACAATATTTTGTTCGTTTTCATCAAACTTGTTTTTGAAACTATTTAAACTAGTAGCTTCTACTATGTCATCACTTAAACCGTTTAATTTATCAAAAACTCGGTTAACTAAAAAGTTTTGCCTTAAGGTGGTTTTAAAATACTTCTTTTCAATTTATAGTTATGACCTCTTAATCTACCAACCCCTCCAAAAATCCCCACTAAGAATTATATAAGTAGATATGACATCATATCTTTCTCGTCTAAGAGTTAATGGAGACAACTTGAGCTTTCTTAGTCGGGTTTCATAGTCTAATCTTCCATAATTAAAAGGTAGCTAGATCCCTCTTAGTTGTACTCCTTCTAATAAATTAATGTCTTTTCGCAAATGAGGTGACCAAACTGACACTGCAAATTCTAGGTCAGGTCTGACATAACTTTTGTAGAATTTCAAAAACAAGTCTGCAGATATTCTATGAAAAGCTTTTGTAATAAATAATAAAGCAGAGTTCGCTTTACTAACTACTTTTGGTGTTTGAGTAGACCAACTTATTATTTGACAAAAAGTCAGAAAACTTAGCATGTAAAGAAGCAATATTAGTCTAAAAAATATTTATTGTTGTCAACTATATTTGTTTTTTTTGCGGAATTTTGTTGGTTAGTACTAATAATAGTTGGAACTTTATTAATATACTTTATTGTTAGTTCCTTGTTAAGTACATTACGTTTTTCCAGTTCCTCTCGCACTTTATTCAAACAGTTTATTTGATATTTAGTTAAGTCATCCTTCAATTGAATTCTAGAAAATTTGGTTCCTAACAACCTCATATTATTGCGCAACATAAATAATGGACTATCATTATCTGCAAATTTAACCTTTAATGGCCGTTATGCAAGGAACACTATTGTTTATAAATAGTAAAATAATTTACTAAAAACGCCTAAATAGATTTTTAAAACTAAATAAGTTTTTTATAGATATAATACTTATAGAGTGTAAATTTTATGATATCATACTTTCAAAATAAAAGTTGCAGTATCTACTATTCTGTAACTCTGTAAGTTTCAGCATGACCAGTTTAAAATTCAAACCGATAACATTCCTACTAAGTTTTGTTATATTCTGCCAAATTGTTGTACAAACTAATTGATATGGCAACCCTGTTACTATGTCGTTTCGTTTGAAGCGTTTCGAAGCCGAACGTAATGCTATCTATCGATGATAAATACTACCACTGTTTCAGATGGAGCCATCTCCCTATATTACACATTTGAAGGCGGCGGTTCAAAACATAATTCTTGTTTAACGAGATTTTTCATATGTTTAAAAAAATATATTTAACGTTTTATTGCAAATATTTTCCACTTTTACAGTTTTATATATGTTGTTATTAAAAAAATTTTTGGTTTCTTACCGGAAGCTTTATTATAAGCAGAAACATACTATTTTTTCCTACTGGGACAAAACTGTAAATTCAAAAATTAAAAAAAAATTCCTAAGTATTTCTTATAATTATATCTTGATGCTGTAAAAAAATTAACAAAATTATATGTCTGGTTTTCCCGCTTTATACTTGGAAAAAAGTAGTTTTTTTGAGTTTTTTTAAAAACGAAAACATGAAGTTTGCTTAAAAGTTGTCAAAACAGTTCTAGTCATCTCATACACCTTCTCAAATTTTTTAAAATTTTTTGAATTTGGAATTTATTTTTTGCTTATGAAATTATATGCTTATTAGACCACGTGCTCTGTTGCTTTGCTAATTTTTACTAAGTCTCTAAATGTTGTTAGTTATTTAATTGTTTATACAATATCACCATACGATGTCCATTTATTTGAGTTTTTGTACTACCTTTTTAATACCATTGACAACTACATATCTTTTTTAAGGTAACTATTTAACATCTTCTTCATGAATGTGTGGTACTCATATTGTAAAAATTTTTAGATGAACTGATGATGCTATCAGAATTCGATAGCGAAACGTCTTCAAAATAGATGAAGTAGTATCAATTTTGTCTTTTATTTCTCCACCTATTTGACCGATAATTGAACCCACCACTCATCTGAGTGATCCTTATTTATATTGTATAGACGGTCGTACTCCTTTTTGCCATATATATATATATATATATATATATATATATATATTATATATATATATATATATATATATATATATATATATATATATATATATATATATATTTATATAAGTTAGTCCAAAATTTTTTATGACTAGTTTGGAAAAAATATGTAAATACTTTTTTCTTTTTGGGTGTGGTAGTCAATAAAAAATAGAGCTTTGCTAAGGCGTACTATTTATTCTGAATCCGAGCTTTCGGTGGTTGTTTGCCACCTTTATCAAGGTCTACAATGAAAATTACTGTGTTATAAACTTTGGCTGATGCAATATAAAAGTTATAAAAACTTACCAGAAAGTAAGATTCATAGCATATAAAACACAATGTTAAATAACATAATGTGACCTGAATTGCTGAAGGCATTAAAACTGTTAAAAATTTTTAAATAACTTAAAAGTTAATGAATACCTTACAAAGTTTAAAATATAAAAAGTAAGACGACAAAAAAAACAGTCGTCTTCACAGGTTTAAATTCAGTCACATCTCACGAACAGAAAGAGGCAGTAGGAGGAACTATTGTTGTTTAAATAGTTCGATGTAACTACAAAAAACAAACTTTCAAACTGATGTCTAACAAAATACCGTTTGTGATTTTAAGTACTACCAACCATATTACCAACTTTAAATTGAGAGGAAAATTTAAAAAAATTTTATTATGTCAAAAAATAAAAAGAAAATAGTATTGACTAAGTAGGTTTAGAAAAAACAAACAACCAAAAACAAAATGAACCATCTGAATAATAACTGAAGTTAATCATGATAATTATAGCAATTAATAAAGGAATTTAAGAAACAAAACAGGAAACACTCCGAGATGCAGAAGACCTTAGTCAAAAGTCAAAATAAAATTGTAAATTTTGCTAAGATTCTGGATCTCAGAACTTTTATTCAGATTGTTGTTATCACTCTTGCTGATATGTACCATTTCTAAGAATGTTCTCTTAAATTTATTTTTCTCTTTGGCTAATATTTTTACATTGTTAATATCAATCTTATGGTGTAGATCGATAGTATGTTCTGCCAAAGCACAAGTAGGTTTATTTAGTCTACAGTCACTCTTATGAGAAATGATACAACTAGACAAATTTCTTCCAGTTTCACCAATGTACGTGGATGAACATTCAGTATATTGAATGCAATAAACAACATCTCTTGACTGTAAAGTAGTTAGGGGTTGTTTTATTTTGCTATACAGCTGACGTATGGTTTTGATGTTCTTGTTAGCTATTTTGATGTTCTTAAATTCTTTGAAAATTTTAGTAAGTTCTACGGTTAGTTTTGGAATATACGGAAGGGCATAAAAATACACACTTGTTTGAGAAGAATTGTTTTGTGCTGAGGGCAGTGATTGTGAATTAGTGAGAATGTTATTTCTGTTAACAAATGGAACATTAAAAATTAATTTATTAATCAGTCTTAGAGGATATGAATTTTCAACAAAAATATTCCGTAAGAGGTTAAGATCATGTTGGAGATAATCTGGATGTGATAACCTTTTGACACGTTCTTTCATTGCTAGGACTAGGTTGGTTCTCATTCTAGGAGGATGGTGGGAATGGTAGCTTATGAATCTATTGCTACATATAGGTTTTACCTATATGTAGCAATATACCATTGTGTTTTCACAACATTATCCTCACATCTATGCAAACTCATGTCAAGGAAAGGCAAAGATCCCTCCCGCTCTTCCTCGCATGTGAATTGCAAGTGTGGGTTTTTTTGCTTGAAAACATTTAACGTAAATTGTATAGAGTCTGCTGGTAGTGCCAAGAATAAGTGATCCACGTATCTCTTTATAAAAGGTATTTCAAAATTGATTTGTTGCAAACAGTCTTTAATTAAGTCGTTTAGACATAATTACAAAGAATTGGTAAAATAGTAAAACCCATTGAAGTACCAAAGACTTATTTGTAGTAACAATCGTTAAAAATAAAAACATTAGAGTCAAAAACAAAAGAAATGAGTTTTTTGATATTAGATAAGTAAAGAGTTGTGTGCATTGATATGTCGTCCCAGTGTTTCTCAACACTAACCAAAATTGTGTGTAAAGGTAACTTAGTAAACAAAGACACTACATCAAAACTAACGAGCTTATAATTGATAGGTAATTTTAAATTATTAATAAAAGAACTGAAACTGAAAGAGTCCTGAATGCAGAAATCATTGTTGTTACTGTAGGTTTCTGTGAGAATATTAGTTAAAAAACTTCTTATGGGGCCATCAGGTGTACCTATTGAGGACACTATTGGTCTCATAGACAGAGTAGGTTTATGAATTTTTGGGAGTGCATAAAATCTCGGAGCAACTGCATTATAAATTTTCAATGTTTTCCCAACTGAGGTGGCAAACAAACACCGAAAGCTCTGATTCAGAATAAATAGTACGCCTTAGCAAAGCTCTATTTTTTATTGACTACCACACCCAAAAAGAAAAAAGTATTTACATATACATTACACATATACATTTACACGTATATAAATATATATAAATAAATATATATATATATATATATATATATATATATATAAATATATATATATATATATATATATAAATATATATATATATATATATATATATATATATATATATATATATATGTATATATATATATATGTATAAATATATATATATATATGTATATATATATATATATATATATATATATATATATATATATATATATATATATATATCTATAAATATTTTAAGTTTTACGTAAACGTAAATAATACGCTTGTTTTGGATACTGTTGGCTGCCAGGAAAAGCAAATCACCTTCTACAGAGTCGGGAAAGCAAACCAACGATTTCCCCGAATGATAAAGGTAGTAATGGGTTCGGAATACCACGTAAACATATTCTGAGAAATAAAGCCAAACTTCTGGAAAACAAAGCCACGGAAAAATTCTCAATAATGACGACAAGACGCACACCAACAAGTACGTTTAAATGAACTCCGAAATGAGCTAGAAACTCGCAAAAATAACGGTGAACATGATTTAACTATTAAATATATTAATGGCACTCCCAGAATCACCAAATTTCGTTTATATTTTTTCTACCAACAAATTGAATGACTAGCTATTTCTATATACAAATTTAGATTCACTTTCCGCTAAGTTTGACGAATTTGTATGCACAGTGCAATTTCTTAACCCGGACATTATTTGTATTGCCGAATCCTGGCTTAAACCCACAATTCCTGACTCCTCTTTTAATATAAATGGATATACAATATATCGTAAAGACAGAGAAAATCGTGTGGGTGGCAATGTATGCATTTATTTATCCAATATTACTAGTACAACTTTCAAAATTAACATTAAGCTAATAGATATTATTGGAATAGACGCAATTAATTTATCTGTTACTAAACATTCTTTTTGCCTTAATTTAGTATGTATATACCGTCCACCTAATACACTACTTGCACACTATAATGTTTTCCTCACAAAACTTGAAGAACTATCATCTCTTGATAATCTTATCATTACTGGAGATTTTATTTTCCCAGAGATCACCTGGTCAATAACTTCATTATCTGACTCCGAAAACGCTCATAATTTATTTAAAAGCTTTGTATTAAATTTAAACCTGATACAACTCATTACCGAACCTACTAGATTTAGGAATAATAACCAACCTTCTCCTTTAGATCTAGTAATTATTAACGACGAACAGCTGATTTCATCTCTCGAAGTCAGTTCTCCTATATGAAAGTCAAATCATGCAGTTATAACGGCTCACATCTAGTTCAATCAAATATTACCCCGCAAAAATAACATTGTAACATATGCTACTACCGACTTTTCTGAAGTTGACACTGAAGTCTCTCAAATCGACTGGTATTTATTTTTCGCTGATTTAAACGACCCCTCATTAATGTGGACTGCATTTCTCGATAAAGTCCACAATATAATTTCCAAAAATACAATTTTTTGTAAGAGTTATTAAAACAACCTTAAACCCTGGATAAATCAAGCAGCAATTAAACAAATTAATCACAAACGACATCTATGGCGAAAATTTAAACGCACCGGGCTTCTCAGTGATTTCCAAAGCCACAGCAGATTTTCAAATAACTTAAAAACATCTCTAAAAACCCTAAGACAAAATTTTGAAGCAAACGTTATTGACAGTGGTAACATTAAAAAAGTCTATAAATACATACGTTCCTCCATGACATCTAAAATTTCCATTCCGCTACTTTAAAAACCTAACCAGACTTTATGCTTTTCTGACAAAGAATCTTCCGAAACTCTCTCTCTAGCATTTTCACAGGTTTTTACTAAAGAATTAAATGATAGTTATCTACCTGCTATTAACTGTAATCGTGTCGGCGCATCCTTACAGCAAGTTGAATTCACAGTGGATCATGTCAAATATTACTAAACTTCGCACGGCCGCTTTACATGGTTTAGATGGTTTAACACCAAAATTGGTAAAAAGGTGTGCAGACACGCTTGCAATACGCAGACACGCTTGCAATACCCCTAACGTTAATTATGCAAACTTCTTTCATCCAGAACTTCTTACCCCCTGGTTAGAAAATAGCTTCCGTTACCCCTATTTTTAAAAAAGGTAACAAACTCGACCCCAACAATTATCGTCCGACTAGCTTGCTGCCAGTAGTTGCCAAAGTTATGGAAGCCATTATTTCCGAGGAGATGATCAAATTCCTTCTCCAGGAACATGTAATTCCAACACAACAACATGGATTTGTCTCTGGTCGCTCTACTCTAACCAATCTCCTACATTGTGTTAATGACTGGACGCCATCCCTTAACAGTTCGCAACCGGTCGACGTTGTTTATCCAGATTTTTCTAAAGCCTTTGACCGTGTACCTAAAATCAGACCTCTACATAAGCTAGAACATTTCGGAGTTTGCGGTACTTTACTTCGTTGGATAGATGAGTTCTTGACAGATCGATATTACAAAGTTAGGTTAGTGGAAAGTGAAGTGCCTCAGGGTTCTGTCCTTAGACCTATCCTTTTTACGGTTTACACCAGTGATATTCCTTATTATGTCTCAAGTAAAATATCCCCTCCAAATGGACTTGGACTCTATTTTATTTTGGTGTTCCCAGTGGTTACTACCCTTAAACACGGAAAAATATGTAGTGCTTCGAATTGGTAAAAATAACCCACTACTGCCGTATTTTGTTAACGGGCAGCCATTAGAATCTGTGTTTTCGTATAACGATCTTGGTGTTATCGTGAAGAGCAGCCTAACTTGGTCCGATCATATTATCTCTATTTGTAAACGTGCAAACTCCAGACTGTATCTTATTCGGAGGTGTTTTTCGAGAGTTTCAATTCAATCATTTTGTAAACTTTACACCCTGTACGTAAGACCCATACTTGAATACGCTGGACCAACGTGGTATCCTGGTCTGGTTCGAGACATGACTCTGTTGGAAAACATCTAAAGAAAAGCCACTCGAATTTCTTTGGAACCGAGAAAACCTTCTTATGCAGAAAGACTTAGTATGGCTAACCTAACTACTTTTGAACTTCGCCGACAACGTGGAGACTTAATCACAACATTTAAAATACTAAAATTCAATTTTGGAAACCTCGATGAAATATTTATCATGAATGAAGATGAACGCCTCAGAGGACATCAGTATAAACTAAAGAAAAAAAATTTTGTCACAAGATCAAGACAGAACTTTCTTCCAAATAGAGTTTTTGAGTGCTGGAATAATCTTAACGATAACATTGTCTCCGCTCCCTCTACCAACTAGTTCAAAAACAGACTTGACCGTTTTATATTATAGTTAAAATATTGTTTTTCTTTTAAATCATAAAATTGTAATTTTATTTCTATTATTTGTAATTTTTGTTATTTTCTAGTAGGTGATTAATGAATTTTCTTTGTTTTTGGGCATAAGAGGGACTTAGTTCCTCTGCCCTCGCTTATGTTATAATAATAATAATAATAATAATAATAATAACTACCTATTGTTCTATCTACTACTGGTGTTATTCCCAAAAACCTCCTAGCGAACATAAAACAGCTGGGTCTAAATGAACATCTTTATAAGGCCATGCAGAAAGCTGTACTCCTCGCGACGTCCAGATGTGTACGAAAATTTCTGGGAGATACTCCAATATACCAAGTCACCTAGGGCTCGATAATATGGAAAGAGTCCCACCAGAGCTCAATCCTTTTGATACCGTAGGTATCTGGGATGAGTGAATTTTCCCCTTAGAGGGAGTGTGAGCCGTATGGCTAAATCTGGGATAATAATAACAATTTTTTTGTATTGGAGTATCAGGTATGCGGTCTGTTATTTAAAAAACAGCTCTTTTTTCTTTTATTACTCTATATTTCGCTGATTTTTTGTCAGCTACTTCAGGAAACAACTAAAATACGGTTAAAATTTTATATACATATCAGGTGACTTATAGAATAAGAGTTAAAATATTTAAAAATGTTGAACATAAGATGTCGTCCAATCATATAAAAAGGAGTAAAGATGCACGTCTGCTATACAATTGATTGCGTATAACGAAAGTTTTGTTCCGGTAGGGATTAAAAACAAAAACATTAAATTTGTAGTTGCAATTTGGCACGAGACAATTCAATGGCGAAAAAAGAGTATATATAAGTACCTATCACAAATTCCTATTATTCTAGAGAGATGCGAAACGATTGTTTTGTGGGTAGAAAATTGTACTTCTCAAAAAAAAACTGGGCGGTTTTTACGTTTTTAGTTTATGTAACAAACTTATCTGATATTTCTACCGAAGTTATAGAAATAAATTACTTCAAACAAGGTCACATTTTTATGAGTGCTGATGCATCTCACCAGAGAAAAATCTCCACGAAAAACTAAGAAATTACAACGATTTTAAAAAAATGTTCTAAAAACTAATCCTGGGAGAGTTATAGTTTTGGAAATGGAACTACGCGATTTCTAGTAAGATTTTTTATTTGTTTATAAACTTAAAAAAAGCATAGTGAGCGGCCATATATTATTCAAATCACAACACATAGGGGATTAATGTCACTAATTTATAAAAACAATTTTAGTGGCCCTGATTTGAAATTAAATTTTTTAAATTTCAAAATAACAAAGACTAAAATAATACCAGTTCCAAGAACAAAAGAAAAACCAAGAGGTATCACAGAAGAAAGACGAAATAATATTATCTAAAACGTTTTAGAAGCCGACAACGCCATCAAGTCTAAAAAGCGTTTAAGTTTTCAGAAAGAAATACCTACTAATTAATTGATAATTAGTTTAGTATCTGAGTTATTTCGTAAAAATTATATTGTTATTTAAACCAATCATTTAAAAATAAATGTATATGTAGATACTTTGTTTTTATCTTAGTACATAACCTGTAATAGTTTCTTAATAATGGGGGTAACTACAATTTTTTTAATAAGAAATGTAAATAGCCAAATTTTATTAATACTACAAAAAAAACAGAAAACATCTACATATACTTTTAGTTTGAACTTAAATATTGTACACAAAATAACAATTCAAATAAACGAAATCTAAATACCTTCTTAACTAAAAACAATATAAAATACAGATATCCCCTTTTTCGCTAGGTAAATCAGAATAAAGACTTATAAATAGACATCCTGGGATATTTTTCAGCTAATACAAGTAACTTTATCCTTACAGTAATGTCATTAATTGTTACAGGTATCGACTCGCACAATTCACAGAATTCAAAAGAAACATCATTGGAGCCTTTATTCGTATAAAATAGCTAATATTTACATTCTGAAGTTTATTTAAGAGGTGTAGAATTTTGTGAGTGGGTTTTAATGAAATGCCAAAATCTTAGCGAACTGTTGATTATTTATATTATTTTGGCGAATTATTTTTAATCCTACTTGGCCATAAGAAATTTTATATGATACGGTTTTGATTAAAGTAATATATTTAAGAAAATAACATTATGATTGAAAAAAATTTACAGTTTTTGATTTTTTTATGACAATAATTTTTTTTTCTACTTCAATTGTTAAAACAAGTAGGTAAATAATAGTAGGTATAATAAAATGTGTTTCCTGGAACCATTATACTTGCACACTTAAAAAAGTTCCGCCAAAAAAATATTTCATACTTATCCAAAGTTCGTTTTCTATTTTTAAGCTCTCATTTAAGGAACTGTACTTACAAAAATTTTATTTAAATATTCTTCATAAAAGATTTATATATTTCTCAAATACAGGGTGAGTCATAACTATTGGGAAATAGACTAAGGACAGGTTATTTGGACCAAAATATTGCTATTGGGCCAAATATGCCTTAATAAAATGTTGATGAGAAAAAAGATACAGGGTGTTAAAGTGTAAATTTAAAATTTTTTTTGGGCTATAACTTTCATGTTTGTAAACGTTTATGTATAAAAATTTACAGCTGGGTACTATTGAATATCAGAAATTATAATTTGATGCACACTTTAATATATATAATAGAGGGCGCCACATATGCCACATAGGTGGCATACATTTACACTTAACTTTTTTGTTCTTTAAGCTAACGATATTCTTGATAAAAAATATTAAAGATACATTATTTTAACAAAAAAAGGTATACTTGTTAATAACTTCAAAACTTAACAGTTTTCGAAATAATCGCATTTTACAAATCAACTGCATACTTCTGATTTAACGCAATTACTCCAGGCAATGAAAGAAAAATAGATAAAAACATCAATACTTCTGAATTTTGTTATTAAATACCTTTAATAAAGTTAATATTTAACGAATTATTAAATAAAATAAATATATCAGCAGAATAATTACTAATAGAATTTGATAAAATAACAGAATAATTGGATTTTACATAAAACATTTTACGTTTTGTATTAAATTAAAGTCATAATTAAAACATTTTATTTACAAACAAATTAAAAAATATTTAAACTAAATAAGTAAGTGTAAGAGTAAGTGTTCGATATGTCCACCATTTTCTTTAATTCATTTGTCAATACATTCCATAAAATATCGTCTCATATTAAATAGCATCATTGGTTCTAAAGAAACTACTGCAGAATTTATTATAGTTGTTTTAAGTATAATAAGTAATTTTTTGAAATTTATATGAATTAAATAATTATTATTATCTTACCACAATAATATGACTACAACGAACAATGCAACGTTCAGGAAAGTGTGTTTAAATACTGTCTCACTCCGCTTTCTCTGTAATGTAATGGTGTACCATCTTGTAGAAACCACATATTTCGCATTAGGTTTGATAACAATTCTTCCAATAAATCAATAAAATCATTTTATAAAAAATGTAAAGAAATCTCACCATTTAATTTGAAAGGTAATTTTCATATCTGTAAAATATCATTCAAAATTTATATCTAAACTGCATGTCCTATGGTTTGGAACCACTGATAATTATTTTTCTCGGATATGCGAGTTACCTTGCATTTTCAATGTCGAGATTTATTTACATTTTTTATAAAATGATTTTATTGATTTATTGGAAGAATTGTTATCAAACTTAAGGCGAAATATGTGGTTTCTACAAGATGGTACACCATTACATTACAGAGAAAGCGGAGTGAGACAGTATTTGAATACACGTTCCTGAACGTTGGATTGTTCGTGGTAGTCATATTCTTGTGGTAAGATAATAATAATTATTTAATTCATGAAAATTTCAAAAAATTACTTATTACTACACTTAAAACAACTATAATAAATACTGCAGCAGGTTCTTTAGAACCAATAATGCTATTTAATATGAGACGATATTTTATGGAATGTATTGACAAATAAATTAAAGAAAATGGTGGACATGTCGAACACTTACTTTGACAAAAAGTTTAATGTTATTTAGTTTAACTGTTTTTTAATTTGGTTTGTAAATAAAATGTTTTGATTATGACTTTAATTTAATACAAAACGTAAAATGTTTTATGTAAAATCCAATTATTCTGTTATTTTATCAAATCCTATTATTAATTATTATCCTGCTGATATATTTATTTTATTTAATATTTCATTAACTATTGACTTTATTAAAGGTATTTTATAACAAAATTCAAAAGTATTGATGTTTTAGTACTGAATACCGTTAACTTAAAGAACAAAAAAGTTAAGGGGAGAGTCTCATGCGATTAAAAAAAAAGACACATTTTAAAATTAAAGCAGAAAAAAAAAACTATAATATTTATTAACATCATTTCTTTTGGAGATGATTAAGTAAGTCTTGAAATACATAAAAAAAATTTTAATAGCGATTTTAACTTCATTGGTGTCCTGTAGATGGCGTGTAGTAAAAAGTGCGTTTTTGGTGGTAAGACACTTTGTGGGTCACCTATAACAGATATTCAAAAAATTCAAAATGGGTTGTATTCGTGAGACTCAAAACTAGACGATAAACCTTTAAAATATGCAAATTGTATTATTTTAAAGAGTTTATACAAGTTTTTTCAAAAAAGTCGAAAAATCGCTATGTTTTTGGGTGGATTTACACATATATAATAAAAGGGGGGGTGGTTTTTAAATATTTTAAAGGTTTATCATCTAGTCTTTTGTATATACATTCGAAAAATTTTTGGTTTTTTAAAATCCGTTAAGAAGGTTCGGAGCAAAGGGTCTGACCAGTTTGAAAATGTTACTTTTGAGAAAAAAGCATTTAAAGTTTTTTTTACATAATTTTCGTGAATTAAAGGCTGATAACTTTATACTTACGTTTAATCGGCCATTCCTGGTGAATATTGAGGTCCCTTGTCATCCAACAGTTGTTGTAAATGGCTTTGTAAAGCTTTTTTCTTTTTGATTTGATGTTTTATAATTAATTCATTAGTTCGACTGGAGTCTCAATTCACGCCGCGATGCTGACAGTGTAAGTGTAAAAACGGAACACACCTAGATCGCATGTCAATTTAACGAAAACGTATCTACTTATTTATAAATGTAGATATGAAAATATTTTATAACTAAAAAAATGGTGATGTTTTATTGCCAAAACGGCGTGAAAAAAAGTTGATTTCTAAAATTAAAAATAATAAGGAATTTTAAAAATAAAATAATTATATTACACTCTTTTTAATTTGAAATTATAAACAATATTTGGAATAATAAATGTATTTAAGTATAAATTTTATAACTTAAATAATACCTAATGAACACAAACAAAATTGATGTTAATAAAACATTATTTATTATCTGCACAAAACCGGACTTTCAGAAAAAATCGGTAGACAAAGCAACACTGTCGGTATGCCATATACGCTACTACAAACCGCTGAGGAGAAGTAATAGTAATCCAGTGGAACAAATAAATTAGTTATAAAACATCGCGACGTTATAAAGAAATTTACACTGGTTAATTGTAACGCAGAGAATCTTAGTATTTGTAAAAAATCCTATGTTCCGGATTTTAAATTCCAAATGTGTATAGTAACTGCCAAACGTTATACAGATATACATACTATATAAAAATAAATCACTAATACATACCCAACGTATATACAACATATATACAAAAGCAAGTACAGCTGGAGCCTCGCGCTCGCCGCGCGGAGAGAAACCGGTTTTCATACGTGCGTATCTGACGTTAATAAAATAACTATAACGTATATTCTACTGGGAATTTCTTTTTAAAATTTTAGGAGGGAGTTTTTGAATGTAGATGGAAGCGATTTATGTAAAAAAATTTTTTTTGATTTTTTGAAAGTTTCGCATGAGACTGTCCCCTTAAGTGTAAATGTATGCCACCTATGTGACATATGTGGCGCCCCCTATTAGATATATTAAATTATGCATCAAATTAAAATTTCTGATATTCAGTAGTACCCAGCTGTAAATTTTTATATATAAATGTGTACAAACATGAAAGTTATAGCCAAAAATAAAATTTTAAATTTCCACTTTAACACCCTGTATCTTTTTTCTCAGCAACATTTTATTAAGGCATATTAGGTCCAATAGCCATATTTTGGCCCAAATAACCTGTCCGTAGTCTATGTCCCAATAGATATGACTCACCCTGTATATTTAACCTTTATAGGGAATTTTTAAATAAAATTTTTGAGACTTATGGTACTGCAGTCACAGCCGACTACAATAAATTCAACTTTCGTGTTGATTTAAAACTACCTATAATAATTACTATTTTTGTTTGGAGTAAGCCACAGTTTAAGTTTAAACTAGAAACAGTTTTGACGTTGCGGTTTCAATTTTCGGAAATCGGAAAACTTATATTGACAACTTACAAATCTATTATACAGTATAATATGTACTATCTATACTATTTAAAGTAGAAGAAATTTAAAAAAGACGTTGCTAATACTGTGAAGTTGCGTTGCTACAAATGCCTTTGTTGTAAAAAAGTTCATTTGATTACATAAAATCAACTTTAACTATAGAATACCCGTCAGAAAAAATCAAAGCATGTGATTTGTCAAACAACCACATGCAATGATGACAGTAAAATTCTCCTGTTAGTTATTCCATAGTAAATCATAAGGAAAAATCAGGTAAAAATCCCATGATACTATCCCGACACGGAATAAGCTATGATTTGATTTGTATGTTATTTAAAAACATAAATGGGGAGCATACATGCAAAAACTGATAAATCCATTTTTTTTTAATTTCTTAACCTGAATATGGATTTATATCAATTTAGTAGCCATCTAAGAAACAAAGAAGTATACTTCTTTTCCTATGGTAGTACTTTGTAAATTAAAAACGAGAAAACTGTGTTACCTTAAACATGTTGTCGTTTATAACGGGGAAATAATTAAGAGGTTACGTGATAGTAATTATAAATTACGTATTAAGCAGTTCTTTAACATACTTGTATTCAGTTTTAATAATGAAAGCAAGTATGTTGGAAATTAGTATATGAAATAGGAAAAAAAGAAAAGTAAACCCAAATTGCAAAAACAAAGGTTTGAATAAACAAATTTATGTTTGAAAACAAATTTGAAAAAACAAATTGCAACAATAGCATTGTTGAAAGTGACATTCGAGCCGTTTGAAATAAAATTTATGAAATTAATGATAAGTCGAAATAGGATATCAAATTGTGTCATTACATGTCAGTAGCTCTAATTGAAAGGAAAAGATCAACAACAAAACGAGCAGTCAAGGGGTGTACCTTTTCTGTACACTACTTCTTGTCGAAAAGAGTTAACAAGAAAACAATTTTAGGTATGTCAGGCTTTTTTCTTGAAACGTGTAAATAATAAAAAAGATCTATAGACTACGTTGCTAAAACATTGTCAGACGGAAATATCCCAAAAAAAAATCGGGGTGGAGATCACGTGTTACAAAATCTGTTGTCAAAAAGAATAAAATAAGAGAGTTTATTGGTAAACTACAAGAAAGATGAAGTCATTATAATAGAAAAAAAGAAAGACGAATTTATTTGGCCGCTGATTTAAGCATAAAAAAATTACATGCCATGTACCTTACTCAATGCGACCCTAAACATAATGTAAACTTTTCGATGTTTAGAAGGATATTCGTTAATGATTTCAACATTGGGTTTTCTACTTCAGCATCAGATGTATATGCACAATCTATTAGACTTAAATTCAAAATTATAACGGAAATTACCAGGGTAGAGAAAAGAGAGTTTTGTACTGAATTGAGTATCCTCCAAAAGAAGACTAATGCTAATGAAAATCTGCTAAAACAACTGCTGAAAATTCCATTACATTCTTCTTTGATACACAGCAAGTTCAACCTTTGCCAAAAACACATATTAATGATGCGTTGTATGCACAGCAGATAAGCATGTATGTTTTTCGCGGCGTTAATAGTATTCCAAACATCCAACTTTTTTTACATGGAATGAAGATTGGGCAGGTAGGGGATCAATTAAAATAGGTTCTGCACTTGTAAATTATTTGAATTCTTAAAAGTACAATAATATTACGACACTTTGCTTTTGTGATGGATGCAGTGGACAATACAAAAACTCCCATATTATTCATTCGCTGTTCTTCTGGCTTAGATTTAAAGCTCCAGTTCAAGTAAAAGAAATATTTTTGTATTTCCAGTTAGGGTCTATTTGTATTTTCCAGTAGACAGGGTATTTGGGCGAGTAGAAACTTTTTTAAAAAGAGTCACAATTCTCTTTAGAGAGAAATATGAAGAAATTTACAAACAAATTGGAGTTGTTAAAAAGGGAAGCACTGATTGGAGACTGTTTATTATGAAAGACCTTGACTTGAAACGTTGACTTGAAAAAAGTGAAAGTGTTAGCTGATACAAAGAATATTGTAATAAAAAAATTTAACAATGGCAAATTAATATAATTACAATCATTTTAAAACTACTATTTCACCAGTGGGTTGGAAAATTTTGAAAAACCGTTGAAACCAAAATTTTCCGATATTGAGTTGACCATCTCAGAAAAAGAATTGACTTGGGGTATCCCCGAATAGAAAAAATCCCTTAAACACTTATTAAATCAATAATACGATAAAGATTGGGAGACATTACAAGAACTTGACTGGTGCCGGGAATTGCTTAATGGCAAATGTTGAAATAAAAAGGATGAGGGGGAAGAGTAAGGGGACACATGTGACTGCCTGGAAACGTAGCCAACAATTCAAATTTGATTATACTTTGTTTAAATTGTTAACTTGTTATAATAAAAATAGTTTTTTACTTTCTAGCTTATTTATTTTCTTTTATTGGCAACAAAATATGATGCTCTTGCAACGATCTTTCAGGCAAAAACCGATAAATTTCTGTTTTCAAGCAAAACCCGGTAAATTAAAAAAAATCAAAAATAAAAACAGTAAAAAAAGATAATACACATATTAAAATTTTAGAACTTTATAACATAACTTCTACTATTTATTTCCAATATGATGTTCCTTTAAATTGTAATGGGATTTTGCTCTACAAGTTTTTGGCTTTTATCTCAAAATTGGAAAAAGTGGATCTATCCATCCTCATAATGATGTATCATCGAAACTTTATTGACTAAGTATTAGTGGTATTTTTTTTTATTGATATTTAATAAGAGTAACCAGATCCTAATGCATTCTGTAGCAAAATCAATTGAAAGGGTTAGAAGCAAAACCGCCTAAGTAGCAAAATACACATTTTGAGAAATAAAGCATCAAAGTTTTTGCTCTTTTAAAAATTCTGGATGTTCAAAATTAAAAATTTTAAAGTATTAAACAATTCAAAATAAGTGTAAAATTTTAAAGAAACTTCCGGTGAGAAATTATTTTAGTTTTTTTTACCTCTTTCGACAAAAAAATGCACTTAGGTTGTTTTACCTTTAAGCAAAAATGGATTTATAATACACAAAAAGAACTAAACAAAAGCTTAATTTTCAATTAATATTTATTTTTTCTTAAAAAAAATACAAATTTTACTTTTTTATAACACCAGAGTTACTCATAATCTGAGAAAAACCTATGTAGTCGTCTTGTTCGACGTTGGCATCTTCTCTGGAAGACTTAACAGCAGTGCTTCCTTTTTTCATTGTGTTTTTTTTGCTGCTTTGACTCCTGCAGCAAATCATTATAAAGGTATTTCGTATTTAGGTTTTGATTATAACAGTAATGACTCCTATTACGTAGTAATGATCTGATATATTCAATCATTATTTTTCTTGCGTTCTCTGATACTTTGTTGGTTGGGACATATTTTCTTCTTTTATCAGGCTGCACAAAATTGTTTTTGTTAACTTTTTTACACATAACCTTAAAGAGACTGTCTCTGATATCAAAAGTTTTAAGGAAAAAGTCTGCATACACGGCGGTCAAGAAGTTTAATTTCTGTACTGTAATTTTTTTTGCTATTAGCCAGTTTTTTTTAGGTTCAGTTTTTCTGATATATGAAGCTAAAAAAGCTGTTTGCAGGTTGGTAAATTGTCCAACTTAGAGAAGAGTCGTTTACTTTCAATGTCGTTAAATATTCCACATTGGTACCTACACGTATGCATATATTCCTGGACACATTTCTTTCTCTTCAATTTTTCTCTGCTTTCATATTCTTGGCTAGCAAGTCCCTTATTTGTGATTTTATTCCTCTTTCATGCATGTATGTTACGCTTCCTTTTTCGGTAAATTTTAGGAATTACTGAAAAGGAAAAATATGCTAAACCCTTAAGTTGAACTTAACTTCGAAATTTCTAAAAGTACATAACTGTAAGGTAGGTACTAAATTTACCGGTATTTACAAGTTTAATATTTACATAATAAATTAATTTTTGATAGGGATATTACACTTAAATTAAAACTAACAAGCTAAAACACACACTTTTACTACTCAAATATTATACTTCACATGTGTGCTTATAGTTGCTTCCTCGGCAGATATTATAGAATTATCGCTGTCGTTATCTTCTTGATATTCACTCGGAATAAAATCAGATTCTCCATCTGTAGCGTATGGATCACTATCTGACTCTAAAAATAATATCAAAACTCAAAAAACATGATCCAAATATTATAATGACAAAATATATCATTTCTGCAAACAATAGTATCACTTGAAACACTGCTGTTAATCTACTAAAGAAGTATAACCTACACGCCATAAACAAATCCAAACCGTTGAGTGGAACCCAAACAACATAAGTAATAAAAATATATTTATATCCAGCCGCTCGTTTGGAGGTAAAACAGCCTAGGTGCGCTAAGGCGATTTCTGCTCTTAACGATTGGTGAATTTCATTTTGGTTGTTTTTTCTATTCATCAAAAGATGGCGATAAAGTAGGGTTAGAGCGTAGTCGATTTTACTACCAAACAATATAAGATATTCAGAACGTGAAACATCACTAAAGTCGTTTTGGTGAAAATTGGACTTAGGCGGTTTTACTTCTAACCCCTTCAATTGGCCTTATTAAGCAAAATTAGAGCCGCTTCTTTGTTTTTATTCTTTTTCCATATGTTTTCTCGTAGATTGCTACCCATAATCGTACATTTGAAATTTTGAAAAACAGAGATTCTCTATTTGATATTTGCAATGTTGCCTAATTTGCCGTTTTTTTTATATTATTAGTAACTTTGGTTTTTCAAATTCATCACCCTGTATATTCAGTAATTATTGGAATCTCCTATTCAATACAAGTTCAACCATATGTAACACTATAATTTTATGTAGTCTGGAAGGTCTGAAATACATAAAACAGCGGAAAATATGACATGTAGATTTTAATAAATTTTAATACTTAAATGTAGAATGCTGTAATTTTGTCAGATGTTTATCATTTACATTATTAACTAAAACTGACAGTAGTTATGTTTTAAGATAAATTGCTTCTCTAAAATGGCTTTTAATAAAAAAGAAAAAATTACTATTCTAATGATGAGAGACTACGGTGACAAAAAAAGATCATATTGTAAAGTAGCCAACTTCTTCAATGATACTTTCCCAAAACGTTCTTTATTCATAAGGCGACGGTACAAAAAACTGTAAAGCGATTTAGGAAATCTAGAGAAGTAAAAGATAGACACCGATCAGGTAGACAAAAAAAAAGATATGAATGACAACAGAACTTTAGATATAATACAAAGTTTTTTGAAGATCCACATAAATCCTCTAGCAAGGTTGCGCCAGTACATGATGTAGGTCATTCTTCAGTCTTACGTATATTACGTAAGAATAAATTTAAACCATACAATATAAACTTATTGCAATAATTTTATGAAGATGATTTTGATCGTAGTTTCCAGTTTACTGAGGTAATGATGGATAAAGGTAAAAAAGATAAAAATTTTGTTAACAGAAAATGTTTTTCCGATAAAACAACCTTTACACTGTGCATATGTATGGTCAGGTATAGTAGGTACTCAGTTAATTGGGATATTTTTTATCGAAGGAAATTTAACGTTAGATAGTTTTAATATCTTTCTTAGAAATGAAATTGTACCTACACTGAGAAGCTTGTTTGGGACCACTTTTAATCAGATATGGTTTCAGCAAGATAGAACTCCAGCTCAGTTTGGTGTAAATTTTCGACGTTTTTAGATGAAATATTTTCCCAACGACTAGATAAAATCATAAGTGTTACATATGGTTGAACTTGTATTAAATAGGAGATTTCAATAATGACTGAATATAGAGGGTAATGAATTTTAAATACCAAAGTTAATAATAATATAAGAGTAACGGCAAATCTGACAACATTGTGCAGGTATCAAATATGGAATCTCCGTATCCCATATTAGTTGTAACTTAAATTTTGTATAATAATGACTAGCAATCTACGAGATAATTGGCCGTTTCCAGACTTTTGGGTCACTAGGCATCCAACTTTTTCAACATAATCCATAGCCTACACATACCATTATTAGGTTATATTATATTCCAACCTACTGCAAACAATTTTCTTAAAAGTTATGAAGTCTTGCAATCTGAGATCAGTTTTAGTTGATTACTCCAAACATAATTATGTTGAGTATCTATCTATTCGTATATTATACATTTAAATAATTTCTTAAAATGTTACCGTAAATTTAAAACAAATAAAAATGTTTTAAAATTTATTTACTCTTTAGATACATATTACATTTTTAAGATTTTTCTGGTGTTACTTTTATAAGCTTCGCCCTTTGATCTAAAACAAATAACAAACTGTAAAAATATAGAACTTTTAGCCTCTATTTTCTTAAAGCAATATTGATTTACATTATAGCAATTTATCGGTCTGTCAAACACTTAACATTTCTCGAAGGCGAGCTCAGTAATCAGAGTGGTAATTAGTAGAAACACAAAGATGTGGTAAGTTTTAGTTATATTTATTTTAAAGTAGATACCTATTTACTTATTTTTATATAAGTACATAATTTTCTTGTAACAAGATTAAGGTGTGCGTACAGCGGTTTACACCTTAATATCAAAAATTATTCTAGTGCTCTAAAGCCTACAAAAATGAAGGCAATGATTAAATTCCAAAAATACTTCGACCCTCCCAACGGAAACTGTCATAATTCTTTTTTTTTTTTGCTTATTACCATAAATAGATTTCATGATACCGAAATTTCTTCCAGAGTATACTATATACATTAATGTAAATGTAGTATCTCAATGCTCTCTGTACTTTACCGTAAAGAAAGTAGTATTATGGAGTTACTATAGTATTCGCTGTAGATTTGTGATAACGGACAAAAAAACCGGCTTTACGTTTCAGGCGAATCAAATTATAGGTTATGTTAAAAGTCGTTTTACATTCGATGGAGTACTAAAGAGAACCTTTTTTATTGTTATAATAATTTATAATAATGTCGTAAAGAACTAGACGAATTGTGGGATTACTTGTTAATAATAATACACAAATAGCATCAGGTAACTTGCTGTCAGTATATTTGTATAAATATCTGCTTAACAATTAAATGTTCTACATAGTTTCTTTCTACAAACGTTCTACAAACGTTTTTCTTTTCATTAAAATGTTTTTTTACACAACGAAAATGTACGTAACTACGACAATTATATCATTGATATGGATACCAATATATTTTCTTTTAATTATTCCGATGATGATTCAAACTATGTTCCCTCAGAATCAGAAGCCAAAAACGAAAATTTGAATCTATCTTATAACAAAAAAAGTAATGTGTCATTGGACCCACTATCATAAGAACATAAGAACCGCAAAGATAGGTTTACACCTTCAAAGAAGATGAAGGTTGTTTGCAAGGATAGTTGCAGATATAAATGTAATAGCATAATAAATTTTGAACCAAGAAAAGTAATTTTTGACGAATTTTGGAAACTTGGAGATTATACCAGGCAGTGGGATTTTCTTACGTGACACGACAAGGTAAAACGCAAATCACTGTGAACAATTATAGGAAAAATTGCATAATTGGCCTCTATAACTACGCTCTTCGTGTCATCCCTAGATTAAGAAGTATAACCCATAAATTTTTAATAATAAAACACAAAATGAGGGAGACGCCATTTACTCAATAATTAAAAAAAAAAGTAAAAAAGTCCCTAGTGAGAGGCCCCATTTATATTTCAGTACAGTACGCACAAATTATCAAAGATTCAAAATAGAGTTCTCCTTTTTCTGACATAACTGAGTTGTGTCACAAAGATTTTTACAATTTCCATTCTCTTACCAATCTACTAGGAAACAATTTTACCACTAATACTCAGAAATTTACAATTCACTTCACTGACATCAAAATAATTAAAGTTACAAAGTCTAACTTAGATTCATTTCAGTACAAAACTTCTTATAAAGAAGATGAAGGTTTTGGTACTATCCAATTTAAGCATTCAGATAGGCAGTCAAGGAACAGCGATTCTATCCCACAGGTCCGTTTGACTCCAGCTTACCGTAAAAAGCCCACAATTTCAGAAAAAAAGAAAAAGGAGCTGATGAAATTATTTAACAAACATGTAATTCCACAAATTTATTTTAATTTTTTTGATAGTTTTTAACTTCATTTATTTATTTAAATTTATTTAAATTTATTTTAATATTTGTTTCTGATGTTTGTTTTATTATCTTAAGAGTAAAATTTATGTTTTATTTAAGTTTTGTGATTTTGTCCTTATTAAGTTTGATTTGTTACTCTTCTTTATGGTCTGGAAGCTTGGACACTAAAACAAGTTCATCTGACTAAGTTGGCCGCCTTTGAATTTTGGTGTTACAAAAGAATCCTACGAATATCATGGATTCAAAGAATGTTAAACATGGAAGTAACTAGAAGGATTGAAAATGAGGCGGAAATAATATTAATTATTAAAAGACGAAAACTTGAGTACTTGAGTACAAAGAACTGATTCGACCATGGTTTGCCCATTAAATCTTCATCCTCTTATACTATATAGGGGTTCAAATAACCATCCATTTTAATTGCTCTTAACAAACACTCTAAACTTGTTCTTAGTTCTATAAGAAGTCGAGTCAATTGATATTAACTTGACGTGTCTTCTATAATGGCCGTGTAGGTCCTTGATTTAAAATTATTAATTTGTTGTTCAGTTAGCGGTAATACATTACTGCTCTCCATTCATTTTCTTCTTGTACGTTATTTTTCTTTAAGACAATAAAAAATTTACCAGTGTTGCATACATAGGTTTCTTCTTGCATATAGGTATACCGGCGTAATAGGTATGCATTCTATAAAAAAATATTGCATAATCTTTATATATTGGTTGTCAACTTAGCCGCAAAATTCATATCGTACTTACCTGAAGATTTTGAAACTATTGCTATAAGTCTCAAAAAAGGATACTCGAAACAAAGAGAAAACGGCACTGCCAAAGACGTAATTAAAAATATATCGGCACAGGTATTATAAACCTAAAAACAATACTTTATTTACTGTAAATCTGTAAAAAAGTCAAACTTATAAATATTCTGTATTTCTTTTACATACCATGAAGAAGTTAGAGAAGTATTGTGGTGTTTTTCTAGAAGCTTGCATTGCTGCTTGAAATCCATAGTGCAACAGAAAAATGCAGTATGCCAATCTTCCAAGTACTTTAAATACGGGATTTGCGAGAATAGTGTTGATAATACCTTAAATTAAGAGTGGTAAGGGTATTAATTAAATCATAAAATTATATTCATATTATGTTATATGATAATATCTAAAATAAAAAGATGATTATACGCACTAAAATAAATCTATACAAAGGTAATACTACACACTCACAAAGATAATACTGTAAGTAGTTATTTAGATCGATTTTTCAAGAAGTGTGAAAGTATTTTACAAGACGTTACAAAGGTCGTCGGAAAACGCAAAACGCGGATAACAATGATTACTGCATGCAAATGTGAATACAAAATTATGACATAATAAAGAATAGAGCTAAAAAATTTGACTACCGGCATTGAATTAGATGGTACGATGGAACTTAGTAATGAGGGGAATTAATTCTCGATAAACTCGTTTTTCGGTAAATCAAACTACAAAATAAACATGGATTTGTCTCAATGGTCATAAACCGATATTTACTGCATAATTTCAACAATAGTGTATAATTGCATGCAAATATATGTTATATCCATTGTACCAACGAATGTTCTTTATCACACGATTCCCAGGGTATCAGGTTTCCACTTCCAACAACCTGAGCCGATAAGGATCCTTGCACATGCAGAACCAGCAGTGTCAGCGGGACCCAAGCTTTTTGCACTTTCCCACTGAGTCAGCAATTACAAATATTATAAAACCAGTTTATAGTTCATTACATTTAAGTATTTGTAACACGTAAATTAGCTAACAGTATTTTTGTAATAAATTAATTTTTTTAAAAGTCAAACAAGTGTTTCGTGATATAAAAAGTAGCGCAGTCGCAGTAGGATCTGGAAACGTTGGCAGAACAAGGAAGAACTTAAGTGACAACGGTGGATTCCAATCCTTTAATCATAAAAAGAACCAGTAACCTCCAAAAAGAAATGGTGTCCTAACTTTGCAGAAATCTACAAAAGGAACACCAAGTTAAGCCCCTGGTGGATGAGCTGTCGAGAACAAGACGATTGATGTTTTTGGAACTAATGTAAGTTGAATATTGAATCATCTCGAATTTAGTTTTTGTTTTATACCATTTATTACCATATACTGTTCGATATTCCAATATTAAATATCCTTTTAATTAATAATTTTATGCCGATTTTTTTTTTTTTTTTTTTATTAAATTTGCAAATTTACAATCTGCTATTACAAGCTATTAGTAAATGTGATTATTGCAAATACATGAGAGGAGAAATTATCCATTGATAACACTCCCAATACTAACACTAACAAATTAAATTAATGTATGATTATAATTTAAAACTAAAATTGAGATGAAAAGTGAAATTAAAATTGAAATTAGTGTATAAAGTCTGTTGGCCACTGTCTCTTCAATCTTCGTCTGACTTCTGGTTGGAGGTGTAGTTGTCTTGCTTCCTCGTTGGGGTGGGTTGGCAGATGTTCTAAATAATTTCTTGTTAATCTGCTGATTTCGTCTTCAACGAACGGTATACCAGAGTCATCATGCAGAGTTTTGTTACTGACGTACCACGGCGCGTTGAAAATCATTCTGAGTATTTTGGATTGAACTCTCTGAATGATTTTGGTATTAGAAGGCTTTGCACAGCCCCATAGTTGCACTCCATATGTCCATATAGGCTTTATTATGCACTTATACAATAGAAGTTTATTATCTGTTGATAACTGTGATTTTCGGCCGATTAGCCAATTCATTTGACGTATTTTCATGTTGATTTGGATCTTTTTGGCCAAGATGTGTGCTTTCCAAGTGAGTTTTTGATCAAGTGTCATTCCCAGGTATTTGACTTCTGTTTTTACTGGTAGTAGTATATTGTTCAGTCTGATTCTCGGACATATGATGTTCCTATTGGTGAATGTAATTTGATTAGACTTATTATGGTTAACTTTGATTTTCCATCTATTCATCCAGTCTTGTACTAGGTTCAGGTGTATTTGAAGGTTTCCGGATGCTACTTGGGGGTCATCATCGATGGATATTATGGCGGTGTCATCTGCGAACATGGCTACTGTGGTCGTATTTGTTGTTGGGATATCAGCAGTGTATATGAGGTACAGGAGGGGACCCAGGACACTTCCTTGAGGGACACCGGATTTTATGGGATAGTAATGAGAGGTTTCTGTAAGGAATTTGACTTGAAAGTAACGTTCTGTGAGGTATGATTTTAAAAGAAGATAGTGAGGGGTGGGAAAGGATGACTTAAGTTTATATAGGAGGCCGTCATGCCAAACACGGTCGAAGGCTTGTTCTATATCCAGGAAGGCAGCAGTGCAAATTTTTTTCTCTTCGAGGCTTACATTAATGTTTTTTACAATCCTATGGCACTGTTGTAGAGTTGAATGGGCTTCGCGGAAACCAAACTGGTGGTTTGGGATCACTGAATTAATTTCGATGTCTTCTGAGATTCTTTGGAGCAGAAGTCTTTCAAAGATTTTTGACATTATTGGAAGTAAGCTGATTGGTCTATATGAAGTAATATTATTTGGTGGTTTATTTGGTTTACTTATCATAATTATTTGTGCAAACTTCCAATTAATCGGGTAGTAGGCTAATCTTATGATACTATTATATATCATTGTTAGTAGGACAATTGCTTTTCTCGGTAATTTTTTTAATATTAGCCCGGTGATCATATCGAAGCCTGGTGCTTTGTAGTTATTGCATCTAGAAATTTGTTCTTTTACATTATTAGGAGTAAAGAATTTGATTGGTAGCATCATTGGGCATGGAGTGTCTAAAAAGTTTTTAACTTGTTCTTCGTCATTATGGTTATTAAGTTCAGGTGCACCAAAAACGTGTGAGAGATGTGCAGCAAAGATTGATGCCTTTTCTTGTTCAGTTTTTCCCCAGCTTCCATCGTCTTTCCTTAGAGGTGGTATGTGTTGTGTAGGCCTCTTGAATGATTTCGTTGCTTTCCAGATGCTGTGGTCTTCTTTTGATAGGCTGTCGATGAATAGTTCAAATGTATCATTCCTCGCGTCTTGTAGAGCAGTTTTAAGTTGCCGTGTTAGTCTATTGTATTCATTTTTGTCTATAGGATTGCGACTTCTTTGCCATATGCGCCTAGCTCTTCTTTTTTGTGCTACTCCTCCTCCTCAGTCGTTTCCTCATTGCTGAGTGTCGTGATTCCCTATAATACGAGCCACTATCTCTTTCCATCGGCTTCTGTCCTGAGCTTCCCTCATGGATTCTGAAAATGTTTTTCCACTGGCTTTCTGTACCTGATCCGTCCATCGAATAGGTGAGCGACCTCTACTTCTGCGCCCTTCAACGTTTCCCGAAATTATAAGTCTCTCAAGATTATCATCACTTCTTCTTGCAATATGGCCGAAAAATTTTAAGACGGTGGAGAGGCAAATAGACGAGAGTCGAGTCTGAATATTAAGCTCTTGGAGGATTGAGTGATTTGTTCTGTGTTCCGTCCATGAGATCCGAAGCATTCTTCTCCAGCACCACATTTCAAAAGCGTCAATCCTTTTTCTGTCGTCCGATTTGATTGTCCATGTTTCGGATCCGTAACTAAATATGGGAAAAATTAATGCACGTACTAATCTTATTTTGGTGTTCTTCGACAAGGCGCGATCTTTCCAGATTTTTGATAATCGACTCATAGCGTTTTTAGCCATGCCTATTCTCCTACGTATTTCTGTTTCACAAGATCCTGTATTATTGATGTAGGATCCTAGATAATTGAACTCGTTAACCACTTCAAACTGGTCCAAGGCTCCTGTTGTCTGAAGTGAATTTGAATAGTCTACTATCATAATTTTTGTTTTTTGTTTATTGATCTTGAGACCACATCTATTGCTTTCGACTTCCACTAGCTGCAGCAGGCTGGACATTTCTTCTTCGGATGCAGTTATTAATGTTGTATCATCTGCATATCTGAGATTTGAGATCTTTTTTCCTGCTATAGAAATACCGCCATTCCATTTGTCGAGTGCTTTTCTCATTATATATTCCCCATAGAAATTAAAAAGACTTGGAGATAGAATACATCCTTGTCGGACTCCTCTGCCTATTTTAAAAGGATCGGACTTATGATTTTCATACTTAATTACATACTACATTACATAATTCATTTTGTGCTACAAGACGTTTTATATACACGGGTATATTGGTGTCACTTGGTTCTTTGTCATTCTGGGGGGGTGTAGCTATTTCTGCGGCTGCATGTATAGTTTGGGTGAGAATAAGCACAGCGTTATCGATATCGTCTGGTTGCTTTAATCTTATATTTAAATTTAAATTTTCATTTATGTAAGACTCGAATACATTCCAGTTGGTCTTTAATGTTGTTAACTTAGGGATATGCGGACGTTTTATAATTTGCGTAGATAGTGTTACAATTATGGGAGTATGGTCGGTGGACAGATCCCAGGATGGTTGTATGTCAAAATAATTTAAGGCCATGTTATGAAGGATAAAGAAGTCGAGTAGATCTGGGATTTTGTTTGGATCTGATGGCCAGTAGGTGGGTTGCCCTGTAGATAAGTAAGAGCTATTTGTATTAGCTATGGCTTGCCTAAGATTTCTTCCCTTTGTCGTACATAGTCTCGACCCCCAGTCTGTATGCTTGGCATTCCAGTCACCTCCAATCAAGAATTTGTTTGATAGCTGTTTAAAGAAGTCTTCATATTCTGCTGTGGAGATATTATGCCTTGGAGGGCTGTACATTGCCGCTATGTTAAAAGATTGTGGTTGAGAACTGATACAGATTACTGCAGCTTGTATTTTTTCTGTCTGATACATTGTTTCCTCATAGTGTGGTATGGTGTTACGTATAATAATAGCAGCGCCACCGTGTGCTGTTCCATCAGGATGGTTGGTGTTGTAAATAGAGTAATGAGGGATCTTGAACATCGTTCTGTCAGTGAAATGGGTTTCCGATATGAGTAGAACATCAATTTTGTTATGTTCAAGAAAGTTAGTAACTTCTGTGTTATGGTTGCCTAGGCCGTTGGCATTCCATTGTGCAATTCGTAGTGACTTAAGTTCCATTACTGAGTTTATTTATTACTGTGGAAAGCATGTTTAAGATCACGCTATTTTGATTTATTAGTTGTGAAAACATAGATTTGAATTCGTTAAGGAAACTCTTCATCATCTCTCCAATGTCATTGTGTGTATTGCTTCCATGTGTTCCACTTGTTACTTGAGCGTAAGTTGCTTGATTTTGGTTGTATGAGTTCGTATTATTATGGACATTATTTACATTCGTTCCACCTGTTGCTTGTGTGTAAGTCGCGTTATTTTGATTGCTTAAGTTCGGATTATTCTGTACTGTATTTCTGTTATATGGCAGTTGATTGTTCGCTGGAGTGTGCGATGATATTCCTCTTGCTCTGTTTCTACTGCTAATTAACTCTTTATATACTAGGCATCCTTTGTAATTTGCAGTGTGTGCTCCATTGCAGAGAGCGCATATGGCAGGTGTGTCCCTAGGTTTTTTACAATCGGCTGACATATGGTTGCCTCCACATTTGACACAGTGATAAGGTCTATTACAGTATGTCTTAGAGTGTCCATACAATTGGCATCTGGTACACTGGACAATATTATTCTTTTTATACGGTGGCTCAATAACTATTTTCGCGTTGTTTATAAATTGAATTTCATATATTTTTTTATTATTTTGATTAGGTTCTATATCGACGTAGAACATCATTAGAGGGTCCTTACTTACTCTGTGTTTTATATTTACAATATTGCGTACTAAATGCCCATGTTTTTCTATTTCACTTTTTATTATATTAATGGGTACTGTATGATGTAGATTACGAATTACAACTCTGTATGCTCTATCCTCTTTCATCTGGTACGTATGATGCACAATTTTTTTGCTGTTTAAATGTCTTACTAGTTTTCGGTATGTTTCAGAGTCCCGGGAATTTATTTTTATTGTGTTGTTTTTTAATGCTGTACAATAGAATGTCTCTGTTTTTGCTACTTCCGATAGATTATTAACCATTTTATTGTATTCAGTAACACCATATATAAAAATTGGTGGGGGTTTATTGGTTGCTGGAGGTTTGTTGGTATTTTCTGTACTGTTATTGTTGTCGTTTTCGTTTTCATTTTGTAGAATCTGAAATTTATTGCTGGTTACTACCGTGTCTTCGTTTTCTGTTGGTGTCGGAGGATTAATTTTACGTTTTTTGTTACTATGTTGTATAGTTTGCCATTCGTGGATGTCCGATGACTCAATGTCGCTGATTTCCTCTGAAGATTCTTCACTTTGTAATGTATGTGTCATCTCAATAAAATCATAAGCTTCATTTTGAGGTGTAGATAATGTGGGATTTATTGTAGGATTGTATTGACAGTTTGAGGAAGATTGTAATAGTACTTGGTTAGGAACATAATATATTGTTGTTGGTGGATTGTTTAAAATTTGTGCTGAATTTGGTTGTGAATTTTGTGCAAAAAGGACATTTGGGCATTCTGGTTGAATCTGTTGTTGCTGATATTGAGTATTTATAGGTTGACCATTAACAGTAGCAGTATAAAAAGGAACACTCACCGATAAATCTGGTGAAGCACTCATTTTAATTGTTAAAACTGTATATTTTAATTTTTAAATAGTTTATAAATAGTATATCCACTTGATACACGATAATGACGGTAAAAACGCGGCCGGAGCCCGTTTTTAATCACACTGTAAACTTTCGCCTAATTTGTATCGATGCGATGTTTGCAGGTCGAGAGTCAAATGAATACTGCATGCCGAATTTGAATATATTTTTTGATAATTACTTTAATAATTATAAACTTCTGGTGATTATTCTGCAAATCGTCAACTTTTTTAATTTTTATTTTATTTAACGATTACTTTTGTCGATTATTCTGCTAATCAGAGACTGTCTTAGGAAAATACGTTTTCGATATTTTGATTTATTATTTTGATATTTACATTTTGAATTTAATATTTTGATATTTATATTTTGATTTACTATTTGATATTTATTTAATTATTTAGTTAATTAATTCATAATCCTATATTTTTATTTCTATTTCGTTTATTCATTTATTAACCACCATGAATGATAACGGCAACATTTCTCGTCCCGCGTCTCGTAATGAGAACCAGCCTCAAATAGAACATTATAAATTATCTGAAATATTTTCTATCGTACCCGAATTTGAAAGCGATCAGATATTTTTACACACATTTTTAAATGCTTGTGATTATGCCTATGATATATCTACGCGCGATCAAAAACAACTATTAATAATTCACATAAAAAATAAATTACGCGGAAGAGCAGCACAACTTATAAGTTCAATAAATCCATTATCGTATCTAGAAATCAAACAGCTTCTTAGATCTTTGATACAAGACTTACAGGGTCTCAAACAGCTTCCGAATGAATCGGCTCTTACATTCCTTAATCGTGTCCAAGTCCTTAATGCAAAAATGCATGCTAATATACAAAAATCTAACCCCTCTGCTATAGAGAAACAATCCCAAATTGTATTAATCAAATCAATGGCGCTCAATACCTTATTGACTGGCCTCGATCCAAAAATCGTTAATATTATTCGTGCTAGTAATCCAAAAGACCTTCTTGAAGCTCAAGTCCGCATCAGACGAGAGTTAGAATTATCCTATTTCCAAATACAGAAAATTAATCAACGTAATCCTCCAAAACCGAATCAAAATAATCAACCCGTCAGAAGACCACACCTTTAACCACATAGATGAACATTTTGTGGACGTATGGGCCACTCGTACAATGAATGTCGTTCTCGACAAAATTCCCAACATAATTCGCAGAAATCCAACAACTGTTATAATTTTAACAATTCTCGAAATTTTATTAGCCATCAAAACTTTAATAAGACTCAAAACAATGGCTTTCAGAGACCAACTTTCGGTTCAAATAATAATTTCCAAAACAATAGACCCACTGACCTACAAAGAACTCGATTCACACCAAATCAAAATAATTCACAAATACGCCCTTATGTCATACATAAGAATCCTAATTTTTCGAACGATAGGCACAGAGCTGATTTCGTTAACTATGAACCTGAATATGATAATGACTTTACCATAGTTTGAAATGAAAGCTACCAATACGAATATTTTTCTGATAATAATTATTCACCTCCTGATTTTCACCATTCATTCGATCAATCAACCGATTTAATTGATAGCCAAGACTATCAGGATTTTCTCACAATCCCGAACCAGAACCACCCACAAGACAATGCCAGCTCAATAAACAATCTTTGTCTCAAATACTGAACCCGATTCAAACTTTGAATTTGGACGACATGAACCCATCTCTGAATTTTCCAGAACAGAATTTTCTCTGAGCCCCCGTTCTTGCCGTAAACTCTAAAAACCTGTATTATATAAAAAATGCATCAAATATGTTTAAATTACTTATCGATACAGGTGCTGGTATCTCTATCTTTAAAGAAAATACCGGGAAAAATTTTAAACCACGTTTTCCCGAACAAATTACTATATAGAGTATTACAGACCAAAAATTTTTGTCACTAAATTAACTTTAGTATTTTTCAAGTGGGAAACCCCCATAAGGTTTTCATCCATAATTTAGATAATTGATTTCGATGAAATCTGAGGCCTCGATTTTTTAGAACATTACGAGTGTACAATAGACCTCAAAAACAAACAACTAATCACAAACTTTAAAACATTACCTCTCTACAAAGCAGAAACTAATTCGCGTAATAAAGAAACCCCTAATCAAATTAAAAAAAAATCCCAGATCCGAACAAATATTTAAGTTAAAATGTCATCTGTCGAATACAGATAAAATTTTGCACAGAAAAGAAAAAGTCCATATCCCCAACTCGTTAGTAGTAGGTACACGTAAATGAAAAAGGAGAATTTTTGACATCCGTAGTAAACACAAATGCAATTCCCAAAATTATCGACTTCTTCGATATAGTAACTGAACCCTATTCGAACTACCTTATCCTAAATTTGTAGTCGAACAGTATCTTGGAAAATTATTGTTCTGATAAAATTGACCGTACCAACAAAATAAAATCTCGACTTCGAACAGAACATCTTAACGAGAAACAACAAGAACTAGTTACAAATCTTTGCCCAAATTACGAAGACATATTTTACTTAGAAGGAGACAATCTTACTTTCACCAGTGAGATTAAACATTAAATTGAAACTAATAACTCCAAACCCATTTCTACGAAATCATAGAGATATTCTAAGGTCCACAAAGGGAAAGTTAAATCTCAAGTAAATAAGATGGTCAAAGAAGGTATTAACCATCCCTCCAATTCTCCTTGGTCATCTCCTGTTTGGGTTATTCCCAAAAAAATGGACTCTTCCGGAGAACATAAATGGCGAGTAGTAATAGACTACCGCAAGCTTAACGAATGTACCACTGACGATAAATACCCTCTTCCTAATATCTCAGATCTCTTAGAACAGCTTGAAAAGTGCAAATATTTCACAACTCTCGATCTTGCCTCCGGGTTTCATCAGATCAAAATCGAATTCAAAGACATTCCTAAAACAGCCTTCTTCATCAAAAATGGACACTATGAATTTACTCGCATGCCTTTTGGACTTAAAAATGCACCGTCCACATTCCAGCGTGTCATGGACAATATTCTTTTAGGTATTTTGAACAAACGATGTCTTATCTACATGGACGACATAATAGTATACTCCCCTACCATTCACGAGCACATTTTCCATCTTATTGAAGTCTTTAGGCGTCTTCGAAAAGCTAATCTTAAAATCCTGCCTGATAAATGTAAATTTCTTAGGAAAGAGGTGGCGTATCTTGGACATCTAATTATCCAAGACGGCGTCAAGCCTAACCCTTCAAAAGTCGATTGTATCCAACGATTTTCTGAACCGAAAACACCAAAAGAAATAAAATCTGTCCTAGGTCTACCCGGTTACTATCGTCGTTTTATTCCAAATTTTGCTAAACTAGCCAAACCTCTCACTAGACTACTCCAAAAAGATGTTACTTTTGATTTTGATCCCTATTGCAATCAAGCTTTTGAATATTTGAAGAACGATTTAATTTCTGACCAGATTCTGACCTATCCAAACTTTGAGGAACCATTCGTTCTCACAACAGAAGCGAGTGCATACGCCATCGGCGCTATATTATCCCAAGGCCCCATTGGAAAAGATATTTCTATAGCATATGCTTCACGTACTCTGTGTAATGCTGAAACATGATATTAGACCATTGAGCGAGAGCTCCTTGTCATTGTATGGGCTGTAAAACATTTCCGACCCTATCTGTTCGGTATAAAATTCACCCTAGTGACTGATCACCGTCCAATAAACTGGTTATTTTCTATAAAAGTCCCTGGAAGTAGACTAGCTAGATGACGCCTCAAGCTTGAGGAGTACAATTATAAAATCATTCATAATCCGGGAAAAACCAACAAAAATGCGGATGCCCTTTCTCAAGGCGTCAAAATCAATCATTTTAAAGAATGTGCGAATTTTCATAAGAAAATATCAATATTAGATTCGAATGATATGAAATCTGACGAAGAGCCAAATGAAATTAATGAAGAAGAAATCACTGGACAGTTTAATAGATTTGTCGAACTGTATAAAACTAAATCACTCATTGAGTATTCTAAAATTAAAATATCTAATGATCAATTATTTAATATCAGTTATTTATTATTTATTATCAATTATTAGACAAATCGCATAAGAACATCATCACCTTTCTTAGATAAAGAAAATGCAAATCCATAAAATGGAAGAAATACATCACAAAATATAAGACGACGTCTTCGATGAAAACAATATAGATTTTAACTTATCAAAGATTAACATATTGGGTAGTAAAACTGTCAAATATCGGAAATATTTTATCAGTCTCCTTCCTTTTGATCCCGAAACAGTAGTACAACACCTATTCTATACCTTTTATGTCGCACAAAATAAATTTAACCTATCGAAAATTTATTACGTCAAAAATCAACTCGAAATACCAATTCTAGAAATATTTTCCTTTATCTTTGCCGATAAAGAAATAAAACTAAGAATCTGTCAAGATGTTATTAAAACTCCGGAACAGGATAAGATACTCCAAATACTAGATCATTATCACCGTGGCAGGAGCAATCTTCATCGGGATATAAATTGGTCAATACAAAGAATAAAAGGATGTAGAAAATTTTATAAAAAATTGCGAAATCTGTCAAAAGGTAAAGATCTGTAGAAAAAGCTTAAGTAACCCGCTAGTCATCACTGAAACACGTAAAATACCGTTCGAAAGAATTAACATAGATCTTTTCGAATACCCTACCAGAAATTACGCCCTAACTATCAGAGACGAGCTCACTAAATTCGCACAGGCGTATTCCATTGAAGACAAAACAGCTAAATCAGTCGTCAATCATCATATTGCCTTTTTCCAACACTATTGCACATCATTACGCATACACTGTGACTATGGACGTGAATTAGACAATGCTTTGATGAAAAAACTTTCTGAATTGTACGACATAAAACTAACCTTCTCAAGTGTAGGCTTTTACAATCTAACGGTTCTATCAAAAGATTTCACGTAACCCTAAGCGAAATGATAAGAGCAAATCAAGCTGAAAATCCCGATGAACATCTGTTCAATGTTATGCCTTATGCAGATATTTGCTACAATAACACACATGGATTTACACCATACGAACTCATTTTTGGACATACTTCTTTTAGACCAACCGAAATACTTTACAATAAAAAAATCCTTATATCAAAATACATTAGAGACTTCAGTAATCGTATGCAATATTTCTATAAAATGACACGAGCCAAGACGGAAAGACAAAAAGAAAATACTAAAGCAAGATTCGATCAACACGTGCCATCAAACCCTCCAGAATATAAAAAAGGCAATAAGGTTTACGTCAACGAATCGCAAATTAAGGATAAATTCCAAAATAAATTTAATGGCCCTTTTGAAATCCAAGAAATTCATGTAAATTCTGCTAATGTATTAAATACCAAAACCTATAGAACAATGAAAGTAAATTTTGATTTATTAAAACCCTGAGTAATTTTCTTTCAGATTATCATCATGAGTAATTTTCTTTCCGATTCCTCGGACTGATCCCAGTCATCCTCTCCCAGTATACGTTAACTCTAATCAACAACACTGTTGGTTTTTTTTTTTCATAAAGAAATCAATCTTAAAATTTCGAACGACAAATGGACACTCCTTGTATCATATAAAGACATGCAACCAATTAGAGACGTTATAGACAAAAATGACAAAATCTGAAGTAGATGTACCTCGAATGCTGGCATTTAAATTCGAAATCCAAACTCACATAAGTCTTCTCAAACAAATCTCTAGTCCTGTTACAGAACTCAAATATACAGAGATAATGGCTGATAGGGATGTAAAGGACTGTGATGCGCAATATATAGCCTCTCCTGTCAAAATGTCAACCTCACCTGCCCGTGTGATGATCTTGATTCTAATCATCCGGTGCATCCTGCTTTACAACAAACGCGGACGAGGAAGAACTATAAAACTACAAATTAGTCAACGGCATAAGGATGCAGAAAGCAAAGGAGAACTACTGCATTAAAGGCCTTGTGGCACTCCTAGTTTTAACTATCATGGCTGTAAATAATTTAAGTCAAAACATTAATGATCATGAATCTCGGAATCCAAGATCCGGCAAGAGAGGACAATCTCAAGTCTGCAGGGCCTCTCAGGTCGTTAGTATGCGAAATCCTTGCAAAATAGCCACATGGAACGTCAGAAGCATGTTTGAGTCAGGTAAAATATATAATGCCATAAAAGAAATGAAAAGAATGCAAATCAGCATCCTCGGAATAAGCGAAATGCGATGGCCGGGATCAGGAGTATGTGACGTAGATGAATATCAAGTTTACCATGCCGGAAATACAGATGCCAATCACTATAATGGAGTTGCAATCGTAGTAGCAAAACATTTAGCTCAATCAGTTTTAACTTATATTCCCATATCTGACAGAGTAATGCTAGTAAAATTTAGTTCAAAGCCGTTCATTACCAACGTAATTCAGGTCTATGCCTCAACATCATCTAGTGACGAAGATAAATTAGAAGCATTCTACAAAGATCTTACTGATGCTCTAGATCTTGTCAAAGCAGCAGAAAATACCATAGTCCTCGGATATTTTAACGCTAAAGTCGGCAAAGGACGCTGTTTGAACATTGTGGGGGAATATGGCTTGGGAAACAGAAACGAACGTGGAGATCGACTTGTCCAGTTCTGTCAAGAACACGATTTCATTATATCGAATACCAATTTTAAACTACCACCGAGAACACTCTACACCTGGAAGTCAAATGCAGAATCAGAGGACAAAATTATTAGGAATCAGATCGACTTCATTCTAATAAAAAATCGATTTAGAAACTGCATCAAATCAGTTAAAACTTATCCAGGTGCTGACATTGGGTCCAATCACAATCCCATAGTAGCTGTAACCCAATTAAAATTAAAAAAGGTGATCAAAAAGAAGTCTCGCAAAAAGATTGATACAGCCCAACTACAAGACGAGAAAGTTAAGAAATCAGTTCAAAGACAACTGAACGAAAATTTAATTTGGGAAAATATTGGTGAAAACGTCGATGAGCGCTTAAATAAAATCGTAACGACAGTAAAAGAAATCTGTGTGAGAAATTTACAAGGCAGGTCAAAGCCAAAAAAGCAGGCTTGGATGACAGATGATATACTGGATTTGATGGAACAACGGCGACTAGCAAAAACCAACGAAACACTTTACAATAGCATACAAAAAAAATTCAACGTAAAATACGAGAAGCAAAGAGTCAACATCTAGCCAGTGTCATGACATTGAAGAACTCGAAAAAAGATACGACACGTTTAACATGTATAAAAAAGTAAAAGAAGCGGCTGGTATCTTCAATAAGAAACAAAATTCATTGCTACGGGATGAAAATGGTAAAGTAATATTCGAAGTAGAGGACAAACTTAAAGAATGGGAAAATTACGTCACGAACCTATTCGAAGACGATAGGAGTAGTTCACCTCCCGATATTACTAACTGCCACGGACCCCTAATAACACGCTGTGAGCTTATAAAGGCCATACAATCATCAAAAGATGGCAGAGCGACTGGTCCTGATAAAATTCCAACTGAATATATATAAGCTTATAAAGGATAGCAATGTTTTAGAGGCTATAACTTCGTTTTTCAATACCATTTATACCAGCGGACAACTACCTAATGGTTTGTCTAACTCACTGTTTATAGCTCTACCTAAGAAGACAACAGCAAAAACCTGTGTTGATTATAGAACCATTAGTTTGTTAAACCACTTATTGAAAATTTTTCTGAAGATAATACATGGTCGTATCTACAATAAATGTGAGGAATACCTGGATGACACTCAGTTTGGTTTCCGTAACGGATTTGGAACGAGAGAGGCACTGTTTGGAATAAACGTACTTGCTCAAAGATGTCGTGATATATCTGTAGACATATACTGTTGTTTTATTGACTTTCAAAAGGCATTTGATCGTATTAAGCACTCTATATTGATCGAAGCTCTAAAAGACATTGGCTTGGACGGCAGAGATGTTCGAATAATTGCAAATTTATATTGGAATCAAACAACATCAGTTTTAGTAGATGGAGTGGAATCACAAGCTCTCAATATTAAAAAAAGAGTACGGCAGGGATGCCTCTTGTCACCCCTGCTTTTTAACATTTACTCCGAAAGAATTTTCAGAAAAGCACTTTCTGAAAAACAAGAAGGAATACTTGTGAACGGCGAAGTCATCAATAATTTGCGATATGCGGATGATACAGTACTTCTAGCTTCTAGTCAAGAAGATCTGCAAACACTACTTGATAGTGTCGTTGAGAGTTGTAGGGAGGCAGGTCTGGATCTTAACATAAGGAAAACCAAAATACTTGTAATAAGTAAACAACAGAATATAAAACCGTCTATATATGTAAATAATACCAAATTTGAGCAAGTTGATAAAATCGTCTACCTTGGACAGCAATTAAATTGTAATGCAGAAAATCGCGGCGAAATTAGATCCAGAATAGATCAGGCTAGAGCTGCTTTTAGAAGGATGTCCAAGGTGTTATGTAACAGAGACCTAAAATTGGCATTAAGGATCCGCCTACTTCGCTGCTACGTGTTCTTGGTCTTACTTTATGCTGTCGAGTCCTGAACTGTGAATAAAATCGATCTAAATCGCCTTGCGGCTTTCGAAATGTGGTGCTATAGAAGAATTTTAAAAGTTTCCTGGGTGGAGAAGATTCGTAACTCCACAATACTTGAACGTCTCAGCAAGACTACTGAGATCACAAAAAGCATCAAGCAGAGAAAGCTGGAATATTTCGGACATGTAATAAGAGGTCCCAAATATAGATTGCTACAAAATATCATGCAAGGAAAAATAGCAGGCAAACGCAGTCCAGGACGAAGAAGAACCTCATGGTTGAAGAACTTGCGAGATTGGTATGGTGTAGATACAAGCATGCTATTTAGGGTGGCAGTGAATAAAATTAAAATAGCTATGATGGTAACCAACGTTCTGAAAGGACATGGTACATGAAGAAGAAGAATGGCTGATACGAAACAATCCACATTAAAATGAGGTTATAATATTAACGCGGACTTATTAACAGAATAGGTTCGGTATGGAAATAAATTACCGGCAACTTAGATTCGTCAGATGGCGAATATTTCAATGAATGTATAAATAAAATAACCCGCGATGAGTATCAAATAAAAAGCTTATTGAAAAACCAAATATCGATTACCACTTTTGTTATTAAAAACTTTAACGTAACAATTCGAAAATTACAAATAGATGAAGGAACATTAAACAATAATATTAAATAAATTCGAGAGTCAAGAATGGATATCTCTGACCAATTAAAATTCTATCAATCTCAAATCAGTATGCTAAACTTTTGTGAATTACTAATGGAAAGCTATTTATTTATCGAAAACTCTTTAAATGAATATTGTTCTGAAGCTAGAATAAGCCACAATTAAAGGTTAAAATACGTTTATTGACGTTTCAATTTCCACTTCGGAAATCGCTCTCAAAATACAAACAGTGAAACAGTAAATGCCATAATCTTTGCTCGATTAAAAATATTACATAGCTCAATCATCACCCCGTTTGATTTAATTGAATCACTTAGGCATACATTACAATCATTACAAAAAAATATTCTTCCATTATCAATATATACTTCAAATCTAGCTCAATATCTCGATATTATCGAATTACAAGCCTATCAACTAGACACAAGAATTGTATTTGTCTTAAATAATCCTTTAACTGATGCAAAACAATATACTTTATATCGTCTCTATCCAATACCAATACTGGATAATCGAATAGGTCTTCATTCAATATTTACAACAACACATAAATATATTGCGCGAAATGATGATCCATTGTTATACCTTACAATAAATAGCTTTGAGTTATGCAAAACTTTGCGAGCTCGAACCAAGATCTGTTACTACACACTTCCATACCCAATCGACAGCGATGACATATGCGAAGCCCAACTTCTGAAACGACAAGAATGCCTTCCCAGAACATGCCAGACTTCCGCAGTATTTGCCAAAGATTACATCGTCCATTACAAGATCAACATAAACCTGTGGCACATAACAGTTTCTGACCCACTGCCTATTACCATCAAACGCGAGTCCAGATATTCAAACTGGAACGACAGAGCTACAAACATAAATAAAAGACTCTGAAATAACTACATATAAAAAAACGAAGAAACTATTGCAATAAGGCCCATGGAGTCGACATATAGAAAAAACCTACAGCTGCAAACAGAAATAAGTATATGAAATGAAGGTGCAGGAGAGCACAACCCCATACTTCTAGAAATAGGAACATGGAGAGAAAGCACCACAGAAAAAAGAAACAGAAAAAAAAACAAAGTAGTCAAACTATACAAGACTTGTGAGTATTAGAACCAAGAACGTCACAGTGATCACCAACCCAAAAGAAATAGAGGAAAGAGTCCTAGAATTCAAAAGCATTATAGAAGAAGCACTGCATATGTAAAAACAAAAATGCTTATGGAAAGATCTAGAAACAAAACCCAGGAAATAAAAGATATGATAAAGGATAAATAGAGAGCGAAAAAGAAAGCTACATGAACAACAAGGACAACAATAGGGCAAATGTACTTAACAAAAAAGTAAAAATGGTACTACAAGAACACCGAAGCCGTAATTGGAATAACCACGTTCAACAGATACAAGAACAAGGCCTAAATATGCAAAATATTTGGAAGCTGCAGAAAATTTTAAAAAACGATAGAAAACTCATCCCTCAATACACGGTAAACATGGTACAGACTACAAGTCCATGGGATATTTTTATTTGGTTATTTGAGCCATCATGAATCACATGTTAATCAATATTAGAAGACGTAATAACAACTTTAGAAACAATTCTGCCAATTCTTATTGGTACACAAAGCATAAGGCTTTAATTTAGGGTTACCTTCTGATTTTTCACCCCTGTCTAGCCAAAATTTACAGTGTTGCAAAAAAATTAATCCATATACCGATTTGAAACTTACGAATGATTGCCGTACTGTGTCAAATTACCAAAAATGGGGAAAAAATCTTCCGAAAATAAAATCAATTTTCCTGCTCCTGGTACCAATTTTTTTTATATACAATTATGCCTTAGTTTATTATTTTTTTATTACCTATACAAATTATAAATGTACAAGAAATGTTTGGCCAAAAAAACTGTACCGATTAGAATTGACGGCATAGTTGCTAAAGTTTTGTTTACATATTGTAGTACTGTTATCTATGTGATTTATGCTATGTTAAATGGCACATTTAAAATCTGCCATTGGCCTGTAGAGTAGAATTGTATACTAAATTGAGAAAATGCCGAGGCTCTAAGAAAAACTATCGAGAGAGAGTGTACACTAAACTATCAAAAAAACGAATATATAGACTTTATCAAAGAGGTTAGAGAATAAGACAAAAGAAGGAGGAATCAAACGAAATAATCCCTCCAACATGTCCATAATAAATAAACAAAATTTTTAAAATCAGTTTATCAAAGAAGCACTTGGTTTAGACGAGATAGTAAATAAAGCTCAAAATGCCTACCAGCGAAAGACACAGTATTTCTAACGAATCTAATAAATATGATACCTACTGTATAAACTCTCTTCTAACACCAATAAAATAAAGAATTTTAATTCTAAAGCTAGGAACAGACAATATGTTTCTACAAAATTACAGACCGATTAGCTTAATCCCAAAAATCAGAAAAATACTGGAGGTGGTCATATTGAGCAAACTTTAAGTGGAAATAGACTGGCTATGATTCATACGTGAAGCTTAGTTCGGCTTCAGAGATGACCATTTCAACGAGCTACAAGTACTCAGACTAACGGAGTACATAACAGCTGGATTTAATGATAGGCAATACACAGAAGCAGCTTTACTGGTTGTAAGCAAAGTCTTAAACAAAGTCTGGCATAAAGGTTTAATATACAAAATGAAAGAATGCGGATACAACGAGGCTATGACGAGATTATTCGCGTCGTGCTTGAGCAACTAGAGCTTCAGAATTATAAAAAGACAAATCCTATCCGAACTTGGAACTCAGGAGGCTGCAGTGCCACAGAAGCAGTCCTGTCACCCGTATACATCCACAATATATACTGCCAACGTTCCAATAACACCAGAAACACTATTAGGTGTACGAAACATCAGAATCACGAGCATTTGACTGATAGTTGTGCCCCTATCGCACATCAGAGTGCTATAGGGGAGAAAGGGATAGTCTGGAGTATTGGAGCGCTCTAGAGTGGTTCGCGTTTACATGAAATAATTTACCTTGCTCCAATGATTTGATGCACCTGAATGCTATTCCAAATGTTGTACAAGTACACAAGCTAAGTTAAATCATATTAAATCTTGCTTCCTTCTGCATTTTTAGTTACCAGTTGATAGACGGGTGAATAGGTGCATCAGTTTTTACCAGTTTTGAGATTTACGATAGCGGTCTTATACAACGCTATTTTGTTATTTCCGTTTAAAATTTTACGACGGTGATTAGTTAAAAGTTTAAACGAAAATATTTGTTTATTTATTTTAAGAGTGTGACAATAATGATAGAAACAAAGACTGCTAAATTAAATGTAGCCACACCCGGTTATACCAATAGATATAAGAAAGAAAACGAGCCTTTTAATACAATTCAATCTAAAACAATTGGAAAACGAAGGTTTTTAACGACTTAAATATAAAGCACGTGGTGTTCGTGTGTATTAAGGTATAAAAAAGCGCTTATTAAAAGCTTAAAATTTTTTATTATAAAGAAGATCTTTTCGGAATTGTATCATTCCATCATCAGTTTAATAAAGAGTTGTTAAAAAATATTGTGTGGCCACATAAAAAACATTCGATGGACATCTGGATTTAAAAAATAATCTTCATGTTATTTATTCAGGTAAATGCAATAGACTCTTAAATTGTGTAATATTAAAAAATGAAACTGGGGGCATCTTATTTGACCCCCTATTTTTTAAATCCAGATGTCCATCGAATGTTTTTTATGTGGCCACACAATGTTTTTTAACAACTTTTTATTAAACTGATGATGGAATTATAGAATTCCGAAAAGATCTTCTTTATAATAAAAAATTTTAAGCTTTTAATAAGCGCTTTTTTTATACCTTAATACACACGAACACCACGTGCTTTGTATTCAACAGGTATACTAGCCACTCCTGGATATCTCCACTTCATGGTTTGTTCCACTTTCACTTAAAAAAAAAGACTTAGATATGTTTGTAGAAACCAACGAGAGTAATATTGAAGACAAAATAGGTATATTTTTATAATACGGAAGATGATGAATTTGATGCCTTAATTCCAGAAAATTCTGGAAATGTGTCTCCAGAAATCGCAGTAAAAAGTTCATATACAAATAATCAACCCAAAAACTTTTTCTTAAGGTGCCGTTTTGTTCCGAACGTTAACGATCATTCTGGCTATGATGACTTTGTTGGTTACTATACGAAATAGCTGAGTCTTTCTATACCATTTCAGATTAGTAAGCCAGGATGTTCTTCGTCCTAGGGCAGTTTTTCCTTCAATTTTACCATGCAAAATGCATTGGAGTAGCTCGTGTCTGCCTTGATTTTTTTATATGTCCCAAGTACTGCAGCTTACGGCCCTTCACAATGTTGATCAAATCAGCGGTTGTGTTCATCCTCCGCAGTACTTTTTTATTGTGAAGTTTTTGGTAAAGTTTTCGCCTTCAATGTCAACGTTTCTACTCTGTACGAAAACACTGATTACACGTACCATTTAAGGAGACTTATTTTTGTTTCTAGAGCGAAGTCATGGCTCTTGAATACAGAGCTCATAGTAAAGAATGCACTTTTTGCCTTTCCAATGCGACGTTTAATCTTTTGGGTATTGTCCCACGACTCATTGATTATAGTTTCCAAGTAGTTGTACTGTGAGACAAATTTAATTCTTATTTAGTTCACATAGAGATTTTTTTTAGTTATGTTTTTCTTGCTGATGATCATTAGCTTAATTTTGCTGGTGTTTATATCCAGTTCATATGTTATATTTGTTTTCGTTATTTTGTTTACTAAGTTTTGTAGCTCTTATGTGGTATTGAAAAATACTATTGTATCATACCCCATGCATACTGCATATGCGTACTGTGGTATGCATACTGCATACCACAAGTTATTGATCTTGACTCCATTTATTAACATGACATCAACAACATCTTCTAGATCCTCTTCAAAAATGTGCTCCGAATACGGGTTGAATTTCAGCGGTAAAATTATGCAGACCTGTCTCACTCCCACCTGATCTGTATATTCTGCATCTATTCGGAGCACAGCTGAGTAATTCCAATACAGGTTAGCTACTATTTTTAGGTCTCTTCCGTCAATCCCTGTCCTCTTCAGCACTTATATCATTTGTTCACACCTAACTCTATTAAAAGCCTTCTTGTAGTAAATCAAGCAAGCAAAAACATAACAGCTGATATCTCTATATTTCTGAAACAGTCTCTAGACGCTAAATATGGTCTTCTTCGTACCAACGGCGCTTACAAATTTGGAGTTATTGGGCGCAAAGAAAGTGTAATACATGCGAAAAAATACTAGGGCTTCAAAGAAAACCTTGGTACTTCATATGCCAGCACCAAAAGAACCAGCAAAAAATAATGGTAAATAAAAAAAAATGAGGTTCTGCTTTAGAGATTTTTTTACAAAGAACGGGTGGATATAATTGTAAAGTACATTATTAAGGAAATCTAAAGAAAGAAAAGTTGTTATAATAGTGGGCAATGGTATCTTGAATCAACCGATAGTGTAGATCAAGAATGTTCGAGCAGGAAAAATAATATGGAACAAAAGATTTAGCATAAATGTATTTAGGTTTTGCTTCTTCTATCTAACCTAATGTTATAAGGTTAGACAGCAGATTAATATAAATATATATATATATATATATATATATATATATATATATATATATATATATATATATATATATCTGCTGTGCTCTTTGTGTTACATAAAAGGTTGTTTCGTTATGTTATGTAATGTTACGATAAGCGGCATATGGCCCAAAACAAAGAGTAAATTTTATAGTTACATCTTTAATACGTTTATTTACAATCTATTTTTAGTTTATTATTCTGGTAAACTGTACGGCCATCAAAAAAAAATAATAATTTTACAAGTACTTAAATAAATTTTTTACACATGTTTAGGGACGACTAAACTTACCTCCTTGTCCTATCTGGCAACAGACTATAATCCAAATTAAGCCAAAAGACCAAACCGATCTACTGCATGCCAAAAATAACGATGAGAATAGTCTGTTGTGTTGGTAATTCTCAACATGGAAAAAGTGTGCCACTAAAACCACAGAGCAAATACAAAACGCCGCCGCTGTCCATCCAACAACAAGTAAAGCAGTGTTAAACTTTACGTTTTGGTTTCTGATTCGGTAAAGAGTAAAACCTAAAGCGAGCCCCAATATATACGGTGGAGCTCGGGTATGGGGTGCTATGTAATGTTGTTGAAAGTAATCTGTCTCTAATACACGACGGCTGAAAACACAAAATGGTTGTAAAGATAATATTATCTTGTTTAATATAATTATAATATTGGTGTCGTGGTAGATGTGCACGTTTGGTTTGCTATTAAAAATAAAAATAATCTTATATTTTATAACTACATAATAATCAATCAAGTTTGGCATTTACCGCTCACCAAAATGTTTCGAAATAGTGAAATGAACTCTTCGTTGTAACCGCTACGCTATAAACTTTCAGGCTAAAATTGTGGGGTGATGGGAAAAAATTTGTTTTGTAAAACCTTATACCACTTAAAATTAGAATAAATAACAACTTTTTATTATAAACAAAGTATTTAGTAATACTATATATATATATATATATATATTATATATATATATATATATATATATATATATATATATATATATATATATATATATATATATATATATATATATATATATATATATATATATATATATATAACCTCCTAACATTGCAGACTATGCATTAAGGTTTTTACCATACACAACGGACTCGAGGCGATTTATGGACTCAATGTACGGTGTCCGTAAAGTTTTTCATATATTTCTTTTAAATAACTGATTGTTATTTTCTACCAATATTTTGTTGAATGAGAAACTAGAGACATCTACCTACTTCACAAATATATTACAAAAATTGTGGGTATTATAAAATAGCTGCAAATCTTAAAACAAAATGAGTCCGTAATGTCGCCTTTAATTCAACCATTTGCTGTGAAGGGCGCTTTTATGAGTATACTGAATGTGTGTATCACTCATACGTTAAACCACCACTTAGCTGGCAACAGTGTTGTTCAACTATGGAATCATGTTATTTGGCTCAAAGTGCAGAGTTTTTTTACGTTCATGATTTTTTTTACGTTGGTGATATTATCGTTAATTTTTGTGTGTTAAAAAATATATATTGGTATACAGTGTATATATTTATTACAATAAAGGAGGATATTTTGTTTCACAGAAATTACTTCCACACTAAAATTTTTAATAAAAGAACACGTATTTATGTTTTATATACTCGTATAGAATAAGCTATTTATTCTCTATTCAATTGAAAACTTACATTGAGATTAGATTTTTGAAAGGACGCTATTTAATTTTTTGATATGTGGGGGTGCTGAGCATAAAGTTCAGTTCAAGTTTGTGGAGTCGCTACCCTTGTTTCCCAAGTTTGTGGAGTCGCTACCCTTGGAGTCATCTTGGAAAAAGAGAGGTAAAAAGTTTTCGCACTGTATCTCGTAAATTAGCAACTCTAGAGAAAATTTTGGTAATCACTATTCGTAAAAAATTAAATTTTCTTCAACTTTATTTTTGTCACTTTTTATGATAACATAAAAAATAAAAAAGTTATAAACCAAAATAATTAAAAAATTTTGAAATTTTTTTTTATTGGGCCTTATAACTTTTTCTAGCGATTTTACAATAAAACAATAATTAAAAAAAACTTTTAAAAAATTATTGTTTTTATTGTGTAGCTGTGTTAAAACTTTTGTAAATGGATTCCGTTAATAAATATATACATAAAATAATATCAGACCAATATGGTAGAGGGTTTTTTATAGCGAAATTTTTACTATAAATTTGTTTAATTTCATTGATTCTCTAGTTTTTGCAGCGCTCCAATATTGACTGGATTTTTAAATATTCGCCATCTTGAAATAAGGAGTGTAAAGGGTTTTTGCGCTATATATCTCGTAAACAAGCAATCCAACAGAAAATTTTATACAACAGTATTTATAGAAAATTAAATTGTCTGCAACTTTCGTATAACTGTTATTCGAAAAATGAAAAAAAAAATAAACAATTAATTTTTTTACTATATTTTTTTTATTCATATAATTTATTATTTTATTAACATTCCTATGGTCTCTTTTTTTTTAATCCTTACCCCTGTGGTAGTGTAGTGGTCATCGTGATTTCTATGGTATCATTAGTTTATTATCAACCTTTTTCCCAACCACCTACGAGATAATCTGGAATTTGTTGAACAAAATTTTTTTTGAGCCCTATAAGTTTTTTCTGATCAGTTTGCAATAAAATACATTAGAGCACTATTATAAAGGGTTTTCAATGAATAATTGTTACTGCAAATGTGACTAAATTGATTAATCTCTTTCGATTTTATAGCAATCCGTTGACCGGGTTTTTGAGTACTCATAAGAATATGATAAAAATGAACAATTAGACTTAGTTTACTGTAATATATTTATTTATTCATTGCAAGATTCAAGCAGTGTAATGTTGTGTGTCCAAAGTGTCCAATTTTGTTAAACCTTCAAAAGGGTGTAAGTCGCATCAATTGTACTGACCTTTAAGTTTTTTGTATAACGACGTCATTGTGAAGTTTTGCGGTTTTCCCATGCTTTTTCAAGTTGCCACACAACATGAGCAGCTTACAAGATCGCCAAAATTCCTTAAAATTTGACAGAAACACCCTTAGTTAGATAGAGGAACAACATTATTTGGCTAACAATTTTTCGTTTCTTTATATAATGGAAATAAAGATAATTCCCTGACAGCATAATAAACAAACGATTTTCCAATACAGTGACCAAAAATGTATTTAACAGATCATTGATTCCGCCAACACAGGATACAGCGTGTTTCCAAAGTCTTAAAGTTTATCAGCAAAAAATACTGCGATCCCGATGTTTGGGGCTGGAAAAACGTAAAAAAAAATTGGATACCAATTTCAAAACTCTAGCTCCCTCGAACTTCTAAAATAAATTTTCTGCAGATGCAAGACAAACTTTGAAAATATGTGTGGTTGCCAAAAAGCAGGTCTTAGATGCTGTAAAGTGTGCCTTGATTGTTCTGGTGAAAAGTGCAGTACTATCATGGAAATATCAAAATTAATCAAAATCTTCTAAAAATTCGAAGATGAATTATCTACGATTACGCCAATTCTAACTCCCGTTCTTTTGCAAATATTCCTTTTCGATACTGAATTAGAAACGCAGCCTAAACTATCAAAGAAAATAAACAAACAGTAGCTGGAAAACAACTTCTTAAATATATAGTTATGCTCAATATTATCTTACTTAGAAATTGTCTGTGAATTAAGCCTAATGGGAATATCACTTAAAAACGCACATTTAAACTTTACCTCAGTTTCGTTTGAAACTTCGTATAGTGCGGACCGATGTGTGAGTGGGTCTCGTATTCAATCGAATTTATGTAGGTTGTAATTAGGTTTACGTTAATTTTAAGTTATTAGTTTATCATTTGTACTGTAAGTAATAATATTTCCTATATTTTTTTGATAAATAATTAACCCTGAGATGTCCCAGGGTAAAAACGTGGTATGTGGCAAACACCCACCTCTACAGGATCAAGTTGATAACGACATGTTAAGTATTATTCACGTCGAAGATATTGTTTTTTCTAAGGCTTATAATTGTAATAATACTCCAAATGTTGTGTATTCCGATGATTCCATTAGTAATAATAATTCCAATATTAAATCTATTTTTAATGATTGCAATAAAAACTTGCCGTCTATAACTCAACAATATAAACAATCAAGTCAGGTATTAAACACTACAAATCGATTTAGCGATACTGATACGGAGCCGTATTTTATTTTTGTTTAACATACTGATTTAGATTTAGGTTGTCTTCATCCTATAAAAATAGGAGTAAAATTAAGTTTTCTCGCGGATTACGATAAAATTATAATTGAAAATGTTAGTGTTGACAGAAAAAGAATTAAAATCGAAGTAGATTCGGGACTAGTTGCAAATAAGCTGGTAGAAGAATCTTTTTTGAAAAAAATAGTTTAATTGCATTCATACCTAATTATTTGACAGAAAAAAGAGGTTTAGTTCGCGCTGATGACACGACTTTAAGTGAAAATAAACTCCTGAATATTATAAAATTGAATATAATGGTCAAAAAAGTCCAAAGAAGGACTAGATTAATACAAAAAGATGGTATATCGGAGAGAGTCCCAAGACAGATGATTATTGTTACTTTTGCGGCAAATTAAATCCTCAATTCATCTACATTAACAAAGTTAGATGTCCGGTCGAGGTATTTGTCAGTCCGGTCATGCAATGTTACCAGTGTTTGCGTTATAGTCATTCAGATACTCAATAAAAATAAAAAAAAGGGTGCAAAAAATGTGGGAATAAAGAAAATAAAGATTGTCCTAAAAAATGTACTTTTTATATAATGTAATACTTTTTGCGTGCATTGTCAAAATAGTGGTCACGAATCAATTTTCAGGGAATGTCCTGAATATCTTAAGGAGAGAAAAACGAAAGAAACTATGGCTAACCTGAATATTTCGTTTAAGGAAGCTCAGAAAATATCTGATAATCCAGGTTATTCGAGACTAGTTCAGAAGAATAGATTTACAATGTTAATCAACTTTGACACGGAATTTCCCCCACTAAAATTTGATTTAACTCGTTATGTCCAATTCTGGTACAGTTCATAAGAATAACAGAATTTCCAAACGTCATACAATCCCGGTATTTAACCCTTCTTAAAAAAAAAAGAAAAAATAGCGACAATGCTATTAATTTCCCTCCTATTCGTAGAGAGATTCCGACTAGTTTTCTATGCTGGTCCCGTATTCCAATTCGGACAACCTGAACCTGTAGATGAATTTAGTAAATGTATCACTCAGCTTAGTGTTATCCTTAAAAATTTTATTAAACAAAGCTTTCAAGATTTTGTTAATGCTTCTTTAAATATGGCTCCTAATCTTAAAGTCAATTAATTTAAAAAGTTGTTAATAACATTTTTACTTAAAATTCATATCTATCAAAGGTATTAAAATTATTCAGTAAAACATACGATCACTTAACGCTAACAAATGTTCTTTACATCAGTTACTTCTTGAAGAACAATTTGATATATCAGTTTTTTCGGAAACTTGGTCCAAATTCTCAGATAATATTTGTTTTAAAATTTTTAATATAATAAGTAAAAGTAGAGCAAACGGATACGGTGAAGTAGCTATACTTATATCAAATAACATCAATTACGAACCTATTTCATTTGTTAATAATTTCAATCAAAACTTTGAAGTTTGTGACTTTAGTATTGACAAGAAAAATATACGATTTAAGTTTATACCGACCAGTAAAAACAAAAGCATCAGTGCAAGATTATGTCAACCTTTTTTCACAAATGACTGTATTATTTCTGGGGATTTTAATGTGCACCACGGATTATGGGGATCAAATATGCCTGTCCTTCAGAGGGTAATATATAACTGGAAGCCTTGGATTCTTTTCCTCATTTAATTATCGTAAACGATGGACGGCTACTAGGGCTACTCCTCCAGGTCATGCCAAATCTGTTTACTAAATTTATGCTAAACTTTTGACTGGACTGTTATACAAGATACGTATGGATCCAATCACTTTTCTATTTGAATGTCTGTCAATAATATTAAAATAGAAAATACGAGGTTTATATCTACAGTTAGGTGGGTGATGACTAATGCTAACTGGGAGCAATTCAGGCTTACCACAGAGAAAGCGCTCACATTGAAGCCAGTTATTATTGATACTAACGAGATGATTTTATTCTTATTAGATTCTATTACAAAGGCAGCAAACAAATCTTGCACACCAATTAAACATTCAACTAAATCTGTAAAATTTCCACCGTGGTGGGATGAGAAGTGCCTAGCTGCTTCAATATTAAGGAAAAATTATTTTAAAAAGTTTCAATCTGATCTAACTCTTTTGAATTTTAATGAATATAAAATAAACGGGGCTATGTGTAAACGTACTGTTCGCTTAAAAGCTAAATCTAGCTGAGTACAGTATTGCTCTTCTCTTATTAGGCCAACCCCTTCATCAGACATTTGGAAAAAGGTAAATAAAGTTCAGTCTCAGAAAAAAATTATCATTATTGATGAATCAGCAGGTAAACAACATTTATCTAAAATTGCTCCCGACTCTGTTCATCTACCAATAAATATACCAGAGAACCATATCGATACCCACTTTTTACTCACACCTATGACTCCGAAGGAACTTACAGCAAACATTGAAATTTCAAAAAATACATCTCCAAGTATGGACGGTATAAACTACCTTAGGTTAATAAATTTTCCCGAAATTTCTTTATTATCTATGCAAGATATTTAACAACATTTTACTAAAAGGAGATAATTATGATTCTCTTAAGCAATGTCTGGTCATTCCTATACCTAAAATAAATGATCGTTCTTCTTTAAGACCCCTTTCTCTGATGTCATATCTATTAACAACACTTGAACAGATCCTTAAAACTAGATTGGAATATTGATGTGAAAAAAATGGCATATTCCCGGTAGCTCAGTTAGGCTTTCGGAGAAATAAAGTAATCATCGAATGTGTGTCACAATTAACTACTGACATCCAATTGTCCCATTCAAATAATAAATATTTAGCAGCACTTTTTCTAGATATTTCGGGAGCATATGATAATGTAATCTTAAACTTACATTTCGAGAAACTAAAACATATAGGAGTCCCAACTAGATGTGCACAGGTACTGGTTAATCTATTTGTAAATAGACAAGTATTCATTCGGTGCAATGATAAATTGATTGGTCCAAGGTTAATTTATCAAGGCCTGCCGCAGGTATCTGTGCTTAGTCCTCTCTTGTTTAATCTATATACTATGGATCTACATGGTATGGGAATTAATTGTAATACTTTACAATACGCCAATGATTTCTGTCATTACACTTCTAAAAATTCCTATCAGAAATTTCAATGAGACGAATTATGTACAGTGCAAGGAAATACTTTCTTAACCCAGGATTGAAACTTACTTCGAATAAATCCGCTGTGGTGTTGTTTACTCGTCATCGCTTACCGAATATATCCAGCAGTAGAATTGATATTCTAAGTATACCTGTCCAAAAACACTATACTTATCTTGACGTCACACTTGATACCAAATTAACATGAAAAGAACATATTATTAATAATTGTTTAATTGAATGCGAAAAAAGCCTAAATGTTTTAAAAGTAGTTAACCGTCACCAATAGGGCGCTAATTCTCAGGTTAATCTAATGTTTTATAGAGCATATACCAGGTCAGTTCTTGACTATGGTTGCGTTTTATATGGGTCTTCTACAAACACTAGACATAAAAAATTGGACCGAATCCAGTACGAAGCTCTACGTTTGTTTTTAGTTGCACTTAAATCTACACCTACTGAAAATCTATTAGCCGAATATATGGAACCACCATAACATTTAAGACGTCTTTTTTTTAGCTAAAAAGTTTATACTTAAATGTTAAAGTAATAAACAATTCTACTTATTGCAAAAAATATCCGACATATCTGTGTCTAACTTAGTTGACAAATGGTGGCTTAACAAAAATTCTTCAACTTTAGCTATAGCATTTCCTAATGCATCTTCCTATTTAGAAATCCCAGCTAAAACTAATTTCTTCCAATCGAATTTCAACATTCTTTATTCCCAAACCAAAGTTTATTTCCCTACTTTTAATGATATCAACGCCATTCAACTGCAAAAATAACTTGCCAAATTTGATAAGTCATATAGGATTTTCACAGATAGGTCAAAATCCATTTTGGGAGTTGGTTGTGCGGTATATATCCAAAACAATCAAGAACACATTAGGTTTAAATTAAACCAACAATGTTCCATTTGGTCCAGCAAGCTTTGGTCAGGTTGAAATGTTCCTGATGTAAGGAGTTGGCTCTTAGCAATGAAGGATATCTGGAGCGCAGTCTGCTTATTCCGATATCAAGCTTATCTTGGTGTATGGGTAGTTGATGGTTAGCCTCAATTTTTCGATATTCTCTGAGAAGAAAATGACTTCTTTGCAGTTTCGGCGGTGGAATGTGACTCAGAATGGGAAGCCAATAGTTCGGTGTGGGTCTAACTGTACCTGAGATTATTTGCATTGTCTGGTTTAATTGAGTGTCAATAATCTTTGTGTGTTTGCTATTGAGCCATACCAGGGAAGCATATTCAGCCACCGAGTATACAAGTCCGAGAGCGGATGATCTGAGTACGGAGGCTGAGGACCCCCATGTAGTGCCACATAGCTTTTGGACTATATTATTTCTCGTTTTCAGCTTTGCTGTCGTTCTTTGAAGATGTTCTTTAAAACTCAATGTTCTGTCCAGAGTCATTCCAAGATATTTTGGTGTTGAGTTATGAGTGAGCAGTCTGTTTCCGAAGTGGATGGAGAGTTTTTTGTTGGCTTGGGCATTATTCAGATGGAAACAGCACACTTCGGTTTTCGTTGCATTAGGCTGTAGCCTCCATTTGCGAAAGTATTCTCCCATAATGGCAAGGTCATCCGCTAATATTGTTTCTGTGATATCCATGTTATTATGTCTTGCTGCAATGGCCCAATCGTCGGCGTAGCCAAATTTCTGCGAAGTTGTCCTAGGTAGGTCCGCGATATATAAATTGAACAGTAAGGGTGCCAAAACAGATCCCTGTGGCAGTCCATTGCTGAGCTGCATTTGGAAACTTTTAGAATTGCCTATTGTGACTTGAAAAGGTCTGTCAGTGAGCATGTTATCCATGAGTTTAGTTACCTTTTGACACGGGACGGCACGGATTAGCTTGCAGATTAGTCCTTGTCTCCAGACAGTATCGTATGCAGCTGATAGGTCAATGAAAGCAACGGATGTTTTTTGTTTTCTTTGAAAACCAGCTTCAATATGTGTTGTTAAGGATAGGATCTGATCTGTGCAGCTACGGTTAGGTCTGAATCCTGCTTGCTCAATGGGTATCAGTTCAAATACGTTTCTACTAATTCTGTTGTAGATGAAGCGTTCCAACAGTTTATAAACACAGCTCAGCAAAGCAATGGGACGGTAGTTTTGAGGCTGATTATTTGCCTTTCCTGGTTTTATTATGGCTATAATGGAGGCCTTTTTTAATAAATGGGGGATTTCTCCTGATTTTAACATATCTGTATAGAAATCAGCCAGCCATTTCCTAGCATATTTGCCACAGTGGAGTAAAAATTCTGGATGAATTTTATCGGAGCCGGGTGACTTTCCAGACTTAATTTCTGATATGGCTAAAATAATTTCTTCTGGAGTAAACTTGTCAGAATATTCAGAAGTAGGCGGACATGCAGACTTTAGTACCTTAAGTTCGTGTTTGACTTTGGTGGTGTGATCACGATCTCTAGGTGCTCTTGAGGTTGCTACAATGTGGAAGGCCACTCTGTTTGGAACTATTGGTACTTTTTCTCTAGTTGGGAGGCTACTACTACCAAGTTTTCTAAGTAAAGACCATGCTTTTCTGCTTGATTTACTAAAGTCTAATTTTTCCACAGTTTCCATCCATTTTTGTCGTCTGGCTGCATCCAAACTGTGCAGTAATTCGTCCGCAATTTCTCGATCTTGGCTTTCGTTGTATTCCTGATACAATTTCTCGCATTTTTCATCCCATCCTGGGACATACTCTTTACGATATCCTCTGGGTATAGTTTTCTTCGCTGTAGAGATAACCGCACCAACAAATCTCATGTAGTTTGAACGTGTTGGGGGTATCCATCCCAGACATTTGTCCAATCTTTCAGTAAAAGTCGCCCAGTCTGCTTTTTGAAAGTTCCACCTGGGTCGGGGAAAAGATGATATTATTGGTATTTTGATGCCAATTTCTATTACAACTGGTCTATGTTGGCTATGTGGAAAATCTGGCAATACTGTACGTGAAGCTGCCAGTGGTTGATTGTTTTTATTTTTGGAAACAAAACATAGGTCTGGATTGTATTCTCGCCTCCAGGCTGCAGATCGAAAAGTTGCCCGATCTTTAGCATCAACGACTAAATTATAAGTGTCAACCTCTTCGCTCCAGTTTATTAGAGCCTCGCCGTTTTGATCATTGTGCCTATACTTCCAGAGTTCATGATGACTGTTAAAGTCTCCCACATAAACTGAGGGCTGTGGGTGGGCGTGAATAACATGCGAAGGCCACAGGACTGCCGGGGGTTTATAAATATTGCTGACAGTAATTTCGCCAATTTGTATAGTAACCGTATGAATGTTATTTATGTCTGATGTAGAACGTATTTATGCATTTTCTATTTTGTTTCGAACACAGGTTGCCACTCCATAAGCTGGATCGTAAGTTGCACCCAATAAATCATAGCCATGAATTCTTCCTCTAGCGAGAATTTGTTCTTCATTTTCTACATGGGTTTCCTGAATTGCGACCACGTCAGTATCATGTTCAATGAGTACCTTTTGAAGGTACTCACATTTACTTCTACTAATACCTTCTATATTTAAATGGCAGATTCTGATGCTTGGTCCGAGTCTTTTTGTCGCTTGGTCCTGAGAATGTCCATTTAAATTGTTGGTTGGAGGCATATCTTATATTCGTGATGTGTTCTTGCCAGAAAATCTAGAAATAATAGATTGTCTGGCTGCCTATTGTGCTAGTTCATTTAGCATTACCCAGGGTGCACGTGTAGTATTCTACTACGGACGCGAACTAGCTTTACATCCCTCAAAAATATTAGGTTTAACCAAATTTCTTGGGAATATTTAAAAAGGACTAAAAGAAAAATTTAGGATGTAATGTATAATGTGAATGTATAAATCTAGCTTTGTTTCCTCTGTCTATCCTTATGTTATATAGTTACCTTCTAACCGTTGCCTGTCTTGTGTTGTAATAAAGTCGCTATGAAAGGAACGTTAGTGTGAAAAGTATCACTATATTATATAATCCCTTATGGGTCCTAAATATTTACTTTAAGTTGGTTAGGACATTGAATGGAACTAATGAATGTATGGTTTTTTTATCAAGCTACTGATTCTTGTGATACTGATATTTACATAATATTTTTAATTTACCTCTATGCGAAGTACTATTTTGTTAACAAATGCAATAGGTCAATACATCATTAACATACTCAAGTAGTCAAATACATTATCGTGGCTGAATGGATCAAGTTATTCAAAGCCATTCATTAAATAAAAAAAAATAAAAAAAAAAAAACTTTACCTTATACATGGTCGGGAAAAAGTAGATAATAAACGAATAATCACAAAACAATGTTAGCAATATAATAAATTGTATAAATAAAAATATGTATTCTAGAGCACTAAGCCTAATCGTTTTATTCGTATTCTTACGAGTACTCACCAGTATTCAAGAACTTTGGGGTTCTGTTAAGTCCACAGAAATTAATGAAATTAAACAAATTTGTAGCGAAAATTATTCTTTGGAAAACCCCTCTATAAGATTAATTTAATATCATTTTGTTGTAAAATGATCAGAAAAAAGTTAAAAGGGCTAAAACAAAAATTTGTTCAAAAATCTCTAGGATTGCTACTTACGAGATACTTTTCTTTACAGCGCGAAAACCCCTTGCTTTACTTTTTCCTAGATGGCGACCGGGGGACAAGAATGACGATCCTACAAACTTAAACTTAAGTTTATACTAACCACTCCACACATCAAAAAAGATAATTGCGTCCTCTCAAAAATGTAATCTTAATATAACTTAAATTTACTATAATGTCGTCCCTACCATTTCCAACTATCGAATGTGAAAAATCGGGTTTTTCAGATTCGATACCTTGCCCTTGCATTAAACGTGATACACCTTGTAGCAAAATATCGAAATTGTAGCTTGATCAGAAACGCGGGAAATATTCTGTCTAAACCATCGAATATGAACATTTTGTCATTTTGTTTTGGTCAAAATATCGAATATGCTGCAAACTGACGAAAATGGAATATTCGATATTTTGTTTTGTATAAATATAACTAAAGGCATATATATGTACAATGCAAAATGACGAATGTGTCACATTCATTACCTTCAGTGTTGTATTTGATACAGTTATTCAATTATAATCTGCAAACTGTCGAAAATACTAAACATTGCTGACAAGAACAAAACGCACGTGTTCACAATTTGTGAATTATTGCTTCCAAGAAGTTCTTTCGGTGAGGCACTTTATTATTTTGTTTTTTCATGTGTCACATACATTAGTTTCAGAGTTGTAATTGATACAGTTATTCAATTATAATTTGCAAAATGTTAAAAATACTAAACATTGCTGACAAGAACAAAACGCACGTATTCACAATAATTGTGTGAATTATTTCTTCCAAGAAGTTCTTTCGGTGAGGAACTTTATTATTTTGTTTTTATCGGTTTTCCATTATCTGATTATTCAGTTAACTGGGTATAGCTAAACCAAAAACAGTGATGTTGTCAAAGCGAGAATTATTTAAAAAAATATTAAACAATGCTGCCTTTGGGACGTCGTCCACACAGTGTATATGGTACCAGTATCGGAAAAATGAAAATAACAAACTTTACATGAAGACTAGCATTGACGGAAACTTTTTATCTCTTGAAACCATACAAAAAAGAGGCAAACAAAATAGTATAAACTCTGTTAAGGCATACGACGAAAGACTCCCAATCACGGATATGAAGAAAAAAAACCTCTTCTCACTATGTGAACAAAACTTAATACCTAGGCCATACCACCAATATTACCAATCTTTACCAACATCTAATACTGCCAGAGATTGTCTTCCAGAACTTGACGCAACTGAAGACAATGATAACGTTGAATCTAAAATTTAAGACTTTACTTTAATTTATCATTATTTTACTACTGATTACTTGAGGTATCTACAGGACGTGAAGTTCCATAATTGTATTGTGATTATTTTTAACTTTTCTAATTACATTAATTTTCTATCAATACGTACTTTCATAAAAATACTTTTAATAATTTCTTTATACATGATTTTCCCATTTTACCCTATAACTTCAATTTTTAATTAAATTATTTGTAATAAACTTTGTAAGAACATTGAGATTATTTTCATTTTCCTCCTTTTCAATTAAGAATATTAATGTGTTAAAATTAGACCAATATGAACTGTCGAAAATGCCACATTCGCAATTTTGAAACATTGCACCAAATAAATGTGCTAAAATTATACAAATATGAACTGTCGAAAATGCCACATTCGCAATTTTAAAACATTGGACCAAAACAAATCGTTGATTAACACAAAAAGCAAAATAACGAATGTGATTTTGTGGAAAGAAGCAAACGGTAAGCAGTTTTATTCTGATATCAATCTAACAAGAATCAAACATTAATTTTTAAAAATATAAAAAATTTTCCATTTGTCAAAGCGCTGATTTAGAATTCTCTAAAAAAGAGTTATTTTGCTCTCCTGAAAAGTACCACTTTTCACATTCGATAGTTGGAAATGGTAGGGACGATGTCTTCTTCCTCTTTTTTCGTGTGGATAATTTTGTTTGATATCTTTCATTTCAGAGCTAGTCCAACTATAATATTCTCTACCATTCTGCTAATCTGGCAGATTCATTTTCATTTTCTTTCCTGTTCCAATTAATTAATATTGTTTATTCTGCATAGTTTTTTTATGCCATTGCTTTTTGTTCTGTCTAATTAATCTAATATGATTGCTTCTTGTTTTGTCCAATAGTCTTCTTCCGATCATTCTTCTTAGTATTCTCATCTTATTTGTCTCCAAATATCTGTGCTTGTATTTGATCTTGTTCCTGTTGTATATGTTATGACAGGTCAGATTACAGATTTGTTTATTTATGCTTGTTTGTCTAGATCTTAGCATTTGTTTCACCGTATTGTGTCATTGTAGCGCCCTGCTTCTCCTCTTGACTGTGTCACTTATCCCCTTACTTTCACTTTAATATTATTGTTGCTGGATAAGTTTATTCCCATATATTTAAATTTTAATACTTATTTTATCGGTTGGTTTTTAATCTTAATTTTTGCACGTTGTTGGTTCCTTTAACAATACTAAACTTTTCATAATAACTGATCAAATGTTCATATTAAAGATACTGATTCTGATTCTACTAAATATTTAGTTTGCAGATTTCTAATCTGTATATCTTTATCTGCTATTACAGCTCCATTTATCGCGAATCGAAAAAAAAATCAGATAAAACTTATTTACTTTTTCACCTAAATCATATAAATAATCAACGAGACTGACATTATTGAGACCAAACTCGAGTAAAAATTGGAATCTTTTAGCTAAATAAAGTATGTACTTAAAATATAATTTATTACTATAACTACTATACGTGATAGCTAGAGATTGGTTGGAAGTAGACAAAGTGAAAATAATAGAGTTATTTCTTTTCAAAATTACTTTCCGATGAGCGAATTCAAAGGCACATACAGAACTAAATTTGACAGGGTTTATCATATAATTAATAGTAAATATTTATCCTTTATATAAATCAAATATGTCTTATGGCTAATTCGCAAATATTTAACAAAATAATATAATTATTTACCTAACAGGCATCGCTGCGTCAAAGTTCTTGCTCCAAGCAACATAAAAGCTGCTTAATATGGATGTAACGTAAATTAATATCCAGTTAATATAACCTGCGTTTGGATATTTCCACAACGGTAATAGAATTATTGGAGAAAAATAGTAAAATACCGTATCGTCTGTTAAGTACCATGTTTGCGTGATACACTAAAAAATTAAACATAATATTTTTTTAAATATAAATATTTGTAAATTTCTTTATTCACTAATTAAATATGTAATAGACAAATATACAATATAATACAGATAGATGTAGAACTCGATTTTTGGGAATGGTATTAGATTCAAAACTCACTTGGAAAACCCACATTCAACAACTTAAAAAATCTTGCATGTAAAATATGAACATTCTAAAAGTATTAGCCAATCATAATTGGGGAGCAGATACCTCACAATTACTTAATATATATAAAACACAGATTCGTAGCAAGCTAGATTATGGATCAATAGTCTACAGTTCAGCTAAAGATAGTTTACTAAAGCAATTGGACATCATACAAAATACCGCGTTAAGGCTTGCACTTGGAGCCTACAGAACCAGTCCAGTAGAAAGTCTTTATGTAGAAGCTGATGAACCACCACTTTCAATTAGAAGACACAGACTAAGCCTACAATATGGAGCTAAAATTGGAGCAAACTGTAATAACCCTGCTTACTCCCACACATTTACTGACAATTTTCATTTAATTTTTGAACAAAAACCCTTTCTTTCTGCATCATTTAGTAAAAGAATTACAGGTTTCAATTTCCCGAAAGTTATTCCCAATGAAATAAACTACCCTCCTCCTTGGACCATAAAACTCCCCACATGTAATACAAATCTTCTACAGTATCCTAAATCTGATACTTCATCACATATAATTCTACAACGGTTTCAAGCGATTAAAGACAAGTACAAAAGATATTACCAAATATATACAGATGCGTCAAAAACTACTGAAATGAAAACGGTAGGCGCAGCTTTCGTTGACGAAACAATTAAACATCAGTTCCAGCTACCTAAGGAGTACTCCATATATTCCGCCGAATTGTATGCCATATCTAAAGCCCTACAACATATATCAAACCAGCCCAAATTGGAAGCAGTCATTTTCACAGATTCTTTAAGTGCAGTACAAGAAATATTAAGGGTTTACCCAAACCACCCAATACTATGCCAAATTAAAATTGATCTCGAAGAACTTTACAGTAAGAATAAAAGGGTAGAATTTGTTTGGATTCCATCTCATGTAGGCATAATAGGTAATGAAAAAGCTGATCGGGAAGCTAAAGAAGCCTGCTATACGAATAAACAAGATAAAGGCTCCCAGAAATTCCTCTGTCCGACATTAAAAACACCATCAAAGAATTTTCAATGAGAATATGGCTCGAGAGATGGAAAAAACTTGACGACAACAAACTAAAACGCATCAACCCAAATTTGTCACCAAAAGGGATAATGCCACAAAAACGACGAGATCAAGTCATACAACATCGTTTAAGAATAGGACATACAGGTTAACCCACCAGTACCTAATGAAGAAAGAACAACAAAAACTGTGCTATGTTTGTGATATTCCTCTGACAATCGAACACATTATTGTTAGTTGTCCACTCTATCACCTGGAACGACTTCAAAGTGATTTACCAAGTGATCTGAAATGTGCTCTGAACTATAGTAACTGTGATAAAGTGTCTAAGTTTCTAAAACTAACTAAATTGTACAATCTAATATAAAAAATAGACTTAAGTTATAAATTGTAAATGGTAGTTATAAGCAAACATCTAATTTTATGTACAACTCATTCCCGCCAATAACCTATCATGGTTGACGCGGTTTACTTAATAAAACAAAAAAAAAACAAAAAAAGATGTAGAACTAAAATTTAAAGTAGTTTCATATTTCTACCTACAAAGTATGATGCAAATTTATGGAATACATTATTTATTTCAGAAACAGAATACTTAAAAAAATCTTAAAACACGTCAATTTTAATTTTTGAATCGTCATCAACTGTTATATATGTGTTGGACATTACGTCATCAGTGTGGGTGAAATGACGTTTTCGACGATTTTTTTAAATACAAATCAAGGTCACGCGACAGCTCATTTGAAAGCTCTCCATATCGCCTTTCTTCTTCTTAGAGTGCCGTCTCCCTACGGAGGTTGGCAATCATAATGGCTATTTTTATTTTAGAACTTGCTGCTCTAAACAAATCAATCGATCTGCATTGGTACCAATCACGTAGATTCTTTAACCATGAGTTCTGCCTTCGGCCAACAGATCTTCTTCCTTGAATCTTTCCCTGTATTATCAGTCTCAAAATTTCATATTTTGGTCCCCTCATCACGTGGCCTAGGTATTCCAGTTTTCTGGTTTGTATAGTGGTGATTAGTTCTGTTTCTTTACCAACTCTCTCCAGTACTTCTTTATTTGTAATTCTACCAGTCCATGATATTTTCAATAATCTGCGGTATAACCAGAGTTCGAAAGCCTCGATTCTTTTTAAATTACATTTTTTTAATGTCCAAGTCTCAGCTCCATATAATCATATTGAAAATATATAACAGCGAATGGTACGTAGTCTGATCTCCAAATTTAGTTTTTTGCACATTAGGAGTGGCTTCATTCGTATAAATGCTGATCTGGCAATCTCTATCCGTCTGTTTATTTCTACAGTATGATCATTGGTTTCATTGATCAAAGTTCCCGAATACTGATATTTTTCTACTTGTTCTATCACGTTACCATTTCTTGTCAATAGGTGATGTATATTTTGTGGCCTTTTTGTAATCAGCATGTACTTCGTTTTTTTAGCGTTTATAGTAATTCCCATCTCAGCACTATTTATACTCAAGCTTTCGATAAGATGTTGTAGATCCTCTATACTCGTTGCTATGATCACAGTGTCGTCTGCATATCTTAAATTATTAATTAATTTTCCGTTAACGGTGACTCCCGCTTCGACATTATTGAGCGTTTTTTGGAAAATTTTTTCAGAATATAAGTTAAACAAAAGTGGTGATAACACACATCCCTGTCTAACTCCTATACAGATCCTCATTTCTTCTGAGTGTTGCCCATCAATTTGAACTATGGCACTTTGGTTCCAATATAATGTTTGCACTATATTTATGATTTTACTGTCAATGCGCTTTTTCATAAGTATTGATATTAGTTTTTCATGTCTTACTTTATCGAAAGCTTTTTCGTAGTCAACGAAGCACAAGTTTAGATCAACATTTACATCCCGATGTCGCTGAATCAATATGTTGATTGCAAATAGTCCTTCTCGAGTACCCATTCCATTTCGGAACCCGAACTGCGTCTCGCTAATATAACATAGTATAATAGCCTTTCGTATATTCTCTTATGTATTATTTTTAGCAGAACTTTTAAAGTATGACTCATGAGGCTCAGTGTTCAATAATCAGAGCACTCTTTTGCTGCTTGTTTTTTAGAAATGGTTATAAATGCTGACTTTAGCCACTCCTGTGGTATTATTCCCGTATCGTAGCCGTCTTTAGAGTTTATGTACCGTCTTTAGAGTTTTTGATAGCATATTTGATTTCATCTATCGTGATCTTCTGTATCTCTAAAGGATTTAATTCTTGTATTTTCTGCATTTCACCTCTTTCATCTTGGAAAAGTTCTCTAACGTACTCCTCCCATCGCCTTAACTTCTCTGGTAAATTTACTAGTAGTACTCCTTTTTTGTCTTTTATGTGTTCTTGCTGTCTATTTCGACCCATTCCAGTCACTTCTCTAATTTTTTGTGCATATTTCTCATATCATATCTTGTTTCTACTTCTTCTATCTCTCTACATTGCCTCATCAAATAGATTTCCTTAGCTGTTTTGATTTTTTCCTTAATTATTCGTTGTATTTCTTTATACTTCTGTAGATCTTTTCCTTTATATTTCCTTCTTTCTTCCATCAGTAATAGTATTTCTTCTGTCATCCAGTGATTTTTAGCCTCTGATTTATGTTCTATTAAACTTTCTTGAGCTGGTTTGAGTAATATGTTTTTTATATTACACCACTTTTTATTTACATCCATAATTTGTTTGTTGTCAGTTAGTGTTTTTTGCATATTAACATTCACATTATTTTTTATTTCGTTTTTTATTTCTTCGTTTTGTAGCATTCTTACGTTAATTTTTGGTTGTTGTTTTCTGAGTTCAATTCTTTTCAATTTTATTTTCACGTCAGCCACTAGCGGATTGTGGTCTGAGTTAACATCTGCTCCAGGATAAGTTTTAACAGAGGTTATAGAGTTTTTATATCTGCTATTTACGAGTATAAAGTCTATCTGGTTTCTGACAATGTGGTTTTCTGTATGTGAAGGAGACGTTCATGTATATAGTCTTCTTATAGGAAGCTGAAACCAAGTATTGGCAATTACCATATTCTTTTCTTGGCAGAATTCTATGAGCCTTTCTCCTCTCTCGTTTCTAGTTCCTAGTCCGAACTGTCCAACTATATTTTCAACTGTACCTACTCCAACTTTTGCATTAAAATCTCCTAAAATGTAAGTAATATCTCTAGATTTTGTTAACTTGATTGTACTGTGCAAATCTTAATAAAAGTTTTTGATCTCATCTTCGGTCTTATCAGCAGTGGGAGCGTAAACTTGGATCATATTAATAATTCAATTCCGTGCTTGAATTTTTAGCATTATTATTCTTTCTGAGATTTGAATCACACCTAACACTGATTTTTTAATAGTGTTGCTTATGATAAAAGCTACTCCGTATCGATGATTAGTTTTGTCTCCTCCAGTGTAATAAATATTGTGGTTATTATATCGCCTTTGCAACGATATAATCATTTGCATAATTATTTCTACAGGGTTAACCAAAACTGTTGGAATATTAATACAATTAACTTACAATATACAATAAATCTTTACTTAACTACAATAAAATTTCAATTAATGATCTTCAGCACTAATACAATGTGAAAGATGGGCAATAAATTATTTCCTAACGTTTTCGATGTATTCAAGTGTTATTTGTGCAATTTCCGTTCTGATGCACTCCTTTAACTCTTTTTCATTATTCGGTCGATTTTGATACCCTTTGCTTTTAAAAAATCTCCACAAAAAAAGGAGGGCGATATTTGCTGCCTTTTCTCATTTTATTCGGATTTACTCTGTGGGAGTACAAGAAACACAATTCGCTAAGGATTTCTGCTTAGTTGTAAAAGACATGTCGTGGAATGCAAATTTTAGATTCCCCATGTCGCTTTTAACATCTTTTATCAACGTCTGTTTGCCTTGCAATTCTTAGAAGGCTCAGATTATAAAGCAGAAATCTGAATTGTGTTTCGAAACTATTTTACGATTGTTTAATTAGATGTCGCTACTGCGTCCGTATCGAAGCCATGTTATTGTTGCTTCTTAAAAGGCAGAAAATATTGATTTTTCACGTTGAGAACCCCTATGAATAGCTCTTCTGACGAGACCTATTAGGTCGAAATACGTATCAAGAGATGCATAGGACTTGTTTGCGTGAAATCAAATATTTGCTGCCATTTCTCATTTTATTCGGATTTACTCTGTGGGAGTACAAGAAACACAATTCGCTAAGGATTTCTGCTTAGTTGTAAACGACATGTCGTGAAATGCAAATTTTAGATTCCCCATGTCGCTTTTAACATCTTTTATCAACGTCTGTTTGCCTTGCAATTCTTAGAAGGCTCAGATTATAAAGCAGAAATCTGAATTGTGTTTCGAAACTATTTTACGATTGTTTAATAAATAAGACTTACTCACAATCAATTTAATTTAACTATTCAGACGACCGGTTTCGCTTTCTACAATATGCAAAGCATCTTCAGGTCTCGATACAAAGTTAAATAAATGCTGAAATGATAAAAACCCATATTAGGGTGTTGTCTGATAAAGATAAACGAATGTGTTTATGCGACAAATTTTGAATTTTGTCGATAGAACACTCTGATCAAATGATGTCGAATTTTTACCGTCGAGTTAATACAGATTTTGTTTCAAAGTGATTTTGCGCTCCTAACTGACACTTAAAATCGCCATACTATTTAAAAGTTGATTGTGTTAAGTTCAGAGAGTAACCGTTTTAAGTTCAAATTTCACTCCAAACGCCAACAGCTCTTCAGTAGCTTTGAAATAAATATTTGTCTACAATTTAATGCAGTCAGGTCAGTTAGCAACTAGAGATACCGTAAGTGGTGTCGCTTTCAAGTTGTCCGGGGTTTGTCACACCCCACGTGTCGGAACTCGCAAGTTTATATTTTATGTTTGTATTTCGTCATTCGACGTAATTTTCAAAGATGAGCCATCTTATATATACTATTTATATTCAATTATTCATAATTTTATTCTCGTAGATTCGAAATTAATGGGCGGCTATGAAAAAGAGCAGGCTCATCTTATGCGTAAGTGGGAAGAGTATGAAAATGAAGAAAAAATTATTGATCAAGGTAATGTAGAGACAGAAGACAATATTGAAAATGTAAGTATCAACAGCGATTATCTCGATATGGAACAAGAATCTGAAGCAGATAATGGAAATGAGCAAGTAGTTGTAGAAAGTATCATACAAGGTTGTTATTATTCCGAAAAGAATGGAACGAAATACAGCATAGAACACAATAACCTATATACTCGAACAAGAGTCTTAAACTTCATTACACATTAACCGGGAGTCAAAAATCACGCAAAGCATGACCAGACACCAATAGAGTGATTCCTGTTATTTAATAATGGACAAATGATACCTGGCTTGGTTAACGATACTAACCAACGAATTGCAGAAAAATTTAAAAGTTGGAAGAACTCTTCACATTATGGGAATACATCTGTGATAGAAATTAAGGATGTGTTGGGGCTCATTTACCCGTCGTCATTTATATAAATTGTGGAACACTGACAATGGTCATTTATATGAACTGTGTAACACTGACGGAACAGGAATAAACAATGAGCCAACGTCGATTCGAATTTTTAATTTCATGTCTAAGATGTTAAATCAACTATGTTTAGACAATACTCATGTCTCAAGTTAGATAAATTAGCTCATATCAGAGCTTACTACGACACGTTTGTAGAACATTGCAAATCTGCATATTGTTTCTCTAAATTCTTGACAATTGACGAGAAGCTTGAATCGTTCAGTGGGAGATGTGCTTTCAGGCAATTTATGCCAAATAAGCCATCGAAATATGGAATTAAGGTACATGAATTAGTTGTCGCACGTACGAACTACCTAATCAATATGGAGGTGTATGTGGAACAACAGCTGGAAGCTGTTGCAATTGGCAATTGCATTTACTTAGTCTGTCCTACTTAGCAATGCCGCAAAAGATATTGTAGAAAGATTGGCTTCTCCCGTGTCTGAGACCAAACGTAATACTACGTTTGATAAGTGGTACATTAGTCGTAATCTCTTGGTGAAGTTGCGTGAGACTCATAATTTAAATGCAGGAAAAATAAGGTTGATTTGCCTATAGAATTCCTACAAGGAAAAGAAAAAGAAGTTTTTTCCAGTCTATTTGGTTTTCAGAACAGATGCACTATCCTTTTGTATGTACCAAAAGAAAAAAAAAAGTTATTTTACCTATATCTTATCTCCACCATGATATAATAGTAACACATGCTCATAATAAGCTGCCCGAAATTATTTCCTTCGATAATATTGACTGGTCGACTGGGCATTTCGTCGCTTGTTTAAATACTTACTCAGTATTTAAACGAGCGCCGAAATACCAACTCGACCAGTACTAATCGAGTAACGACGAGAAGTAGATCCACCAGGCTTAAGAATGGCAAGTGAGACCTTGCCGAAACGTCGCCAAAACAATGGTTTTTAAGAAAACCAGCATTTTACAACGCGGAGTCAAACCCGGAAAAATAGTGACAGCACATATAGCTCCCGCGGAAACCTCAAAACAAACATAATATATATATATATATATATATATATATATATATATATATATATATATATATATATATATAAATATATATATATATATATATATTATATACATATATATAATATATATTATATATATATACATATATATATATATATATATATATATATATATATATATATATATATATATATATATATATATATTCTTAGTTCTTTACACCACCCCATAAATTCATTGGTAACATCGAAAGTTGCTTCAACTTTCCCTGATGCTTACGCATTCATATTTTTGTTCTGAGATGGTTTTTTGGGCTCGTAATTTCTGTCTGCTACAGAATCAATTAAATCCTTGTATTCTAAACAGTTGTAAATTGTAAAATTTTTACGTTTCCTATATGCCTCGAGACTTTTAATTAGTTGCTATATGTATTTTGGCAGTACCACTTCCAGACGGAGTAGAGGACAGTATTGTAGACGAACTTCGAGTCAGAACGGATGGAACGTTCCGATTCAAACTTATCCTTCGGTTTCTTACTTTTTAATGCCATGAAATCGTCTATAACTGCTCCTGAAAAATCTACAAAAAGCCTAGACAGTCGCTAAAGGATCTAGAAGCAAATGCCATACAATCAGAAGGAACACTGCTATCCAGAGCAACTGTCAGCAGCGGTTGGGTCTCCTTTGACCTATTTTATAGGTTATTTTGACGAAATTTTTTTGAGTATGCTGCAGTTTATACAAATAATTACTATATGCGACATTCTACACACCAATGCAGCAGAATAAAAAAAACTGTAGGAGTGTATTTTATCATGGGGTATATTCCATACTCAGGCATTTACATGTACTGGTGGACAGAAATGCGATTTGCTTTAGTTACTGACACGATTTCTAGGGATCGTTTTAAAGTTCTTCGTATGGCTTTTCACGTTGTGGAAAGTGATAAAGCTCCTACAGGAAACCAGAATTCACTCTGGAAAGTGCAACATGTACTTGATCAAGTAAAGAAGCTTGCAACAGATTAGAATGCCAACAAGATTGCATTTCCTGTTCAAAGTAATATATCTTATATGAACGCTTATCAGTTTTCTACAGACTATTTATTTGTTTTTGGCATATCACAATCACACTACACAACAATAATTAGTTTTTAAAGCTATTATTAATATATATTATTAATATAATATATATTAATAATATATATTATATTATGACCAAATTGTGTAAGAAATCAAAACATAAACAAAATTACTACATAAAAAAGGGGCAACAGTTTATAAACTTCTGCCATACGCTCAACTGTCAATAAAATTTGAAGTATATCCATATCAGTTGCGTACAATTTTCTAATATATTTAATTAAAATTATTATTTAGTGGATTATTACACCCAACGAGTTATTTCATAAAATTTATATTATTAATAATAACAAATGTTTTTGGTTATTTCGTATATTTTGTATTTGATAATCAATTTAATTCTAAAATTTTCAATATAATGATGATTATATTTTTCTGATTATTACACCATATGACGACTATGAAAGATCTAGCAGTTTCGTATGGGTTGCGTATTATTAGCTGTATTAGGAAAATTTTAACTTTAAGGTTGATGTTCTAGAAATTTGAAATATAGTAAACTCTTAAATATTGGGGAAATCTGCAAGAAAGACTCTAATGAGTATCAATTGTTTCTATAAAAACGTTTTCGCCAAAGTGGATTAATTTGGCTTCCTTAGGGCTGAAAGAGAAATAAATTGTAATTAGCTACCATATATTATCTATTAAAAAACACTGCTGATCTTACTGTACCTTAGAATTCTAGAGTTAGAATGGTACAAAACTTAGCTAGTAACAACATAGTGGTTTTTTTGTTACTATGTGAAAAAAAAAGTTTTTTTACCATTGGAAATGTATGGTAGTTTTGAACTTAAAACGCAAAGGTTTACCCAAGGTTAATTGAAAAACCCAATGTAACTACATTTAAAAGGAAGTAATTCTTTGAATTGTCGGCAATAACTAAATTTTGAATGTTTAATAGTTTAAATGTGAGGTTCTGTTTTATCAGAAGGCATGTGCTGACATGCGTCCTTTTAGGTCATTTGAATCTTTATGTCGTTAAGGTTCATTGGTAGAATAGAATGAAGTTAAATCCCAGTTTAGGGAAATATTATTTTAGATTTTGAATTGAATTTTTTTTTATTATATTATATTGTTCATGTATTATTATAATAATATCTTATTGAGATGTATCTAAGAAAAGCAAGGGAATGTTATCTTTTTTAGTTAATGAAAATTATTATTAAAGTAGGTTAGTTGTTAATGGATATATCAGTCACGTTAGTTATCTGTGATTTTGACTTGTTCTTGGTATATTATTTAAGTAAGCGGTATATATCGCTTAGATTCTTAATGTCACTCTTAACATTGATGGAGAAATCGTTCGAAAGGAAAATATAAGATATTTCAATGAACTCTCTTTTAGATTTATTTTTCTCACGGTGGACAATTGCAATATTAGTATAGTCCATGAGACGACCAGTGTAATGGACATATTTGGCTAATGCACAGCGGTCAGGGTGAAGTCGAGAATTACTTTTGTATAGTGTAATACGTGATTTCAATAACTGAGATGTTTGCCCGCTATAGGAATTGCTAGAAGAAGAATGGCTGAAGAGAGAAAATGGATTTTTAAAATAACAACGGGGATAGATGCCTTTAAACTAAAAACAAATGAAGAGCAATTCCGAGAGGTCTTAGCGGATAAGATCAAATCCGATCCTTTCCATTATCAAGATCAAATTGACGGTATTGATAAAAACCTAAATAAAAACTTTCTCGCAGCAGGACTACAGGTCGCAAAGAAAACAAGACTAAAGAAGACGAAATAAGCAATGAAACTAAACAGCTAATGACGAAAAGAACACAACTACTATCGCAAAACAAACGCCATAATCAAGAATATAGAGAACTTAATAAAACAATTAGAAAAGAACTAAAACGCGACATACACAAATGAAACGAGAACTTAATGGAGCGAGTCATTGAAAACAACAGAGGCATAAAATGTCTAAGACCCACACTGAGAGTTCAAAAAATCATTAAAATTAAAGACGCCAATAAATAAGGTAGAGAAAGACAAATATAAAATAACAAATATTGTCAAAATCTTCTACACATCCATGTACAGCTCGCAAGGCCAGCCCAATGAAACAACAAAGGAAAACGTCAGAAGAAAAATAAAAAACGTGGGATTAGAAGTACTACCAAATATAAAGGGATACGAAATAGAAAGAACTTTAAAAGAACTAAAAAATAATAAAGCTCCAGGACACGACGGTATAATTGCCGAGCTCTTGAAAACAAGCAAGACATTAACAATCCCTGTACTAACAGAGCTATTTAATAGATGTCTCCATAATAGCCAGATCCCTAAAGACTGGAACGAGAGTCTAGTAATACTCTTACACAAAAAAGGGGACAAATGTGATCTACAGAATTATAGACCTATATTGTTGCTCAGTCAAGTATACAAACTTTTTATGAGAAGTATTAAAAACCGGTTAACCTGCAAAATGGATAATTACCAACCGGTTGAACACGCTGGCTTCCACAAGGGATATAGTATATCAGACCATCTGCTGACAATGAGAACATTGATAGAGAAGGCAAATGAATACCAACTACCCGTATTTCTTGCCTTCGTCGACTATGAAAAGGCGTTTGATAGTATCGAGATAAAGGCAACAAATACATAATATATATGAAAATGCAACTAAGATAGTACAACTGGACGAAAATACAAATTCCATCCCTATTAAGAGAGGAGTGAGACAAGGAGACGTAATATGGCCAAAGATTTTCAACCTAGCCATAGAAGACGTCTTTTAAACTACAAATTGGCTAACCTATGGCATTAAAGTTAATGGCAACAAGTTAAACCACCTTAGATTCGCTGACAACATAGTGATTATAGCGAGAACATTCGAGGAACTGCAAATTATGTTGGTGGAACTAGCATCCAGCACAGATGACCACAGACATATAACTATAAACGGCAGTGAGATAGAACAAATCCAGGAATATATCTACCTAGGCCAAATCCTGAGACTTGACAAAGAAAACCAAAGTGTGAAAATTACTAGAAGAGCAAGAATAACATGGGCAGAATTTAAAAAACTTAGTTGGATACTCAAGAACCGCACAATACCCAAATACTTGAGGAACAAAGTGTTCAACCAATGCATCCTTCCTATCATGACATATGGATGCCAAACCTGGACCCTAACCAAGGCAAACATGAATAAACTAGCCGCAACAGAAAGAATAATGGAAAGAGCAATGTTAGGTATATGACTGTCAGATAAAAAGAGGAACGAATGGGTAAGATCCGAAACAAAAGTCGAGGACATAACAACAAAATTTGCCAAACTTAAATGGAGCTTCGCGGTCCACACTGCTAGATAGAAAGATCAACGTTGGAATACTACAATACAACATTGGAGACCTTACGAAAGTAAACGACTAAGAGGAAGACCGCAGATGAGATGGGTTGATGACATTAAAAGAATAGCCGGACCAAATTGGAAATATGTTGCTCAGGATAGGGACCGATGGAAGGAGTTGGGATCGGCCTATGTCCAAATATGGACGAGAGAAGGGTAAGAAGAAGACGAGAAGGAATTGCTGCAAGAGAGGCATGGAATGTTGTAAACAATGTTACTAAGCCTATATATGCGAGTCTTATCTTTTATCTTAGAATAAAGATTATTAATTATTAGGGCTGATCTTTAAGCCACATTTATGTTGTTATTATTGTTACCAAAGCTATTTTCAACACTTTTCAGAATCCTTTTTAACCCCGGAGTGATATCTCCGAAATATGGTAATGAAAAATATTTGTTGATAGGAGGATACGAGACTGGGTTCCCTCTTAAGATATCAGAATCAGCATTGTTAGTCGCGAAGGAAGGTGAAGGTGAAGTACCTTCGTTATGGATAGTGTTAGACAAAATATTATTCACTAATGGTGTTGGATAAGCGTTTGAAATGAAAAGTTTCTGTAAGATTTGTAGGTTTTCTCTACGAAAAGAAGGATCTCATAGTTTTATTGCTCTATTTTTCATCTGTTTGAATAAGTTGACTTTGGTAGAATTATTATGGTAAGAGTGGTAGTGGTAGAGTTAAGAGTGGTAGTTAAGGTATCTACTAGAATCGGTCGGTTTTTAATACCAATCTATTTTAATGTTGTTGTTTTCCCTGATCATCCTTATTTCGAGAAAGGGGAAGGACCAATTACCATCTTCCCTCTCTGTACTGAACTGGATGTAGGGGTCATAACTATTAAAAGTATCTAATAGTTCATCTAAATTGTTATTGGGTATAGCCAAAGTGATACCATCAATATATATATATATATATATATATATATATATATATATATATATAATATATATATATATATATATATATATCAGAATATCATGATAAAAAATTTACCGATAATACTAGAGTAATCTTAACTTGGACACTAAACGTATATAAAAGCTGCTTGTAACATAAAAACTCTAATCTTATCTAAATTTACTCTGCGTCACTTATTTTATATTTGATACATATTTGCTCTGAATGTTCCATGCAAACCCACTGCTCAAAAGCAGATCAAGTTACATGAGATTTTCTATCTTTTGACCGTGGACAGATACAACATCTTTCCATTCCTTTTCTTTTTTTGGACGTTGATGGCTGAGGTTTATCTTCGTTCTTGCGCTTCTTTGATGATGTTATTATTTTCTTTCTCGACACTCTGGGTAATTTTAAATTTTCTTTCCTCTCATAAAGGTGGTCTGTAATCAAAGATAGGCCCAACTCTTTCAAGAAAAAACGTCGCTTCATCCGTTGATCCACAGGATTGTTTGCATTAAAAATTACCATAGCATTAATTCCAGCGGTATTCAGCAATGAATAAAACATGGCTAGCGGCCATCTCCCAGTATTTCTACTCACACTATAGGTACCACTAAGCTTGTCCACCACGTCTATTCCTCCTTTAGTGAAGTTGTAAAAACTAATCATCTCTGGTTTTTTAGCTTCGCCAGTGGCTGGATCTATTTTGTCATTATGATGAAGGGAAAAAAGAAGTAAAACATTCTTTCCTCTCCGAGGGATGTATTTTGCTGGTTTATTTGGAATGTATTGCTTGAACGGGCATCCAGCATTCTCATTCTTAAATTCTGAACCAATAGCGCGTTCATCTTGCGATTCTTTCCACATGTGCAGGAGCCTTCTTTGTTCTTGTTCATAAGACATCAAAATGCAACCTGCAAATATACAATAAATTTCAATACATTACCTTAAAAAATATATAACACTACCGGTATAGTGGGGTGTACAACACCCCAACGCTGTTTACACGAAAATATTTTACTACTGCTTCACTCGACGGTCGCGAACACACTGCTGAAGACAGTATATAACCTAACTCGAAGGTAGGGAGGGTATAACTGTTTGATGTTTGAAGTTGTGCAAACGCGGGCGTTTTAAATTCTCGTGGGGTATGTGATACCCCACAATACCGTCGCCTGGTTAACAACTAACCTACTTTGAAAATAATTTTCATTAACAAAAAAAAAACATTCCCTTGCTTTTCTTAAATACATTTCAATAAGATATTATTATAATAATACATGAACAATATAATATAAAAAAAATTTTAGTTAGCAAAATCTAAAGTAATATTTCCCTAAACTGGGATTTAACTTTATTCTGTTTTACCAATGAACCTTAACAACATAAAGATTCAAAAAAACTACTTGATTTGTCACCACATGCTTTCTGATCAAACAGAAACTCACATTTAAACTTTCAAACAATTCAAAAGTTAGTTATTGCCGACAATTCAAGAACTACTTCCTTTTAAATGTGGTTACCTTGGATTTTTCGATTAACCATATATTTTTGCCGCTAAAAAAAACTTTTTTTTCACATAGTACCAAAAAACCACTACGTTGTTACTAGCTAAGTTTTTTAACATTCTAACTCTACAACTCTAAGTTACGGTAGGATCAACAGTGTTTTTTAATCGATATGGTAGCTAATTATAATTTATTCTCTTTTAGCCAAATTGATTTTCTTTGGCGAAAACTTTCAGTGAAACAATTGATACTCATTAGAGTCTTCTTGCAGATTTCATCAGCATATCCGTAAAAAGCACGAGACGTGGTCAACTAAGTAGAGGGAGAAGTAAACGTGGCCATAGTAAACCACCGGTTAGAGCAGCAGGATGTAATTATGATATTTTTTTTTTCAAATTTCTGTTGATTCAGAAATTATAGCTCCTGATGGTACACTTTGGAAGATCGAAGTATTATGTAATGCATCTGCTGGTAGAAGAACACATCAAAACGTGATCAAAGATATTTCCAGGCCTACACCATATGCCACGCGCCGTGTCGATGCAACATTTAACAGTGCTTGGCAATGTCCTATTGACGATAAAATATTAAAACATCACCGACTGTACTATTCAAGAAGTACGCCGAGTTCATTTAAATACTTGGTCTCTAACAACAGAAGAGTTAGAATCATTTATAGCTGTATTATATGTACGAGGAGCCATGGGTGCTAAAGGTATAGATTTGGTATGTAACAATAAAATAGTGAAAACTTTGTTTTCAAACTTTCACAACATTTATTTTAAATCTTATCACTACAGCTGTTTCGGCTGATTGCCTTTCTCAAGTGATCTATTTTTGGCTTGGGTTTACAAAATTTATAGTCTCTAATGAAATAGGTTGAGGAGGGGAGAACTGTTTGTCTCAAGTTGGTCATTCAGAATTATGTCTGTGTTTTTTAATTTGTTGATTTACATAGATTTTAACAAAGATAGTTTAAGGCCTTTATTTTAAATGTGAAGAATTTTAAATTTGTCATTAAAAGAATGATTATGATCTAGAAGAAGAAGTGCGTATGTCGAATCTGTTTTTCTATTCTTGAAAGCCCTTTTATGTTCTGCTATTCGTTTATCAAAGTTTCTACCAGTTTGGCCGATGTAAGGCAGTCGACACATTGAAGTTTGTACACACCACCACTTATTTTGGTTCTTGTTATTTTTAATATATTTGCCTAGGTTGTTATTTGTTCGGAAAGCTGGTGTTATTCCTTTCTTTTTTATGTGTTTGGCAATTTTTGTTGTTATTTTGCCTAGAGTAGTATAGATTTGGATTTTATATGGTCCGAGAACTGAGGCAATGCTTTTGTAAAAGCAATGGCAAAGTCACGGACAAATTTTGAGAAATAACAAAATATTTAAGATTTGATGTTAGGTCGCACAGACTAAAAAACGGCAAGTTTGCATTGGTATCAGAAATTTGATACAATTTTATTGCAAATTCACAGTGCAGTGCAACTGCCGCACTGTCGATAAGCAACTGTTTCCATCGAAATGTAGGTATAGGTTTACTCAGTTTATTGCCTAAAAACCCGATAAATATGGTCAACAATTCTAAAGGGCCGTGAACAAAAACAAAAATTACATTGTCAATGTTTTGACGTATTTGCGGAAAGACGAAGCAAGACCAAATAAAAAGCTCCTCGGTGATTGTGGAGTAAAAAAGTTGATGCATCCATATTTAATAAAGGAAGATATATTACGCGTGACAATTTCGTTTTGTTTATAATGAGACAAAATATGATGTTGATGTAGTGGACCAAATGGCACGCAAGTATTTAGTGAAGGCATCGTCTAGGCGTTGGCCACTTGCTGTCAAACGAGCTATCATACCAGATGAAATTGATGAACCTCAAAAAAAAGCAAACACGTTGTGAAATCAAATCACAGTGCTTTGAAAACAAATCGTTTGTAAAATGCTACTCATGTAAACAAACAGTCAGCAAAAAATGCATTTCCACTCAATATTTTGTATGTTTATTGTGTAGGTAAGAGCAATATCTAATAATGTTTTATATTGGTTTTTCACTTTGTTTCTTACCATTATTTCTTATAAAATAAATACATGATATTTTGTTTAAAGTTTCCTTTTACATTTTCGACATAGATAATACGAGTTAAAAATGACACGTCCGCAGTTATAGGACTGGCAGAAATGTTCGCGCTTCTTGTGTTAAATACTTTCACTGATGAAGAGGAAACCGTGAGAAGTAATGGCCAACTTTCAGTGGATTGGGCGATAAAAGAAATTGAACAGTAATAACAAAATATTTGTTTTCAGGTTTCTGTTAACAACTTTTATTGTGATATGCTTAGTTTTAGCTAAGATATTTATTTAGTTTAATTTTGATATTTTTACGTTTTCATAAATAAATTAAAAAATGATTTAAAATCTGTGTAGTACATACATCGTCAATGAAGCAACATTCTACTTTCTACAACATTTCGTCAGATGAACTTCTTATAATTATCTGGGAAAAGCTTTGAACTCTTGTGTAAATCAATAAATAAAGTAAACATAGTCACCTTGAAGTACCTTCGAAAATGCTCGATTAAATGTTGCTCAAATAACGGAAATCCCAGAGGATAATATAATTTATGATAAGAGGGATTGAGGCGTCAAATTATGTAATTAAAGCGAAGGAAGTTATTTGTTTGAAATTATAACAGTTTAGCACCACATTATCTCGAGTATTCAAGACAAATTTAAAGGAAATGTATGACTACCGCGTGTAATCATAAACATAATATGCATTTGATGCATATGTTGAACATGCAAGGTTATTCAAATGAATAATAACGAAAACTCATGAACGTGTTTCCGTAGTTACCTATTTTAAACGTTTTAGTTGCTTTAAAATAAAGAATTTTTTGTCTATCATCGTCGCCTCTCTGTTTCAATAAGGTGTTAAGGTAAAAAGTACAATTTTACAGGAGGAATGCATATTTACAGTCTAGTTTACAGTATTATCAATTTACAATATTAACTATTAGTGTTAATTAATTAGGTCTTTGAAAATGTTAGATAGGCCTGATGATGTAATAAATTTAGCAAAAATTTGCATATTTACGAAAAATGTGATCATATGTCACACTTTTCGTACAAAAATGTAATAAGATGAATGTTACAAACTGACTTATCACGTTGTTAATATTATTTTTGTTATGTTACTTACATATGTTACAATAAACAAACTTTGTCGAAATTAAAGATTTTAGATTTGAGAATATGTTCTTTATTGAAAAAGTGTAATTTTAACAACAAATATTTGAATTACAAAGCAAAATAAAAGTGCAATAATTCTTAAATTAAAACTATTTCTTAAAGGTATTTAATAATGTGTAAAAGCTTAAATTCTAAACAAACTAATTTTAATAAATTACGAAAATGTAACACTTAAAATATTGTTTTTGTCAAAACAAGCAATAACACGTGACTTTTAAAACTACAACGATTCATAAAATGACCTGTGATATCTTGAAATTAGGTTTTTATTAACCAAATCCATGAGATTTGCTTTTTTCTTATCGGGCGTACCCGATTTTGCTCTGTATGCAAATGCATCTCTTAATTCCAAATTTTTGCTCTTTTTATTTCTATTAATAACTACAGCTTTCTGAAATTCAGCGTATAAATTTTAAAAAAATATAGCATCGAGTTCGCTTTTTTAAGTTAAATCACCTTTAAACCTGCTAGTTTTACTGTTTCAATATTTTCATCTTTCAGCAAAAAAAGTTCATTTGATTGCATAAACTTTTCAAGTAAAAAAAAATCGACGAAACACATTTCAATAACATGGAAGGGCTCGCTTTTCTTCCTTGTAGCCTTTACGGCATCAATAAATGCGTCAGGTGTATATAGGGCCAAATCTTAATTGACAGTTAATTTCTCCCTCAATTTGAGAATGAGCAGAATCTCAGTCGTTTTAGGTGTGCCTTTTTATCAAATATTTATGCGTTACTAAGTTAAGATTTTTAATTATTTTTACTGCGTATAGATACATACAGATCATAAATTTATTTTTTTACCGGGATGCACAATTTTCCGAATAGAACACAACGTCCAAATTGTTGGATGTTTCTGAAACTTTTTTAAGGTACTTGTAAACACATGTACCGATTTCATTCATAGCGCTATGGGCGTTTGACTTATCCCAAACATAGCTTTAACACAGTTATTCTGAATGTTGAATATGGTTAAATTAAAAATATTCAATTTCGATTTATAGAAGAAGACCAAGATCTCCTCTTTGGGGCATTAGAACATTGTTTGCAAGTCACATACTGCGACCAGAATTTTATTGTCTTTTTTATTATTTTCTTTCTCTATACGTGAGAGAACTTTTTTATAACCTTCACACATATCACACAAGTCTATGTTAGGAACAAAAAACAATATGTTGCAATATTGAATAAATATACGTTAGAACATCAAATATGTGGTAAAAGGTACATTTAGTGATTTACAATTTGTAACATAGTTTCTTTGTAGGTCGGTAATTGCTATGCTGCCATGAATGTAATAAATTTTTGAGTTAGCTCTTATGTAATGAGATTCAATTTTTGGTATTGATACTGTAAATGTTTTAACGCCATTTTTAGTGATTTCATCTACCTTGTATATTTTTTCATGACGTCCTCGATTATCTTTCATTACTTAAATATTGCTCTCTCTTCTTTAAGGCCGTCTAAATTTTATCTTCTTTAAGGCCGTCTAAATAGGTCGGTTATTAATTGATAAAGTATTTTTAAAAAATAGTTTACACACTCTAGTTTTTACAACAGTAACATTTAAAAAGAAAGCGTTGTTATTGTCACGAGAGGGTGCAACGTTCCCATCAGCATCTAGTTTAACGTAACGATATTTTGAGACGACTGCTTCAACACTGTTTGTGATAAATGACCACTGTTTTTTGATTTCTTAATCCCAGTATTCTTAAAATAATTGCAAACGTCGCTCCTATACGATATTTGACCGACATTGGAAAGCACATTTTTGTCTGCAAGATGGTTTCAGTATACGTTCTGTAATGACTTTCTTTGCCTTTAGTGATTGATAAGATTTTCTACTATTTCTCATTTTCTTTACTACAATTGTTTGCCAATTATCTTCGTGTCTCTGTCTTTTTATTCCTATTTTATTTGGACTATAATCTGGATTTGTCAAATTCTGTTGAGGGGCTATTATATTTTCCTTATCAGACGGTTCACTTTGTATTGGTGTAAGGTTATTAGGTATTATTTCATAATCTTCCCTAGGTAGCAGATTCACACTTTCACATAAAATATTGTCTTGATTTATTATGCTACTAGGTAAATAATCTTTGTCAGAACATAAAGCATTTCTTTGATTACGATGTCTTAGTTCTACATCTTCATAGTCTGGGTCTTTCAATGAGTCGTCGCTATCTGTAAAGAAAATTATGGTTAGAATATTATCAGAATTAGATAAAAAATGGAATGCTTCTGATTACATTGAAATGAACATTAATTGAGTACATAAAATTACCTTCACTGAAAGACCTACTACTTGTTGAGCTGGTTGACGAGTCACTAAACGAACTATTGCTAGTCGAATTACAACGACTACGATTCGGAACTGTTAAGTCAACTTTTTCTTCTGTTAACATTGAGTCCTCTATGTTTAAAGTTCCATTCTGTATGTTGAATGTTATGCCATTATCTAAAAAACGATGCGTCAAATCTAATAATAATAAATAATAGAAAATAAGAATAAAGCAGAAGATAATAGTAATAAAAGCCAAATACAGTAAAACCTATCGTCTAATAGGTGCCTAAATACTTCGTAGATAACTAAAACTTACATACCTGTAACAGTCGCTAGAAGGGGAATGTTCGATTTCTCAGTTGCCATTTCAAGTTCAAGAATCCGCTTAAATCACGATTTCATCTGAAAAATAAGTATATACTAGTTATTTATTTTAGTATAAACAATGTAATATTTAAAAATAATCCTCATAAAAATATTGTTTCTTTCTGGAAGAAACATCAGTATGTAACTTGAACTTGTCTTTTGTACTGGGAAAACTTTTATCATAATATGATATGTATATTATACAACGTGGTATCCCTAGATAACAAAGCACAATTTATATATTTTCAGCAACAGTGTGACACGAAGATATATACCAATTCACTCTCCACGGACATGTTTCAACAACACTGTTTTAAATTAGACATATCACACTATAGAATAAAACAATAATATTGAATGAATACATACCTCAATCACAATGTAATATCGTCGTGGTATCACGTTCTTGTTGAAAAACTACTGCACCTTCCTCGCGTGCGGAGTGACAACTGTCTTGTCTCGTTGTTGAAAAAAAGCACTCTAAAGACGGAGCTAAAATATTTTTCAACTAAGAAGACCGCTTTGAAATTAAATTCTGGTAACTTTATTACTAGAGGACCAGATAAGCGGCGATATATTTTACACTACCTTTATGAACGACATATTACTGCTCTGTTGTTTCAATCAGCACTGCTCAACAAGTTATCGTTTATTGGTTTTAATATTTTATTGCAATAGCACGAGTATGGAATATTGATTTAAACAGTAAATTTATTACCTGTTATTTTTTATTTTAATTTTTTCTGACGTATCGTATAATGTAGGTTTACCCAATAATCAAGGTTATGCCTTTAAAAGAAAATATTATTTAAAAAATAAGGAGTAAATACCATGTGTCATAATAATTGTAATCTCCTTTATACACAGTTTAAAAATTTGTTTATTAATGTGTTTCTTAAATCCACACAATGATTGAACAAATATTCATGCTATTTAAAAATATTTTTCTGTTAACGACACTATGATTGACATGGTAGATCAAATTCAAACGTCATCATATTTCTCTTCTGTTTATCGTTATAAATTAATTGATGGTCATGGGTTGTATTGGTGTTATTTAATAATTTAACAAAATACATAATCAGCAAAAATCTTATTTAAAACATGCGAACAGTTTTTACAATCACAACCAATGCAGAATTTATGCTTGTTTAGCATTGGCTGTTAAATAACACAGGCCTACATTTTTATTTTCATGAAAAATTGTTTATTAATTAAAAAGTTTAGATACTTAATTGGAAATGTTGCTAATATAAGTAAAGAAGAAATATCTGATGTTATATAAATCATTGGGGTGAAGGAAACATTGTGATGAATATGCAAGCTTTTCTAAAATTATGAGTTTAGCTCTATTTAGAAGCTCACAAATAATGTTGGGATCATAACCATGATTGAAAGCAATTTGCTTAAGAGTATTAAGTTCTAAATTAAAGTTATCATTAGAAAGTGGAAATTTGAGTAACCTATCCATATAACCGTTGAAAGCAGACATTATATGTTGGGTTAGATAATTAGATGTTTTATGTATAACACGATCTGTTTGGGTACGTTTTCTGTAAATATTGTACTCTATAGAATCGTTATTGCGATCTATAGTACTATCCAACCAGTTCCACTTATGGTCAGATTCTGGTTCCAGAGTAAAAGAAATGTTAGGATTGAGATTATTAAGATTAGCCAGAATCTGTAAAACATCATCTTAGGTTCCTTGTATGAGAGCTATACAATCATCAACACATTTTAACCAAAAAACTAGTTTGCTGTTGTTAACACATTTCTTTTCTAGGCTGTCTAAGAAAATATTAGCTAGAAAAGGTGATAATGAAGACCCCATTGCTAAACCTGTTTTTTATTTATATATTTTTTTATTACATTGGAAGAAGTCCTGATCAAGACAGAATTTAAGCATAGTAAAGATAGCATCTTTGTCTTTTGCTGGTATGTTGCAATTGTTTAGAAGGTAGTTTCAAGTTTCATATCTTGGTACAAACGTAAACAAATTGAAAACATCAAAAGAAACTAAATAAAAATTCTCTTTTATTTTAAAGTTATTTAAACGTTATATTAGATCTAAAGAATTTTTAATGGAGAACTTGGGTTTAAAATTAGGGACAGACTGATCTGTGTTGTAAATAAACTCTAATAAAATAGAAACTAAATTGTTACAAAAACATACAACAGGCCTTATGGGGAAATTGTGTTTATAAATTTAAGAAAGTCCATATAACCTAGGTGTTACAGAATTAGATAGAGTTAACTTTCTGTTGTTAGTTTTAGTAATAGTGTCATTAAACAATTTAACCATTGCTTTTGTTCTATTAATAAAGGTGTTAAGTGGATTTTTTACACAACTACAAAACTGTTATCTGAAAGAAAAGGTACTACTTACTTTATGTATTGAATTTGTTCTAAGATCACAACACAATTTCCCTTATCAGCCTTGCTGAGTACAAGACAATCTCTTCAATTTTTCGTTTAATTAATTTTAGCAAATCCTTTTGTTTTTTAAAAATATGGTGATTTCTATGAAAATTATGTTGGTACTTACATTAATATTGTTGAAGTAAGCAATGCAAAAGTTTCTCAAATATTGTTTAATATCAGCATTATTTGTTATACCTTCTATTAGAGTATCCAGCTCCACTGCAAATCCTCCCAGCACTGAGTTATTTAAAATAAAATTCTTACAAGAAAACTTAAGGCCTAATCTTAAAAAGTACAAGTCATCCTCTGAAAAGTTAGTGTTACTTAAATTTGCATAAGCGTTGAGGTGCTTGTATGCTGTTTTTCAAAATCAATCGATTTAATTTGTTGGTAAGACTTCCCTTCTTGGTGGATTGTAAGCGGAAGACCTCATTTTCTATGTTGTTAAAGAAGTCGTTGACAAGAAACCAAGGATGTTGTTGCAAAATTTAATCATAAATAATTTTAATGTCGATCTTAAAATTACTTTTCTTTCAATTTTGATTTTCAATTTTTGGTAATTTAATTACATAGTCAGATTTCTTCTTTTCTACAGTATTAATAGTGCTTGGTAGACCATTTTATTGTAGTCAACCAACCTTTGTCAAATAAATATTGTTTAGTCTATATCTTGCATTCATACACCTAACACCCTAATTATTATAGATAGGTTTGAGTGTGACATCTGGATTATGCAATCTACTTAAAATATTCTATATAATTTCATATTTTATCAGTTGACTTTCTTAGTTTCATAGAATCTTGAAATATGCAGATCACATATCCATGATTGTTATTGCCCATCCAAGCTGTCATATGTCACATGTCTCCTCAACATTTCCGTTAAGACCGGGAGCCATTCTGTCTCCGGTTTCCGATCATAATGTAGCTTCGCCTATTTTTAAAATTTTAAAGTGTCTGTCCTTGTGTAGTGTAGTGTGATGTACAATTTTATGTTGATAACATTTTATTTTTGTTGGATAGGCCACAATTAACGAAGTAAGTCTGAAACGGTTATCACATAAAAACTTTTATCAACCATTAACTTTAAGTTTTTATTGAAGTTAAATAATTTCTTCAGTTTAAAAACGTTTCTTGGCTTATTTCAGATACCCTTCAAGATGCTCTAGAAAGCGAAAGTACTTGGGCAAGATTTTAATATTAAAACTACGCTCGATATCTGCCTTTTATTTGATCAAAGTTTATTTATTCGAGTATTCAACCTTATAAAAATTTATTATGTTATTTCTCGAATCGTCTTCCTTTCACTTTAACCTCTTATACCTAAATTGGTTCAGGAAAAGGTAAAATCTATTTGTTCTATTTTTTTCCATTTTTTCAATCTCTTAATATCTTACTCGAGTTACTCAGTTAAAAAGATAAGACATGATTCACTTTTTTACTTCCTTCCTGCGTTTGTTTGATATTAATCGTTTTAGTATCCCCAGTTTAGATCTGTTGAGAGATATCCCAACGCTCGACATATTTCTTTCAAAACACTTGAGAGCCGGTTGCATTGTGGAGTTTCTTCGTTTAATCTAAGTTAAAAAAGAACATAGCCTTGGGTAAATGTTTACGTTGTCCAAAATAGTGTGTAATAGAGGAGGCGTCTCCGCTGTCACCTCTGAAATACTTTACAGACCCTCTAAGGATGTTAACCCTGCGAGCGGCTGCTAGGCTTACTGGCCCCACTGGTCCGAACTGACTGGTTCGTCTTCGTGGATTTACGAGAAGATAAGGGATTTTCGGGATAGGGGTAAGGACTCCTAGGTCTCAGGTCCTGTAAAGAGTTGAGGTTTTGGGCTTACTTTAGAAGCCGGAGATATGTATAAGCAGAATCTTGTACCCTCCTAGTCTCTGTCTGAATCGGCCGAACGGAACATTAAAACCAAATTAGAGTCTACAATATATTGAATATACCCTGTAGTTTACAAATACAATCGTTAATAAGTCATTCGGCGCGCCGGGAGACAAGAAGCAAGAGAGTAAAGAATTGACAGTTGTACTATTATAATTACTCAGGTTAGTATATAGAAATCTGTTACCTTATGTGTAGTTAGACTTACAACAACGACACGTCTTCGGTCCTCTGGAGTTCGGTCAGTTGAGGGGACTCCTCCGTTGTTACGAACTTCACCACTAACCTGATTTATACGAGATACTATATCGCGTGTTAACTACTCCCCGGAGACATACCGACTGCCTGCGCGTACGGAACGCTATCGCGTCCGACCCGATAGCGGCAATACTGCCTGAGCGGCCAGTCACGGTGCCCCACTATTACTGACTGACTCGCTATTACTAACTCCTGACTCCCTTGTTTTTCTTGTTTTTATTGAGCTTGAATTTTCAATGCCGGTTCTAATGCCAAGGTCGTGTTTTCGCTGAGTTGTAGTCCTAGGCGTTATTTGGGTCACGAGTATTGTTATTTTTACCACAATAGTTTCTGTTTGACGTGCTGTTTCTACGTTTAAACAATTAACAAACAATGCACTAACTAGGTCAATTTCTTTGTGTAACCTAAATGTATACTTTCTGTATTAATTCTCCCTTATTCAATTTGAAATATATAATAATTATCTCGAATAATTATTATCTTTTCTATGCTACTTAGCCCTTTATTCCAACTCCCCACTCACTTGCTACGCTTACATTACAAGTGCCCAACTCCTTTCTATCCATCCAGATTTATTGTACGTTACTAACTAAATAATTTTTTAAAACATTTTAACAATTGGAATCAAAAAGTCATCAGTTGTTACTAAGGTTATACCTAATAAGAAGAAATATTTTTAATGCTAATTTAAGTCGATTTTGTAGTGGGTTTTATACACTTATGGACAAAAATATTGAATATTTTCCAATTTTCTTTGGTAGTCACTATTACTTCAAAATAATTTTAGATTACTAATAATATTCATATAGTACGCAGATGTACTAAACTGGTCCGAAATATTTTGACATTTATTCAGTGGTTAGTGTCATTCATACATTTGATCATAAAAATCCTTCTTCACACAATTGAAAAATCATACTAATTCGGTTATTTTTAGTTTAATTTATTAAGTTTAGTTAAATATTGTTTTAATTTAACAAAGTTTAAAACAAGTGTGCCACTAATTTGACGCTGCGATAAAGCCCAAGTAGCAAATGTTGTGATTTTGTACGAGCAAGGATATACACAAAAAGGTTTCGCACGACTTCTCAGCAGAACTGAATCCATAGTTTCGATTACTTTAAAAAGGTACTGCAAAACAGGAAATTTTGTGCGAAGACCTAGTCAAGGACGCCCAAGTTGCACAACCGCATTGGATGACCGTTTTTTGGTTCTTAGTTTTATACGAAATCGTTCATTGACATCGATGCACCTTAGAAATGAGCTTTTAAATGTTAGACAAAAAAATGTGAGTTCTCAAACAGTTAGACGGAGATCAAAAGAAGCAAACAAAAGCCCAGAAGCCCAGCCAAAGTTTCACGTCTTCTCCAAAATTATAAAGCTCTTCGTTTGGAATTTGCAAGAACACATATATTTAGTGGAATATCGACAACTGAAAAAACGTTCTTTTCACTGATGAGACCAGAATCCTATTATGGAAGCCAGATGGTCAAAATACATCTACAGAAGAGTTGTACAATGATTCACTAGCTGTAGTCTCGCCCAGACTACATGGCATAATTATTTGGGAAGATATTAGTTGGGAGGTACGTACCACACTTGTAAAAGTGATTGGACGGATGACGGATGACTCTTACGTTTAAAACATCCTACCAGATCATGTTTTGTCATGTTGGTTACATTGGATATGAAAGATTCATGGTAATGCACCATAATGGTCGACCACATGCCGCTGCCATAGTGAGTAATTATCTTGATGAGTTCCAAATTCGAAGATTGTATTGGCCACTGTTTAGCCCGGATTTAAATCCAATAGAGCACATATGGGATCACCTTAAATGCAGCAAACGACAAAGAAATGACGTTCTAAATACGATAGAGCAGCTTTGGCTTTCTGCACAAGATGAATGGAATGCAATTTCTCAAGGATATGTCCAAAATACACTTGCAAGCATGCTAAGAAAGATGCAAGCAGTAGCAAGAGCTAGATGGGAGAATAGTCGTTACTGATCATGCACTTCTTTTAGTTAAAAAGACTTGTTTAAGCAATTTAAATTATCATTTAAGTTTAGAGTAAAATAACCTTATTTACTTAATATTAAACATTAACTTTTTTCGCAATTTTTTCCGCATAAAAACTTAAAATTGTTCATTAAATATTGTTAAAATAAACTCTATTTTACAATAAATGACTTGATTCACCAGAATTTATTTTAAACCATGGACGTATAAACATAGATGGACACAGCAATAAGATACCTTTAACACACAATGTTTTGAAGCTTCCATAGAATGTGATGCTTCCGCAATGAGCATAAGCGACAATAAGCGTGCTTGAATTTTTACTCGCGGGTAATTATTCAGATTTTAAAAATTGGAAGTAGTAATAATGTATAAAAACACGTTTTAAAAAAGTACTAAACAGATCTTTTTTAATCAGATGATGTCTACTTACAATTTAAAAATGTTTTCAATTTCATGAACTTATATCTTATTGAATACATTAATAAACATAAATAAACCCAATGGTACGCCTATTAAAATGTAAACAAACACGCTTCCTCATTTCCTCATCTTAAATAATGTAAATTGTATGTAGTTACAAATGAAATGAGAGATCGGGATGTAAATATTTCGTTTATTTTATTTCACTTTTCACAAATATCACTCAAAATACAGCCAAAATATCGAAAAACAACTTTTACTAAAAAGTAAACAAACATGGAACAGCATTTGAAGTTTGACGTAGATCCATAAGACAGAGAAATGTAAACAACCGTTGCCATTTATAAATAGTTTTCAGTGCTTCTACATATAAAATAATTTATTGATATCTATTATACGCTATTATTAAATGATAATGCACACTATGTGCACACTTTAAATTTTATTACAATTAAATATATTAATCTAACCAATAAATTATTATTTTGGTTTGATAGTACCTGTAGAGTATAAAATACGGAGTAATATTTTCAGCGATTCGCCAATAAGAAATTTTAAAACAAAACGTGACAACAGTTGAAGGTGCTGAGAATGTGACCTATTCAAATAATTTTGCCTTCACAATTTTATGTAAATAACTGAGTCCATCTGTGTTTATACGTCCATGTTTTAAACAAACAAAAATTAGAAAATTGCAAAATATTCGACATTTTTATCCATGAGTGTATAAATGTAAGCACGCTGACGAAGAAATTCAAGACATAATTTATCATAATTATTTTTTGCTGCAAATCCAAATTTGTTTTTTTTGAAATATCATAAAAATTTTAATACATTACTGTGTTCTACTTTATTCTCTAACTGCGCAATTATAAAATAAATAATGGTGGATATGTTTAAAAATAATTATCAGTTTAACCTTTTTGTAGGATTTTGTACATACACAGATAAAAGCTGAATTTACCCATTCACCGAAAATTTCATATTTATAAATTCATATTAGGTTGTTAATTATAAAACATTAATTTTTAGTATGTTGTGTTAATTAGTATTAAACATAATTTTTTGTTATAAAGTTCATAAAACTAATACGACCCGAACATGAAAATCGCGTTTGTAAACAAGCAACATATTAAAATAAAGTTATTGTTTTTTATGTTAACATTTAATAAAATACCAGAGAAAATAGTGAGTTTAATTTTTTAGAATACATGTAGGATACATTTTAGATATTGACAGTACAATTAAAATAAAATATTCGAGGCAGAATAAAACTAGCAATTCGCGTGTGGTTTCAGAAAGGCAGCACTCAGTAACATCTATTTCCTAGGCCCAGATTGGCTAAGAAAATTTTTACGAAGTTATCTTTAAGCCACATAGGTCTAAACTTTATGAATTAAGATCTTGAGATCCTTTTAAATCGGATGCAGATGCGAAGGATCTCGCCGTTAGCTAATATAAAAAATATATTTTATAACAGAGAAGAATGGTAAGGATATGGCACAATAACAATAGGTAATTACAAGATAAACTACTCAGAAAAAAACAGTTTTCTTTTTTCTAAAAGCGGTTTGTTTTAAACTGATGATACTGCAGCTAATTAAGTACTTGTACATCTTCCGTTGATTAGTGTATAAGTCCTCGAGACTTTAACAGATCTGTTTTATATGAGCTCTTTATTAGCAACCGATAAATCTCGTATGCCATCATTATCATTATCTTCTTCTTCTTCGTACGACTAGGATTACTCCTGTTTGTCTGCCTCTTATTCTGTTTCAGTCGTTGTTTACTGTATATTATCTTTCCATCTTTTTGGTAGCCTTCCAACGGGTCTTCTATTATACGGCTTGTTTTTACAGATGTTCGCTAATCTATCTAGTCCCATTCGATTTACATGTTCGTTCCAGTTTTTTTTTGTTTTTATCCACCTGTAAATATTTTGAATTTGGCATTATTCGTGTATGCTTCTGTTGTTTAATCTGTCTCGCTATTGCTCGCTGATATGCCCGCTATTGATCTTAATACTTTTATTTCGTTCGATCTTGTTGATTTGTTGTTTCGTCTTTCTTGTATCGGTCCTTGTCTCCGCTGAATATGTTAGGATTGGTCTTACTGTTGTCTTGTGTACTTTCATTTTGCTTTCCATAGTCAGATATTTGTTTCTCCATATGGTTTCTCAGAGGCAAACACTTACTCTTGCCGATTTTGATGATTGCCTTGTGGTCTCTGTTCTTATATCCCTGCCGCTAGTAATCTCTACTCCTAGGTAATTGATTTATAGGATAATAATCATTATCCAGTCTTAAAAGTCCACCGCTGAACAAACGAGGTGTCTTCCTTGTATTTCCATCCTCGTCTATCTTGCCCCACTCTCATCCAGTTTTTATTTTCTCCTTCTAAATCGCCAACCTATTGTGTATGTGATCGACCGATGCTTCTCCCATCTACCATTTGCTTTTATCTTTATCCATCGCTCATCCCATTCTAACTATGTGCCCTGCCGATCTTTATCTTAGTCTGGCTATTATTTAGATGACGCCAGTCACCCTGGTTTTTCTCCTGAGATGTTCGTTTCTATTTTGTCTCGCAGTGTTATTAATAATAGGAATCGCTCCATTTTTTTCTGTGTGACTCTCAGTTTGGTAACCGAGGCTTTTGTAAACGTAAGTGTTTCTGCTCCATATTTCAACACTGGAAGGACGCATTGATCATATATCTTTCTCTTTGGGCATGTGGGCAGTTCAATTTTACAACTTTCCCTCAGTTTTCTATATTCGGCTCACCCAAGACCGATTCTTCTCTTCAGTTCATTGGTCTATTTACCCGTTTCAAGCATAATTTAATTTCGTAGATGTTTATATTCATATACGAGTTTTACTTCTTGCTTACCAATACTCATGTTCTGGTTTGGTACCAAATTTGTTACTATTTTCATTTTAGAGATATTTGTATTTAAACCTACATTTTCTGTAGTCACAGCGAGATACTCAGCTACTATGAATATATCATCAGCTAACGTAAGTTAAGGAACGTTCATTCAAAAGCGGACAGATCCCTCTAATAAAATTTTCGGAAAACGCAATAAACTGATTATTCGTTGAACATTTATATTTTGCTTTTTAACTTTCATACCACTTAAAAAACAGTTATATTAAAGCAAAAATCTCAAATTAAATGGATATGTCTTGTTTTGTCTGAACGCATGTTGGATCTGTCCGTTTTTGTTTGATTGTGGACTGAATGTTTTAAAGCATCCTAATAAACATTATTATTTATACAAAACAGAAGCATGGAAATAATATTTGTATGAAATAATAAAAATACTAATAATAATAACACAAGGAATTTGTTACATTAAAACAAAAACTTAAAAATAAGGGTTCAAATATTTTTATTGGTAACAGGAAAAACTGTGTTAGCATAACTTTTTTGTTTATACATGCATCTCATAATCTTTTATATAAACGCAATTTAAGTTAATTTCTCTCTAAACCCTTTCTGCTTCGACGTTACCGGACAATATGTCTTTACAAAAATTGAGTTCTGGTAGTTCTTGCCACTGTAACTCCTTATGGTTGTAACTGTTTTTCCAACAGTGAATTTACGTTTTTTTTACAGAAATGGGATTTCTAAGAGGTATAACATTGAAATTTATATTTTGATTATTTCGAGCTGTTTTAACCAGTGAAGTATATGATCTGTTTTCGTCAAAGTTAAAAAATGGACTTCTATTCATTTTTATTGAAACTCCTTACAGAAAAGTACATTTGTTTAGATAAGTCTTCTTTAGATCTTTAATCCTATTAATCATGTTATATATATATTTCATATAACTTTTTGATGTTTTCCGAGAACAACAACATGGCCAACTTTCTTATAATACCTTTGATATTCTTCAGGGTTAAGAGTGACAGTGTGTTTCTTCAAAATTTTCTACACACGGCCGACAACACAGTCTGCAGGCAGATAGAAGTGTCCTCGTACGGGTAAATGTAATACCATATCTTTCACTGAAGGAGGAGGAGGCAAAACATGTATAATATGTGCATTCTTGTTTTGCCCACTGCAGCCATCGCAGAATAACCTGATAGTCTCTATATCTCATAAATTTGTGGATCTTAGGTACGTCAACAAAGCCAAGCCAATCTCCGTTGAGCCACGACCTGTTTGATTTTCGTTCCATGTATAGAAAATTGGATTTTTTGATTTAACATCAACGCAACAGAATATATAAAAACTAATCTGACGCAAATAGCAGGCATCTTAAATGGGCGTCTTTGGCAACGGGTGTACTTGTTGCAAATCAAAACTGTTAATATAAGCTCCCGTACTAATGTAATATTCAAGATATAAGAAAAAGAAGAATTAAGTTTTTAAGGTTACGTCAATGTTCTCTAATATGTAATAACGGTTACACATGTTTAATTAATATTTTCAGTTTTCTCAGGCTAATAATTATTGTTTAATAAACTTTTACATTTCGACAGTATAGTTATTTTATTTATCAGGTTATGGGCCCAGACACGGTATTACGAAATTTGAAAACTAGCCTGTCGTTCACACCGGTGCATGGTAAAATTTATACGTCCATGTGGTAAAAGTTGTTTCACGTTTAAGTCGTGAGTTTCCCGTGTTTATTTTTCGTTACGTTCCAGTCGTACAATTATAAAATAAACATTCAGTGAAGTGCAAAAATGGCCTCAGCTGTGAAAATTGATTCTGGGAATATTACTAAATTTGATGGGTCAAATTTTCAACTATGGAAATTTAGTGTGACCATTTTGTTTAAAGCAGAGAAGCTGCTTCCAATTGTGAATGGAACAGTTACAGAACCAGAAGACCACACTAGCAGTGACTGAAAAGAATGGGATGATAAAAATTCAAAAGCACAGGTAATTTTGTTATCCACTATATGTCAAGATCAAATACAACATTTGATAAATTGCGAAAATGCTTCAGAAATGTGGTCAAGACTGATCACAATACACGAACAAAAGACAGAAATATCTAGAGAGTTGCTATGGCAAAAATTTTATGAATATAAAATGCATGAGAATGCAAAAGTTGCAGAGCATATATCAACAATAGAATTATTAGTTAGACAGTTAAAAGATGTTAAAGTAAAGAGTTTGTTCCAAAGTAATTAATAGTTTGCCTCCTAGATTTAATGCCTTTCGTACAGCCTGGGACTCTGTAGCTAGTGATCAGCAAACTTTTGAAAATTTAGCAGCAAGATTGCTTAAAGAAGAAACTAGAATGAATAATGATGACTCTGAAATATCTCGTCTTGCTTTACAAGTAGAGGCTGTACAAAGTAAACTGGAAGCCACCAGTAAAAAGAAAACAAATATACAGGACTTCCACCTGTAATTATTGTAAACGCAAGGGACATTGGGTTAGAGAGTGTAGAAAGAGAATACAAGATTCCAAAAATGAAGATAAAAACAAGTCATCAGCAAGTAATATAGCATCAAGTTCAGCTTATATATGTGATATTTCTTCCATGTACTTGTCAACCTCCAGTGTAAATAAAAGTGAGTGGATATGTGATTCAGGAGCAAGCCTACACATGACTGGTGAAAAATTGTTGTTTTTAAAATTAGAATCTCTATCTGAACCTATGTTTGTTAGAATAGCAAACGACAAGCTGATTCCTGCAGAAGGTAAAGGTGTTATTGAAATACAGGCATTTGTCCAAGGTGAGTGGTATGATCGTACTATAAATAATGTCCTATACATTCCTGAACTTGGTCACAGCTTATTTTCAGTGGGAGCTATGACAGATAAAAACTTTACCTATCATTCTCATAAAAACAGGTGTCAATTTCTAGAGCCAAACATTTCATGTGTTGGAGTACGTAGAGATAATCTGTGGATCATGAAATTTAGAGTTAAGCCAATTGTAGAATGTAATTTAGCTTGCAAATCATCAATAAAGTTATGGCATGATCGTCTAGGGCATATCAACTCCACTACAATTAAGAAAACAGCTAATTTGGTTGACAATATGAGAGTTGACAACAAAGAAGAATTTTTCTGTGAGACATGCCAGTATGGGAAGCAGTCAAGAAAGACCCATAAAAGTCTTACAAGAAGCAGATCAGACAAACCAGGTGAAATGATTCACACAGTGGATCAAAATATTTTGTTTTATTTAAAGGTGATTGTAGTGGTTACTGCAGTGTTTATTTTCTAAAGCACAAGTCAGATGTTCTTAACAAGTTTAAAGATTTTAAAATACTGATTGAAAATCAAACTGGCAATAAGATTAAGATTTTAAGAAGTGACCAAGGTAAAGGAGAATATATCAATAATGACTTTCAGGACTTTATCAGGAAGAATGGAATATTACATAAATGTTCAGCTCCTTATACACCTCAACAAAATGGCCGCAGTGAGAGGCAGTTACGGACAATTGTTGAAAGTGCAAGAACTATGCTTATCAACAAAAATGTGTCACAAGAATTGTGGACCGAAGCTGTAAATACTGCTGTATATGTTCCTAATCGAACAGCTTCAAGTCAAGTACAAAACATGACTCCATATGAAAAGTGGTTTGGAAGAAAACCAGATCTAAAGCACATCAGAGTTTTTGGCAGTACAGCTTACATGTTGATACCATCACAGTTTCGTAAGAAGTTTGACTCAAAATCAAGAAAATTATTGTTCGTTGGATATGATGGATATTCATCAAATTATAGACTGTGGGATTGTGAAAAAAGAAAAATTGAAGTGAGCTGCAATGTAAATTTTAATGAAGATGAAACAATTAAAAATAAGAAGGAAATTTTTAGATTAAAATTTGAACTCTTAGATGATAATGAAGAAAGAGACAATGATGATATGTATGATATTCAAGAAAGTGACAATGAAGAGAGTTTAGACATGTCACAAGGTAGTAGGTCTCAAGCAACAGATCATGATGATGAGGATTTTGATTGTAATCTGTTCTATGATGCCAATGATGATAATTTTAATGATAGACAGCTACGGAACAGAAATACACTATCTAAGCCTGACTATTATGGTGTAGCAAACTACTGTGACATAGTTGAACCAATAAGTTATGAAAGTGCAATAAAGTGTGAGGACTCTAGCAAGTGGCAACAAGCAATGCAGGAGGAAATAGATGCCCTCAAGTTTAATAACACATGGAACTTGGTGAAATTGCCCAATGGTGCAAAAGTGATAGACAATAAGTGGGTTTATCGTGTTAAGACTGACTCAGACGGTAATCCTGTTCGTTATAAAGCACGTCTGGTTGCACGCGGTTTTATGCAAGAACGTGGAATAGACTATGAAGACACTTTCGCGCCGGTTGTGCCGTATGACTCAGTGCGGATTTTGTTATCGTTAGCAGTGGAAAAGGACCTTAGACTTGCTAATTTTGATGTACAGACTGCATTCCTATATGGTGACCTACCAGAGTGTGTGTACATGAAGCAGCCAACTGGTTTTGAAAGTAAGAAGTCACACAACTTAGTGTGTAAATTGAATAAAAGCTTATATGGACTTACGCAATCACCACGGTGCTGGAACCAAAAGTTTGTATCCTTTCTTAATAAATTTGACTTTAGACAATTAAAAAGTGATCAATGTGTTTTTGTTGGTAATTTTGCAAATTCTGAAACTTATTTAGCAATTTATGTTGATGATGGACTTGTCATGTCAAAATCAGAAAGAGCTATTAATGAACTTTTAGAAACTTTAAAGCAAATATTTAAAATAACTGTAAATTTAAATAGTAAATTACAATTTGGTGGACTTGAGATTGAATAAGATCTTAGTGCAGGTACAATTGCTATTCATCAACATAATTATATAGAAAAACTTCTTGTTAAATTTAATATGACTAATGCTAACCCATTAAAGATTCCTGCAGAGCCTAGTGTACCTTTGTCTAAAGAAAATATTTTAAATTGTAATAAATCTTTGCCATATCGTGAGGCTGTTGGTTCACTAATCTTTCTGGCAACCACCAGTCGCCCAGATATTACATTTGCAGTTAATCAGGTGAGCAGATTCTTTAATGCTTGGAGTGATGAACATTGGAAAGCAGTAAAACGAATTTTTAGATATCTAAAATATACTGCTCATTATAAAATTGTGTACAGAAAAACTACACAATTAGGTAATAGGCTACACTGATGCAGACTATGCTGGCTGTCTGGATACAAGAAAATCTACTAGTGGATATGTATTTATACTAGGCAATGGTCCTATTACCTGGAAGAGCCAAAAACAAAACATAGTGGCACAGTCAACTACAGAGGCCGAATATGTGTCCTTGGCTTTTGGTGTTAGAGAAGCTTTATGGCTTAGAAATTTTTTAAAAGAGATTGGAATTGATGTCTCACCTGTCAACATCTTTGTTGATAATCAATCTGCCATTAAGCTAACACAGGCACAACAATTTCATAGCAGAACAAAGCATATTGATATTAAGGTTCACTTTGTTCGAGATGAATGTGAAAACAAGAATATCTGTGTAAGCTATGAGTAGGTAGATAGTGTTCCTTCTGGAGCGGAAGTGACGTCACACGTCGATCGTCAAGCGTACGTATCCTCATGGGCCAAGGCCACGCCCCCCTCGTGACGTAGGAACGTGCCTAGGGTCTCGAGGCCACGCCCCTCGACCAATGGTGACGTAGGAACGTACCTCGTGTCTCTAGACCACGCCCCTCGGCCAATGGTGGCGTAGGAACGTCCCCCCATGTCTTGCTGACCAATGGTGGACGTTCTCGTGACGTCGGAACGTGTCGTCGACCAATGGCAGCATAGCAGCGTCAGTGGTGGGAATAGCAACACCCCCAGCGACCAATGACAGCTCAGAATTTGAATAAACATCATAGAAATGGCGGTCTAGCGATGAGGAACCAATGGTGACATAGTAACGCCCTCCTCGTGACGTCGGAACGTGTCGTTGACCAATGACAGCATAGCAGCGTCAGTGGTGGGAATATCAGGCCAATGGTGGCATAGTAACGCCCTCCTCGTGACGTCGGAACGTGTCGTCGACCAATGACAGCATAGCAGCGTCAGTGGTGGGAATATCAGGCCAATGGTGGCATAGTAACGCCCTCCTCGTGACGTCGGAACGTGTCGTCGACCAATGACAGCATAGCAGCGTCAGTGGTGGGAATAGCAGACCAATGGTGGCATAGGAACGTCCCCCAATGGCCTGCTGGCCAATGGAGGACGTCCTCGTGACGTCGGAACGTGTCGTTGACCAATGGCAACATAGCAGCGTCAGTGGTGGGAATAGCAACACCCCCAGCGACCAATGACAGCTTAGAATTTGAATAAACAACATAGAAATGGCGGTATAGCGATGAGGGACCAATGGTGTCATAGTAACACCCTCCTCGTGACGTTAGAACGTTTTTCTCGACCAATGATGCCACAGAAACGTGTCCTCAACCAATGGCGGACATCCTCGTGACGTTGGAGGCCAATGGTGTGCATCAACGGCCAATGAGAAAGACGTGCATCGACTAATGGTGGAGTCGTACCACAATATTAACGAAAAGACGCCCCCAGTCCCCCCCATTCCCCCCGAAAAGACGTTCCCAGTCCCCCCATTCCCCCCGAAAAGACGTTCCCAGTCCCCCCATTCCTCCCGAAAAGACGCCCCCCAATAATAACGAAGCTACACGTCCAACGTAACCAATGAGAACGATGTACAATCGCTGGTCGGTGACTGCGTTCTATGAATTGACAAAGAGAAGAAGACGAATGACAGACAAAGAGAGCAATTTTTCCTCGTATTTTTTTGTAATTAAAACCTACAACCATTAGCGTAAAACTTCTAAATTTTTTCAATTTATATTTTACGAGTTACCTCGTATATATTTTATCGATTACCATAATAACAAAAATTCGTTTATTTTTCAATTTATACTTTACATGATCAGTTGAATGCTACTGAGAATAATGACATCATACGCCGGCTATTAAAAATGTCTCACGCGATCACGATATATAGCCGGAAACACGTGCACATTCCAATTCGATTATTTAATGTAAGATAAAATATATTCGCATGGAGGCAGGAAGCAGGTGCATAATCCGTTGTATTTAATAATTAAGCCCGGCATGTGATGCATAAATGAATAGTCTTACGAAATATTGCGCAACATAGTTTTAGCGTGGGAGAGGCAGTTGGATAAAGAGCAGATGCACTACATATCGTCAGTTCAATTCTGATCATCCTTCAGACAAGTTGTGTGTTTTGTGCAGCGTCAGCAATTATACAAAGTACCGTTCGGAGAAGTTCTGTGTTTGTGAAGTGTCGGCAATTATATATACAAAAGTAAGTTTTATAATACTTAACCTTTTTTATATCATTTAGAATTCATCATTATCTTTACTAATTTCCAATTCTTAATAATTTTTCTGATTTAAACATTTTATTCAAATTACTTGGTTATATTCTCCGTTCTAAAAAAAAAATGTTTGTAAATAGTGCGGTATTTGTAATTTTTTGTTTCTATGAAAGTTTTGTTAGTTAAAACTATTTCATTGTTAAAATTAAAAAATATACATATTATAATAGATAGAATTTTTGTAAAATAATATTGCTACTCAAAGATATTTCACTGTTAAATTAAGAAATTGCTAGTCAAAGATATGTTACTGTTAAATTAAGAAAATATATATTGTTGCAGATGGACCTAAAAAAGATTAATGCATCCTCTCTGCTTACAGAGAAGACAATCAAGCCAATTAGAAAGCTAAACAGCCTACCCGTAGGAGTACCCCAGAAGATAATTGCGGCAAGAGAAGTCGATACGAAATTTGGGAAATCCATCCTTATTGAATTAGAAAAGGAGGTGACGTTCTTGCCGCAAAGGGTGGTTGAACTCTACAGGCCGCATTTGGAACATTTCAGCGAGGGAAAGTACAGCTTGGTGTTCCGAGGAAACGTTGCCACTGGAAAGGTGCAGCCAGCCGCCTCGTTTGAAATAATAGAAAATTAGAGGATAAAAAAAATATTGGTGAGTTTTTCATTTATTGATTTATTGCTTTTTACTTAATCATGAGTAACATTGGTGATCTTAGTAATGACATTGTACAACATTTAATTAAAGCGCGTGATGTTTTGTTTCGAAATTATACACCGCGAGAAGCGAATATTTGGTTAAATCACATTAAAAGGCATTTGACTTTGTTTACTAAAGCGATTCGGTGTGGGGACTTGGAATTAGCTAAATTACGGCAACTACAGACAAACGCGGGGCATTTAAAGACAATTAAATCGGAAATTCAAAATTTCGGTCTTCGCGTGGGTGGTGGAATTACTAAACATCGTCGGGTTAAATGGGAAGATGTAAATTCCGCATTCAAGAGTAGAATCAGAACAGGTATAATTATTAATCTAGGACACAAAGATTTAATGCAATTTTTCGGAGATTGTTTTAAGTTATTTAGAATTCGAATTAAAAACATTTTAAAAAAATTAAATATGATAAAATGTAATATGACATTATGTGGAGAATTTATTAGAAAATCAAATCAAGGAGGTGATATTAACCAATTTAAATATTTTAATACCAAAAACGAAGCCATAGACGCAGGAACGGACTTGGTTTTATGGTTTCACACAAACATAGTTGATAAATTAATGTCTAAGCTATCGGAATTTGAAGAAACGGGATCAGGGTGGGCTTTGAAAAAAATAGTTTCTTTAGAAGTCAATATAAATAAATATGAAGTGGGAAATGGAGCTTCGTCGTTCATTAGACTACCAGAACAAATCCAAAAGAAGCACGCATGTATTAATATCAAAAACGATGATGAAGCATGCTTTTTTTGGAGCATAGTTTCAGCGATTTATCCAGCTAAATGCAGTTCAGATCGTACATCTTCATATCCACATTATGCGACTGTCTTAAATATCGATGGGCTAGAGACACCTATGACTATAAAGGGTATTTCAAAATTTGAAAAGTTAAATAATATTTCTGTAAACGTGTACGGGTTAGAAATGAATGTTGCTAAAGAGAGAACATTTTACGTAACAACGCCGGTAAGGCTATGCAAAACCAAATTAACTAAACATGTAAATTTATTGATTGTACAAGATAAATATTTTCCAAAATTGAATGACTACGAAGCACCTATGGCTCACGATGAATCTGTAGAAATTAAGTATCATTATTGCATGATTAAAGATATGTCTCGACTTATGTCCAGGCAGTTAAGTAAGAACCGTAATAAAAAATTTTTATGTGATAGGTGTTTGAATTATTTTAGTAGTTTTGACAGATTAAATGATCATGCAAAATACTGTGAGAAAATTAATGAATGTAAAGTTTCTTTTCCATCATATCAGAATGTTGAATTTAAAAATCATATTTATAAACAAACAACTCCTTTTGTAGTCTATGCCGATTTTGAGTCAATGTTGAACAAAGTTAAAAACAGTCCATTAAAATGCAAAACAATTAAGTATCAGCAGCATAAAGCCTTTAGTGCAGGTTATTACGTAAAATGCTCTTACGATGAATCTCTGTCGTTTTACCGAAGTTACGCAGGTGAAGATTGCATGGAGTGGTTTGCCAAGGAAATGACGTTGTTGGCGGCATTTGTGCAAGGAAAAATTAAAGATATTGTACCTATGAATGTCGCACCCAGTTTTAATGCATCTAATTGTCACATTTGCGAAAAAACGTTTTCAGATAAGGATGTAATTGTTCGTGATCATGATCATTTTACCGGAGATTTTCGAGGATTCGCACACCAAGTGTGTAACTTAAATTTCAAAAAACTTTTCGTTGTCCCAATTTTTTTTCATAATCTTAGCGGTTACGATTCGCATATGATGATTAGAGATCTTGCGAAAAATGGTAGTATCAGCTTACTACCAATAAATAAGGAAAAGTATATTTCATTTACAATATACGATTCTGAGGTCAGTATTAAGTTGAGGTTCGTTGATTCACTGAGATTTTTAAATTCATCATTGGACAAGTTGGCTGCCACATTGCAACCTGAGGATTTAAGATATTTAGCTAGCGAATTTCCAAATACCACTCCCGAACAAATGGAATTATTGAAACGAAAAGGCATATTCCCATACGAATATATTGAGTCTTTCAATAAATTGAATGAAACGCAACTACCATCAATTGATAAATTTTACAGCTCATTATCGGGTGAACACATCTCCAAAAATATGTATCATCATGCTCAGAATGTTTGGCAGTCATTCGGTATTAAAAATATTTTGGAATATAGTATGTTGTACATGAAAACTGATATTATGTTATTGACTTGCATTTTTGAAAATTTTCGACAAAAATGTCGAAGTACATACAGTCTTGATCCTGCATGGTATTATACCATGCCGGGATTTTCTTGGGATGCAATGCTTAAATATACTGGATGTAAACTTGAACTGCTGAATGATATCGATAAAATCATGTTTATTGAGAAAGCTATCCGAGGTGGTATAAGTCAAGTAAGTAATCGGTATTCTGAGGCAAATAACAAATACATGCATAATTATGATCCATCAAAGCCTAGTAAATATGTGCTATATTTAGATGTCAACAATTTGTATGGTTGGGCAATGTCTCAATTCTTACCATATGGGGGTTTCGAGTGGGTCGATACCAATATTGATGTCTTGTCTATTCCTGACGATGGAGATACAGGATACATACTACAAGTAGATTTGGAATACCCAGAACACTTACATGACTTACATCGAGATTTACCGTTTTGTTGCGAACATCGTGTGCCACCAAGAAGTAAGCTTCCAAAACTTATGACCACCTTGTACCATAAAAAAGAGTACACCTTGCACTATCGCAATCTAAAACAAGCTCTGAATGCAGGACTCAAACTAACAAAAATCCATAAAGTGTTGAAATTCAAACAGAGCGCTTGGCTTAAGCCATATATCGATCTTAATACAAAATTGCGAACTGCAGCAACAACGGCATTTGAGAAAGATCTTTTTAAGTTGGCCAACAACGCCATATTTGGTAAAACGATGGAAAACATTAGGAAACATCGCATTGTAAAACTTGTATCAAAATGGGATGGAAGATATGGAGCCAAAAATTTGATTGCTAGTCCAAGATTTCATAATAGAACCGTGTTTGACGAAAATTTAATGGCAATCGAACTTAACAAAACAGAGCTCATTTTCAACAAACCATTGTACATCGGCATGTCAATTTTAGATATATCCAAAGTGTGTATGTACGATTTTCATTATAACTTTATGCTGCCATATATGGGAGTTGAAAATTGTAAGCTAATGTATGGGGACACTGACAGTTTTATCTATGAATTAAAATGTGATGACGTTTACAGAGATGTTATTAAAGCAAATTTATCCAAATTCGATACATCAGACTATTCTGAGAATAATATTTATGGAATACCTCAAGTCAATAAAAAAGTTCTCGGAATGATGAAAGATGAGGCAAACGGTCGCATTATGACTCATTTTGTCGGACTTAGATCTAAAATGTATTCGTTTAAGATTAGTACGATGGATGAGGATCGAAATGCATTGTGGGATAAATACAAGAATAATATGGATGATGCAAATATTGAAAGACTTGCAAATAATTTAGGCGTCACAAAAAAATCTAAGGGTGTAAAATATTCAACGGTAAAAAATGACATTACTTTCGATGATTATGTTAAGTGTTTAAACGAATTTACAACTAAAAGTGTTTCCCAATCAACGTTTCGTTCCTACGCCCATGATCTTTTTACAATAACACAAGAAAAAATTGCATTAAGTCCGTATGACGATAAACGTTACTTGCAACAAAATTCTCATGACACTTTACCTTGGGGTCATTATGAAACCACAATGATTGAGTAAAAACAAAAATTAATAAATGAAAACATAACCAATTTTTTTATAGCTTTATCAATCTCCACACGAAAATGGACTGGCTATTTGTTAAATGAATATGTAGAATGATAATTGTAATTTGGTGAAAATCAACATTTGTAATTATTATAAGTAGAAATAAAAACTCTAAAAAATATACATTGTTTTCCTGTAATTTTAAGTCTCAGCTTATCTTTTCCAGCGTTGTGAGACATTCAACGTGAAAATAAAAAAAGACATGTTTGCATAAATAGCATTTATTTTGATTATTACATAAAATCATTTACAACTTTAATTTTATAATAATATAAATATTCTCTTAAAGCATTACTTAACAAAGAGTCTGAGGAAATTTCGCAAAACGCAGTTAGAGCTTCAAGTGGTCCATATAAACTGCTTCTGCTGCAAAAGTTTGATTGTATCAAATCGATAACATTTCTATAATAAGCATAAAAGTGTAAATTATCCAATAACGATACACGATGACACACCAGACTGCTGTTTACTTCTAGGATTTGGTTGACATCACTTTCATCTAGATAGTATTCCAGACCATGCTTTTGAATAACAAGGAACTTGGTTGAATCATACACTATTTGTTTAATTTTACAATAGCCTCCACACTGAAACTCGATAGGATTGTAATCATCTTGAGAGGTGCTGTTAAAGAAATCGCAAATCTTCTGCTTAAAAATTCCGATTATATCATCCCACTCGAACGTGTTTAAACTAATTCTTGCATTCTTGTTGTGCTGACACAAAATAATGGCTGATGAGAAATGACGAGCTGGAGAAAGGCCAACTTTGATTATACAGTTGACAAGCGGAAAGGATGCTTCTAGTAAATAATATGGTTCATTTTTGGTTGCTTCTTCGAATTTCGCCAAAACTCTATCTAATTCAGCATCATAATCGATATCATCTGATGGTGAATCAGCAGCTACCACCATATCGTCTGATGAACTATAACCACTATCTTGAGAACTCATATTGATGAACTGGCAGGAACAACTGGGCATGAGCTTGCAGCATTTATGAAATTTATACTTTTTGTCACCCCCCACTCATTTAGTGTATATCTACGCGGTGTATGTAAAAGTAGATCCTAAATGATATCTTTAACGTTAATCCAACTATTATGGCTACTATCGAATCCCAACCATTGAACATACATCTTATTTCCACGTCTGCGCAGTACTTTCTCTACTAAATATATGTCTTTATTTTTTGTTTTCTGTAATTCTTCTTCGTAGAATGCTCCTTTGATAGGCGCTCCAGTCATATCTTCAATCAAGTATGTTGTGGGATTCGTTATTTTAATTTCAGTAATTTTAAACAGTTCTGTTGTCCAATTCGGTTTATATCCCTTATCGAAAATGTGTTTATTTTTACTAATGCGAACCACGTCACCAACTTTCAATTTTCTTGGACCGGCAATTTTCAAGTGAGTATAATATTTTCGTAAAATTTCATTTTCGTTAGATTTATTAACATCAATAGGTCTAAGTCGAATTTTGCTGTGTTTCGTGTTGTTGTACTCTTTTGTAATTTGAGGCAAGATATCAATCCATTTGTAAGTTCCATTAAGACTGAAATACTTGTAAAGTTTTTCCTTCAATGTTCGAATAACACGTTCACATATGGCTGCTTTTTTAACACTAAAGGTATTATAGTGATTAATACTATGCTGTTTCATGAGATTTTGAAACTTGGAATTAAAAAATTCTGTGCCTTGGTCTGTTTGTAATTTTTCGGACATCGTCGAGTATGAGCGAGAATATCCGAAAATGTTCGAGTAATTTCCTCACCTGTTTTCGTCTTTAATGGTCGAGTCCACACAAACTTTGAAAAACAATCAATTACAACAAGAATGAGCTTGTAAGATTTATTTTGACTGGCATAAGGCCTCATCTCAGCAAGGTCCATTTGCCACAAATCGTCTAGTCCTTTAATGATTGTTCGTCGACGAGGATAATTTTTTTCGTGCAGGCTTGTGTAGCTCGTTAACTAGTTGTATCTTCTCCTCGGTAAATGTCATGTCTAGCTTCCAACGATTCGATTCTTTGAACTAACGCTAATTCGTTGTTCCGTTAGCTTTATAATGTAAGAGGTAATCTTCCATTACATTAAGACGCTCATCTAAATCATGTGATTTAAGATCCGCCGTTTTAATCTTTTTTTCTATTTCCAACGTTTTTCATCATAATTTGTGCATTTTGGTTGGCGGCATCTGTAATATTCTTCGTCATTTCTTGTTTAAATATATCAAGATCATTTTTAAATTCATGCATTTGTTTTGATAAATCAGATATTTTCGAAGCAGTCATTTTATTCTCATCAGACAACTCGTTAACTTTTTTACTTAAATTAACTTCTATTTTACTAATGGAGTTTGAGATTTTTTGTTCGAGTTGAGTATCTTTTTGAATTCTATTTTTTTGTATCAAATTAATCTCTTTTCTTAGAAAAGTTTTCGCACGAACAATGCTGTCATCTACATATTTCTTATTGGAAAGATGATTACCTGCTACAGGAGGATCTCGTGTAATGTCTTTATGTACTTCATGTATCTGGTTTTGTAAATCCAAAATGGATTGCTTTAAGCCTTCACGTAGCTTTTTAACAACTTGTTCATTAGAACGGTAATGATGACGACCAAACTTGTCAACACTCATGTTGGAAATGATGTTCCAATAATCCAAACATTAATATATAATATCTGCTTCACGTAATTCGTTGATAATGGCAACAATTTCGTTATTGTGGGATGTGTTTCCTGCTTCTTGGGAAGCAACCAGCAATTTGAGTCTGTCGCATAGTTCGTTTGGATCATCCCAATATACATATTCAATAGGATTATCGTTGTAGATCAAATGAGAATTATCGACGAGCCCTGACCCTTTGGAGCTAGATGGTGAAGATAACGATGTTCGAGGAGACGTTGTCATCGATGATGAACGAGTCGTTTTTGCTAAACGAACAAGACCTTCGAAAGGTTGTCTCTTTAATGCAGTAGATCGAGTTTTCGGTGGCGATTTCTTTGTTGTTTCATCGGTAGGTTTAAATAGCGGTTTGATAATATGATGATATTTTTTCCCAGTTGCACCTTTAAGACGACCTTTGGAATCCAGATGAACTTCTGTACTATTTAATAAACTTTTATAGTGCTTTAAATCTGTATCATTATAATCTTCAGGGTTATCATAGAAAATTAGTTGGTATAGACCTGGCGTTCCCGGCACCCATCCTCCTTCCCCACTACCATCACTGATAACTTGTATACTACCTTTGTTTTTGTTAAAGTTTATTCGTCGTTTACCCAACATCCAGCCAATTTCATCATTGTAAATAGGTCCGTAGTTTTTATCAATTTTATTATCTTTCATCCAAAATTCTTTTATATACTTATGGCTCATTGGAGGATATTGCTCGATATATTCATCAATAGCCTCTTTCGAAACATTATTAGGATCAAATATGTCATGTTCGTTAACTTGATCGATTGATACTGCATCGGAAAATACATCATCATCTCTGGCTTCTTTTTTTATCTCTTCCTCCGTTTTCACCTCTTCTTTTTTAACGTGTCTAAGCTTGTTATTAATAGCATGATGCAACGTTTTTGACGATTGCGCAATATCTGTTAGAGGTTTAGCTATGGGCTTAAAGAGTTTATTTAGCGACTCATCTTGTTCTGTTTTACCTAACTTTAATGCCAAATACTTTTTGCGAATGACACGAGCTAGTTCGGCAACTTTACGCGTGCGCGCAGCTACCTCTTTGTCTGACATATTGTTATACAATGCGTGTTTTTCGATCATACCTACAGTTTTATAAACTTGTCGAAACCTTTACGATATCGTCCGTTAGAAATATCGAAATCCTTAACAATGACGAATGTACCGTATTTGTCCTTCCAACATTCGGAACAAAATTGTTTAAATTGCTCAAATGTCATATCAGGTGATACGTGGTCATCAAAAACGTGTTTCAAATTGAGCTCATCTTGCTTAAACAATACAATAAGATTCGCATTATCACGTAAAAGTTGTTTGCCTGCTCGACTGTATGATTGACATAGGTATGCACAATCAATGTCTTTATGTCTACCCATACAGTAATATTCACGTATTGTTTGTTGTGGATCCGTTGATACGTCATCAAATATGAATATTGAGTTTGGTTTAGCTTTACTTGGGCTTATAACATCATCATTATCTTTAAATGGAAAATAACCTACTTCTTTCACAGACTCCAACACTTCCTTCAAAAATTGATACTTGGGCTGAAACAACGACTTTGAATAAACGTAAACATTTTTGAATTTAGCGCCATTCAGGTCAAAAAGTAATGCCAACATAACATTAGTTTTTCCACATCCGCTTGGACCACATATGATAGCACGAAATGAATGTGGTAGCAATGCACCATGTTTGCTGGTTCTTGTCACGTTGTCGACAAAATCCAAGTTTTCCACTGCTAGTGTCTTGTCTTGTTGAATGACCTTCATCTTGTGATTGAGATGTATTTTGTACACATGGTTATATAAAGACATTTTGCAAAAAGCGATTCATTTCAATGTTGGTCGTTCAAGGTGAAGGAGTGTTGAATTCTCTGATCAATAGTCTACCGTTTGAATTGCATGCTCCTGGTTACCAATATCTAGGACCTGGAACTAAATTACAGAAACGTCTAGCTCGTGGAGATCCGGGGATAAATCCGTTAGATCGAGCTGCGAGAGATCACGATCTCGCATATTCCCAAAGTAATTCATTGAAAGATCGACATAAAGCAGATTGGGTGTTGGAAAATAAAGCGTGGGAACGAGTTAAAGCAAAAGACGCATCTTTGGGTGAAAAAACCGCTGCCTGGTTAACTACTACAGCAATGAAAGCTAAACGAAAACTGGGTATGGGTATGAAACGTGGTAAAGTGTTGGTTCATTTAAGCGACATGTGTTACAGCCAATTATCAAAACATTAAAACGTGCTCCTCCGTCACCAAATCTGCGTAAATCCGCTCTACTTGCACTTGCAGCAGCAAGAACAGCCGTTAAGAATGTAGGTGGGAAGAAAAATGTACGTGTTCCAAGAATTATTCCATTTGAACCAAAATCTGGTGGGATTTTACCTTTAATCCCAATCTTTGCAGGCCTATCAGCTCTCGGAAGCCTCGCTGGGGGCGCAAGCGCGATAGCGAAAACTGTTATCGATTCAAAGAATGCTCAAAAGAAACTAGAAGAAGATAAACGTCACAACAATGCAATGGAACATCTAGGCAAAGGATTATACCTGCGAAAAAACGCTAAAGGTGGCTTTGGATTATATTTAAAAAAGGCAAAAAACTTCCGCTGAAGCTACCTAATAGGCCTTTAACCAATGTGGATTTAAATAGATTTGTTAAACTACTTAAAATTTCAAATTTCCGCGGCGTGTTCATGCGAGATAATTTACCACGTAGCCCTCGTAAACATGAATGTGCTATTATTAATCTCGACATTTCCACAAACCTCGGTACACATTGGGTAGCTTACAGAAAGATAAACAACGACATAGAGTACTTTGACTCATATGGTTGCTTGAAGCCACCGCGAGAACTAGTCTCCTACTTGAACGGTGGAAGAATTTTCTACAATAACGATCAATATCAAAGTTATAACCAAATAAACTGCGGACATTTGTGTTTAAAGTTTCTCTACAATGGAACCATCTAACGAATTTTTGAGACGTGCTATTCGCATTTTTATGGAAAATATAACGAGTGGTGTTTGGTATGAAATGCCCCAAGATATTCGTGGTGTACTAGAAGATTACTTACCTTGCAAGAAAGACTATGATAAACATGTATGGTGTGATGTTTGTGGATTTATGGAAAGTGAATGTGTATTTTGTGGAGTACCGTATTATGAGAAAAATATAAATAAAACACAAACATGTAACAGTATGATTAAAAAAAATAAAGAAGTTTTTAAAATATTTTGGTATTTAAATTACTACACCTTTTACCTCATATCAGTCATGTCTCGATTGTTGACCTTGACAAGTACTACAAACGAGTTTTCGTTTACTCCTCAAGTGCCTCTTGTGCTTGATCCGTTTCGACAATATTATGTAGCAGTGCTGGGATTTCATACATTTAATTCAATTCCAAACATCGATGGTGAAAAGTTTTATTTCTATGAGCAAAATGATCGTACAAAGTTGCGTAATATTGAAATTCCATCGGATGTTATGAAATTACTGATATAGAAGCGTACATTCGAAATGAATTAATGCATAAATACAATTCGGTTCGAGAGTTTACTTTAAGACCGAACAACAATACGCTTAAATGTGAAATTTTCTGTCAAGATCATACTATTACTTTCGAGAAAGACGATAGTCTTGGAAAATTATTGGGCTTCTCTTCAAATAGAGTGTTGGAACCAGGAAAAATGCATTCTTCAGATCAACCTGTAAACATTATAAAAGTATCGAGTCTACTGTTTGAATGCAACATTACCGAAGGAGCCTTCTACGAGGATAGACCTGCGCACACCATTCTACATTTTCCGATAAGTGTTGATCCAGGTTTTTCTATTGACGAACGTCCTCATAATCCAATATACATACCAGTAAGCAACAGCATACGTGACATTACCAAAATTACCGTTAGTGTAGTTGATCAAGAATTAAGACCGGTCAACTTTAGAGGAGAGAAAAGTACGCTGCATTTGGATTTTAAGGAAACGATATAGATGGTTTAATTATAAAACAAAGCTCTACACATCAATATCCATTAGTCTCACGCAAATCTTGCAAGCGACGTGACGTGTCTGCTGCCAATAAAGCCTTTCTTATTGCCATTGGATTACAGCTAAAAGATGTCAAAACGTCAATACATTCGACGACAGGTTCAGGAGCCTCAACCACCTATTTTAGATCTTTACCAGAAACCTCTGTTCGACGATACTATTAGAAAAGAAGAATTTCGTACATATACACCTTACATCAAGTCATTTAACAATAGCGACGTTGTCGAGTTTATCATAAATCAATCAGATGCATTTTTTGCCATACACGAAACACTTTTGGAAATTAAAGGAAGTATAAAAAAAGTGGGTAATGGAACTGTTTCTCTTGCACCGAATGCTGGAGCCTTCTTGTTTGATACATGTACATATATCCAAAGTTCACATGACATGGAAATAGTTAGAGATCCAGGTTGTAGTCAGCACTATTCGCAGTTTGCTGTGTTATACTCCTGAAGATTCCAAGTTTCTCAGTACTGCAGGATGGAACTATCCGAATAATCCACATTTATCGGGAGACAGCTTTAGTTTACTGATTCCGATAAAACATATTTTCAACATTTTCAACGATTACAATAAATTAACCTATGGTCGTCAAGTGTTTCGATTTGTTCGAGCACGTAATGATAGAGACAGTATTTTAGTAGAAGAAACCTAATGCCACAACAACAACAACAGTGTCTTTAACTGTTACCAGCATGGAACTGAAGGTCAAACATGTCTTTCCGAATGACGATGTGAAAATTGACTTAATGACTCCGATTAAGAATAATACACCGATAACTATACCTTTCCGTAAATGGGAACTTAATGAACTACCTTCACTTACGGCTGGATCCCGACGTGAGATATGGAGTGTAAAGACAACTTCAGCTGTTGAACGTCCACGCTATGTCATTGTAGCTTTTCAAACTTCTAAACGAGATGACATTCACGCCAATCCAACGTTATTCGATAACATTAAGGTGTCCAGCGTACGAGTGGTTATTAATGGTGAATATTGGCCTAACGAGAGAATGCAATTGGATTTGCGAAAAATGATTATGCTATAGCTCACTACAACTATACCCAATTCTTTCCCAGTTATACTCATTCGTCAACAAAACATCCAATCTTGGATTATAATGCTTTTAAAAAATATGCTTTGTTTACTTTCGACTGCTCCAAACAGGATGATACATCATTTAGATCGGGAACCGTTGATATTAAGTTGGAAATCGAAGCAGATGAAGGTTTTCCTGCAGGCACTCGAGCGTACTGTTTAATTGTCCACGACAGTCTACTCGAATACTTTCCTCTAACTGAAGTTATCAAAAATATCATTTAACTTGACTTATTCAATCATATCCAATTCAGTATACTATCAGCCATCATGAGGATCGCATTAGTTGACATTCAAGGATTCACCGTAGATGGGTGGTTTGTTCCCAAAGAACTTAGCATTGAAATTGGCTTTAAACATTGCCATTATATATTTAAACCTCCACAACCGTTTGCTACATTAAGTAATCAAGATAAGAAGACTGCTGTGTACTTGGAGAAAAACGTGCATGGTCTTCGGTATTCTAATGGAGATGTTAAATATTCAAAAATAAATAAAATACTGGAATCTAAGTTGTTGTATGCAGCTGACTACATCTACGTTCGCGGAGAACAACAAGCAGAATTTTTAAGATACAAATGTTATATGCTTGACGTCTGTCCCATAATTATTGATGTTTGCAAGTTTGATGATTCTCCATACTCCACTGGAGGCTTTGCTCCACATGAATACAACTGCCACGCTACTGGACTATTTTCCTGCTCCTCGATAAATGTGGATCACCTCCGTCAATGGCTGTGTAACAAAATATTACCTATATAAATTGGATTTTTTTTTTTAATAAAAGATTAAAAGTTTTATTTTAGTTTTATTTTAACAGTTTTACATATTTATTTTAATGCAAGATGATTCGCATTTGCGATTTACAAAAAATTTTATAATGATATTACTCGCTATAAAAACATTTATTATGAATATAATGCTTAAGAGTATAATTGATAATTGACTGCTGACATCATCATCATCATTATTAGTTTTGTACCATTTTGAATCACTTTCGGTGTTATTTGGGGATATTAGCTTGATCTTATAGAATGCTCCTCCTGATTTTGGTATCGCTTTGAAAAATACTGGAAGCTGTCCATAATTCACCACTTCATGATCCATTAGAGTCCAGTTCGGTCGATTACAATCAGTTTTTTCATCATTAAAACATATCGCCTGGTTCTTAACGTTGTTTGGAACGTTTGTATAAAGGACATTGTTAACAATAGCTGTGAGAATGATGAATGGTGCTAGTTGAGACATCTTGTGGGTTGAATTCTTTTTAACGGGTATTGTGTTTTTGTTAGTTTTCTATCTGACAAATGGAACGCTGCAAATTGTTTTTCGATTGCGGTTCTATCTTCGTACCACTGTATATCGGCTTTTAACTTTTGTATTTTTTCGTACAACTCTTCTAATCTACACCGTATGGAAGTCATCGATGAAATAAATGTCTTTCGCTCCAAAAGCCAATATAAATAATATTCTTAGTCACCCCCACTACCTTGGTATAATAAATAGAAATAAATGTTTTAATTCTTTATTCAAAAATACTGCTATTTAATTCACTAATTGTATCTTCCTTATAATAATACAAATATTCCCTTAATGCTAAACTTACAATACTAGTATCACAAGAAGCCTCACAAAATGAATATAAAATGTCTATTGGTTGTAAATCGTTTTTGAATGAAGTAGCAATTTTTAACGCATTACAATAGTAATCTAAAAATCTCAGTCCTTCGAGAAAACGAATGCGTGGTAAAATTAACTTTTCATTTCCTTCAATAAGATTTTTAACATCTTTTTCAAATATCTGCAAAGTAACACCAAGTTTCTTAACATTGAGCCATTTAAGTTGATCTGTAGCTTGAGTTTCAATTGCTAAAAATTCACAACATTCTGGAGGTTCATCTTCACAATAGCATTGCAGAGGCATCAGGAAAAACTGATTATATTTACGATTAAGTTCATCGATGAATCGGATCCAATCACATATACCGAACGATATCTCATTATTCTCGCTGCTTAATTTAACACCCGGTCCAAATGATCGAGCTGAACTTAATCCAACTAATACTTTTAAATGCTCAAAATTATACAAAGTATTAAGCAGCATCATTTCACTTTTGGCTCTTACTTCCACACTGTTCATGTTGTAATGACTACGTTTTACGAAATAACGCTGTGAACATGAACACTTTTAATTATATCTTCTTACCTCTCCACTCCAACGTATAAGTGGGGATATCGTAACATTCTACGCAGGACATATTTCAACGTAGGACGTGGCATAAGAAGACGAATAAAGAGTTTATTAAAAAAATGTGTCAGGTGTGGGATTCGAACCCACGCACCCTTTCGGGTATCGGAGCTTAGATCCAACGCCTTTGACCACTCGGCCAACCTGACTTATAGTATTCAATGTAGGATGTGGCATATTATATAACATTTGACGTATTAGCGCGGAACATGAAATATAACTGAGTAATTGATAGCGTCTGCTATTTATCTAACTGCCTCTCCCACGCTAAAACTATGTTGCGCAATATTTCGTAAGACTATTCATTTATGCATCACATGCCGGGCTTAATTATTAAATACAACGGATTATGCACCTGCTTCCTGCCTCCATGCGAATATATTTTATCTTACATTAAATAATCGAATTGGAATGTGCACGTGTTTCCGGCTATATATCGTGATCGCGTGAGACATTTTTAATAGCCGGCGTATGATGTCATTATTCTCAGTAGCATTCAACTGATCATGTAAAGTATAAATTGAAAAATAAACGAATTTTTGTTATTATGGTAATCGATAAAATATATACGAGGTAACTCGTAAAATATAAATTGAAAAAATTTAGAAGTTTTACGCTAATGGTTGTAGGTTTTAATTACAAAAAAATACGAGGAAAAATTGCTCTCTTTGTCTGTCATTCGTCTTCTTCTCTTTGTCAATTCATAGAACGCAGTCACCGACCAGCGATTGTACATCGTTCTCATTGGTTACGTTGGACGTGTAGCTTCGTTATTATTGGGGGGGCGTCTTTTCGGGAGGAATGGGGGACTGGGAACGTCTTTTCGGGGGGAATGGGGGGACTGGGAACGTCTTTTCGGGGGGAATGGGGGGGACTGGGGGCGTCTTTTCGTTAATATTGTGGTACGACTCCACCATTAGTCGATGCACGTCTTTCTCATTGGCCGTTGATGCACACCATTGGCCTCCAACGTCACGAGGATGTCCGCCATTGGTTGAGGACACGTTTCTGTGGCATCATTGGTCGAGAAAAACGTTCTAACGTCACGAGGAGGGTGTTACTATGACACCATTGGTCCCTCATCGCTATACCGCCATTTCTATGTTGTTTATTCAAATTCTAAGCTGTCATTGGTCGCTGGGGGTGTTGCTATTCCCACCACTGACGCTGCTATGTTGCCATTGGTCAACGACACGTTCCGACGTCACGAGGACGTCCTCCATTGGCCAGCAGGCCATTGGGGATGTTCCTATGCCACCATTGGTCTGCTATTCCCACCACTGACGCTGCTATGCTGTCATTGGTCGACGACACGTTCCGACGTCACGAGGAGGGCGTTACTATGCCACCATTGGCCTGATATTCCCACCACTGACGCTGCTATGCTGTCATTGGTCGACGACACGTTCCGACGTCACGAGGAGGGCGTTACTATGCCACCATTGGCCTGATATTCCCACCACTGACGCTGCTATGCTGTCATTGGTCAACGACACGTTCCGACGTCACGAGGAGGGCGTTACTATGTCACCATTGGTTCCTCATCGCTAGACCGCCATTTCTATGATGTTTATTCAAATTCTGAGCTGTCATTGGTCGCTGGGGTGTTGCTATTCCCACCACTGACGCTGCTATGCTGCCATTGGTCGACGACACGTTCCGACGTCACGAGAACGTCCACCATTGGTCAGCAAGACATGGGGGGACGTTCCTACGCCACCATTGGCCGAGGGGCGTGGTCTAGAGACACGAGGTACGTTCCTACGTCACCATTGGTCGAGGGGCGTGGCCTCGAGACCCTAGGCACGTTCCTTCGTCACGAGGGGGGCGTGGCCTTGGCCCATGAGGATACGTACGCTTGACGATCGACGTGTGACGTCACTTCCGCTCCAGAAGGAACACTATCTACCTACTGCTATGTCAATACAAGTAATCAGTTAGCGGACTTGTTTACAAAAGCATTTTTAAAGACAGTTTTTAACAATTTATTGAATAAGTTAAATTTGTCAATTTAAATTATGTATTTGTTAATTTGTATTAGATCTTTGCTTTCATGTCTTTTGTATTAGGTCTTTGTATTCAAATCTTGAATAAGTGGGAGTGTTAATATAAGCTCCCGTACTAATGTAATATTCAAGATATAAGAAAAAGAAGAATTAAGTTTTTAAGGTTACGTCAATGTTCTCTAATATATAATAACGGTTACACATGTTTAATTAATATTTTCAGTTTTCTCAGGCTAATAATTATTGTTTAATAAACTTTTACATTTCGACAGTATAGTTATTTTATTTATCAAAAACAAAATGAATGGCTTTTTGAAGTTGTTTTTAAATGATGGTAAAAAAGCATTTTCCCGAATTTTTTGCATTCTAAGTTGTGTTATTAGCAAAGCTTTTTACTTCCTTTTTTTGTTTATTAGCATTTTTTAGATTAAGGCATGTTCCGCAAACAACAAATGCTGGGGATGAAAATCCAATATTAAATTCTCTATAAAAAACTCTTTTAAACATACTTAAAAAGCCTTAAGACCAATATTTTTTAAGTTGTGTAAATTAAGTAGACTTGATATATTTAGATCACTTGAAGGATATACCCCGCACGACTTTTTCTCGTTGTAATGACTTTAGGTCGCTGGTAAATTTTGCAAAAAGACTTTTATTTTAGTTTTGCCTGGGTCGGATCGGGCAGTATATCTATCACCACCTTGTCCATCTTTTGAAACATTTCCTTCGCATAAATTTTTTAACATTGTAGCTAGCCTAGATTTTTGAAAACCCCAAAGAAGCCATAAAAAATCTGCGACAAAGAGGAACAGTTGGTTTTTTTCCACCAATTCGGAAAAAATAAGTCGCATGCATTATTTTTGGTTTTATTATTCGGTCTACAATATTAACCTTATGCCTTCTTCTTTAAGGTTCAATAACTGATATAAGATGAAGGAGATTTGGTCTTGTATATTCTATACAAGCTCTTCATACAACTTTTTCCTTGCTTTTTTAATATCAATATTTTTTACCAACATTTATTGACTTTGCTATTATGGTTACATGGGCGTTGGGAATAAAGAAGATCGGGATCTGCATCGAGATATCTAGAACAAAAATGCTATATTCATACTTTTTAAAAGATTATATATGTGTTATGCACGATAGAATTTAGTAAAATCCTTTACCAAAATAAGAAAAAAACGCCCATGATGCTAGGTTAAAACCCCTGTGTTTAAGCGCCACTGTAAACAACATCCAATATAAGCCCATAACCCCATACGAATTACAAAAAAATCTTGCATAAAATTCAATAGCAGGTTAGTACATAACTTAGCTATTTCAATGCACCTTGTTCTCGTCATTTAGGATTTTTCTTTCTGGTACACAAATTGATATATGTTGGCTACTGTTGTTTCCATTATTGACTGCGAATAATAATAATAATATTATTGCGAATATCCACTCGGTATAATTCACTACACAGTAATACGATCCTCACTCAGGAGCAAAGCGAATCATGTGTATGTGGGCCGACCGCCGTTGTTGTTTTTATAAGCAATTCTACATTCTTTCTCTCCGTTTGCTGATAGATATCAATCGAATTGAGCCGAAAGCAAAATGTACAACGTTTTCGAGTCGAAGGATTTGCCCGTATGGAGATGTCTATGTTTGTCCTACTTTTAAATTTGACTGTATTAAATTTAATATTTATTAATTAAATGCGAAACTACAATTATTTTAATATACCTATTCAATCATACTAATTTTGTTTGGATTTAAGATGCTTTTGAAAAATAAATTAAATCGATATTAAAATTCTAATTTGGCATTTAATTAATAAAAATTCTAACGTCACTTTTTGGTTATTTGTCAAAAAAAGTTGACGTTTGTCAATTCTCTACTTGTTTTTAGTTTGCAAAAGCGTTTATAGCCCAATATTTAGTTTCTGTTTCTACTTTCACTTCACTCAAGTTGTTTTTAGTTGTTCTTGGTAAATATTTAGTTTAGTTAGTTAGTTAATTTAGTTTAGTTAATTATTCTTTACAAAGGCAGAATGGTACGTACTGTATCCGATAAAGTGGCAGCTGTGTTACTAATTGGTGAATGTGGAAATAATTTCCATGCAGCGGAACGTCTTTTTAGAGGTACCCCGATCGCCCTATATCGAGATCTTATTTGAGAAAGCTTCTTCGGAAGTTTAAACAAACAGGTAGTGTTCAAGATGTCAAACGATCTGGTCGGCCAACAATTAGTGATGACAAAAAAATTGACATAATATCAGAAATGGTACTGAACCCTACAGCCTAAGTTGCATCTATCTATGGAATCCGTCAAAAGACAGTACATCGAGTGTTGGCTAAAAACAAATTTCATCCATACAAATTAAAAATTGTGCACCAACTTTCAGATGATGACCCTGACCGAAGACTAGAATTCTGTGAAAATATGTCTAATAAAATTAACCAACAGCCCAATTACATAAAAACAATTTGTTTTAGTGACGAAAGTACTTTTTCTCTTAATGTAAATGTTAACACATACAATGTGAGGTATTGGAGTGACACAAATCCTCACGTCTTTCGTGAAACACATACTCAATTTCCAAAAAAAAAATAAATATTTGGGCAATTATTTTGGGAAACCACATAGTTGGGCCTGTTTTTTTCAATACTAACTTAACCGGTGAACTGTATCTGGAGATGTTACAAAATGCAATTGAACCATTAATAGGTGAAATTCTGGAGGATAATCCAGATGAATTCGGCAGCTTGGAAATAACGTTTCAACAAGATGGTGCTCCTGCACACCATTATGATGCAGGAAGACGTTACCTAGATGAGGAATATCGTGGTAGAGGGATTAAACGACGAGGTACGATAGAATGGCCAGCTCGGTCACCGGACCTCACACCATTAGATTTTTTTTGTGGGGATACTTTAAATCGAAAGTTTACGCTACGGCAACCGACAATATTGACATTTTAAAACAACGAATTGTTGAAGAATGTAGGGCAATTTCCTCCGACACATTTAAACGAGTACGGCAAGAGTTTAGAAATATGGTGCATTACTGTCAGAAAGTAGATGGAGCACATTGTGAACACTTACTATAAGAACTGGTTGTTAAATATTTATCAATTAAATGAGAGGCTACAATTTTAGTATTTATTTAATTTATTCATCAAAATGAGTTTAAACTTAAACAAAATTATTATGACTGATTAGGTATTCTCAATACCTTTTAAACAAGGTATCACTTGCCATAAGCTCCCATTTACAATTATCTGTTAAAAAGAGGCGCTGTGACAGGTTTATGAAATATGGAGAAGTCATGTTTGTTTTGAAGTCTGCTAATTTTTAAATCTAAAAAATGTATGCCTTGATTTTCTTCTGTTTCTATTGTAAATTCAATATTACTACTATTATTACTTACTGTTAAATTCATAAACCTACCCATACTGACACGACTATACGCAATTCATCAAATAATCCAACACAACATAAACTGGCAGCTTATCATAGTATGTTACATAGATTAACAGAAATTCCGATGTCAAAAGTCAACTTTGAGACAGAATTAAATATAATTAAGCAAATAGCAGTAAACAACGGACACAACGAACAAAGAAATAATAAAATGTTAAATCAAAAACTACACAAGAAAGCCCTGAAATTAGTATTTCCACCACCAGAGAAAAAACCCAGTACCTTCTGCTCGATTACATATACAGGCAAAATAACAACAAAAATTGCCAAATACATAAAAAAGAAAGGAATAACACCAGCTTTCCGAACAAATAACAACCTAGGCAAATTTATTAAAAATAACAAGTGCCAAAATAAAAAACACTTAAATAGTGGTGTGTACAAACTTCAATGTGGCGACTGCCCAAAAACTTACATCGGTCAAACTGGTAGAAACTTTGATAAACGAATAGCCAGAACATAAAAGGGCTTTCAAGAATAAAAAACAGAATTGACATACGCACTTCACCTTCTAGATCATAATCATTCTTTTAATGACAAATTTAAAATTCTTCACATTCAAAATAAAGGCCTTAAACTATCGTTGTTAGAATCTACAGAAATCAACAAATTAAAAAACACAGATATAATTCTGAATGACCAACTTGAGACAAACAGTTCTCCCCTCCTCAACCTCTTTCATTAGAGACTATAAATTTGTAAACCCAAGCCAAAAGTAGATCACTTGAGAAAGGCTATCAGCCGAAACAGCTGTAGTGATAAGATTTAAAATAAATGTTGTGGAAGTTTGAAAACAAAGTTTTCAGTGTTTTATTGTTACATAAAATGAATTTCCATCAAGTAACGGTCGAATCCATCAATAATTTAATTTTATCTGACTTATTCATATTAAAGCATCAGACATATATTGTACATTTTAAAGTAGATGACTTTAAAATAGTATTGCTAATATTTTTGAGTTGTGTCAAATAAACTTAATTTTAAAGTAAAATTGTGGCTTATTCCGAACAAAAACAGTAAATATAAATTTATTCTAATTAATATAATAATAGTGTTTATTCGTATACTTACAATAAAGTCAGGGTTAATATATGCCTGCAAATTGAGCAACGTGCTCCACCAATACACTTGGCAAGGTCTAAGAATTCCATCTTTATATTCATTCCATAGTGGTCCGCTACCAAAATGTTTGACAACTGTAGCAAAGAGAATTGTTACTACAGCTAAGGGAGGCACTAATCTTATATTTCTTGCCAAATAAAAAAGAACAACATTGAAGGTTTTCGTTTTGTTCATTATATTAAAAAATGTATAACTGACCAAAGTAGAACTTATTAGAAAGAACGTATCTACGCTGACAGTACCTCCAGAAACCAGTGTGCTGAAATATGTTTGAATCCACTAAAACAAATTTGTAATTAAATACCTTGTTAGATAATAATTTTCAAGAGTAAAAATTATTATGTCATACGGACAAATAAATAAATATAATGTAAAGCAGGTTTTTTAATTTTAAAAATATGTTCTATAAAGTGGATTTAATGTTGCATCCGGTATATTAGTTTTGTAAGGATGTCTTTCTCTCTGAATGAGCTAAGAACTTAAATTGTATTGCTTAGGCTTCCACCAATTCTACAGATTTGGAAAATAATTTATGCACTAGCTACGTTTTGACAAAAGTCACTTGATGCTAAGGTATGCATAGGTTGTCGATAAAACAAAACAATATTTTAAGTAGTTAAATTATTTGGCACCACCAACTTCCAATAGCTCACATTCCCGTGATAAAAAAAAATAGGCAATGAACGTATTATAAGATATATAAATTCGTAAACGTCTTTGGTAATTCATCATTTAGAATTAGCCAATATTTAAAAAAACCATAAATTTAATAATGTTGTATTAATCAGTCGTATAAATATTGGTCAATATTACTTAGCTCTGATTTTAGTATTATGTGCTTTCGGCTAAGAAATAAGCCTTTTTCTTTGATCTTGTGATTGCATCCTATCTTGTGCGACAGGTTTTATATTATTAAAATTTGATATTACAGGAACACAGTTATTATTGTTTCGTTTTGCAAAAAGCATTTCACCGTTTACAATAAATTGAAAATAATATGATCAAGGAGCTTCTTTAGCAATAGTTTTTTACCTTGTAAAGGTCACTTTGCTTATCTGCCTTCCCGCAAGGTTTCTATTGCTCGGTAGTCACATTTTTGTAAATGAAATAAATCTCTGCTAGTAACTAAATTATTAAAACCTACGAAGTGTCTTCCAGATTCAGAAATGCAATCTAACATATCAAGCAGGTACTGTTTATAATTTTAAGGTGAAATATTCGCGATCATTCTTAAATATTGTTTTGGGAGTATAAAAGTCAACATTAAAACTGTATCCGCTACTTATATATAACTTTTAATAATTATTAAAATATTCGTTAAAATAGTAGCGCCTTACAAAGACATTTGACCGGGTTAAAATAAAAGACGTTAAAGTTAAAAGCTTGGTCGATTATTACGTCGTCACTCGTATGTTAGACTTAATCGAATGTATAAAATAAAGTAAAAGTTCGCATTGTGACCTTTAAAAGTAATCATTATTTAACCAAGAACTCCTAAAAAATACAAAATATCTTACAAAGTTGAACTACAAAGAAAAAAAATGTTTTTTAATTCACCAAATAAAATTAGTTTAGTTGATAAAAATGCTGCTGATGAGCATATTTCAAAAACTATTACTACAAAAATGTTCTTATCTAATAAATGTTATTATATTAATACATACAATATTAATACATGCTGAACCAGACTTAGTACTACTCGACTACGTCAAAGCCATAGGTAACATTGTTAGCCCCAAAAACATATATTTCGCCTCAAGAATTTCCAATAATCGGATATCTACTTAACAAACAGAAAATTCTACGATTACAATAAACTCTGTAGAACTACCCGTAAGAAGACTGGTAACCCAAGCCAAGAGACTAATAATCTCTAACGTCTGTCCATCAATACCTCATGAAATTATAGAAAAACACCTTCAAGATCTAGGTCTTCAACTTGCTTCACCAGTGTCACACATTAAAGCTGGAATTCCCGGTGATGAATTCACGCATATTATGAGCTTTAGAAGACAGGTATACGTTACCCCAACTACAGATAGCCTTGAAATCGAAACATCATTAATAATTCCATTCGACAATAATTCATACAGAATATTTCTCTCTACTGACAAAATGGCATGTTTTCTATGCAAAAAACATGGACATACAGCAAATAACTGTCAAAATCCCCCTAGCAACCCTCTTTCAAATGAACAAAGGTCCCCTGCTGAACCCATCCCTGCTACCTCAATATCAAACAATATGGCACCGCCAAACACAACACAAAATTCGGTTCTCAGTCAACATATAAAAACTGTCGAGATATCCACTACTTCTATTGCCGCAAACAATGAATTTCTTCCCCCTACCACTGGTCAGAAACGAACTCATTCTGACTTCAGCGATTCTACCTCCCAAGAAACATACACATCTACAAACTTACTTATCAAAGACATAAAAATGCCTTCATCCGATGCTAGCGTGCCCATAAAGCATAAAACTAAAAAACCCAAGAAAGTCGCACCCGATCAGTCTAAATTAACCGCCTCCTCTGTTCTCACAATTAATAATCTTTATCAAGAAATCCAAACTTATTCTCCTTACCGGTTGAAAATTTTCTTGCCTTTCTGGAAAATTCATTCGTCAGTAACAACCCTCTACAAGAAGCACAGCAGTTCACTCAAAATGTTCGATAATTACTCGACGACATGTTTAGAATATACCCTTCACTGGAAGATAGAACAATTAAGAATAGATTCACAAGGATTTCTAAGAAAATTAAACAGCAACTTAATTTCGACAATTCAGAAATTGAAAGCACAACATCGCAATCTACAAATAATGATGAAGATTATCTCACCGACTCTTCTCTGACCTCCCAACGTTCTCAATGTTAAAAATATTTTACTTTCACGTTAGTGCAGTGGAACTGCGATGGGTTCTACCCTCGCTTAGAACGCTTACAACAATTAATCAATAATACAAAAGCAGATATTATCTGCCTTCAAGAAACCAATTTCAAGGAAACACATAGACGTGAACTTAAAAACTTTGAAGGTTACCATTTCCTTCGGCCTACGTTTACAAGAGCAAGTGGGGAACATCTATCTTCGTGTCTAATGATTTATTCTCTATGCAATATATCCTAACCACCAATTTGGAGGCCATAGCAATAACTGTCTGGTGTCCCGACCAAATAACCATATGCAGTATTAACTAATTATAACTTAACAGAAACCGAGTTAGATGACTTAATTCGCCAACTTCCCAGTCCTTTTATACTAGTTGGAGACTTTAACGCCCATAATACCATGTGGGGCTCAAAGAAAACATTTGGTAGAGGAAAAACCGTAGAGACCGTATTGAGTTGCAATAATACATGTCTGATGAATAGTGGAGCCAGTACATATTTTAACATCGCCTCAGGAACTTATTCTTCTATCGATCTAAGCATATGTGATCCCAAGTCTGCCGATTCACTCTCATGGTATACTTTAGATAGCTTATATGATAGTAACCACTTTCCGATAGTCATAACAAATAGCAATAAAAATTTTTGCACCATTACTAAATGGAATATCGCTAAAGCGGACTGGAATAATTTTCAAACTAGCGCCGAAGATCATATTTTATTACTTCAACAATCTGAAGATATAGACGAGGCAATAACTTCCTTTAATAACTGCATTATTATGTCTGCAGAAAATCATGTAAAAAAAATAACAATATGCCCCTCTAAAAAAGCAGTACCATGGTGGAATTCAGAATGTGAACTAAGTGTACGTCAATGCAAAACTGCCCTCAACAGATATCGAAAAAGAAGAACTCAAGAAAACCTAATATATTTCAAAAAGCTAAGAGCCAAAGCGAAATATGTCCTTAAAAAAAGCAAAAAAGATTCCTGGCAAAATTTTGTCTCTACAATTACTAGTGATACTCCACCATCTCAAGTTTGGATAAAAATAAGACAAATGAAAGGTCATAAAACACCTCCAAAAATTCCAGCAATATCATTGAATGGAAAAGTTATAACAGATAACCAGACAATTGCTCAAATCATGGCTGAAAGTTTTGCATGGAAATTTAGGTCTGATGTCGAACAGATTAAAAGTCCAAATGACCAGAATATACAAATTTCTCTTAATCCACAAATTAGTAGTCACGACATTAATGCTATTAACCTTCCTTTTACACAAGAAGAATTAGCAGTTGCACTATCCTCTTGTAGGAAATCCGCCGCTGGACGGATATTCAAATCTGTAATGACTTAAAGCAAATTTTTAAGCAACAACAGTATCATACCTGGCAAACTTACTGGAACACAATCAAGAGTGCATTACATGAGATCCGGCAAACTGTTGAACAATTTGAACTTCCAAAAATGTCTAGAAACAAAAAATCCGAAGTTAAGAATAGGACATACCCGATTTATACATGAGTATTTAATGAAATCCGAGCCGAAGCCCAATTGCCAAATCTGCTTAAGTGTATTAACTGTGAAACATATTCTAATCGAGTGTCCCCGGTACGCAAAACACAGAGTGCAACATAAAATTAAGCCAAATATCAAAGACATTTTAAACTCGCCCGATCAAGTCTTTAACCTAATTGGTTTCTTGAAAGACATTCAGTTGTTTAACAAAACATGATCCCTTGTTTTTCTTGTACTTTACCTTAACTTATATATAACTTAGTGATAAAACTATTGTATTATTTAATCATAGGTTCTAAGCTTATAGAGTAACTGTCGCAATTTAGTAATATGTGCTTATTGTAATTATTGTATATATATATATATATAATATATATATATATATATATATATATATATATATATATATTGTATATTATATTGTTTGTGTCAATGGCCATTGCAGCCGAGACACATTAATTTAAAAAAAAAAGTCATTAAACCTATTCTTCTCAAAACTACATTTTGGCACTTAAGTCGCTATTACAAAACGCGGTCCAATTAAAATATGTATCAGGTGGTTAAACCATAGCTCACTATGTTTGTCACTAACATGGATAGACTCGTTTTGTTGTCTTTAAAACGGAAGCTACATTTTTGTATCTTTACAGTGTTATTGTTTGGCAACAAGTTTAGATTTGTAGTTATGAGTTATGTGTATATACTCACATGTATGAAATCAACCGAGTTCGCTGTCGGAAACACCATGCTGTGCACATATCTGTGGCCAGCGACTATGTAGCAAATGCTGATGTATCTCAGGCCGTGTAAACAATTCAATTCTCCAGTCCTACTTTCCGTCGAAAACAAACGCTTTCCATTTGAATACGCTGAAAGAACGGAGACTAACTGGCTCGATTTACCTAAAATAATATTTGCCGTATGAATATGCACGACTATGCCAACGTTGAGCTGATTGTTTTTAGGGAGAATCAACAGACCGATTCTTGTCGTAGTTTTAGGTTATAAGTGATGTGCTTTTAGAATGTAATGGATTTTGTCGTGGACAAATATGAATTGGACGATAAAAGGGGCCAACAAGGGTGTGAAGATACAACATAAAATGTCATCAAAATGAGAGGAAAGGTTAAATATTTGATAAGAACATTTAAGCTTACAGATAATGTTTTCCAGGAACCTTTTTTAAAAGCCATGCAAATATTTGCCGTAATAAAACTTGTTTGCTATTATTAAACAACATGAACAAAAAAATATCTAAAAATTATTTATCACACAAAAATGATTTTATAGTACATAAAAAGTTACAAACGTAGGAATCACAAATATTAAGACAAATTATTCAATAAATTTTTAGAAAATAAACAAAATGAATAACGACTTATAAAGCAAGAAATATTTTCTTTAGGAAATCTTATAAAGAGCTATAATAAAGGTTTGCCACTTTAAAAAGTCAGCCCTGTGTAAAGTAAGAGCTGTGCTTATTTTGGTTCTTTTCAAGGTTAAGTAGGCCAAGACAGAATAAATCATTTTTACTGAATGGGAACCCATTGTAATCTAATTCCTAAAATTCAGTTCGTTGTTAAATGTACAAGTTTGTTTACTCTACCTCGTACAAAAAATTTGAATATAGCACATTTACAAAATAATTATATATCTACTCGATAATAAACAATCCAAAATATTGGTCCAGTTAAATATTAAATATTACATGATAATATGAAGTCATATTTATTAATTTTTCTATTACATATAAAAACCATATTAATTTCTCTCAAACATCACTCATTCTTCTTCTTCTTCCTTTATTGGGTACATCACTCATTATAATATATTTGGATTTTGTAAATATGATGAAACATGTCAATTTTTATTCCAAGTGTGTCTTTTAAAGATAAAAACATCTGTCATTTGGTAATACCCATCCTTTAACAAAATAATTAAAAATAAGTACAAAATAACACAGTTAAATGAACTACTACAGGACAAGGAAGGCATACGAGACTAAAAGAAGAAAACAGGCGAAGGTAGAAATCTAATTCAAAAACTAATTAATGACGAAAACAGGAAAATTATTGATATTCAAAAAAAAATCACCATGATAGAAAACTATTAGCGAATATTATACAAGTCAAAAGTCAACACCACCATCAGGAAAAGACGAGGAACGTCGAAAAATAATAAAAACTGTTGAATCTGAAGGTATACTAGATATAATATATATATATATATATATATATATAATATATATATATATATATATATATATACATATATATATATATATACAGGGTGAGTCATGAGGAACTTTACATACTTCTACCATATGTAGAGTCCCTCAGGGAGCGTATCATGTGGCCACTAAAAAATGTCAACTCCTCTTCTTTATTAATTAACAGGGTGATTTGTGTAATTGACCATTTATTTCATTTTACTGTAGTGTTTATACGGCTCATTTGATTTTTTTAATTTTTGCATGATACAGTACACTACTATCAAGCATTCGACTGGTATTAGCTAAACTAAAAAATTCCAGGACTGGCTTTGGAAAAATTAATTTAGGGATTCGTATTAAATATTACACCCTGTATATATATTTTTTAAAATGCAATAAGTGATTTTCAAACTACATAAATAGACAATGAAAACGACATATGCGACAATGTTGTCGCACTTTTATTAAATTTTTAGTGAACGATCAAATCTTACCAAAAATAGAACAACCATAATGAAGTATCAAATTATAAGGTATTAATTTAAACAAACGTTATAAATTTCAAACATTTTAATTAAAATGACTTTACGATAGAATCCATTGTTTTTCAATTTTAAATGTTTACTCATAGATCGTATTGGGGCATTATTTTCGATAAATAATAAATTAAATTGATTAAAAAGTCAAACCTCTTGTATGTGTTAGTTTTTGTTGATTGTAAATGATTAAAATTTTATGTCAAATAATAATAATACATTGCATCAACTGTACTAAATAAAAATAAATCTAAAAAAGTTTAAAATGAAGGTTGGCGTTGACCGTTTGACGTTTCTTGATATTTTATATCCATTGTCATTATTGTCATTATCAATTGTTATTTATGTGTACAAGAATACATATTCTACGTTAAGTACATTGTGTTAGTTTTGGTAGAGCTTTTGTTACTTTCGTTCAAAATGCTACATCAGTTTTCGACCACAGAATATGCAGACATAATATTTGTTTATGGATTCTGTAATGGGAATGGTAGGGTTGCTAGTAGAGAATATCGCAGGAAATTTCCTAATCGTCGAACTCCCAGTCATCCAACATTTGGGTCAGTTTTAATTATTTGCGAGAAAATGGCACTTTTCCTAGTGGAACAACAGAGCGACATGTAGATGAAGCGCAGGAAGATGACATTATGGACGCCGTTACTATGAACCCTACAATAAGTACTAGACAAGTAAGTCGAGAACTCAATGTTACTCAATCAAAAGTAAGTAGAGTCTTACAAAAAAATAATCTATACCCATATCACATTCAAATGGTTCAGCGACTACATGCTGGAGATGAGATCGATAGGTTGGAGTTTTGTAGATGGATTAACAATAATCGACCAACGCTATACAGGACACTATTTACAGATGAAGCCCAATATACCAGAGACGGGATAAATAATTCACGAAATTCACATGTGTGGGAAGAAGAAAGTCCCCATGCTATTCGAGAACGTCGTTCTCAGTTAAGGTTTTCGGTTAACGTGTGGATTGGTGTCATAAATAACCAATTAGTAGGTCCTCACTTTTTTGATGGTCCTTTAACAGTGCAGGTCTATTTGAACTTTCTACAGAATATTTTGCCGAATTTGCTTGCCAACGCGAACGTTGCTATCCGAGGGATGTATTTTCTGCATGATGGGGCACCCCCACACTTTTTACTGGCAGTGAGACAACATCTCAATAATGTTTATGGCAACAGGTGGATAGGACGTGCAGGTCCTATTTCGTGGACTTCAAGATCCCCTGATTTCAATCCCGTTGATTACCATATTTGGGGACGATTGAAGCAACTAGTTTACGCAGTGAATAAACGACAACAATTAATTGATAGAATTATATATTGTTGTAATACTATTAGAAACGATCCCCAGAGAATTATTTTTATTTAAAAAAAAAAACACAGAAAAAACACTTCACAAATGTGTATTTAGGTATATATACCTAATACCTAATACCTAAATACACATTTGTGAAGTGTTTTAAGTTCTGTGTTTTTTTTAAACGATGGTATACAGCCAATTACGGGGTTTTTCCCATTAATTTTGTATTTTTATTTTGTTACCATTATTGTATCTTTTCCAGTTCTAATTTATTGGTTTATCATAACTATGTACATATTTTTAGTTTTTTTTTAAATTGTTCTTCGTTATTGTTAGTAGTTACTGTTTTTTGTTGTGCAGTTACTCAGTTTGTCATTTCAATTAAAATGTTATTTATAAATGAAATTTATAACATTTGTTTAAATTAATTACCTTATAATTTGATACTTCATTATGGTTGTTCTATTTTTGGTAAGATTTGATCGTTCACTAAAAATTTAATAAAAGTGCGACAACATTGTCGCATATGTCGTTTTCATTGGCTATTTATGTAGTTTGAAAGTCACGTATTGCATTTAAAAATATATATATATACAGGGTGTAATATTTAATACGAATCCCTAAATTAATTTTTCCAAAGCCAGTCCTGGAATTTTTTAGTTTAGCTAATACCAGTCGAATGCTTGATAGTAGTGTACTGTATCATGCAAAAATTAAAAAAATCAAATGAGCCGTATAAACACTACAGTAAAATGAAATAAATGGTCAATTACACAAATCACCCTGTTAATTAATAAAGAAGAGGAGTTGACATTTTTTAGTGGCCACATGATATACTCCCTGAAGGACTCTACATATGGTAGAAGTATGTAAAGTTCCTCATGACTCACCCTGTATATTGTTATATACTATACTAGATAGTATATAACAAAAGGCGAAATTAGAAACGCAATAAGCACTATGAGAAATAAAAAAAGCTTTAGGTTAAGTCGAAATAATATTATAATAGTAATGATCTAGTATGGCGCAAAATTTTTAAAATGCAAACAGCTTGGTTAAACACTTTTAGAATTCTTATTAAGATATTTAAATATATATATTGTTATGATATGTAAAATCGAGAAAAGTATTGGTTTGCTTAAAATGTTTCAAAGTTCAAAAACATTAAAATAATTCAGATAAGTCAAATAATGAACAACAAACATTTCGAAGAATGAAAGTCTTTTAATTTTGGATTACCTGTATTTAACAAAACGTAAGATATTCATAAATTATTTTCTTTGTTAAAATATGTTTGAGTGACCCCTATAAGCTTAAGTAAAACCCTAGACATTAGAAGCGGTTTTTCCAAACAAATGTTGTGCAGTAATTAGGACAATAGAATAGATTTAAGAAAAATATGTTTTTGTTAGTTTCTTTAGAATTGGTAGGAAAAGATTTTGTAAATAAGTTTTAGGAAATTTTATAATTGTAGGTAAAAATTTGGGTGTTATCGAAATGAAGAAATGGGAGATGTATGACGCGTCTTGATTGGATGAGATTGGATAAGGTGGGAGGTTTGGTTTAAGAATGAGACGTTAGTTAGTTTTGGAAGAAAAATTGATAGTCAGTTGGTTTCCAAGGGTGCAAGGCGAACGGCCGTTGTTCTCGGGTAGTTTCCCAGAGGTAGGAAGCAGTAGCAGTGAAAGTTTTTGAGTCTTCGTGTAGTTAGTGTATCTCACAGAAGCTGATCCAGTAAAAGATTGTAAGTTATATTTTCTACTTATATTCCAAGAGTCACTGTTCAGGCCAACGAGAGATTCAGTTTATCGTAAAGAAAAGATATTCCAAGAGTCATTTTTCACTCAGGCCAACGAGAGATTCGGTTTATTGAGAGAAGAAGAAGCTAGCATAATTTGAACGATTCGTGCATTTGAAGGGGATCATTAAGGACGATAAACTTGCAATAATTTGTTGTAAGATTGCTGATTACCTAGGGAGCGGCTACGAGTAAATAGTATAGTCTACAAGGAACAAGGATTTGGATCACTCATCATCAGTGAGAGATCGTTTTGTTTTTCTGCAGTTTTTTTCTTTTATTGATAAAAAAAATTTTACAATTACTTTAGAAAGATATAAATATTTTGATTAGGAGATTTAGAATAATAATTGGGATTTTGTGATTTTAACTAATATCGTTTGTATCATTAATTTTGAAGGTTCACGTACGTAGAACAAAATTTTAAGAATCATTATATGATATATTGCTTATTGAAAACATTTGAGTGTGAATTTTATTTCATTATTTTTATTTCAAAATATAATGTTATATCATCTATGTTTTTTATTATTCCGGTATTCTTTGGACCTAACCTTTCACATGTAAAGCATATATATAGAAGCACGAATATAACCCTGAGATAAGAGAATTAAAAATTGTGATGGAATCATAATCATATCATTTAAATAATTTTAATTAATTAATTACTTAATTAGCTAATTAATTGCTTGGCGCACCAAGATTTTAAATATCACAATAATATATATATATATATATATTATATATATATATATATAATATATATATAAATATATATATATATATATTATATATATATATATATATATATATATATATATATATATATATATATAAACATGTTTTATATATATTTTTATATACAGTGTGGAAACCACTTATGGAATAAAATTGTTTGTGTCCTTATTGTCGAAAATAATAAAAAACTCTGGGACACGTTAACTTTTAAACTTAAATGTGCGCGTTTTAATTATAAATTTCAATGTACAGGGTGATCCACGCAAGTCTGGCATAGTCCATAATCCTCATTTTTAATGAAACACCCTGTATATTTTTATGTTTTTAAAAGATTCTTAATAGTCTGATTTCAATGAACTATATCATGTAGGGTTTACAATGAATAATATGAATATTACAAGGTGACATTTTGAAATGAATAATTTATCACGTGTTATGGTATTATTTTAACTTAGCCAAATACAGATAATACACTTCTACTCTAAGTGTCAGTATATTGGGGAAAATTTCTGTTTAGTAACCTTATTAACATTTTTTGTCATGAATAGGTAAAAACTGTTTAGATAGTCCGCTAAGTAAACTAAATCGGTAAATAATGCTGATAGATATCAATCAGTTGTTGGTGTGTTGAAATTTTACATTAAAATAATACATTTCTAATTAAAAGCTAATTTCTTGCAGAATTAAAAATGAAATATTTGACTAAGACCCACCGAATTGAGGTTTTAATGATGATCGGTTACGGGGAGAATTGTAGAAGTGAAATTGAAGTAGCAAACTTATTTAATCAGAGGTATCCTCAGTTGCCTAATATTTCGCAAGGTTCTGTGTTTAAAATATATGCACAATTCAGAGAACTTGGACATGTCAAACCAATAAAAAGAAAAGCGAACTTTATTGAAGAAGAGATGAAAGTGGATATTTTGTTAAGTGTCGCAGAGAATCCAACGTCAAGTTCACGTCAAATTGCACGTCAAAATAATGTGAGTCACACAACTATCCTAAGATTTCTTCATGAAGAAAAACTTCATCCATATAAATTGACTTTTGTGCAGGAGCAAACAGAAGACGATCCAGATCGTAGAATGGATATCTGCAAAAGAATGATCGATAAAATTTACTCAAATGAAATAGCTCTTGGCACAATTTTTTTTCTGATGAGTCAACATTTACATTGAACGGAGAGGTTAACCGCCAAAACTGTAGATATTAGTCAGCGGAGAATCCTCATTTGATGCGTGAGACACACACTCAGTATCCTCAAAAGTTGAATGTTTGGTCAGGTATTATAGATCATAGTATTGGTCCTATATTTGTAGATGGTAATTTGACAGCGGAAAAATATTTAAGCATGCTAAGAGACGATGATCCTTCTCAGTTGGCTAACTTATATTCCAATCCAATAGATCCGACTCTACTGCATGAAACTGTCTGGTTCCAGCAGAACGGTGCAACACCCTAATATGATTTAATTGTGATAAATTATTTGAATGAAATCTTCTTTAATAAATGGATTGGACGAAGGGGTACTATTAAGTGGCCAGCTAGGTCGCCAGATCTTACGCCTTTGGATTTTTTTATGTGGGGTTATCTCAAGAACAAAGTATATGCAACACAATCAACTAGTATTGAAGACCTCAAAGAAAGGATAATCAAAACAAAGTTTGGGATGAGTTTTATAGGAGACTGTGTTATTGCCAACAACAAGGTGGAGAACATTTTGAGCATTTATTTTAATGTAATCTACTTAATTACCTCGGGTATTCTATGAATTAATTGTCTTGAAAAAAATTACACTTAAGTTCAAAATTTTACTTTGTATTATTCATAACAGACCCAACATGATATAGTTCGTTGAGATCGGGTTGTTAAGGAGCTTTTAAAAACATAAACGTATACATATACGTATCAAGTGGTGATTATTGAGGATGCAGTCAGTCTATTTGGTCCACAAGACAAAGGAAAACTCTTTGACTTAATGTCAAGCTTTCGAATTTAATTTAATTCTTTTTTAATACATCTGTTAACAAAGAAATATTAAAATAACTAGTTAAAATTGTAAATTGTCTTACTTACTAGTCGTGAGATTACAGTTATAAATATTGTACTTTATAAAACAAACCATTACAAATATATTTTAATTTTTTTTTAACTATACAACTATATTGTCACTATATATGTCATTGTCATGTTGGTTTGATTAATGGACATATATGAATGAATATAGCTCCACATTACGTGGAAAGCAAAATTAGTAACACTAGTTTTTATTATCATTTATTTAATTGTCGATAAAAAATAAACTAATCCAGTCAGTTTGGCTTAAGCACATATGAATTTTTTACTGTTGGGATGTCGATAGAAAATAAGATTATGATGGTATTTATTGATATGTTAAGATATAACAATAAATGTTACTTAATTTGTCAATATCTAATTTTCTATTTATACACTTTTTATTTTTCTGTATACGTGTCATTTCTAAAAATAACCGCTTCTGTTTATATTTCTGCCTCTCTAGAATTGAAGCTCGTGAAAAATTAAATGTGTGATTTAGATTGATGGAGTGTTCGGCTAATGCACAAGCTTGCGATTTGTTAGTTTTTGCATCTCTTTTGTGAGAAATAATTCTGCTGTGTAATGTTCGAGAAGTTTGTCCTATATACACTTTATCACAGTCTGAGCAAGGTATTTGATACACTACTTTAGAACTTTTATTAGTTGTTAAAGGATCTTTAATTTTAGTGTATAAATGTGCTTTTAACATTTCTGGTAGCAATTTTTATGTTTTCTAATCCTTTAAATAATTTGAGAAGTTTTGGTGTTAAGAATGCAATATAAGGCAAAGATCCAAAAGTTTGTGGTGTTGTTGGTATTAAGGTGTTAATATTTAATTTTTTATTTTTAAATTATTTTTTTAATATATTTCTAATAGTTTGTTTTATAAAGTACAATATTTATAACTTTAATCTCACGACTAGTAAGTAAGATAATTAACAATTTTAACTAGTTATTTTAATATTCCTTTGTTAACAGATGTCTTCAAAAAGAATTAAATTAAATTCGAAAGCTTGACAGTAAGCTTGACAGTTCTTTGTTTTGTGGGCCAAATATACTGACTGCATTCTTAAGAATCGCCACATGATATTTAAATCCACAGTCAAGAATACCACCATCTTATATATATATATATATATATATATATATATATATATATATATATATATATATATATATATAGTAAACTCTTAAATATTGGGGAAATCTGCAAAAAAAACTCTAATGTGTATCAATTATTTCACCTAACGTTTTCGCCAAAGAGAGTTTGGCTTCTTCAGGGCTGAAAGAGAATAAATTATAATTAGCTACCATATATTATCTAATAAAAACATTTACCTTACCGTGAAATTTTAGAAATGTCGAGTTATGAGGTTAAAAAACTTTAGCTAGTAACAACATAGTGGTGTTTTTTTGTTACTATGTGCAAAAAAGTTTATTTGTAAACGTTGGAAATGTATGGTAGCTTTGAACTTAAAACGCAAAGGTTTACCCAAGGACAATCGAAAAATCCTTTCGATTATTAAATCTATATATATATATATATATATATATATATATATATATAAATATATATATATATATATATATATATATATATATATATATATACAGGATGCCCCAGACTAATTTACCCGCGCTGTATCTCTTAAACGAATAGAGATTTGTGATGTCCTCTCGTAGGAGTCACTATCCGGGTAGCTTTTAGACAGTCAGAGACAGAGTTCAAAACAAAAATAAAACTTTATTGTCTTCCTTAAATTAAATTAATAAAAAATCTTATGTATATATTTACAATTTGGTTTAGTCTTCTCAGTACCTGGCCTATTTATTCAAATTAAGTTTGACCTTGTCATATGAAATTAGTTTTATCGGCAAGCGAATGTGTATTTGAAATTTTACGGGAACGTTGTATCGATTTAGTAACAGCAAACGATAGGTACAAAGAAAGGAAAGGAACTCAACACGTCCCTTAAGTGATTGGGGTTAACAGGACACTCCTCGACAGTCTCAACACGACTGCTTCAGAGTATGGGTAGTGAAGAGATCAACACGCTCTTCGAGTAACGGCGGTATGGGACGGAACAACTTGTGAACTCAACACGTCCACAAGCCGGGCTAGGGAAGAAGAGAACCTTCAGTCAACACCTGTCGATTCCCTCACTATGAGGAAATGTTGCGGTTTATATAGCGGAGCTTGGTAATTAGTTTTGCCCTTTCTACTATCGATATACTCCTACTTCATGGGTTGGTCCGCGCGCACGCTGGTTTAACGGTGATGGCTGGGACTCATCGTTACAGATTTTCGAGTGGGACAAAAAGTGATCTATTCTACTTGTAAAACACTTTAATATGGCGAAGAAACAATCATCCCCCAAATATTCATCCCTTAGTTACAACCCCTAACTTTAATTTTTTTAATTGCACCCTGTATATTTTTTATAGTTTTGGATGTGGGCTTCTATCGTCTATCCAACAGATTTATTAAAAATAAAATCGGTTTGTAAATAATCAAGAAATCAATTTATTTTTTATTTTTTATTATTTTATTATTATTTTATGAGTATCCTAGACTAAATTATCCAGGCTATATTTATTAATAAAATGGAGATTTTTTAAAGGGACAAAAATCCTATCCTCCTATCCTCGAACCTATCAGATACACATAAAATTTCACAAAAATTGTTCCAACCGTTTCGAAGAAGTATGGGGACAACTACTGAGACACGAGAATTTTATATAATATATATATATATATATATATATATATATATATATATATATATATATATATATATTATATGTATATATATATATATATATATATATATATATATATATATATATATATGTAAATTTAATAATACAATATTGCTCTTAATACAAAATATCCTTACCTTTATTTTTGTAATCAACTATACTTGCTCCAAGAACAACTGCTACTATGGATCCAAGAAATCCCCTAAAATAAACAATGGGTAAGTAAACTACTTGGACAATAAATTTAAATAATATTGCTATAATATGTTTTATACAGATCTAAAATTAAAACATTGGGAACTTTTGAAACGTCGACGTTTATATATGTGTCTTGAATATTTCTTGGAATAAGCGTCAAAAAAATGAGGAAGTATTTAACCTCATTTAGAAATGACGTGTACTCACATTTACCAACCAGAAGAAAAACTTATATTTTGGTCATGTAATAAGAGAATAAAGATATACCCTACTTCAGCTGACTATGCATGGTTAAATAGAGGGATAGAGATCGCAAGAAAGAAGAAGTATCTCATGGGTAAGGAACCTCCGTGAAAGGTTTAGCTGCAACTTCATTAAGTTATTTAGAGCGGCAGCATCAAAGATGAAAATAACTGCAATAATTACTAACCTTCGGCGGGAGATGAAACAAATGAGAAGATGTATCTGGACAAAAAATATCATTATGTGCATTCAAATTAGACCGCCCAAATGGAAAGCACGTTATACGCTAGATTAGTGTTACCGAGTATATTATCTGTTATGACAAACAATCTTAACTATGTACTTACAGTATTGACATTATTAATTTTCATTGGTAGCATACTTAAAAAAAAACTTAGATTTTCTTGATTTATTTTTTTTTTATCATTATTTTTGGATCTCATTTACCACCAGGGATATTGAAAGTACAGTTCTTATCTACTTTTAAACTTTTTTATCTCCTACAACTACATCTATAAATATTTTTGATCTCTACACAATTTTTACAACTGTTATACGCTACTTCTCTTTTTGTTCATATATCTATGATAATTCTTCTCGATCTTGCTTTTCTTATTTTACTATATTTTTTCATTCCACCTCCTACTTTGTTATTCTTAGTGTATTAATAAAAAATATTTGTCTTTGTAGTTACGTGATATCTATATATATACATATATATATATATATATATATATATATATATATATATTATATATATATATATATATATATATATATATATTTATATATATATTATTTGTAGTCTCAGCAATTGGTCTGTATGAAATAAAACTCTATTTGTTATTTCTCAATATTTCGTCACAATTTTGTGACTTCTTCAGGAGAAAACTGTAAATTTATTATAATTATTATATGTAAACAAAATGAATATTTCAATACTTACAACTTAAGATTAAAAATTTAAATTTTGATAACATATCCAATTAGATAAATGACATTTTTTGATTTTAATTTATTTGGGAGTTATGGCAACCGCAATATTTTATAGAGTGAATTCCCATTGTACAATTTTTAGCGAATAAGTTTTAATAAACAATTACATATTGTGACAGTATTATCCATATAATAAGGTGGAAAAGTAGAATATTTAGAAAGAATCAGGAACATGGTAAATTGATCTATAAAATACCATGTTCCTGATTCTTTCTAAATATTCTACTTTTCCACCTTATTATATGGATAATACTGTCACAATATGTAATTGTTTATTAAAACTTATTCGCTAAAAATTGTACAATGGGAATTCACTCTATAAAATATTGCGGTTGCCATAACTCCCAAATAAATTAAAATCAAAAAATGTCATTTATCTAATTGGATATGTTATCAAAATTTAAATTTTTAATCTTAAGTTGTAAGTATTGAAATATTCATTTTGTTTACATATAATAATTATAATAAATTTACAGTTTTCTCCTGAAGAAGTCACAAAATTGTGACGAAATATTGAGAAATAACAAATAGAGTTTTATTTCATACAGACCAATTGCTGAGACTACAAATAATATTTAACACAGTACGGTCGAGAATAATTTGATAAATATATATATATATATATATATATATATATATATATATATATATATATATATATATATAAAAGTAAGAAAAAAGAAGTACTTGTGACTCGTTTGGAAAAAATATAAAACTGTTTTGGATGGGTTGGAGAATAAAAGGGGCTATTTGTTGACTATTTTTTACTCGAGCTTTCAATTGTGATTACAATTATTATCAAGAGCTTCTAAAAAATACAAAATATCTTACAAAGTTGAACTAGAAATAAAAAATTTTTTGTTAACTCACCATATAAAATTAGTTTTTTATATAAAACTGCTGCTTACATATTAATTACAAAAAAAATGTGAATAAAAAAAAATGTCCTATTCTAATAAATGTTTCTCTGAAAAATTTTGATAAAGTTTCTTAACAAAAACAATTGAATTTGTAAACAAAAATTGAATAGCTACAAACCAGCCTTAATGTCATAAATACTAACTTAAAAATTTTTATTTTTGACATATTGTCAAAAATAAAATTTTGTTTAAAAAATTCTTCTTTGTTTGGTAACAAAAAAGAAGAAGATTTATTCACCATTGATAGATGCCCGTAAAAATGTAACAAATACATGGAAAATTCAAAATGTGATATTTTACTGACTGCATATATAAATTACATAGAAATAATATAATTATAAATTTTGCTTAGATTTTGAATTTCTGACCTTTTGTTTAAATTATTATCACTGTTGCTAATACAAACCAATTCCAAAAAAGTTCATTTAAATTTATTACTTCCATTATATAAAATTTTAATATTATCAAAATCCATAATATGGTCTTTGTTTATTACATGCTCTGCCAAAGCACAAGATGGTTTCTTAATTCTGCAATCACTCTTGTGAGAAATAATGCGATTTATTAATTTAAATATAAATATTAAGTCTAAGTCTACTATTTATATCTAATAAAAATTTTAAAGACGAATTACATGCTATGATTTTTTCTGACGGATATTCTCAAGTAAAATAGATAAAGAAATAATAAATAACACTTACTCACAATCAATTTAATTTAACTATATGACGACCGGTTTCGCTTTTTACAATATGCAACGCATCCTCAGGTCTCGATACAAAGTTAAACAAATGATGCCGGTACTCTATTAATTGATGGATGGTAGAACATGGTTGAAACTACTATATATTGTTGAATGGAGAACTTAATTCTATTATTGCAGTTGTTTGACAGTAAACGGGAAGTTCTTGAGGAGATAGATTTGATCCAATGAAGAAGAGATATGTGTGTGATTGTTTGTTAAATGAAAGTAATGTAATATATCATGGTGTTATTAAAAGCTATTTATACTTATTCGAGAGATATATTTTTGAAATGTGTGTTATTTATTGAGTAATTGTTTTAAGAAGGTGACAGTTTTATGACAATGAATAAGTTTAGATGTAAAAATTGTGTGGGTGTGCAATTATTTTCCAACCTGTAGTTATCAAATTACTTTGATAAAGTTCTATTGGAAATTAGTAAATTATTGGAAAGTCAAGTGAATAAAATATTAAAATACAAACAATTAAGGACAATTTAAACACACTAAAACAGATAACACTCAGAAGGGACGAAACAAATATTGAATTTAAAAAGGGGGAAGGGCTTTAATGCACTACATCGTAGTCTTGGGCACAATGAGTTTTTTTATGTTTTATCTATTAGATTTTTAAAAAAGATGGTGCGACAAATTAAACAATTTAGGAGGCTAATATTAAAGAAGAAACAAGCTTTAAAGCCTAAATAAATAAAGGAAGAAGAAGAAGTCATATTGGCGATGTTTTACTATTTGTTTGCTCTTTTCTCATGAATTCGTGATATAATGTGCTATCTACAACAATATTTTGTTTATTCAAAATTATGATCGAAGTATAAATTGTGCTTTGTCATATTTTAGGTACTTTACCTAACTAACTAACTAACTAATAACTTTAACTAAAAATTATTAAAAGTTCCAAAACACTTCAAATATCATTATGCATAAATAAAAATAAATTTTGTGATTACTTTTACTGTAAACTTGATTGCTAGTCTGGCGATAGTAAGGTACAGCTGAAATTAACTATAAAGTTTTATTTTCCCAGATGTGAGAGTGAAGTCTTTTAGTTTTGATGAAAAAATATATCGTTTACATAGAATTACCAATCTATGTAGCTAATATATTTTTACCTATAGTAATTTTAGTTATTCAAGTGAACCGACTAAAAAAATAAACAAAAATTTTAACTTACATTGCCATTATATCTCCAATATCTATCTTGGGTTGATCGACTAAAGCGAAACACTGTTTGTCTGATAGATCAACCGTTAAATTAAGTCCTTCAGTTAGTTCAACGATGCTTTTATTAAAGTGAGGTAGTATATCTTCTGCTCGACATGAATCAGGTACGCAGACCGACCATACTAGAGCTACAGCATCCATAACATGGTCTTTTAGATGGTTAAACATCTTAAAATAAATGATATTATAGTTTATATTTTATACCTATATATGTAATAATTAAAATTTAATGATAATTGTTGCACAATATTATTTAGTAATATGTTTTTTGGTAATATAGATAAAGTAATACAACAGTGTAAAAAAATAAAAAGGACAATAAAGTAAAATCCAAGTTAATAATACGTAAGAAAAAGACAACACAATTTTTTGTGTCTTAAATTTGTAAATAATCTGAAATAAATTATGGCGATAAAAACAATAAAAATTTAAACATAGCTCTACCTAGTAAACACGTACACAATCTCTATTTCATCAAAATTCTTTAACATTTACCGCTATAGTAAGACGTTAATCCCCGGACCATCATGATAAAAGTTTTCTGGTAGACCGGAATATTTTTTTAATAATTTTAAATTAATAAGAATATGTAAAACTATTTTTTTTCTATTCTAAAATAAAAAAAAATACATTTTTTAAAGTAAAACCATCATGTATCAACACGGTACACACGGTCTATGTATAATTATTTTTGTAATTTGTTTTAACGTGGACCATGTGTGTCATATTGGCTCAGACCAGGCAGATAATCAAATACCTTCTCCGTAAGATATTTTAAGTTTAAAAATACAAAAATAATATATTTGTTTAAAGAACATGTATGAATATTCACAAAACACTTACTACACTATATGCGGTAGTATCGGCACATGCCGGACAAAAACTGTACACCTCTTTGGTATTCTTTATCACTGATGTTCTTCCTTCACGGTTCGAAAACTTCTTATAACACACTGAACACCTTCCCATTTTTTCTTTCTTGTCCAATGTCTGCAGAGTTGTTGAAGTGTTTTCAAAAGTTTGCCGGTAATAGATTTGTAGAGAAGTAAGGAGTTCACAATTGCGATATTTGTTAGTAATTCCACAGTTAATTTACGACACCATTTGATACGTTTTCAAACAGAGGAGTTATAAACAGCCTTTTGATCCGACATACCGATAAAAGATTTTGCAGAATAATTATAGTCAACAATGATGGATGGTTTGGGAACAGGTCCACGTTTTGTTTGAAAATTATCAAAGAAATATCCTTGGTCGTTAAAAACAAAACGTCCCGTTTATCTTTCATTTTCCGATAACAACTTTTGTAATACGCTGTAGATATTTCATGTCACCTCTTTTTAATTTTTCATCGACTGCCGCTTTTGGATTGTGTTTCCTATTGGCACGTAGTGTATTGACTAAATGGGTTTTCCTATTATTTAAATAATTGGCCAGGTCAAAACTCGTATAAAAATTATCAGTATGTAAAGTTCTGCCTGTATCTAGAAGCGGTTGCATACGTTTAATCACCACTCTCGATGCTAACGAGTTTCCAGATGGTTGCAACTCTTTTCCACTTTTTACACTTTTACGACGTATGTATATGCATCAAACGGCACCATAGTTTCGTCAATACATAACGATTATCTAGGTTATACATTTTCTCAAACTTTTCATTTAGTATTTGTACAAGAGGAGAAATTTTGTAATTTCTGTTTCCAGGTGGGCAGCTCTCGTTATCTGAAATGTGAAAGAAGTATAATATTATTTCAAATCGACTTCATTCATGTAAAGTAAATTGTTACTTCAATAATTTCTGAGTTCTGGTTTTTTGTCTAACCCCATCCAAATAATAAGAGCCAAAAATCGCAGCAATTCTTCTTTGTCAATTATTAGTCTCCAGTTACTCATAAGCGAATGTTTCGTTATTGATTCATTTACAATACCAGCGATTATTGTTTGTTCGGCGTACTTATTAGTTTTAGTAATCAACAAATCTTATACTTGACGGTCGATAAACAGTAGGTTGAAATCTATTGGTTTGTGGTCTGTAAGTTTTGCAATTTCTTCTTGATTTATTCCTAAAGTAAAGGATAGTTCGAACTTATTGAGATCATCTGGATTTGGTACACCGCTCCATCGTATTTTATTTCTTGACACAACATCGTCAATAACAACTTCTAGGCTAACGTTCGCAGATTTAGCTTTTTCTACAAAGTAAAAAAAAAGTAAACTAATAACAAAAATTGTGCATTACCAAATAACTTACCTATCCTTCTTGTATCTGGCTTCTTTTGGTTCGAACTAGGACCTGCAGTATATTCTTTGCATTTTTTTTTGTGAAAATTTTAGTTTTTTAATACTAGGCTTTCACGAGGAGCCGAGATATTCACTACTGCATGAGTCTGAAGAACCATCAGTAACATTTTCATTGTACACTGGATCGTCATCGGAATCATAAAACGTACTTTCAGGTACATTGATATCACTAAAGTCACTTGCCTCAGGAATTCTAATGATAATTCATTATCATCTTATTTAACAAAAAACCAAAGAGAAAATAGTCGTAGCCTCGTTACACGTTCGGATCGATACTGACTGAAGTACGTTAGAAATTATAACCTAACCTGTTTGTGAACACGTGGTTTAAATGACCAACCTCTAATTTTGTTTACCACAGACCGTTTACGAAGAAGAAATCACGGCAAATGCGATCTTCGACGAACGACAGCTTTAGGAACACGACACTTCGCTGTGGCCTGATAGGTACAGATGGTCCCAGATAAAACTAGAGAGTGTGCCAATGTGGAACACATGGGGCTTAAGTGTTAAAAACTTACTTATTTTAAAAAAGTATCGCTACCTGTTGAACTCAAAATTAATTATAACTCTTTTGTTAATAAATATTTTAAATTTAATTTAAAAATAACAAGGATCATTTATCGAGATCACAAAAATATTCCATTGTTTAACACTTTCTGTCCCAATATCGCATATATAAGCTTTTTAGAAAAGTTGCTTTTAAAATTTTAGACCCATTGGTGTCCCAATGCTGTAGAAATATGCCCGAAAATGTTAGATTATTGTTCTTAAAGCCGCAGATCATGCGGATAAAGACATATCATGCGGACCCATTGACGTATAAATAATAAATTTGTTCACATATCTTAGATGTAATATATTGTAGCACTGGTGGCAACGCTGTTACATGAATAGTATAAAAGTAAAGCTAAAAACTCAGTTTTTAAAATCATTTCAGGCACAACAGTCACAATCGTGCGCGTAATATGAATAAAGCTCATGGTTCTAAGCGTAAAAGGTATGATGAGTATAGAAGCTTTTATGGGCTATCCAGACAGGAATATGACGATATTTTCGCGATGTGGGACTTCAACGAAGAGTCATATATCGCTAGTGGCAGTGAGAGATAAGATAAATAAAGTTGTATTTGATAAGGTCAAACATAGTAATAATGAGTTATCTAACGAAGAAAATCCCGTTGATGGTGAAAACAGAAATACAAATAATAAGTCATCTGAAGTGATTCAAGATAATTTGGCCCTAAAACAAAATTTGGTTCTGAAATAGAACAAAACTCTGTTTATTCCCGTAGTGCAGAATTTTGACTAAAGAGAGACCAGCGCACACTTGGACTCCATAGAAGATAAGTCAGATGCTTTAAGTTATTTTTTTTATTTATGCACATAGAGATAGTTAGGATTATTGTCTCCGATACTGACAAATATGCTTTCGAGGTTTATATAAATAAAATAAATAAATGGAGCGAAACTTATATTAACGAATTGTACGTGCTTTTGGGTGTTATGTTCCTAGCCTCAAGACATGGAAAAAATAAAGTAAAAAAACTAGTCCTTGGAACGCTACACTTTTCAGATAATAGTTGCTTTCGAAATTTATATTAATAAAATAAATAAATGGAGCGAGACTTATATTAACGAATTGTACTTGCTTTTGCGTGTTATGTTCCTAACCTCAAGACATGGAAAAAATAAAGTAAAAAAAACTATTCCTTGGAACGCTACACTTTTCAGATAATACTTAGCAAAAATAAGGTGATTATTTTCACAAACTGAGACAACTATTTAATAAAATTACAACATTTAAGGTCTTGCTATTGGCAGGAGCTAGGTTCTTTTCGGGCGTTTAAGATTTAAACAGTTTATAAAGATCAAACACCATCGCTTTGGAGTTAAACTTTTTCTAATATGTGACTGCGATACAGGTTATGTATTAGGTGTTATTTTCTATACTGAAAAATCGACAGATAATATTTTGTTCCAAGATTTTGGAATATAAGGCACAGTAGTAGCAAATCTTAGCGAACCATATTTGAATATAGGCCATAACTTCTATACAGACAACTGGTTTACTGACCCTACTTTGTGTATATATCTGCATACCCATAAAATAATAAAGACTAATTCCTGCGGTACCGCCCACGCCAATCCCAAAGAAATGCAAAATTTAACTCAAAAATTATCTAAAGGCGAATCTATCTCGATTTGTGCCAGAAGTCTGCTTTGCATAAAATAGATTTTAACAGTATTATTAAATTATGTTATTTCTAATCTGCAGAAAATTTCTTACTCAGGGAACTTACCGCTCAATTACGTTTCTTTTAACTTTGTACAAATTATTCATATCCTACGTAGCTCAGCGTATATACTAAAATTGGTCTCTAAACAATATCATAGAGCCTCAAAAGAAAGGATGCGCTAAGGGTTACAAAAAACAACTTAATTGACTCATTTTTTATCAAGAGTAAACCAAACAAGGAGCATTTTAACTGTCTTCATTGACTACAAGAAGGCTTTTAATCTATTACTGCATGAATGGCTTATGGATACATTAAAAATAATATACAAATTATTAGTAGTATAGTCACCTAGGTAACTTTTAAAGCATATAGTGACAAATTGAGACCTTTAAATTCACCTTCAAATACCTGGTGAAACGACATCGAAACTAAAGATATTCCAATTAACCAGGGTCTTTTCCAGGGGGATTCTTTGAGTTCACTTTGGTTTTATTTAGCGATGAACCCAATATCTCAGCTACTAAACTTCACAGACTCAAGTTTGAGCCTCAAAAATAACAATACTTTTATACTTTAACACGTTATGGGCCCAGCGTTATTCAAAATTTTCGGAGATTGCAAATTCTATACAAGAAACTGGCACATTGTCAAAATTCAATTAACATTTTACGAAGATGTAGAGACAACAACCTAATACCAAAGGTCTTGAAGTTACGTCCAGCATATTCAAGCAGAAGGTTGGAAAACATTCTACATAGAGCCAGTTTGTCCTTGATCCGAGAAAGATTACAATATCATAGATCGAATTTGTTTTTTGTTGAACAAGATATTGTTAGCATTGAAGATTTGCTTTTCCATGTCATATGAAATACTGATTTTGATCAAATTATTTTTAGTTTACATATAGTATATGAAAATTGATATAGAAAAAAAACAACTATAACATTTAAATAGACTTAATATTCTTGTAGAACAAAACAGTATACACACTTTAGATAACCTCAATAGAAATGATGACATATTAGCGATAGTTATCAATTTATCAAATAGACATTTAAATGCAACGGAGAGTTTAATACTGTCAAAGGGTCTAAACTTTGCTATTACTCTGCCTTCCGTTGCAAAATTAGACATAATAAGCTCAGTGGAGAAAATATCTCAATGCTTACCAACCAACGAAAAGGAAGAATACAAAGTGTTATGTAATCTTGAATTGAAAAAAAAAATCTACTAAAACAATACTTTTAGGGCAGAGCTTAATCATCTGCTGTATATGGATAATTTAAAATTAATGTCTTACAGTCAAAACCATCTGGATTAGTTGAAATGTTATCAAATGGTATTAATACGCCTTTGGACTAGATAAGTTTCGTATTTTAAATATAGTCAGAGAAAAAGCTTAGCCCGGAGGTTTCAATATGCGATTGCCAAAACACCTAAGTGAAAATAATATACAATTATCTGGGAGTAAAGTTTTTTTTATTGTTACATTGCTTGCTTACAATCTACTCTATACAGAGAGTAATAAGTAGTTTGTAAGTAAATGATATGTACCGTCCAGTGAGGGTCCTCTAAGTAATATTGCAGTAGCTACTTTTATATTTTATTGAGTGATTCTTTATTATATGTTTAAGTAATGGGATATCCAGATCATTGCGAAGTATTTGGTTAGATACATACCATGGAGCTTTACTTATCATACGGAGTATTTTCGATTGGAATGTTTAAAGTATCTTCATATTTGAAGGTTTACTATTAGTCCCATAGTTCTATTTCATATGCCCAAACTGTTATAAGTATGGCTTTGTACAAAGCAGTTTATTTTTAAGAGATAAATAAGACCTGTTGTTAAATAGCCAGTTTATATTTTTTAGTTTAAGTTCTAGTTGATTCTATTTAGTTTTAATGTGCGTTATCCATGTAAGTATTTGACAACTGGTTTTATAGGAATGAGAGTACTTGCAATATAAACTTATGAATGTGTAAATTGTGTTGTTGTATAAATAATTTGTACTGATTTGATGGCATTAACACTGATCTTTTATCGCTTAAGCCAGTTTTGTAATTGGTCCAAATGATTTTGTACTTTTTGTGATTCTGCACTAGGCTCGATATCTACTTCCAAGATTCCCGTGTCATCTGCAAAAATAGCTAAGAATGTATCATTGCTGGTTAAAACGTATGCTGTAAATATTAGATACAGAATTGGGCCCAAAACGCTATTCTGAGGTATCCAGATTGTATATTATGGTTTTTTTGAGTAGCTGTGTTCAATTTTGACTTGGAAGTAATGGTCAGTAAAATACGATTTTGGTATAAAGTACAGTTGGTCTGTTAGGTGTAATTTTAGTTTGTAGAGGAAACCTTTATGCCATACTCCAAAAAATGTCTGTTGTATATATAGAAACATCCTAGCGCAATTGTTTGCTCTTCGAGAGTTGTTTTGGTTATACTTCTAATTATACTTTCTAGTTTAGTTATACTAATATTCTGTGGCATTATTGGATCCTTGAGTGTTTATGTCTAAATCCCAATTGGTTTTGTGGTATAATTTTGTTTATGGAAACAACTTGCTTTATTTTAAATATGTAATAGTAGCCTTTCTAATACTTTCGACCATTATTGTGAGTAGGCTTACAGTGTGATATGAATTCACTAGCGTTGCGGGCTTACCAGGTTTCGGAATCATACAACTTGAGCGAATTTCTATTGTATTGGAAAATATCGAAGACGTAGTATGCTGTTGTATATTATTGTTAATAACACTACTGCTTTTCTCGGTAGCTTCTGAAGTAAGTATCGTGATATCAAATAATAGCTAGGAGCTTTCTTAGGATTTAACATGTTTATTTGTTGTCGAACCTCCGTCAGAGTAAATGTTATCAGAGGAAGAGATAGCTTACACGGATAGTTAGACACAGAGTTTCGAGGTATATTCTATTATTAAAATAGTCATTGTTATTAGTGTCTGGTGCTGCGAATACAGTTGCTAGATGCTCTGCGAATACTGTCGTTTTTTTCTGCGTTTGTAAGGGCCCAGTTCGTATCTGTTTTTCTTAAAGGTGAGTTTGTTATTGTCGGTCGTAAACTGGAAAGAGTCGTTTTTTTCTTCATGTAATGCTCTATTTAGTCTATGACCTATCCTGTTAAAATACGTTTTGTTTAGTGCATTTGGATTTACCAAATCTTTGTATTTGCATTTAAAGAATTTTGGAAAACATCCCAGTGTGTTTCTTTAGTTGTGACTTTGGGTGGTGGTGTTCTCCATATAATAGTATGTACTTAAAGTTATTATTATTTTACTGTGATATGATATAAATCGAAGTTTGACTCTATTGCACTATGGATGTCAGCTATTCTATTACTAACAGCAAAATCTACCAAATCTGGTATTTTGTTGGAATCCGTAGGTCAGTGTGTGGGTTTTCCCGGTGGTACGCATCTTAAGTTATTTTGTTGAATGATATTCATTAATGCTCGACCTTTATGTCATTATATATTTGTTTACATATAAATTAATATATTTGTTTCGATTATAATGAGTGCTGTTTGGATTTTTTCCGTAATATAAGATTGGACTGCATAGTGTTTAATTTTTGATTTAATAATAACGACAGAACGCATGTGCTGCTCCGTCTGGATGTTTTGCATAATAGACAGTATAGAAAGGTATCTTCATAACCATTCTCTGTGTGGTATGGCTTTTAGATAATAATAGAATATCTATAATATACATTTTTAAAAACAGTGATCTCTAGTTTATGGTTTGAAATGCCACTAGCATTCTACGACGCAATTCGCGGTGGCTTGAAAGCTATTTTGTTATTTTGGTATTGACTGTAGTTAACACAGTTAAAATCATGCTATTGAGAACATATTTTTGAATTCGTTAATTAAATTTGATAGTTTATCTGCTAATTTATTGTTATTATTTTTGCTATTGCATTTATGTTTCCACTGGTAGTATCTCTGATATATAACTGATTCTATTGAAATTATGAGTATGATGTTGGGTAGGTATGTTTACATTAGGACTGTTAATAGTACTTTGATCAGTGATTTGTTTTGATCTGTCATTGTATCTGAGATTCAGTAGTTCACGAGAAACAGAATATCCTCTGTAATTAAAAGGATGGTTGCAGTTAGTGCAAGTTGCCTGCTTGTTTTTTGGTTTCTTGCAGTCCTTTATTTAGTGTGATCTAGCATATTTTACGCAATTATATGGTTTTACACAGTACGTTTTAATGTAACCATATTCTTGACATTGTGTATATTGTGGTATATTGCTTTTAATTCTCGGTGATTTTACTTTTATTTTGCAATGTTGTATATACTGTAGGTAAAATATTTCTTTATTGTTTATTTGAGGCTAGAGGTCCATAAAAATTAATGGTAATGGTTCATGTGTGTCTGACATTTGTAACGTTCCTTCGCTATGAACATTTGTTCTGGATTTCCGCTTTTATTTTGTCATTTGGAAAGGAGTGATGTTGATCTCGAATAACTGCTCTGTATGCTCTCCCGTCTTTTTTTCTCTCGTACGTGATGTAATAGTTTGCTATAGAATTCAGGTGTCTTTAGTAAAATTTTTATTATGTAGTTTGTTAAAGCTTTAATAAAGTAAGTTTTTACTTCTACTGCTTGAGCTAAATTATTTATCATTTTGTTATATTTATTCAAGCCATATATAAAAATTGGAGGGGATTTTGAGATTGGTGGATTTTTTTTCGTATCATTTACGGAGGTGTTCTGTGTAAGTGGCTAAAACCTATTTGAGAGTGTAATTGGAGGTTCTTTTTCTTTTAAATCTTGACGTTTAAGCCTTTTTCGTTTTGATGTGATTGTTTGCTATGAGTGTTTACTATTTTGAGAGTCCCCATGTTTTTCATCTGATATCGAATTATATTCATTGTGTGTTTCTGGATTGTTTTTTTTTTAAGTTTGAGTTAGCTTGATAGTTTGATGTAGAATGAGAAAAGTATTGGGAACTACTGGCTGTACCTGATATTGTTGTTGATAATTATCAAAAGGTATCATTTGGTGTATCAAGATGAGCATTTATAACACCATAATTAGACCAATATTATTATATGCAGGGGAAACAATGACGATGGTTAAAAAAGATGAAGAAGACTTAAGAATTGCAGAGAGAAAGATTATGAGAACCATACTAGGACCAGTCAGAACAGAGCAAAATGAATATAGAAGCAGAACAAATGCAGAAATTAAGGAAGAACTTAAGGAAGACATCGTAACTAAAATAAAGCAATGCAGAGTTAGACGGTTAGGTCACATTTGGCGAGCAGGCGATGAGGCAGTGACATACGCAATGATAGAATGGAATCCAGGAGGAAGAAAGAGAAGGGGAAGACCGAGATCAAAGTGGCTGCAAGAAGTTGAAGAAGACCTCCAAAAGGCATGAGTCAGTGAATGGAGAGGAAAAACTAGAGACAGGAAAAAATGGAGAGATATTGTCAAGAAGATAAGATAAACAAAAAAAAGACTGATCCACTTAAGAAATAGGATCTAGAAAGCATTTGCGGTTTAACCCCACGCTGGGGTGTATAGCCATTATATATATATATATATATATATATATATATATATATATATATATATATATATATTATATATATATATATATCATTTGGTGTACTTACTGTTGGTTAAGTTGAGCACACTGGTGGAGCTTGAGTATGTATTTGACTTACTTGGTAATACGGATATATTACGTTTGTAGGCTCATACTGAATTACAGTTAAAAACTGTACTGAAGGGTACTGATAATTACTTGATGCCTGTCCGTTCCCTTTTGTAAACATGTTCACTTCACTAAACTTCTATTTTAAATTGACTGGATAAATGAAAATTTATTTATTTACCAATAATTAATTTAAATATGCCACATCTCGAGAAAATTTTTAATTACTAGTAGGAAGCGCAAAAAATTGACCTTAAAGATATAAAAACCAAAACTAACTTCTGAGTTTGTGGGAAGAGTATGGCAGTTAAATCGCGCATATCTTAATAGTAATGATATGTTTAAAGGATTAAATACGTATATCTTGTTCGCAACTATCTACTCATTTGGTATTATAAAGTAGTCAAAAACTGATATAGAAAGTTTTTAGCAGAAAGTATACACAAAGGTGTAAAAACACAAACCACGCAGTGCAGTATAGAGAACAACATTACCGCGGTATCAAGAACGAAGAGAACTTATGGACATAGGAGAAGAACTGGATAAACATATTGCTAATTTAAATTAGGGAATCTATTTTTAGACGCAGGGTGAGACATCTAGTTTACATTAAGCAGTTTGCGCAGTAGATGACACAATACCGCTCAAACTGAGGGAACAAGTAATGCGCATAAACCACCCGATTAGGCAAAATAAAAATGCGCACTGGGATGAATAAACCTCTGAATGGGCGACTCTTTAATGAGATTAGCCAAAAATATGTTGACAATACAGCGTCGAACTCTTGGTTGACATCATGAAACATTCCTACTCGTCATTTAGGATCAGGTTATTTCAAATAAAAATTACCTGTTACATGATGAAATTACGAGAACCCTCTTACTTAGATTTACATATACGAGGATTATAATGTAAATGTCCGTATAAAGAGCATATGTGCGCTTATCGGAAGGTTAAGTGCACTCACGTAATCCCATACTAACTTAAAATGGACCTCTGTAGAATTAAATTTCTGTAGCTTTATCTGGATATCTGTGAAGATGGCAATTGAACGGAACGTTTTTTTACCTTTCAATTTTTTGAAAGTCATGAAGTGCCATTATTTCCGCCTGAAAAATTGTGACATTCTGAGATAGACTTTTTAGTCTTTTTTAGAATTTCTCTATTCGATGCTATTCTTGCAGCTTGATAACAGTTTGCGAAACTAATTTTCTCGAATCCATATCCACATTATTCGTTTATGTCAACCTTGATGTACCTGGTTGCCTAATTATCTCGAATTTCTACAACAGAGTATGTATAAATACATATGTTAGAACTGGAAGTTTGCGTATTATGTTTTCTTTTCTTTATTTTTCTTGTTAACGGCTGTAAGATGTTTTAAAAGAGTATACAGATGACTGTAGATCCATAAGAATTTCTATTGCAAGCTTTATACTTGCGTAACTTTGCGTTTAGATATTTACACAATGGTATCCCTTTTAAAAAATTTTAACTGCCAAGTGAATGTTATAAAGTTATAAACAGTTTGTTTCTCTTTTTTCTCTTTTTTTTTCTCTTTCCCTTTCTCTTTATGTTTTTAATTTTAGAGTATTTTCTAGATACTAGTTTTCTAATAAATACCAGAAATAAACATCAAATTATTATACTCATTGAAATACTTTTAAACAAAAACTGAAACATTATCTACGACAAAAAACCTACAACTGACCACATAGCAATTAAAATTACAAAAAGATTATGGGATTTATAATAATCGAGTAAGTTGCCAGGTTAAAAGCGCTTCGAGGCATATCCGAGTAGCCTGCAAAGACTACGAAACGATTTTAAATCACATAGTCCTCGAGTCATATTCAAATCCTATTATATCATTGAAAGCACGTTGCTAAAATAAACATTTCTAATTTTATATTCCGTATTAAAAATTTGTTATTTTTGATCGGAAAACTCGTCACAGAATAAAATATTGGAAATATCGGAACACGTTGAAACTGCGGTAAATAACATTAGATTATAAATTGTAACCAAATAAATTTTTTTATAATAAACTTATTAAAACTATGAGAAATAACTTAGAAATAAATCAAGAATTTGCCAAAAAACTAAGTATATACAATGCATCTTGTCCATAACTTTACTGCTTACCAAAAATCCATAAAGAAGGTATACCACTTAGACCTATTGTAAGCATTATAAAAATTCGGTAACTTATGAATTATCCAAATTTCTTGCTAACATTCTTAAAGATACTTTTGACGAAGTAAACAACTATAATGGAAAGGATACATTTTCATTTGTTAATGATGTCAGAGAGTAGATTTTACCGAAAGATTATGTTTTATTTTCGTTAGATGTCATATCTTTATTTACTAACATACCAATAGATCTGGTCAGTAATATAATACAGTCAAAATTGAATCTCATCCAAAATTATATAACAATTTCCAAGGATAATGTTTTAACACGTCTGCACTATGTTTTTAAGAAAACTTATTTTAGCTTTGATAAATTCTATCGACAAATATTTGGAGCACCTATGGGTAGTCCACTCAGCCCCATAATAGCAACCATCATTTTGGACCATTTGTTGGATGTCATTATTCCACAATTACCTTTCCCTTTACTCTTCATTAAAAAATTTGTAGACGATCTTATATATGTTCTGTTCCTACTTCACAAATTCAAAATACCTTGAACATTTTCAATAACTTTAACAATCATATCCAATTTACTTTAGAGATTGAAAATTATTGTTCGATATCATTTCTGGACACCAAATTAAAAAGAACTGAAGAAAACAAAATATTGATAGGTTGGTATTAAAAGCCAACACACTCTGGAACATATTTAAATTTTTTTTCAAATCATCCCCAAAAGTTTAATACAGTCATTGCAATGAAGAATAGGGTAAGGCATCTTACTGATGACAAATTCATAAACAAAAACTTAAATTTGCTGTTAAACATGTTTCAAAATAATGGATACCCAAAACATATCCTTAAAAAATTGATATATAAATCAGACATTTTTGACGGTCCCAATGATATCGGAGCAGTACAAGCAATGCAATATAAGAAACTACCATTAATAAAACAGTTAACACCTTCTGTGACTAGTTTAGTTAAACAACCTATTGTTACGATTTTAAATGTTATGGCATATAGAACTGTAAATATTTTATGACTAATTCTTTTTTATTGATTCTCGTAATTTGTAGGTCAAAATATACCTGAGCTTAGCTACCAGTTGTTTACAGAAATCTCTAGACACTAATTTTAGTGAGTCATAAACGTCTCGAGGTTGAAAAACGAGTCGAGCGCCTTCACCAAAATACGAGACTATTCAGGAAGTTTGCCGAAAGTTCCAGATGACAACAGTTGTGTATATAAATGAAAGATTTTTGTATTTAAGTCAGTCATAAGAAGATCGGTAAACGCGGTATTTAAATGTAACGAAACGTGAAATAAATACATTTGTAAAGTTATTTAATAAATTAGTAATTAGCTATCGTGAGTTTTAATAAATTAGATTATAGAAAATAAATTAGAATAAAGACAAATAAATTAGAACTATACAAACTCCACAGTGGTGCAGAAGTGGGATCGTAGATAAATTTAATTTGATTTTTGAAAAAGACTTTTGAACTTTTGAAAGGTATTGTTCGTCGGGAACATCCGCGTAGTTCAGTAGTGATCGTTGTACGAAAGAACATTTAAAAAGTACGTGTGTGCCTGACCAAAGATGCTGCTAGTAGAACTTTCAGTGAAACATTTGCGTGAGCAACTAGAAGAACGCGATGAAGACTGCAGCGGGTCCAAGAAGATCCTCCAAGAACGACTGAAGACTGTTCTCAACAAGAATGGAGACCACCCAGAGACATTCCAGTTCCAGTCAGCAGAAGAAGCCGTTTTAACGAAAATAATTGATGGAAAATTCGAGACTGTTTCCAAAAGATTCGATGAAACGTCACAAATGATTGAAGAATATTCGAAACAAAATGATAGTAAATTTGAGAACGTCTCGCAAATGATCGAAGAGAGTTCTAAAAAAAATTATGAAAGATTCAATGAAACGTCTCAAATTATTAAAGAAGTAGCTAGACAAAATGACGAGAAATTTGAAAATGTTGCTAGAAGATTCGACGAGACTTCTCAAATAATTAAAGAAATATGTATTCAGAATAGTGAGAAGTTTGAAGAAGTCTCTAAAACATTTGATAAAGTTGAAGAGAAAATCAAACAGTTAGAGACCATGATAACTAACACGAGAGTGCTACCACCAATTAATACGGTAGCTTTAGATCCGGTAGAGATAAAAGAAGACGAGACGAAATGTAAGTTGGAAACACGGCCAAAATTTGAAGGAGTGGAAGTTCCGTTCATGTCAAAGTCCCAACTTTCGACGGAAAATCATCATGGAACAACTACATGACACAGTTCGAATCAGCTGCAAGAGCGAATGGATAGTCTGAAAAAGAAAAGGCTGTAAACCTGACTATCGCTCTTCGAGGAGATGCCTTAGATGTGCTCCAGACCATAGCCGTAGAGGAGACGGATGATTTCGAACAACTGAAGAAGAGGTTAAATATGCGATATGGCCACGAACACTTGGAACATGTATATCAGTCGCAGCTCAAAAATCGAAGACAAAAGAAAGATGAGGCTCTTCAAGAATATGAAGTAGATATCGCCAGATTAGTGCGATATGCTTATCCAACAGCTCCCGAAGACATGATGGAAAAGTTGGCCATTCAAACGTTTATTGATGGTCTTCGTGATCATGAAATGCAGAGAACACTACGATTAGCTCGTCACAAGACGCTGATGGATGTCTTATCTGCCGCCCTCGAATACGAGTCAGCTACGCAGGCCTCTGGCGGGTATATCAAAGTTAGGACTGTAAAAGAGGAAGGAGATGAAGATAAACTTGACCAGCTCGTTAATATGATGAAAAGCATGACATACAAGAAAACGAAGACCATAAGATGCTGGAATTGTGGCGAAATAGGACACGTACGAAGTTCATGTAAGCATCCTAGGTACGACACAAATCAAGAAACTCACCATCAGGAAAACTAGAACGGGTCGGCCTTAGGGGGGCAGCTTCGACCCAGAACTTTTCCAAAGACCCTCTCATACTAATAGCTTCTTTGAAATGTCGTGAAGATAGTGTATATGTAGATGGAGAAATAAATGGTAAAAAGCATACGTTGTTGGTGGATACCGGAGCGACAAGAACCATTATTCGCCCGACAGTTATAAACAGCCAAAAAAAACTGTTACCAACGAGGTTGCGACTTCGGACCGCCACAGGTGAAAATGCCAACATTCATGGAGAAATCCAGGTACAATTAGGAATTGGAGCAGAAAAGTTCGTCCATACTGTTATAGTTGCTGACATCGAAGAGGATGTTATATTAGGAATGGACGTAATGAATACGCATGGATTCCAATTGGATTTTAAGAATAAGGTAATCAAAGTTGGTAACGAGGAGGTATTTCTCCATCCACATGATGACAACACTATGCAAGCAGCCGTTAAAGAAAATACAGTCGTGCCTGCGAGAAGTGAAACGATAATAGTAGCGCGGCTACAGGGAATTGTGGACGAAGGAACACCTGTTATGATGGAGCCTTAGAATCATGACGACGAAGTTGGCCGTGGAATCATAATTGGAAAAGAATTAGTGACTTCGGCTAAAGAAATTCCTGTGAGACTTATTAATGTCAATGACTACCCAGTGATCATCAAGAAAGAGACAAAAGTAGGAACTTGTGTACCTGTCACATCCATAATCCGTCAGACGACAACGTCTGATAATTCCAACGATAAATTTGATCAAATGGTTGCGGTTGCTGGACAGTCTCTGAATCAGATCGAGAAAAGGAAATTAAGGGAATTTCTTCGGCAGTATCGTGATATTTTCGTACCGAAAGAAGGAAAGACGGGAAGAACTACCGTTGTTAAGCATAAAATCGATACTGGTAATGCTAAGCCAATTCGTCAAACAGCTCGACGATTACCACAGGCGAAAAGAGAGGAAGCTGAAACGATTGTTCAGGAAATGAAGAAAGACGGGGTGATAGAACCTTCTACGAGACCATGGGTCTCTCCGGTGGTCCTGGTTAAGAAGAAAGACGGAACAACGAGGTTCTGTGTGGATTACCGTTTGCTGAACAACGTTACCAAGAAAGATAGTTATCCTCTGCCTCGGATCGATGACACATTAGACACATTGGCTGGAAGTAAATTATTTTCTACTTTGGACTTGAAGTCTGGATACTGGCAGGTAGAAATGGACCCGGTAGATAAAGAAAAGACAGCCTTCACCACAGGATCTGGATTATGGCAATTCAACGTTATGCCATTTGGACTTTGTAACGCTCCTGCGACATTTGAGAGACTTATGGAAAATGTGTTGAGAGGGTTATCTTGGAAAACATGCCTAGTTTATCTAGACGACATAATCGTCTTGGGGAAGACATTTGAAGACCACCTGAAGAATTTAGAAAACGTTTTTAATCGACTTAAAGCTGCCCAATTGATGTTAAACCCCAAGAAGTGCCAGCTATTTCAAGGTAAAGTCAATTATCTGGGTCATATAGTCAGTAAAGAAGGAGTGGCCGTGGATAAGGAAAAAATCGATTCTATTAAGGAATGGCCAAAACCAACTGACAAACATCAAGTGAGAAGTTTTCTGGGACTGTGTACTTACTACCGGAGGTTTATTAAGAAGTTTGCAGATATCGCTAAACCATTAACGCGACTTACAGAGGAAGCAAGAGAATACCGCTGGGATGTAGACTGCCAGAATGCCTTTGAGACCTTAAAAAAGCATTTAATCACAGCACCAATTTTAGGGTATCCACTGCCAGATGGAGAGTTCATCTTAGATACAGATGCAAGTAATGTGGGAATTGGAGGAGTGCTGTCTCAGATTCAAGGAGGACAGGAAAGAGTCCTTGGATATTTTAGTAAAGTTCTCTCAAAACCTGAGCGAAATTATTGCGTCACGAGAAGAGAACTTTTGGCAGTAGTGAAATCAGTAGAGCACTTCTATCAATACCTCTATGGAAGAAAGTTTTTAATCCGAACCGACCATGCCGCCCTTAAGTGGTTGATGCAGTTTAAGAATCCAGAGGGTCAGATAGCCAGGTGGATCGAACGACTTCAAGAATATGATTTTAAGATTGAGCACCGGGTCGGAGTTAGTCACCGAAACGCTGATTCTCTTTCCAGAAGGCCATGCCCAGCAGAGTGTTCCCACTGCAACAAAACGGAATCCAAGGAAGCAGCAGTGCTAAGAACGACGGTGATCAACGACGACTGGACGCCTACCAAGATCAGGGAAGAACAAGAGAGAGATCCAGTTATACAGAAAATCCGAAAATGGAAAGAGGAAAACCGTCGACCACCTTGGCAAGAAATATCGAACCTAGGCTCAGTAGTTAAGACATATTGGGCCCAGTGGGACTCATTTATCATGGAAGATGGCTTGCTCAAACGAGTCCTGGAAAATGATGACGGTTCAGAGAAGAGAAGACAGTTGGTGATTCCAAAGAGCAGAATAGCCGAAGTACTTCGTCAGTTACACGACAGTCCATCAGGAGGGCATTTTGGTGTGAAAAAGACCCTTCAGCGAATTCGGGAACGGTTTTATTGGATGAACAGTTCCGACGATGTAAAAGACTGGTGTAAGAAATGTACTATTTGTGCTACGAGTAACGGGCCTTATCGAAAAAGGAGAGCTCCTATGAGACAATATAATGTTGGAAGCCCGTTTGAAAGAATAGCTTTGGATATTGCTGGGCCATTTCCAGAAAGTGATAATGGAGGCAAGTACATGTTGGTAGTAATGGATTACTTTACTAAGTGGGTCGAGATTTACGCACTTCCAGACCAGAAGGCCGCCACCGTTGCAGATAAGTTGATCCAAGAATATATCAGCCGATTTGGAGTGCCTTTGGAGATCCATAGTGACCAAGGCAGGAACTTCGAAAGCGATTTATTCCAAGGAATATGTGATAGACTAGGTATGAAGAAAACAAGAACTACGGCTTATCATCCGCAATCGGATGGTATGGTAGAACGAATGAATAGAACAGTTGGCAAGTATTTGACAAAGATGGTGTCCGATCATCAGCGAGACTGGGACCAATATCTTCCCTTCTTCACAATGGCCTACAGATCTGCTGTTAATGAATCAACAGGCCAGACACCAGCCAGAGTCCTATTCGGACGCGAGATGCGACTACCTTGTGATCTAGAGTTTGGGTGTCGACCTGGAGAAGATGTAGCAGGTGAAGATTATGTGATCGAATTACGAAGAAGAATGGACGATGTACACGAGTTGGTCCGTTCCCATCTCCAAATCGCTAGTGACCGAATGAAGAAACGGTACGATACACAAGCCGAAAAGGGGTGTTTTAAGAAGAACGATAAAGTCTGGCTTTATAACCCCAAAAAGCGAAAAGGTTGTTCTCCCAAATTGCAGCAGTTTTGGGAAGGTCCATACCTCATTATGGAGAAGATCAATGATGTTATTTACCGAATAAGCAAGATCCCGAGAGGAAAGCCGATGATAGTACACCATAACCGGTTGGCGTCTTTCGAGGGTGACCACGACGTAGATGAAGAAGTGGAAGTAAACCAAGTCCAAGATGTGTCTGACCTCACGTTTGAGGAATTCATGGGTGCCTATGGAGGTACCGGTAAAGCAAGACATGGTATTACCACTGAAGAAAGGCAAGATCTACTCGCGCTTCCCGATGACTACTCACTGGCCCTTACCATCCCGGCCAGTATCAAAGATGCACCAGGGTTGGCATCCGTCTTTCGAAGGAAGTTTGGTCGAGTTGCAGAACTTCAATGCCAAGTGCCAGCTCCTGGTAAAACCTTGAAACTTCAAGATGCATCACGTTACCTTTTCTACCTGGTAACAAAAGACACTGCCCGTGACCAACCTACCTACCGAGATGTATGGGAAGCCTTACTTCAGTTGAGAGAGCACGTACTAGAGTCCGACGTGCAAAAGTTAGCCATGCCAAAGTTGGAGTGCCGCCAATTAGATTGGAGGGTTATACGAAACATGGTGGAGGAAATCTTTAAAGACACCGAAGTCCAGGTGTTAGTCTGTTGCAATCCGCATAGTTACTGGTGCGGAGAGAAAACCGTCCCTTGTCATTTCTATACAACTGGAAGTTGTAAAAGAGGGTCCAGTTGCCGATATCAGCATGTCGTTCCAGTTCCAGTCCCGACAAGGTTCCAGGAGGAACCATCTTTTAAGAGGGGGGCAATGTTACGATTTTAAATGTTATGGCATATAGAACTGTAAATATTTTATGACTAATTCTTTTTTATTGATTCTCGTAATTTGTAGGTCAAAATATACCTGAGCTTAGCTACCAGTTGTTTACAGAAATCTCTAGACACTAATTTTAGTGAGTCATCCACGTCTCGAGGTTGAAAAACGAGTCGAGCGCCTTCACCAAAATACGAGACTATTCAGGAAGTTTGCCGAAAGTTCCAGATGACAACAGTTGTGTATTTAAATGAAAGATTTTTGTATTTAAGTCAGTCATAAGAAGATCGGTAAACGCGGTATTTAAATGTAACGAAACGTGAAATAAATACATTTGTAAAGTTATTTAATAAATTAGTAATTAGCTATCGTGAGTTTTAATAAATTAGATTATAGACAATAAATTAGAATAAAGACAAATAAATTAGAACTATACAAACTCCACACTATTAACAATAAAGTTGTCCAATATAATTTATTAGAAAACCGAAAACGGTTTTCTAAAGTAAAAGACAAGACACCAAGTGTAAATAAAACTAATGTTATCTACAAACGGCCTTGTTTGGATTGCCAGAGCAGTTATGTTGGCCAATCTTCTCAATGGCTAAAACAAAGCGTCACACAATACAAAAGTGAATGCACCAAACAAAAGAATACCTGTGCGGCAGTGGACCATCACTTAAAAACTGGCCATCAATTTGACTGTTCAAATGTCAGGGTTCTACAGCAACAAAATAATTACAAAAAAGGATTGTTTTTGGAAATGTGTCATATAAATAGAGAAAACTATGCAGTAAATTACAAGGCAGACACGGGACAGTTGTTGTGCAATATCTACTGTAATATTCTTAGTATGTTCAAATAATTTTTCTGTTTACAATTATATTTTAAATCACCCTGTATATTTTTAATGTGTAATTTTATTGTGTTTTAATTGTTTCCTGGTTGTTTTTGTTTGCTCTGTTTTTTTATATTTAATTACTAGTGACCTAGGTGCTTTTAATCAATACTGTCAGTACTTTTTTGAACATGTACAACAACTTTTTTAAATATTTTTAACTATAAATCTGTAAGTGATTTATTGTTTATTCTCACCTGATTTTTATATAACTTTTAACCATATTTAAGTTGTCTCCGGATGAAGCTGACAAAAAATCAGCGAAATATAGAGAATTAAAAGAAAAAGGGTTTTTTTTTAAATAACAGACCACATACCCGATACACGAATACAATAAATTGTTATATATATATATATATATATATATATATATATATATATATATATATATATATATATATATATATATATATCGTGTCGTACATACTCCTTTTTGACTGAACACAAAGAATATCCTACCCATTCTTTTAGTCCAAACGGAAACTCTACACAGGCCATAATAATATAGTTGGTATCATCGGGCACCTCACAAAATATAGTTAATACACAACGAGCATCTTGTACTAATACAGCTAATATACTGACAATGAAGTTTTACAAGACCTTTAAGAGACTCACTAATTGTTGCGAAAGTACGCAACATACCTTGTTTTCCTTATCAAAGTGTGATTGGCACGCTGCTGAATAATGTCCGTCATCCAAAAATATTTAAAAAAAAAATTACATTGTCATCTTGACGTTTTGTATTCGGCGTCAATTTTTTATATAGAAATTCGTACCCCTTATATAGAAGTTCAAATCGTTATCGTATATTTAAAGTAATCAAGTTATATATTAGTAGTATAGTTCAAATCAAAGAAGTATGATCGTTGGTAGAAATCTAACATTCGTTGAAGTGTATAAAGACTATAATTTTGTGCAGTAGAATCAGCATCTTAGGATGTAAAAATGATGTTCATTGTCGTTTTGGAACATAGCAATTATTGTAATACTAAATAAGTTGAGTATCAGTATATAGTGTGTCCTCTTTGTAAGAGCGTTTCTTTACATGTAACAAGTGGATTACCTGATTAACATAAGAACTAGCAAAACATCATCGTTTCCACGTCTAGGCCTTTGTCAAGCAAGGCAGGATACATCGAGGTTCTATTCCATGGCCACATAGGTAATAATCGGAACACATACATCGGAACTGTAAGTGCATTTTCTCTCTTTCTTTGACATTTTTGTTTACGAGCTCTATTTCGGACACGTTAAACTCAGCAGTTAGCGCATTTATTACTATTATTACTATTACATTACTATTTTATTTTTAGATGTTTTCACTGACACGTTCTTTAGATCGTACTCAATATTGTCTTGGTTTGAGTTCACCATATTAGTAGGAATTGTTTAGTATTGTATTTTCATTCAGGTTGGGAGTGGCTAATCGGCCACCCTACGGACGCACTTGGCGTTACGTATAGATTTTGAGTTGATCTGAATATAAAGTTTAAGTTGTTTATTTAATCTTAATTGTTTGTTTTAAATTACCTGTTTTAGAATAGCCAAATTTATTTCTTCTGCATAGCTTATATAGTGTTTGTTTATTCACTGTATTATAGTTAATTAATTTGATTTTATAATTGAATTTAATTTCCCACCTTTTTCACTTCCACTAAATATAGTTTGAACAGCACATCGTGACTGCTTACAGCTGCTTTCTTCATCTGAAGGTTATCGGATGATTCACATTAGTTTTCCGCAATTTGATAATCATTGCGGACCCTAAAGTTTATGTTGACAGTGGACAAACGTTCCCCCACACTAATATTCAGCTTAGCGTGGTGCTATTGTTAGAGAAGTGAAATTACATAAACAAGGGATCATTTCATAAAACAGGCAGATCCCTTGTTTATGAAGGAATTATAAATATACCGTTTCTTAAGAGTTTCGTGAGTTAATTAGTGAACTTAGCCAATTAGAAACTTACTCGTTACAATAGCCCAAGAGACTAGAACTGTAAAAAAGTTGTTTTTAAAGATCAAAACTCTATTGACCACTTTTGATTGTTGATGTTGTTTTGTATTAAAACGTCATAGACCAAGATTCAGAAGGAGACACGCCCAAATTATTAGATCGAAATAATTATATTTGGTTTACACAACCTATAATTAGTAAGAAAACCAGAACTTATTAAAGTAGGAAAGCTACACATACAACCAACATAATAGAATTATGGAAACTGTTTTTTCCTGGCTCGTTGATAGATATATTTTTGAGTAATATAAATAAAGAAATAGAAATTATCAAAACAAAATTTATAGTAGAACAATACTACGCTCAGGAAATGAACGAAAGTGAGTTGTTAGGACTGTTTTACTTATTATATTTTGCTAGAGTTTTTAAAGATTCCCATTTTTCAGTAATAGATATTCTAGTTCATTATCCTCTTTACCATCAGTTCTACTTTTTTTATTAAGTGGCATACTTAAGTATGTCTGCCACCGTTTTAGTACATCTGTTCTCTGCTGCAAAGGAATTTCATTATAAGCCTCTAGTTGGTTCGCTTGTGGTTTGAAAAGTTTTATTTTTGTTCTTACTTGTTTTGTAAATTGTCGTTTTCCGTGTTTTCTATGTATGTTTATCTTTTCTTTGATTTCTTTATTTATCTAATTTTGCATTTTATATTTGTGAATTTTGTTTTTCCACTCTTAATTTTTTTTTGGTTATTGATCTGCAATCTTACCCGATGTTTTGCAGCGTGAATTTTATAAACTCCCAACTTGTGTTAAGTTTAGTAAGATCTACCTCATTTCTGTAATTTTCTGTTAGTTTATGACCTAATCATATTTAAAAGTTTCTTACGAAGTTAGTACCTACACTTAAATTTATAAACGTAATATTTTATTATTTTGGTTTAGTTCTACCATTTCTGACATTTGATATACATGCTTTGACACTTCCAGAAATATCTTCTTTAGTCTAGTATAATAATTTGATGCATGTCTTATATAAATCAGTACGTAAACTATCTGATTTTTGGTTTATTGATCTGGTGTTTATGCCACTTTATGTATACACTTATGTTGGGAGTATGTTCAACTGATCGTCATGTTTAAAGATGTTTCAAAATTTGCAAGTCTCGTCTAATTATTATTTCATTTTTTTGTATAATAGTGGGCCCAATGGTTGGTCTGTAGATCTTTTCTTGTCCTGCCTTGGCGTTAATGTAGCGTATGGTAAAACAATCACAACGAAAGTCAAAGAAAACTTATATGTTGTCGACAACACATGGATTGTTCAGTAGTAGTGACTTTTTTAAAACAGACTTATTTATACATGAAAACCTGCAATTACTTAAAACCAATCAGGTATATCTGACAGTACGTAACAAGGTATATGAGGGTTTTTTGGCAATCAAAGTCATAAAATCTCTCATAAGTTGGTTGATATGTGATATACAATGAGACGATTTGTCCTCGTCATACAACATAGCTAATACAACATTAAACTGTTAAATATTTAGTGATACATCTAAAGTCAGTCAAAAGGTTTATTTAAGTCTATCGTTGCCACAGAGGCAACTCCGTATCTGAGCAGAGCTCTCTATCATCCATTTGCATGAACATTACTCTACTCTGAGATTCAACTTGGAAGTGATAATTACACTTAGAACACTTCATCGAATGAATTTTGCCGTAAGAAGCAAACCAAAGTGGTCCTTATGGTAATGCTCTTAGTTGTGTTTACACATTTCATTCGGTGAGTGTCAAATTCTACTAGCACTATCTGCTGGTGAATTGTGTAATATGATTATCATTTAGGGATACATCTAAACAGCTCAATTTGCTTGAAAACTGTAATTACTAATATATTTCTTTCGAAATATGTACTGACACTAATTAAATAACTTCTATGGCACATTGGGCCATTATTTCTATTCTTCGGTTTAACTAAATATATAAAATATTGTTTATTAGAATAGCACTTGTATATTTATGAGAAAGATTTTTTTAAATCTCTTATTGGTCTTGATATTACATATGAAGTCTGTCATTAACTTACACTTTACTATTAGTTCCTCTAGTCATTTCTTAATCAAAAAACCCATGCTTTATACTCGATTCTTGTAACTGCTATTTAAAAAACTATATCCTTGATTGCTAATATATCATTTTCAAGTTATTCCGTCTCCTACACTGTCACCATATCTAATTTTAACTTTTTGATTTATCTAGTTAGATGTATCCTCTACGCAGTATATTTTTATTTTGTTCCACTAATAGTATTTGCTTGGTCTTCGTATTTTTTTTTCTGAACTTTTTGCTGTATACAGTGAGCATTTATATTATTTTTCTGGTCTTTTTTTAATCTGTATTTATTTTGTTAATAATGTTTTGTAAATCGATGTTAATTATTCTTACCAATTTATTTACTTCTGTTTACTTATGTTTTTTTTTCTTAATATTTGTTAATGTTCTTAACAACTTCCTCCTCTTCTAACAATTTTAGATTTCTTCTCGCTGTTTATATATATTTTGTTTTGGCTCTTTTTCTGAGTTCGTGTCAATATATTTTTTTAGCTGCTAAATACTGCCTTTTGTCTTAAATGTGGAAAAAAACAACGTTTACCTCATTTTTTTAGACACGTATTAATGTTGTTTGCTGACAATATCAGTGTCTTTATTCAATCCGCCTGAGTTTATTTGCTATTATTTTTATTTTTATTTATAACGTTCTTAGTATTGTAGGTAGTCCATATCCGCATTTCAATTTTATATTCGATACCAATGCATTAGAAAGAATTTCCAACTTAACGAAAATACTAAAGCTGTTTAAAAGCTGGAGTGATGAAAATACTAAAAAGAATTTTTCTGTATAGTATGTAAAATAAATACATACTTATAAAATAACATAACTTGGAGGCCGAAACAGAAGTGAAGGTCTTCTTCTTCTTAAGGTGCCTTCTCTATTAATGAAGGTTGGCTATAACTACAGCAAATTGCTTTCTATCTTGAGCTGTTCTTAGTATCGAATGTGTGTCCATACCTGTCCAGTCTCTTACATTCTTCAACCAGGAGCATTTTCTTCTTATTGGACCTCTTCTTCCCTCCAATTTCCCTTCCATTATATGTGGTAGGAAGTTGTGTTTTTCTCCTCCGTAAATATGTCATAGATAGCTCGTTTTTCTGTTTTTTACAATATTTAAGAGTTCTCTCTCAGTACCCATTCTTCTTAGCACCTCGTTGTTGGTCACGTGCTCTGTCCAAGACATCGTCAGCATCCTTCGAAAAACCCACATCTCAAAGGTTTCTATAGAGTGATAATCGATTTTTAATATTAACAAGTTTAATATAGGTCATAATTTTTACCTAAGTTATAATCAAAATTTATCAATATCAATAGTTTTCTAAGCAAAAATTATGTAGTGATAAAGTGTGCGAAATTTCCATGCATCATTATAACTAAAGTAAGATATATATTATTTTATTTTAAAAGTAAATAAACAGTTTATTAAAAAGTGAGAAATAAAAACAAAAGACAGGTTTTTCACATTATCGTAATATTTCGTGCCTCTTATCAGTTGGACCTGCTACAAGGCAGGTCCGGCCTGAGGGGGCACATATAGTTATTGAAGAATAATGGAACTACAAAATATTTCTCCTAATATTACTAACACCAACTCTAACAATCAACAACATAGTTATTCGAGAGCCCTGAGCCAACCAAAATTCCCATAAAAAAATCAAGCTATAGTTTTCAACTCCCTTAATGGAATAAAACTAGAGGAGTATCTTATAGCCATCGGAAGAAAAATTAATCCAAAAAATATACTTTTCTCGTCTAGGATATCTAACAATAGAATATGTGTTTATCTATCCAGTGTGACAAAGGTCGACGAATTCATGAACACTGGTAATGGAATAATTACAGTAAACTCAGAACAAATTCAAACTCGCAGATTTATTACTCCAAGCCAACGTTTATTGTTATCTAATGTGTGCCCATCTATCCCACATGATTGTATAGAACAAGAACTCAGAGAACAAGGCTATAACTTAGTATCTCCTTTAAATTTTCTTAGAATTGCCGCAACCAACCCTGAATACAAACACATTCTTAGTTTTCGACGCTACATCTATATCTCACCTCCCAACAATACAGTTCCAGACTCGATAGTACTATCTCACGATAATATATCATATCGCATGTTCTTGTCTCATGAAAGTCAGCTGTGTTCAAAGTGTAACCAAACAGGCCATTTCTCAAATAATTACTTAACAGCAAGTCCAGAGCCTGCAAACAATACCAATATCCCTACCACTCGAAATAAAATCCTATTAATGAAAATCTCTATTACGACAGACCAACAAATAAATGATAAATCTTCACCTTCCCAACCTTTAACCCATAACATAGCACCAAATACACAATATAATAATAACGAAATAGAAAAACAACCAACCACAGAAATTTCCTTGCCCACCTCAGAACAAATAGAATCAGAATATTTACATAAAACAAGTTCCAAACGTAGTATTACAGAAGTAATAACACCTCCTCCATCCTCACAAACTGAAGTTACATTTGCAGTACCAACTACTCAGAGAAAGAAGAAAACTAAAACTATTACTGAAGAAGAATCATCCTTGGCCAAAACACACCAACCAAAATCTAATGAAATATTGCCGTTACTGGAACCAACTAGGAGAATATTCGAAGAACAATCGTTAAAACTCAGTTTTGACCAAATGATCGATTTCTTTGAAAATGTTAAGGGAAACAAAGATCCCATAAGCTTAGTTAAAACATATACGGAGAACGTTGATGATTTTTTGAAACTATTATCTAAAATTCACCCTTATTACACCGATCGAAGTATGAAAAACAGAAGCACGAGAATAAGACGTAAGATTATGAAACAACTAAAAATGGATCCGGTAGCGATGAAGATACTTCTGGAAGAAGAATCCGACACCTCTTTCGATTCATCGTAAAGCATATAATAAATAGAAACAGTGGCGTCCATAATACAATGGAACGTAAATGGCTTCTACAGTCGCTTCGAAATGTTAAAGCATATTATCTCTGAAATCAACCCATTGATACTTTGTTTACAAGAAACCAACTTTAAAGATTCCAACCACGCATTCAAGTTTCAAGAATACACAAATTTTTTCGATAGACAAAACAGACAAAACGCTGAGATAGCTAGTGGCGGGGTTGCTAGTTACGTCGATAAAAAATATGAAGCTCATCAATTACATATCAACACACAGAACTTTGAAGCAGTAGCTATTTCAGTAAACATGGAACAAAAAATCAATATTTGCAACATATATTTACCTCCAGATCAAACCATAGACCAAGAAGATTTTGATAACCTATTGCAACATATTCCCAGCCCTCGTATTATTTTAGGCGATTTCAATTTACACAACCCTATATGGGGCTCAACAAAAACTAACCACCTCAACAAAAACTGACCTCACAAAATCTTAATCTGTTAAACGATAGTAGGCCCACGAGGTTTAATATTTAAACGGGTAGTCAGTCAGCCATTGATGTATCATTATGTGATCCAACATTATCCCCAACTCTAGAATGGGACGTTATTCCGTACCTATACGGAAGTGATCACTACCCCATTACAATTGCGTTTCCACAACAAAAAGACTCCAGTACTGCTACTACTGCATCAAAATGGAATATTAAAAATGCAAACTGGGAAAATTTTACAAAATATGTACAAAATGAAATAAACAACATAAAAGATGTTACTCTTAATGACATAGATAAAGACCTAGATACCTTCATATCAATAATCAACAAAGCAGCAGAAAATCATATTGTAAAAACAAAAACACTAAAATATCATAAACCTTTACCATGGTGGTCCTCAGAATGCAAAGAAGCCATAAAAACATATAAAAGAGCTTTCAATGGGTTTAAGCATCATAAAACCAATGAAACTATGACAGAATACAAAAGACGTCGAGCGGAAGCTAGATATATTCTTAAAAAATGCAGGAAAACGTCATGGCAAAAATTTATTTCAAGTATAAATAGTTCTACCCCAGCAAGTAAAGTGTGGCAAAATATGAGAAAAATATCTGGAAAAAAATGTTTAAACAAAATACCTTTCCTAGCAAAAGATAACAAAATTATAACCGACCGAAATGAAATTGCTGAACTATTCGCCAGTGAATTTGAGACCAATTCAAGTAACGATAACTATACACCGGACTTTAAGCTTAAGAAAGAAAGCGCAGAGAAAACAAAGTTGGAGTACCACTCTCACGAGTATAATATACTTAATGTACCGATTACAATGCAAGAACTCAAGGATGCCCTAATGTCAAGTAAAAATTCCGCTCCAGGTCCAGACGGTATACCATTAATTTTTTTGTTAAACCTACCAGAAAATGGAAGGTCTTGGCTATTAAAATTGTACAATTTTATTTGGACAAATCAGGTTTTTCCATCTGTATGGTCAGACAGCATTATAATTCCTCTGATCAAACCCAACAAAGACAGAACAAATATAGACTCGTACCGTCCTATATCACTCACTAATGTAGCATGCAAAGTTCTAGAAAAAATTATAAACAAAAGACTGATGTGGTACTTAGAACAAGAAAAACCTTTAATTCCTCAGCAAAGCGGCTTCCGTCAAAATAGATCATGCGTAGACAACTTAGTAGATTTAGAGTCAGAGATACACGTAGGTTTTGCAAATAATCAAGAGATTATCGCAGTATTCTTCGATATCACCAAGGCATACGACACGGTTTGGAGATTTAATATTACATCAAAATTACACAAATGGGGAATCAGGGGTAATATGCTAAGATTCATAGAAAACTTTCTTCAGTCAAGAGCTTTCTCTGTTCGCGCCGATAATTCCACTTCATCAAAAAAAATTCAGAAAAACGGAACACCTCAGGGGTCAGTTATGAGCCCAACTCTTTTTCTCGTGGCTATCAACGATATACTGGATCACTGCTCCCCGCTAGTTAAGGGAAGACTATATGCCGACGATCTGGTTCTATTTGCAAAGGGCAAGAATATGAGAATGATTCAAAAACACCTACAAGAATCTATTTATAAATTAGAGATATGGTCAATGTCAGTATGCGTGCAATTTTCTCCACTAAAAACAAAATGCATGCTTTTCTCAAGAAGGCACCGGCCACAGAGAACATCTTTAAAACTGTATGGCGAGCCGCTCAAATTCTCAGAAAAAATTAATTTTCTCGGAATGGTATTTGACCAAAAACTAACATGAAAACAACATATTTTAGAAATAAAAAAGTCTTGCCAAAATGGATTAAATGTAATGAAAACATTATCAAATAAAAAATGGGGATCCGACGAAACCACGTTATTAAATATTTATAAGTCACTCGATAGATCAAAAATAGATTATGGGGCTATTGTGTATGCCTCCGCTAAAAAACATGTTACCAAGCAACTTGAAGTCATTCAGAAAACAGCACTTCGCATTGCCATAGGTGCATTTAGAACCACACCAGTTAAGAATCTCCAATGCCTCACAGGAGAGCCACCTCTTAATCTACGAAGAAATTATTTATGCCTTTCGTATGCAGCATCAGTCGCTAGCAACAAATTCCACCCAGTATTTCAAAATGCATTTACGGACCGATACCTAGAAGCTTATAACACAAGTAGGTTCGATCCACCATTTCGAAAGAGTTCGAAGAAATTTAAAAGATCTACAACTCCAAATTTCTGGCCTCTTTCCTTCAAATGTAAAAACTCCACCTCCCTGGTTAATCATGATTCCCGAAATCAATACGACGCTACTCCAATATAACAAATCAGATACATCACCCACTGTAATCCGACAGTCATGTTTAAAGGAACTCGAGACTTACGGGAAAAGCTTTTGCATTTATACAGATGCCTCCAAATCTGCAAATGACGTAGGAGCAGCATTTGTCACTCCATATTCCTCTTCCCAATTTAAATTAATGCCAGCCACTTCTATATACACAGCATTAATTATATGCAATATTACAAGCCCTCATTCATATCAAAAGTACAAACCGTCCTTCTTCCGTCATTATCACAGATTCTCTAAACTCCTTAACAACAATCGGTCAACTATATACTAAGAACCCTACAGCCTTACTTGTCAAGAAAGAACTTGCTGCCTTACAAGAATCTGGTTCAGAAGTCAAATTTATGTGGGTTCCATCTCACACGGGAATACAAGGTAATGAAAACGCAGACCTCCAAGCAAGAGAAGCTACCAAAAATGATCAAGCTATAATAGTGTCAAAGACTATCTGCAGTGATATAAAACAGTTCGTTAAAGAAAAAGTGATTAGTGCGTGGCAAAATAAGTGGAACTTATCGGAATCTAAATTAAAAGAAATTAAATTGACAGTGAAACCGTGGCGCCTAGTGAACTTAAAAAGAGCTGACCAAGTCAAAATTTCTCGACTTCGATTAGGTCATACCAATATTACTCATAAGCACCTAATAAGTAAAGAAGACATTCCAGTGTGTGATTACTGTCAAGTCAATATTACTGTTAAACATCTTCTAACAGAATGTGGAAAATATACAGTTAACAGACAAAATAACAATATTTCCAGTGACTTAAAAACAGTATTAGGTGAACATTTAAATACTAAAAACTTAATTAGATTTCTAAAAGAAACATCTTTATATAAATATTTAATATAATGTAACTAATGTAAACTAATGTCGCTAATGACCCAGGTGGTTGAAGCGACTATTATTAGTAAATAAAAAAAAAAGGCTTCTATACGCCTCATATTTGTAATTTCGAGAATCCATGTTTCCAGTCCGTATAGCAATATAAAATAAATAAACGTTTTTACAAATTGGTCTCGGATATCCAACCATAACGTAGAGTTTATTAGGAATTTTTTCATTCGTTGAAATGCGGACCTAGCATGTTCTATACGAGCACGTATTTCGACCTCGTGGTCAAGATTGTTTGTTATCCAGCAACCAAGATACTGGAATCTTTGTACTGGTTCTATATGTTTGTTATATATACGAATATTAATTTCGACATTTGGTGCACGTGTAACAGCCATTATTTTTGTTTTATTTGTGTTTATATTTAGTCCCAAACTATCTCCCTCTCTGGTTATGTGTCGTCTGCGTAACTTAAGTTGTTTACGTATTCTCCGTTGATTTTTATTCCTTCTTCACTATTTTAGAGGGCATTTTAAACGATCCTTTTGGAATATATATTAAATAACAGCGGAGAAATTACAAAGCCCTGACGAACTCCTCTTTTTATTAGCAATTCTGCTGTCAAACGATTGTCTATTTTAATCTACGCCATTTGATCCCAAAATAGTTTTTTAATGAGTGCTATGAAGTGAAGATATTAGAAGTAAATGTAACGTACACTGTATAAAATAGTAATTAATAAACAGAAGAAAGTAAAATAAAAGAATAAGCACAAAAATTAATAAAAAGTGGTAAAAATCACAAGATAAATCATAAATCATCAAACGGTAGAAGTCTCGGCTGGTCGTGCAAAAGAAGATCACCGACTCTAATCGCAATATCAGTAAATGCTAGACGAAATCTTAAATTTAATAAATAAATTTTAAATTTATGGTAAAAACCTAGAGAAAGAGTAATATGATAAAATCTAGAACAATCATAGTAAGTTTATAATGAAATTAATCCATGTCATGGAAAATTTTACCGTCTACTATCTTCTTCTTATTTTTTATCTGTTTTTCTTTATAAAGATCTAGTATCGTCATATAATTTTTTAAACTATTTTTGTTCAATTATTTTTTTCCTGTGTGTATTGTTTAACTTCGGAAAACGAGTAACTAGTCGTATCTTTTACTTGATCCGATCATCTTGTTAAAGATCTTTTGCTGGCTACATTGCCTTTAACTATCATTCGTTTTATGCCTTCTCTTCAGCTGGTTTTATTATTTTGGCCTTCTGCCTCCAAAGTTAAACATAAGCCTCTACTAGTTTCTTTCAGTTCTGTCGATTTTGATCTTTCTGAAACCAATGTCCAGCAATTCTTTGACGTCGTATGTCCATCGTGTACGTGGTCAACATTTTCTTTTTTGTCTACACGTGATCTTTATACTGTGATTTTTTGGCTCGACGGCCCATTATTTCTTCTGGCCACATGGCCCACTTAGTTTCCCTTTAACCATACTATGCTCTCTATGATATCTGTGACGCCTGTTCTAGTTCTTTTGCTAGTTATATATCCAAAATATCTTGGGTATAATATTTTGGTTGATAGTTTTGGTGAGTTTAGCTGTTATGTTTAGATTTTGCTCATTCTAGTTTTATGTGGATAAATATAAATACCTAGGACATGAAATTATGATTGGTAGGGATAATCATGAACTGAAGAAAAAAAATCGGTCTTAAGTTAGCAGCATATAAAAAACTTGCCCACATGTCTGTGGGCTGTACTCCTCCCAGTCTTAACATACGATGCAGAAACATTTATTTTAATAAAAGCCCCGACTACCACACTCAGAGTTACACAAAGAAGAATGGAGCGATCCATGTTAGGAATAACTCTGCAAGACTAAATAAAAAACAAAGGTCAATAGAAAAACTAAGCTGACTGTCGTCGTTGAAAGGATGGCCAGACTAAAATTAAGGTAAATAGTTAGAGAAAAAGTTATAGGAATATAGACCAAGGGAAGACAGAAGAAGCGTTGGTCGACCATCTCCATGATGGGCTGACGATTTAAGAAGAAACAAAAATTGATTATATTTTATCTACACCTAACCAAAAATCCTTTGATAAATAGTGCAATAAATCAAATAAACTCTATTAAAATCAGGTAAACAAAATTACATGCACTGCCAAAAATTAGCAAATTTTTAAATAAATTATGCCTGGGCGGTCGATATAACCAAATTTTTGCTTGTTATCGCCTTTACGTTTTCCCCACTTCTGCCATTTTAACAAAGAGTCGCACATAAATATGCCATACATATATATTTATTTGGAACTGCACTGAATTCTGCACGTTAAAATTGTATTTCGTCTTTGTTCCGTGGTTTCTTAAGGTACATGCCCTTACCCGCAGACAGCTCTAACCCATTTATTAAGTTATCTATGTTGCTGTCGAAGATAAGGTTTTCTCTATTCCGTATCATTTCTCTAACTTATAACCTCTTCGTATTATTGGTTTGTACATGTAGTATAACTTCGTTATACTACGAGTATACTAGGTTTTATAGTTGACCAAAACTGTATTTCTTGCACTACTTATTTCTTTACCAGATGATCGGAGACAATATTCATCAAGTAAGTAAGGCATATTCGCCAAATTTAGATCAGATGCCACCCTTCGTTTTTTTTTTATAGCAGACATACATTTAACGCCTGTTTAATCCTGTATAACTCGCATTATAAGTATTCTTCTCACGCTTTCGTTAATTGTGCACATTCTTTAAACGCTATATCATCCACACTGGTTCCCCCATTTCTAGCTGACTTAAATAGTGTCTTTAACAATATTTTTAAGCGTTTGCAATTTTTAGTGTAAAACAGTAATATATATCGTATACTTGTTAGTCGTCTGCAGACCTATGAGAGACTTTCTCTCATCGCGCGAGTTTTTATATAATGCTAACAAATGTTTTATTAGTGTTATAATATCACTTTAAATAGGAGACAAATGCTTGTAGACCTTAGGCTAACTCGATAGAATGATATTTAAAATGAAGAGACGATGGTTAACATGAGGGATAAGAAATGATGGAAGATGACGGAGGAGTAGATATTGAAGACGACGCTCCCAGTGAACACAGCGAACATAATACGGACTCCGAACAATCTGATGATGTTGAAAATTTTTATAATGAAGTTGACGACAATAGTACGTATGTGCCTGGACGCCATTTTACTGGTAAAGATAAAAAAACTCACTGGACGGCTTAATTTCCTTGGCCAAATGTACAAAAGGTTAGAAAAAATAATATAGTTAATCATATTTCCGAAGTAAAAATATTCCAAAAAAATGCAAATAATCTGAAAACTTACTGGGGATTATATATTCCACAAGCAATTATAGAAAAGATCGTGTATAATACAAATATCTGTATAGCCATAATACAAGACAAGTATAACAGAGAAAAAGATAGCCACGACATTGACACTACAGAAATATATGGCTGGGGTATAGGAGGCTTAATATGAATGTACATAGTAATGAACTCTGGTATAATTCTATATTTGCACCTTCTTCCTTTACACTAACGACGTCACAAGAACGGTTTTATTCTCTATAAAGGATACTAAAATGTGTCAATGTCAATGACAGAAACGGACGAAATAAGTACAATGATTTTATGCTGTAAGCGAAATTTTTAAACATTTCGTTTCCAGGTATCAAGAAATTTACCCAGCTGAAGAATACTGTACGGTAGATGAAATGTTAGAAAGTGTTAGTAGAAGGATGCTGCAAATTTTGCCAATATATTACCAACAAACCTGCTAAATATGGCATTAAAATATATGCCTTAGTAGATTACAGAACGTTTTATACCTATTATATGAAAATATATGCAGGAAAACAGCCGGATGGTTCTTTTCATCTACTCTTCATCTGCTGTTGTTGAGCATACAGCATATCCTATGTTAGATATAGGTAGAAACATTACTCTTGAAAATTATTTCATGTCAGTGCCGTTAGCGAAAGACTTACTTGGAAAAAAAGCTACACTCGTGGGAACCATGGAAAAAAAAATTAAGAAATTTCACCAGTAATATAACAAGAAAAACGGCATGCACCTAGTAGCATGTTTAGTTTCTAGAAGTTGCTATCGTATAAACCAAATCATCAAAAAAACTTTTCTATGTTATCTTAATTCTAGTGAACAGGTAAAACCTAAAATAATATTACGTTTTACAACCTATTAAAAGATGGAGTCGATGGAATTGACAAATTAAAATTAAGGTTTTTTGTTTACAGATTTTGTTGCCGCTGACCACTTCTACTACAGATTTTTTTATGGTTTTTGATGTTGCTGGTTTTAATTCAAATATAGTTATACAACTTATACCGGATTCATTGAAAAACGTAGAATTTATCTAAACAATCTGGCCAAAGCTTCAATTAAACCACCGTTGGTTTGTCGTTCATCCATCAGATCTTTGCCAATTAATATACAAAGCATTTTTAAATATGCTCCAGATTAAACAAAATAAAGATGCTTCTCTAGAATTTTGTGTACTTTGTTCAAGAATGAAAAACAGAGAGTGAAAGCACGATGCTTTAGCTGCAATGTTGCTATTTTCACAGAGCATGCCACTTTCACATGCTCAACAGGTTCTGACGTAAACGATAATATTGTTACGATAATTATGGCGTTTATAACTATCAATATGTTATGACTAATTCTGTTTTCTGTTCCAGTAAATTCGAAATTGTTTACAGAAACCTTTAGACCCTAATTTTATGAGTAATCCAAAATACGAGATTATTCAAGAAGTTCGTCGAACTTTCGAGATGACAACAGTTGTGTATATAAACGAAAGATTTTTTATTTGGCAGGCAGTCATAAGAAGATTGAGAAATGCGATTTAATTGTAACGAAACGTTAATAAATTATTTGTAATATAAATTAGGATTAATAAAGACTTTAATAAATTCGTAATTAGTTATCGTGAGTTTTAATAAATTAGAATATAGACAATAAATTAGAATAAAGACAAATAAATTAGAACTATATAAAGATACAACAATAGCGATACTTTAGGAGATTAAGTTTTTTATTAATACTATATTTTTTTATTTCATTCGATTATAGTATTTTTCTAAAAATAGATTCAACGTAAAATATAGTGGGTATTTATTTTTGTTGTTCACAACATGGTATCTAATGTTTATAATGCACTCAAATAAACCTTTCTTTTTTTAATTTGCAATATACAATAAACTCTTTAAAATTATCGGCGCAGTAGCTTTATTTATAATAAAAAAATAAAAACTATAGCACTAAACAAAACTTTAAAGTAATTCCAGTAAGAGAGAAACTCTCACACGCGAATGCTTGCATAACTTTGTTGCTTCTAAACAATGCATTAATACATACATAATATTTAATATTTTAAGTACATGAAAAACGATGGTATACAATAAAATATTAAGTATAACTAACTTAAAAATTAATTTTTTTACATTAACAATTAAAATGATTAACATGGTTACTCATGGTTTATTACCAAAAATTTGTGGCTAACGTTATTAATACTAATAATATTTACGTAAGTTTTTTATATGAATATAAAATACTAGTCTTTTACCTTTTCTGAAACGTTGCGGTATCCTAGAATAATTTTCATTAGTTTTTCCGGGGGATTAACTTGGAGACCGCAGTGTTTCCCTCGAATCGGAGTGTAATCAGTGTGCTTATAAATATTTATGCATTGGGTAAACGCTCCGTAGTCGTAGAGATTGCCACCCAATATACCACCGGACAGTTTGGACGATGAGTCAAACACTAAAAAAGGGAAATGTTTTTAAATGGTAGCAATTACCAATTAAACGAAATATTTATTTAGATAAAATATTGAATTTAGTTTATTCTTTACAAGGCAGATCTAAAAAATTTATAACAGAAAAAACGGACGGAGAACTTCAATTTTATACTTCGTCAACTACGCCTATACGACGAAAAAAAAAACGGTAATGTTAATACATTGTTTTTAAAACATTAAATATTTATTAATCTAAAGCATATATTGCATTTTTCATGTAAAAAGGTTGCACGTCATTCAAGATTTACGTCGGTAGAACCCCACTGCGTTGCCAAAACATCAGAATAGTTAGTAAGTGAGGAATTTTTAAAATGTCAACCATTTGTTAATCTATTATATTACCAATAAATACACTTAGTTTTAAGACTACTGCAACACATTAAACTACATAAGAAAACATTTTATTACAAAATTATATATTCTAAATTTTAAACTTACATCTTTTAGGGCTTTAATAGTAAAAACGTCCCGCCATTATTTCTTGTTCAAAATAATCTATCTTATATGAAAGCTTATCAGTTTTCTACAGACTACTTATGTGTTTTGGCATATCACAATCACAATAAACAACAATAATCAGTTTATAAAGCTATTAATCTAAATGTAATATCTATATATAAATACAATTATTATGATCAAGTTGTGTAAGAAATAAAAAAAAACAAAATTTCTATTCTAAAAAAGCGGCAACACTTTATACACATTTGCCACACGCTTAACTGTCCATAAAATTTGAAGTATTTCCGTAATAAAATTAATATTATTAATAATAACAAAGGTATTTGCTTATTTAATTAATATAATTCTAAAATTTCCAATATAATGACGATTACATTTTTCTGATTATTACACCAAGTTGACGCCTATAAAAAATCAAGCAGTCCGTATGGGTTTCGTATTATTAGCTGTGTTAGGAAAATTTGAACTCTAAGGTTGATGTTCTGGAAATTTTAAATACAAGTGACGTCACTTTGTATAAATCGTGACGTGCAAGTGTTTTACTTTTAAAAATGGTATACATATTATATTGGTATGTTTCACAAATATCCCGAGTATATGAAGAGTACATTGACTCGATTATGCAAGAAGCTAGGATGGAGACTATACCTGTCGTCATAACTGGTGACCTGAATGCGTAGGATCGTCCATGGAACTCACGAGTGCAAGATGGGAGAGGGAAATACATATCAGGTTTTTGTAGATGCTTTTGACTTGATTGGTCCGGGATGCGAGAATAGAAAAGTGAAGTAACCTGCTCAAGGATCACGAAAGGAAGAACTGGGGCAGGGCTTCAAGATTGTCTGTACCGAATTGAAGGGGAAAAGACACCCTACCCCCAGCCTGAGGAGGAGAAACTCCGTTTAATACGGGAACTCTTTCCTCAGGTACCTTTTACTGAGTTGGAACTCGACAAAGCTAATGGACGGAAAAAAAACCGAAAAGCACCTGCCATAGATGAAGTCATGCCGGAGACAGTAAAACTCGTACACACTGTACTCGTAAACAGTAAACAAACTGCTTGAACAACAGCAGTTTGCAACAATGTTAAAAGGAGCTACGGTTGTTCTTATCCCGAAAGGTAGAGGTGAAGAGGAAGAGGTGCGATGTCGGCTAATTTGCCTTCTTAGTTCAATAGCTAAATTGTACGAACAGCTTTTAAAAGGCCGCATTGAGCGAGAGCTAGAAGAAAAACGTACGCTGAGTTACCGCCAATATGGCTTTAAGGCCAAAAGGTTCACTACAGATGCAATCACAAAAGTAACCTTTAGTTATGCACAATACAAAGAGATGGGTGGCTCTTATCCTGCTTGACATCAGGAGTGCATTTTATACGGCATCATGGAAAAAATTATGTCCAGGCTTAGAGAATTGGGCGTTAGTGAGTAATTGGTCAACGTAATTGACAGATAATTTACTGATAGGTCCATAAGAGAAACATATACCAGCATCAGTTTGTCGCATGGTGTTCCGCAGGGTTCAATACTAGGTGCCAGCCTCTGGAATGTCCTGTACGACTGTGTGGTTAGGCTACATATGCCAAGGGAATGCACTTTTGTAGCTTATGTCGATGATCTAGTACTGGTTGCCAAGGCAAGTCAGAAAACGGACATGGCTAATTCGGCTAACTCAGCCTAACCGATCTACCATAGAGAACGATCTACAGCTAGCGCCTCATAATACTGAAGTATTAGTTTTTAAAGGGAACCGGAAAAAATCCTCTCTTCGCTTTATAATGGAAGGTACTAATTGATATTAACTGTACAATATACGCCAAAGTCCTGTTATACTGTTTTATTCTTTAACTTCAAGTTCAGTAATATCCAAAACTTTTGAAAATGCTTGAATTTTTGGGATAACATCCTAAAACTAAAGTTTCAAAGAATCGATTTTAATTTATGTGTAGAGTCGCTTTTTCGGTAAGTGCAGTTATTCAAATAATCGCTCTTCATGATAAACAAATTAAGTAACATGAACTATTCGGTCGATCTGTTTGCAATATAGCACACTTTAGTAACTCAATAACTGTCACAATTTCTAGTAGTTATATTACATGCTACTAGCAACTATCAAAACAGTAGCGTCTGACCCAGAGTGGGCAGCTGATACAGAACTCACCAACCCGTCTGGCAAGCGAGGTGTGTTAATGCCAAAAAAACCTCTTCAGGAAATATGTCGAATAATGAAACAAACGGAATAGGCTCCCAGGTGGGTAGAGTTACTAACTCGGAATCCCACACCATGAAACCGGTTCGCCTTAAAAATTCTAGGGAGGCAAATATTTGACGAAAATAAATGTAGAACCGTATAATATTAGATCCATGAACGAAGACACTAAAATCCACGAACTAAAGGAAGAACTTAATAAAATACAGTGGGATATTATCGGCATATCTAAAGTAAGAAGAAAAGGAGAACAAAAATACAGCTAAAATCAGGAAAGTTGCTATACTATAAAGGTATAAAGAAAACACCAACAATGGAGTAGGATTTTTAATAACTAAAATGGTACTTAAATACATACAATCTACCAAGGGCATATTAGTTAAAGTAGCATACACGACGCTTAACCCTTTGACTGCCAGTCCCAGTATGTGGTTATGCCCTATGTGCCACTTATAAACTAACAAATTTTCACAAAAAAAAAATGCGGTAATTATGTTGTTTTAGGTTACTGTTTTACAAGTGTTTGATATACAACAAAAATATATATAAGAAAAAACAAACGCTGGAGCCGCGTTGCTGGATTTGAGTGTAAGTCCTAGTGTGTAGCCAACGCGGTATTCGCGTTCATTTATTTTTACATTTATGTACATAAATATTTAGAACAAAGGCTTCCATTTGATGATCTATTAAAAAAATCAGTTTTGATGGTATTGTCTAAAATACGGTGTCAAGCACAAAACTGGTTCGTTTGAATACTGAAGGCAAAAGTATGTAGAATCCTTACTTCTTATAACTGTCGGTGGATGAAAGTGTAAACTATATTCTTTGTTGACTGTTTCTCAGAAAATAAAATAGTATAGGGATTCTGTGTTTCACTTTTATGTAAGTTCTACATTTTACCAAGACTCAAATATGGAGACAACTATGTTTTCTGGTTGCTTTTTTCCCGGCCATAATGAGATTCATACCATGAAATTTTTTCAATGAATTCCTTTAGTTTCATTTTCATTGCGTCAGATGTGTTATTGTGAGGTGGATGTTTGATATGTTTATCACAAAGTGGAGGTGTTTCTGTGGATTTACGTTTGAGCAGTCTGTCTAATCTACCAGCAGAAACTTGAAATACTGCTTAAAACAATTGTTTGCACACCTGATGCTCCACACCTTTCTGGCTGGGTAAAAAGTAAAGCCTGGTTTTGCCCTCTTAATTTTTTGGTTTAGAGTGTAGGTAGGTAACGAAAATCAGCAATCATTATAGCTATTCCGACGTTTGAGACGGTTGATCTGAAAAGTTCATTTGATTTTAATCCGTACCACTCTTTTAGGTTGCGTTGCCATGACGTTCTATGCCTCCCTATGCTTCTCTTTTCTTACATATGCAGTTTGTAAATTGAAGGATTTTTATCGATTTTTTTCGATTTAGTTTTATACTCTTATCCAGCACTCTATTTTCTTTTGTTTATATTTCTTTCCCATATTTCAGGATTGTGGACACGCTTTTTTGGCTAACAATAATAAGATATCGTTGGTTTCGCTCTAACGATATTTGCTTTTGTATTGTCGTCCTTTTCCAGGTCTCTACTGGATTCCGCCAAATCTCCATCTGAAGGCAAGTACTCCGATCCAGAATCCGCAAATGGATCTAATTCTGAGGCTCAGCCACCTACAACAAAACGCATAAATTACAACCGTGAAGCAATTCTTTAATCTAATTTAAAAAAATAACAATTAACTAATATTATTAGTTAATATAACTATAACTAATACATGTAACTAATTTTCAAGAATAACAAACAAATTTCTTAAAAGCAAATTAAAATATTAAAACTACATTATTTAAAAAAATATATCTAAGAAAATTAAAATAAAGTCATAACCTACAAACAACGTTTCTTACGTTCATACTTTTTTATTTCTATTTTTTATAAAATATACCTCCTAACCTCTACCTGTATTAGCTTGATCGAAATTCATATCAACAGAAAAAATATATCTCACAATAATTAAAAGTCACAATGACAATTTACAAAAATATCCAAAAAAAATATCAATCAAGAATGATAGAAAAGGGATCCTAGAAAAAGTATAAATTTAAATAATTAAAAGTGAAACAGAGATTTGTTAAGTGTCGTAAGTACTTATTTTCCAATTAATCATAGTTTGATTAGAAATATCACTTTTAAGCACCAATAACATATTCTCATCAATAATTATTGTAGTTACAAATTAACCAAAAAACTACTCTTATCGTTATTCAGCTAATTTGGTAATTACCAGACCGATCAACTTATGTTAAAATTAACAGACTCGGACTTAATTTGATTTAATCTATATATAAAATAAAGTCCTGTTAAGATCGCATATAGAAGATTCATCACATACTTATTCTCAGATGAAAGTTAAAAAAGTTCTAAGTCAACATACATACCCTAGTCCTGAACAAGCGATTGTTTTCTCTTCAAAGGATGGATTACGCCTACAGGACTACCTCATATCTTTAGGAGCACTTATACAGCCCAAAAACATCTTATTTTCTTCAAGGCTGTCTAATAATCGAGTATGCATGTATCTAGCGAGCAAAGAAATTATGGATAACTTTAGGCAGGTACATGATGGTATAATACTAATAAATGATGAATCAGTTCAAGCTAGAAAATATATTACTCCAGTGGATACGTTAGGCCTATCAAATATATGACCCCCAATTCCCAATGATATTTTTGTTTACGAATAAGAAAACCTATGTCTCAGGATAATGTCATTAATGACTATTCTTCGTATTAGCTCTATTTTATCGGAATTCAATCATATTTACAATTTTAGAAGACAAGTTTTTATTAACCCTGTTATAAATCCTTTACCAAAATCTTTTTTGATTAATTACAATAACAAACTCTATCAAATTTTTTTATCCCAAGATAATCACTTATGCTTTAACCGCAAACAGCAAGGACATAATGCTAATAATTGTAAAAATCCCACACACTCTTAACTTACTACTTCTCTAACCTACACCTTCAACTAATTCAACATCGTTAGATACTTCTTTACAAATTGACACAATGAAAAAACTTCTCAATTAGCAATCTACTTCCTTCACGAACAGTGCTAATCCTGAACATGTCGAACCAAAAGAATCCTCAGTTACCAATACTGTTACACCTCCACAAAAGAACACAAATTTTAGGAAACCTACACAAAACCCAAAAAAACCCAAAAAAAGTTATGATACTGACCAAAAAACAATAATAAATAAAGATTCGCCATCATATATCCTTAATCACGACCAATTTATAGATCTGTTAGAAAACGCATCAGGTTCTCCAAATATTATTAGCATTATAACTTATTATACACATAATTTTACTGAATTATTAGGAATTATTAGTAACTTATATGTTCACATAACAGATAGATCTCTTAAAATTAAATGTAGCAAACTTAGAACATAAATCACAAAACACCTAAATGACGAACTCTCTTCTACCAACAATAAAAATGTCGTTTTACTTGACACAGACCCAGAGTCTAAATAAAATTAAAACTTTTTTTTTCCAACCAGAACGTAAAAATAACGTTGTTTAATTCAATTATTCAGTGAAATATAAACGTATACTATAATAACTTACGGATGTTAAAAATTCTACAATTGGAGTATCTACCAGATACTATTTGTCTTCAAGAAACGAATATTAAGAGCAACTTAGAATCTTGTTTACATAATTATCAAAGTTTTTCAAAAAATGGAGTAAACCTAAGCATAGCAAACGGAGGAGTAACAGTTTTTGTAAATAACAAATAAACCGCAAGTAGGTTACCCTTACAAACACATTTAGAAGCTGGAGATATTTCTCTAGGAGGGACCACAAAAATAAATATTTGCACGATTTACTCACCCCCAGGACAACTAATTGATGAACAGGACACTTTTAACCTCGTGAGACAAATACTTTCTCCGCGTATTTTAACAGGTGGTTTTAACTTACAACAGTATTTGTGGTTCTACATGTAATCACAATAGAGGACTTACTATTAAAGAACTAATAGATCAGTATAACTTATCACTGTTGAATGATGGACGCCCTACAAGATTCAATATACAAAGAGGCAAATTAACGCCCTTGGACTTTAGATATCGGATAATAACTTCTTTGAATTAATGACATGGGATAGATTAGACTACATTTTTAACAGTAATAATTACTCAATAATAATTTTTTCAAGTCATTTTAGTGATGCTTCTTAAAAGACAGAAAATATTGATCTTTCACGTTGAGAACACCTTTGAATAACTGTTCTGATGAGACCTATTAGGTCGAAATACGTATCAACAGATACAAAGTCGCTGTTTGCGTGAAATCAAATATTTGCTGTCTTTTCACTTTATTCGGATCTACTCTGTACGAGTACTAGAATCCAATTCGCTAAGGATTTCTGCTTAGTTGAAAAGACGTGTCGTGGAATGCAAATTTTAGATTTCCTACGTCTCTTTTAACACCTTTATCAACGTCTGTTTTGTGTTTTGAAACTATTTTACGGTTTTAAAAAAACTCTGCTTGATATCTACCTTTAATTGATTAATTAAAATTTCTGGGAAATGTTTATCAACATTATAAACATGTCACGAATTGCTCCAATTTCGTCGTTTTATTTCTTTAATTTCTGGTAGTGCGATTACCATATCGCATACATTTAATAAACTTAAACCTTCTGATGTTCACGACCAGTCAATATTATTCAATATCATCATTGTTGGATCCCACATGTCTTCTACACTCTGTTTGTTACTTCTGTGAACACCAGCAAAGTATAGAGACATATAAGTGCTTTCAGTTTAATAAATTCTATAGGCTTGGCATCTCTATCGAATTTTAACACTTTCAATATATTGGTTGACTGTTTTACAATTATATGGAATATTTCGTCATCCATATTGAAACTCCAGCATCCCAAAAGAGTTTTTGCCATTCTTGCAATAAGATTATGTTTTTCTGATCCAACTTTTTGTGATCGGGGATTTTTATTCCATTTTGTTTTTTTCTAATAGATTTTTTCCTTAACTTTTCTCTCTTCAAAAAAATATTTTTATCATGTACGTTGAATCCTTATGTACGTTTGACTTTAGAGAAATATAAATTAAATTACTATTTTAATAGGAATAGGTAAGCCACAATTTATGTTAAAATAAGTTTATTGACGTTTCAATTGACCCTTCGGAAATTAAATACAAATTTATTAACTTGTTTACCTTTTTGTTAATAAAAAAATCTCCAACCACGCGCAGCGAATCAGTTTAATTTTAATAAAGTAAGTGTAAGTATAATTATGTAATTTTGAACTAAAAAAGAAAAGGCAGTAGTAGTATAAAGAAATAGTACTTACCAAACTAATAAATGTCCCAAATTTACAAAATTAACTTTGTTACATAACAATAGAACAATAACAATAGAACGATATTTATATATCTTCGTTCTAACAAAGAATACTTTCTAATGACTGATCATGATCACGTTCTGTAGAAAAATGATAGGTAGGAAGCTAATGGTGACGACAATTCCCGACTGTTTACGAGAAACACATGCTTGCACAAAACGTTGTATCAATTTGAACAGCCGCGCTCGACGGAAGGTTAATAAAATCTAAAAAATACGTTGCTACACGAATTAAGTGTAACTTAAATATTAATTATTCACCGTATTGTTTTATTAATTTTTGTTGTCGATTTTTGCAATATACATTTATTGCTTGTAGGTTGTACAAATTTAAATAAAATGCCCAAACATATAAATAGGAATTTAGATTTTATGCATAATGTAACCTATTTTTATGTAGTATACTGTATCAATATTTTATCATTTATCCATTTTGTTAATTCATATAATCCTATGTTTATAAATAATAAAGCTAATACATATAAAAGTATTTCTGTGGCGCCTGCACCATCTATCTATCTCGTGAGGTATTCAACAGGCATCCTAAATACACATATTGAGAAACGAGTCCTTCTCGATATTCGTATTATCGTCACGTACGTATCATCATTTTCTGTATCATATTCACTCACTTTGCAATGCCCATGGTTCAAAAGCACGTAACGCTGATTTGAATTCCTCTATGTGCCTTTTACACAGACTATTTTTAACATTCGTAAGGCCGTAAGTCAATATTACTTGGTTCATTATTAATCCTTGCTTCATAGTTAGTTTTACTGGCTCTCTTCGTTTTGAGGTTGTGTTATGTTGCGAAATCTGAAAATATATTAAACTCTTAGATGCTTTATTTGACTGTAGTTTGAGTAAATGGTTATCTTTATTTTTAAAATATCAATTATATTATTTAAAAGAAAACATATATTTGTTCCGATTAATAATAATAAAAGAATTTTAAAAACACAAAACGAAAATACAACTGGTCATTTCATCTCTTTAATCTTAGATTTTATAATAAACATTATATGACTAAATTGTCTTGTAATTTGGAAATTATAAAAGATCAAATCTTAACTGTCTTTTCCTTTTACATAAGACTATCCGTCAGTAGAATCATAAAATGCGATTGGTCTATAAAAATATGTTATGATTATAATATAGCTCTCTTTTTAGAGATAACTCTCATGTTATTATTTTTCTAACGAAAAATTTAAACTAAAATTAACGTAAAACAGTGTACCTATCTTGAAACAATAGTAAACGAACAATGGGATCATTGATAGGAAATAAGAAGTACTAAAGAGAAGAATAGGAGTGCATTTAACAACACGGTTAAACTTTTTAAAAGCCTTACCCTTAATCTGGTCATCAAAGTAAGGCTCTAGGCATAGGGTATTATACATTGGGGTATATGGATGTTTCAAATCTCACAAAAACTGGAATACGCCTTAAATATTGCCGGGTTTATCATTTTTATTACAACATTAGACACGTTGTTTTTTATTTTAAACACAACTCTTTGTATATTTTATTACTATTGAAATCAATAATTTAATATGAGTTTAACCATATGTAACACTTATTTTATCTATTCACTAAGGTCTAAATAAATAAAATTTCCCACTGACAAACAGTTTTAAGCCAATTCATTAAATGTAGAATACTGCTATTTTGACTGGACACAATGGTTCGTGAATAAATTCGTTATTGCCATCACTGATAACGGAATTGCACTAAATCTAAATAAAAAATATAATTTAAAAATGTAAAAAAAATTTATCATTAACAACAAAAAACCATATCTAATAGATTAAATGACCAGAGATAGAGTTGAGTTAATATCCAAAATGTTTGAAGGAACTTTAAACACAAAGTATTGTCACAAGGAATATTGGAATGCATCTACTGTAATTTTATACTTCAATTACCTACCGAACACGACCTGTATTTTTTGTCAATAAGTTTTGTAACAGTTAAACTACCAAGATTAATTTATTATTTAGTACAAGAACGATAAAAAATGTGAAAAACTAACATTATACTTTATCCTATGTATTATAAACTATAAAATATTCGGGGCGAAAAATCGCTTTTGAAAATGTGGCAGATACAATTCAATATCTCACTGTAATGTTTTATTATAATAATTAAGTTTGGTATAGATTGATTGTCTATCAATATTTTTGAATTGAAGTATTTTCATAAATTGTTATGAAACATAAATCAATGTATAACTACTTCATTACTTAATTAAAATGATGAAAAATTACAAAATTAATATGACAATTTTTTAGGATGCAAGATTAAACAAATTTAATGTTACTGACTTATCGAGAGTGCTCGATAATGTTTTAGTTTTTAGTATACTTAAAACCTGCGGTCTGTCACACATAACACAGCTCTACTTTTAGCTGGTTTCATATATTTTCGTTAAACTGGCAACGGTGTCATAGAAATTAAAATGACACATGTGACAAGATCAATGTACACAACATAAAAAACACGATTTTTAATTATAAGGGTTGTACCAGTTTTTTATGACGCGAAGAGTACCATGTTTATTTATTTTACCAAGGGTATTAACTAGATGTTTATGCACAGAGGGCGACGATGTTACAAACCCGCGGTGCATACAAACTTTGATGTCTTACTAGTTCGTTATTACACCTACAAATAAATATGTTCTAGAAAATCGATAATTCGATTTTATTTTGACAATACATTTACTAGTAAACATTCTACCGTCAGCTAAGAAAATGCTGTCAAACGTGTCAAACTAAAATCGTACAAATGCAAGATATTTTTGACATCCCCTTATTAAAACTTTCGAGCAACCGTGTATACCACACTTTTAGTTAAGAAAACCCAACGTTCATTTTACACCCCTCGAGAGGGGATGCAAGTATAGGCGAGGAGAAGATACATAGATTATCATCACAGCATCATTACGTTAAGGACGCTAGCTTTAAATTTATCGCTTTCAAAATATTTTACACGCCTTTTTTTAATACAGTTTAGTTTAAGTAATTTATTTTCGTTTTATTACTCTACGTGAAATTGTAATAAGATTTAACTTACATCCTACACCCCTAACCAAATTAAAAAAAAAACGCAAAATCAACGCAAAAGTTACTACTATAAGTTGAGAAATGCCTACGACAAGGAATATGCAAAATTACAGCACTGGATGACATAAACCTGTAGAATATATTAGGGAAACTGTGCTACTTGTATACTTTGCCAATCTCGCCGAAACATTTTCTTCGAGTGCCCTGCGGTCCACATATTCAATGCTAAAGAAGACTTTATCGTAAATAAGAATATTTAACATTACCAATTTGGAATTGTAATTAATAAAGATGTTTCTAATATACTATCTTTTCGTTCGTATCTTTACGCCCGTGTGGGTCATAAAGTACACTTTACCCCCGCTCGTGCATAAAGTACGCTATTATGTAGTTGGTACCTTAGCAATAAAAACACAATGATAAACTAGTATAGCATAAAATATATTGTATTACTAACTAAACCTGACAATTGTTTCATCTGCTTTTAAAAGCACTATAAGAAAAATTTCACGTTTGTAGAATGACTGTCAACACTGCCGGTCGCTTCAACCTTGGTTTCCAAGAGAACGATTCATTCTACATAAAAAGTGAAAACAAACATTTTATTTTAAACTATCTTTGTAACAGATTTATTGGTAAATCTGTTTACTCCTGTCGGCGTAGCTTTTAGGGGTAAGCGTTGGGTAGGAATGATACCCTCTTTTTACATTTTTTAGGGTCCCAAAATTAACTTTCTCAGCAAAATCCGGCTTAATTGTATAACTTTTAGAGGTCAAATCTCTAATGACTCAACTACGTAGAATATACAGGGTGGTGAATCGTCAAACGGATCATAGGAAATTTAATGGAAAATTCTAAATTGTTGAATTCCTGCTTCCTTAATTATTTTACATTAAAATTCATAAGAAACTATCTGTAAATGACTAAAATATGTATTAGAAAGCAATGTTAAAATTGTTCTACAAATTTAATAGATTCCAAAATGTAAAAATATAATACATTTTTCAGGCTACCCCTTAAAGTCAGGCCACACGACGTACAAGAATGTGTATGACATATTGCGTTTGGTCGTATTTATGTTTCTCATATTTTACAATATTTTAATTGCCAAAATATTAATCTTGTGATTTATTCTTTAAAAAACAACATAGTTGATTAAAAAATGTATTCAGTTGAGGAGACAGTAGCAATAATAAAAATGTTTTATTTAGGCAATAGTGCGCGAATTGTTAACTGTTTATTTAGCGTAAGATATCCCAATAGACCAATTCCAAGTCATTCAACAATTCAAAAGATTTAACAAAATTTTGAAAATACTAGGATCGTGATTTCTAATTGTACCTGTACAAACAGTATTGCTGAGGTACCAAAAAATTTTAAAAATCAAAATGAAATAAATGTATTAACAGCACGTGTAGAAAATCCTAGAACAAGTTCTCGGGCCATTGCAGACCAGATATTCATAACTAGACGGCCTCAAAAATTTTAAAAAGGAATAAATTTCGTTCACATAAATTTCAATATCATCAAGAACTAAAAGGAGGAGATAATGCACGACGAACGGAATTTTGTTACGAAATGTTAGAGAGGGCTAATGAAGACAGAAAATTTTTTAAAAACATTTTGTTTAGTGTTCACAAACAAATGTTCACAATTATAGGATTTGGTCGACAAAAAAGCCCGAGGCTGATGGCTTTTGACAGCCATTTACAATATCGTTGAAACATAAATGTCTGGTTAGGAATATTTAGACACAATATTATTGGACCATTTTGCTATGAGGAAAATTTAAATTTAAAAAAGTTTTTAGACTTGCTACCAGAAGAAATTTTACCCAGATTGCAGAAATAGCTCCAGATGAAGAAGAAATTTGATTTCAAATGGATGGGTGCCCTGCGCACAATAACTAGCTCCAAACGATTATTTTATCTGAGGATAGTTAAAATCAAAAATCTATTCTGACCAAAAATTTACAGATATTGAAGCATTAAAAATGCAAATTATTGAAGATTGTGCAAAACTAACGCCTCGAATTCTGGCTAATGTTAGACGAGCATTTTACAGTGGGATACTGCTTAGTACAAAATAGCTTATTGTTTGAACATTTGTTATAGTTTTATGTTTAGAAATTATCATAAATTATTATTAGGAAGGATCACAGTAAAACTATATTAATTTTTTTTTGAATTGTTGTATAACCTGGAATTGAATTGGAGTGTATTATGATATATTGTGTTAAATAAAGATCTGGCAGTGCTCGCAATATAGGATCATATTTAAATACATCTTTTTATCACATATTATCAGCTAGATCTACCATATAATATGTATGTTCTTTGGTGGTAAATAAGAAATTTTAACTTAAATTTACTCACTATAAATGACTAATATAAGTTCCTATCATTAGTGTTTTAAATATACTACCAAAATTTGGTACAGTACCTACACTCTTAGGTCTTAAATTTCACTATTCATTTAGTTTTGTTAACATTAGTGACCATAATCATTTTATTTATCTACAAATATAGCAATATTTTATCAAAATTTGGTAGGTAACTGGTGTACAGATAAAATAGAATAAGAAATTAAATTCCAACGTCTAAGATGGACTGGCCATGTTCATAGTCTCCCTAATAACCGCCTTGCCAAGTTAATCTAAGATAAACTTTTATCACCAAGTGACGTCATGCGCATCGACGTACAAGATTCGATTGCGAAGTGGTTTTATCTTGGAAGTCATAGTATCGTGGGTTCGGGTCATCGTACAATGAATAACAGGTATGATATTGCGCAGGCCACTATCAGCTGATCCCCTACTGTCGACGTAGTAATGGGAGTGACCGTCATTGTAATACATCTGTTTATAATGAGAATTTCATCAATGTTTTAACTTTTGGCATCTTTGGTAAGCTTGTAGAAGATTTTATAGTGTTTTTGTGAGAGTTAAATTGATTTGAAGTCATTTTAGTAAGAAAAAATTAAGATTAAGAATATTTTTAACTCTTTATGCGAGTTTTTTGTATTTTTTTATGCGATAGTGGCTTTGTAGACATACCTACTTTATATGGACATTTTGGTCTTTAATAAATTGTAAATAAGGTAAGTTTAATTATCATTTAGTCAGTACTTAATACTCAACCATACTTATACCCCTCTTGTATTCTTAGGAGGGTTTTGCTGAGAATATTTTATAAGCTAAACATAAAAAGTAGTGTTGTTTAAGTGATAATCAGACAAGATGTGCCGATACAACTGTTAGGTTTTATAGTTAGGACTCGGTAGTGGAAAAACTGGGTTATTACTTGTTGCCGTGAAGACAAATTTAATACTAAAACCTCAAAGATTTGTTACACTTTAAGCCGGAAGACTTTAAAAGAAATTTGCAGCATAAATTACTGCAATATGAATCAAAGATAGGACCCAAACTAAAAGGATAGGCAGTTTCTTCTCTTCATCTACCACAATCAAAAAGCTTATCCATAAATCAACTTAAGACAGGAAGTGTTTTTCAAAAGGGAGTCAAAGAGGATTGTAGAACAGATAATTACACAAACTAGGCGAACATTATTTTATTCTACATCTTTTGGTAAAAACACTTTAAGTATTATGGCATAAAAGTAATATCTTAACATTTATTTTTTAGTTCTACAGCTGGAAAACCAGGTGTGGACTCAAAAGTGTGTCAAGAACTTAAAACTGATTTACCTGAAGTTATAAAATCAGTATGGTATGTAAAATGTTCTATAATATGCCGTGATTAGTCGCCTGAATAAAAACATAATAGTCGCGACTTTGTGCAACGTGTATAGTACATTAAAAATATGATTTTTTTTAGAATAAATACAGATTTGGAACCTGCACAAAATCTTGAACTTCAAAAGTTACGTGTCGAGAACAAAGTCTTACTTCAGCAGGTTAATTAAATATCACAAATGAAGTCAGGAGTGGGTAAGATATTTACCAAACGACAACTAAAAAGACTGCAAAGGCTCAAAGTCAGGGAAAAATTATTTACAAAGATTAATTGACTTATCGGAGAGCAATAAATGTGACTACAAAACAAACATCTGTTCTCCCGATCTCGAATATATTTTATAATTAAGAAATTAAACCTAAAACTTAAAAAAGATATAAGAAATAAAATTAAATTAATAAAAATTGTAACTTAAAAAATTGTGTTTGATTTGTTTTCCGATTTTAGTGCAGATAATTAATGATCAATTATGTTCTTCTGTTTACGTGTGCAACTAGATAAATGCTTTTTTTCCTCATGGACACTAGTGCCAAATAAGACAATACAATCAAAAGCGAGGTCGTAAAATTTACGAAAGTTACCTTTCTAGGATGAAAAAGCAAAAACACAAAAAAACTCACAAATTTATTTTACAGAATAAATTTTTTTTACTGTATTATTTATTATTTATCGCCATTTAAAAATTTATTGTGTTCCGATTGCTAGCGTTTTTACAGGGAATATTTAAAATCACTCTGATTGTGACGTAATGCACGAATTCGTCCCTATTTCGCGCTCGGGAGTATCATACCTGTTATTCTTTGTACCATGGTTTCGGGTTTTACAGATCCGGAGCTACCACCATAGGGTTCAACTGTGGATTTTAAAGCTACCTGCAATTTTTGTATGTACTTTTTTGTGTATCTATTCCTGTAACAGATGCACCGAGCTTTCTCATAATATTTAATCGTCTAATTTACGACATAAATTTAGTACTAATATTTTTTTTGATGGTACACAAGGCAAATATCGAACACAGTAGTTAATCAAATCTTGCCCAAGTACTTTCGATCACAAGATCATCCTCAGGGGCATTTCGTCAGTTGTGGCCTATCCAGCAGTAACAGAATGTCATAAATGTAAATTGGGACATAACAAATACACTAAACAAAGACAAACAAACACTTTAAAATTTAAGAAATGGAGAAGCTACATTTTATATAGAAGCCGGAGACAGAATGGCTCCCAGCCTGGCGATGACATGCACATGTCATCTCAATATTTCCGCCTGCGCCAGGCTGGGAGCCATTCTGTCTCCGGCTTCTATATAAAATGTAGCTTCTTCATTTCTTAAATTTTAAAGTGTTTATTTGTCTTTGTTTAGTGTATTTGTTATGTCCTAATTTACATTTATGACATTCTATTACTGCTGGATAGGCCACAACTGACGAAATGCCCATGAAGATGATCTTGTGATCGAAAGTACTTGGGCAAGATTTAATTAACTACTGTGTTCGATATTTGCCTGGTGTACCATCAAAGTTCATTTATTCGAACATTCAAACTTATATTGACTAATATTTTTGTTTAATTGTACTAATAAAGAAGAGCTTTAAATAGGTAATAAAATGACGATCAAATATTTAAAACTAAAAAGCCAATGCTTATAAAGTTTAAAATTATCACCAAAACAAGATTACTTATCCCTTAACCATCTTCTTCTTTAAGTGCCTCTCCTGTCGGAGATTGGATATCATTATGGCGATTCTAATTTTATTAACTGCTGTTTTGAATAATTCGTTAGGGGTAAGCCAAACCACTCTCTTAAATTTCTCATAACCACCACCTTAATCCTTATCCTTAACCACCAATTCGGATTCAAAATTATTACTATTATTAAAATATATTGAATTTCTGACATTACATAAGGAGCACTTGACGCAAAAAAATTCAGCTTGGAAATATTTCTGGACATGGTCCAGGCCTGCTTGAATATCTGGTATGCATGAGCAGCCATTAATTAAAAAAGGTCCTTCCCATTTCAATTTTGAGTAATCTTCAAATCGTATACACCAGAAAGATATTTTATTAATCAACAATATTTATTTTAATGTATAGTAATCCATGTATATGAACCATACTAAAGTATATGGTAATTATTTTGTTTCTTCTGCTTCTACTTCTTCTTATAGTATCACAACAACTTGGGGTAGGTTTTGGCTGATTGTCCAACTTATTTTATGTAAAATGGTCGTTTATGATAGTTGAGTAAGTCAGTTTATAGTCAGTTAGTAGACAGAGAGAACGCCCTTAGCTTGAGAAGAGTCTTATCTCTGTCTTAGATTAACTTGGCAAGGCGGTTATTAGGGAGACTATGAACAGAGCCAGCCCATCTTAGACGTTGTAATTTAATTTCTTATTCTATTTTATCTGTACACTAATTACCTACCAAATTTTGATAAAATATTGCTATATTTGTAAATAAATGAAATGGTTATGGTCACTAATGTCAACAAAACTAAATGAATAGTGAAATTTAAGACCTAAAAGTGTAGGTACTGTACCAAATTTTGGTAGTATATTTAAAACACTAATGATAGAAACTGATATTAGTCATTTATAGTGACTAAATTTAAGTTAAAATTTTTTATTTACCACGAAGAAACATATATATTATATGGTAGATTTAACTGATAATATATGATAAAAAGGTGTATTTAATACCTAATTAAAAATCAATATTTTGCCAAATTGACTTTGGTTCAATCAGAATTGTGCTAAAAAAATATATATTAGACAGACCATTTATACGTTGAAAATATTATGAAAAATCTTAAGAACATCGTATTTTTAGGAATGTATCTAATATATAAGATATTTTCTTGCCTCTCTTTTCTTGGAGTTATTCATAACCACTGGTGTATGTCCGCTTTTATTAGTTTCGGTTATACTTTCTTCAGATCTCTTTAAAATATTTTGATTTTCAGAAATATCTACTAAAACAAATCAAAATAAATTTGGTTAATTAATTGTGACCACTAATTAATATTTGTTGTCTAGATATCATTTTGACATTATAAAAATGTTACCTTCTTTAATATAATTATGACCATCTTTGATGTCCTGTAGCATAGTTTTTATATAGCCCACAGCCTCTTTAATTTTAGGAAACTCTAACTCACTTCCATTTTCAAATTCAGTTATGTTTATAAAACGCATTTTAAAATTTTCTTGTTTATCTGTGGGCATGTGGTTGTCACTTGCTAAAATTTCATTATTACCTATAAAAGTAAAATAAAATACAAATCCACAAAGCCACTGCGATATTAATAATTTCATTTTATATAACAAGGAGCTAGCGTAACACGAACTGAATCATAAATTATAAGTAAACGACAAAGGAAGAAAAGTTCGAATGTTAGTTTTAAATTATAGCTTATGTTAAACTTAATAATTTTATAGACAAGTAAATTGTAGAGTCAATTTTCATGTGCATGTTATTAGCTGTTCTATTGACAAATATAATATCGATCATATATATACATATTAAAGATCTTAAGTTTTATCTAAGCAATTTTATATATATATATATATATAATATATATATATATATATATATATATATATATATATATATATTACATACAGGGTAGTCCTTAAGTAATTGTAGAAAGAGAAACAAGAGATTCTACTTTAAAATACTACCATTTAAACCAAATTGCTTTATTAAATATTGATATTAAGATAGATACAGTGTGTTAAAGTACAAATTTAAAATTTTATTTTTCGCTATAACTTTCATGTTTGTAAACATTTATGTATAAAATTTACAACTAAGTACTTTTAAAAATGAGAAATTATAATTTGATGCGCACTTTAATGTAGCTGATAGAACGCGTCACATAATATGTCACATATTATGTGGCATAAATTTTCACTGAATTTTTTTGCTCTTTAAATTATTTTTATTTGTGACAAAAAAAAGATGCATTATTTTAACAAACAAAAAAGTATACTTATTAATAACTTCAAAGCTCGACAGTTTTCGAGATAATCGCATTTTAGAAATCAGCTGCATAATTCTGATTTAAGGCACTCACTCTAGGCAATGGAGGAAAAATAGATAAAAACATTATTACTTCTGAATTTTGGGATAAAATCTCTATAACTAAAGTTAATAGTTAACGAAATATTAAATAAAATAAATAAATCAGCAGGATGATTAATAATAGATGTGACAAAATAACAGAATAATAGGATTTTACATCAAACATTTTACGATTTATGTTAAATTAAAGTCATAATCAAAACGTTTTGTTTACAAACCAAATTAAGAAATATTTAGAATAAATAACCTAACTTTTTGTCAAGTGTTCGATATGTCCACCATTTTCTTTAATTCATTTGTCAATATGTCATAAAAGATCGTCTCATATTAAACAGCATCATTGGTTCTAAAGAAACAGCTACAGTATTTAGTTCTGCCCATATCTAGTTGGTTGCGAAAGTTTATGAGATTTTTATATAATGCGCCCTATACACCAAAATAAAGCGGATTAAATTCTGGACTACGTGGTGACTATAATGTATAATGGATGAATATATTCTTTTGGATACTTATTCAAATCTTATGGTATACTATAAAACTACCTCTTATTTGTCGCAGGGATTAACTAATGTATTAAACTGTGATGTATATTGTTCATTGGTTACTTATATATACACCGAATAGCCTATAGATGGCATTACTTATTTATATGACTACGTTACAGGTTACGAGTAACTATAATTACATCTTGAACAAACTGACTGTTATGATTTACTAAGGAACTAATAGTATGCTAAACAAAATTGCCTGTGTGTTTACTATTGTAATAAAATATTGGTTATTAGACCAACGATGATGTTTTTATTAAAATGTTAAGTCTTTAAGGTTGGATTTGTAGCAAATGTATTATGAAACAAGACGCATATATGTTATTCAATACCTGTCCTCTAGATTCTAATTGTCCAAATAAAAATGGGTAAACAATTAACATAATTAATAATAAGTATTCTTTTGGATTTTTTATAAATTATATACTGATATCATTTATTTCACCACATTACCAAGGAATATGTCTACCACGACCAATCCGACGTTCAGAAAAGTTGTATTTAAATATGTTCTCACTGCCTTCTCTCTAGAATGTAGTATTGTAACATATTGCGTAAACCTCATATTTTGGGATTTCAGCATTTTACAATAGGGAAAACGTAATACATCTCCAGTATAGAACCTTAACCCTACGTTAGGCGCGTGGTCTACAATTGTAGACCACATCTGTTTGAATGACGATTGTCTTGAGTTGGGATACTTGTCATAAATTAGGTAAGTGTTGTTTTTTCTTGAATTGTACTCAGAAATGTATTCATATTTGTCAAATATTCAATTTTGTGTTTTTGCACAAATGTATGCATTAATTTGATAAAGAGAAAGAGAAGAGAAAACCTCTATTTTTGGTTGTTAGGAAGATATGGCGTTGGTGTCTTATTGTCCCAAAAGAAACAAGTCTGTTATTTTGGTATCTTCAATGCACCACGATAATGTCATTGATCCAAAAACAGGGGATTCCAAAAAACCTGATATCGTCACCCGATATAACAAAACTAAAATTGGTGTAGATTGTGTCGATCAGTTATGTGTAAACTACAATATTGCAAAAAACACGTGGCGTTGGCCAATGGTAATAGCTTTCGACCTTTTGAATATATCGGGTATAAACACTTTGAAACCAAAGTCAAGAGAAGTGAGTTTATTGAGCAATTTGCTTGGGAATTGATCAAGCCTTAGATAGAGGCGGGGTCAACGAACACCTACGTGCCAGTAGAATTGCGTGCTCTTCTTGGAATTGAAGCCCCGCCTGCTCCACCGGCAAAACCAGAAAATTACTTAGGACGTTGTCATATTTGTCCTCGAGCCTGCAACAAATCTACAAGAAAAGCTTGTGTAAAATGCAAACATTACGCATGCAAACAACACATGGCAGATATGTGCATTAGTTGTTTGACCGACTAAATATATACTTATTTTGTGCTCACTTTCCTGACTTTTTTTCACTTTCACTTTTTTTTTGTTAATTTTGTAGTATTAGGTAAGCTTAATATGTATTAGTATCAGAAAATTACATTGGGTTTAATTTTAGTGCACTAAGAATTTTATGTTGTTGTTCAAAACTTATTCCAGAATAATAAATGTAGAAAAACATACTTTCCGTTATTTTTTAATAACTACACACAGATATATGTATACTAATTAAAATGAATTTTATGGTAAAATACATGTATAAAAAAATCTAGTTTTATTATCCTTTTAAAAATGTATCACATCAGATGTCAATTAATAATAAAAGAAAATGGTCTACATATGTAGACCACGCGCACAAGGCCGCTACAAAATACCACGCGCCTAACGTAGGGTTAAGAAGCGATAGAAAAGGGAAATTGTAAACGAGATGACGTCCAACGTCTGAATACGGACACAGCACCTAAAGAAGAAGATGAAGAATCTTTTCTACAATGAGACATTTAACAGTCATAACAAAACTTTTGTGATGTAACATTATCATCTTTGAGTTTTTTAATAAAAATAAACTATGAGTTATGCTTATCTACATCAGGATAATTATTATGCAGCTTACTTATAAAATGCGATTATCTCGAAAACGGTTGAATTTTAAGGTTACTAAGTATCTCTTTTCTTTCCAAAATAATGTATATTTGATATTTCTTATCACAAATAAAGCTAATTTGAAGGGCAAAAAAGTTAAGCGCAAATTTATGCCATAAAATGTGGCATATCGATACCTTAATTCGCAAACCGGCCAACTCCACGTTTCATCAAAAATAGTTTTTCGACGCAGTTGGTTTACAATTATAATTCCGCATGATTTGCAAAAACAACAACTCCAATACAATCACTAGTTTCTGTGTAAATCGGTATTCGAAAACCAGCCATCTCCGTTTTCTTCGAAACGTTATGATTTTGACAGCTAAAACTCCCCGAGTAAAAGTCGATCATTTTATTCGGCGTTTCAACTACGTACGGGTATCGTTCCACAATTTATGACAGAAAAATTGTTAAAACACAACATAAGGAAAGAAATAGTGACAAACAGTTGGATAATAATACAAGGTATGAATATTTATTTATTTATTAGATATAATTGCTTACCTCCCGTTTTTAAAGATTTAATATTCGCTAGGAGTTGGCTGGTTTGCTTTCTTCGTTTTCACACTAGTGATGGGAGTAATCCAATGTTATGTTTTGTTTTAAGCTGTCGTAAACGATTTAAAAATAATTTTTTGCTTAAAGATTTTTGTTACATTCATAAAAAAGTACAACCATTAGGAGAGAGCAGGTAAAATACATATAATTAATCATTTTTACCTCAAAAATGATATCCTTATACCAATAATAAATAATGTATTGCACTTTTTTAATCTTTATTTTTGATACTTATTTTCTTAATTTGCTCATTCTTGTATTTATTATTGAATTTATGATGTGGTGATGGCTTTTTTTGATTTTTTTAGATGCTGAAAACACGCACTCAAAAAATATTGCAAATGAGTACTCAAAATATACAGGAGCGAGATTTAACTAACACTACCACAGAGTCTTTATTGTCACAAAACTCCTATAATTTGGATAGCATGACCAAGCATGATAGCTTAGCTTCTCAATCTGCTTCCTCCATTTTTTTTGCCAATAGCGACATAGATTGTACTGACAACGAACAGCCTCGTATAGAAAAGATGTTTAACGCTGAATACTTCAACGACAGTATTATGTTTGATAGTCAAAGTTGTGTCCATAATAATATGCAGACAGTTAATAATGTTATACTTGAAGAGGTTTACTCACTCAATGAAAATTACAGTCAATCATTATTTGACACGAACACCGAAAATACGGTTAATCCTATTGAACCAATTACATGCAGCATTAACCAAAATGATACCTTATTAGTATTGAATAGTGATTTAGTCATTGATATGCAAGAAGAAGAGCTAACGGCTCCTGCATCTATACCTAAAATCCCAACTGCCTATCCTGAATTAATGAAAAAACTAGTTGATTACAGTGAATCTGATTCTGAATATGACGAACCTGTTATCAAAAGAAAGAAACGGTGTCAAGTAAAGAAAGACCAATGGGTTAGTCAAAGGAATAAAAAGAATAGGGAAACGGGTAAAGAATACTGCGGAAAGCAAAAAATTGATGGAAAGTGGAGAAAAGATATAAAGAAACCAAAAAAAATTATGAAGCCTCGATGTAATTGTAAATAAAAAAAGAATAGTGTTATCCAGTGCAATATTATATCTGAAAATGATCGAAAAACATTATTTGATCAGTTCTGGACTTTTACTTGGAACGAAAAACGACTTTACATCGATAATTTAGTAAAAGTTATTCATACAAATAGACAAAGGGATAGGAAAGATCCAGAAAAATCTAAGAGAGTTAATACTTTTATTTACCATCTAAAAAAAGGCGAAGCTATGATCCGAGTCTGTAAAACGTTATTCCTAAACACTTTTTCCATCGGTAAATCATGTATTTGGGGTTGGAAGGTTCAAACTACAGGAAAGAATACCGGTGAACCATTAAAAACAAATATTACAAGAAATCCATTTGATGAAGAAATTAAAACTTTGCAGGACTTTTTAGATGGTTTACCCAAAATGCCGTCCCATTATTGTAGAAAAAGGACAACACAGACATATATACAATCAGACATTTCATCCAAGCAACAGCTTTACAAAATGTACACAGATTATTGTGAGTCAAAAAACAAAAAACGTTATCTATTGCTGCTTTTACAAACACTCTTACAATACGAAAAATATCTCTCTTTAAACCAAAGAAAGACTTATGCGAAATTTGTAATGGATACACGTTGGGTCATATTGGAAAAGAAATTTATGAAGAGCACATAAGTAAAAAAAATGAAGCAAGAATGGAGAAGGAATCTGATAAAGAAAAGAAAGAATTTGTCTTTACCGCCGATCTTCAAGCTGTACTTTTGGCGCCACGCTCCAGCGTGTCATCTAATTATTATAAGACCAAACTCTGCGTTCACAACTGGTGCATTTATGACATGAAGCATAGTGATGGATATTGCTTTCTGTGGAATGAGGCTGAAGGAGGATTGAATTCTGATGATTTTGCTACGATTTTGGTGAACTTTCTTATGGACAAAGTAATTCTAAAAATGGGAGAAGACAACAGGCACATAATCATGTATACTGATGGCTGTTGTTATCAGAACCGAAACGTTACTTTAAGCAACGCTCTCGTTAACTTAGCTTTGCTACACAATTTGACTATTGAACAAAAATATTTGGAAGTGGGCCACACACAAATGGAGGTCGATAGCATGCACGCAATGATAGAGAAAAAACTTAAAAATCAAATAATTAATGTTCCAGCTGAGTACATTACCATTTGCAGGAAAGCGAAGAAATCAAAACCTTACACAGTTGAATACTTAAACTATTCCTACTTTAAGAATTTTAAACAGCTAAATTTTTACAACTCCATAAGACCAGGAAAACTGAAGGGAGATCCTAAGGTATTGCTAATTAGTAAATCGTAATCATTATTTTTGATTATATTGGATCGGTGTTTTTTTATCTTTATTTTTCAGGTTACCGAAATTCGAGCTCTCATGTATACACCCTCTGGACAAATATTTTATAAGCTTAGATTTTCTGAGGACTATAAATTACTCAATCAACGCAAAAATTCCAGAATAAATACAATACCGTTTCAAGATTTGTCAAATTTGTACCCTGAACGCAGAAAAATTACAAGAAAGAAATATTTGGATTTACAGCAACTAAAGAACTCGATGCCGAGAGATTACCATAAGTTTTATGACGACCTTCCTCATCAAGACTAGAAATAATACGTTATAAATCATAATATAGGTTTAATTCCGTTTGTTTTGTTTTAAATTATACCTATTTTATAATCACCAATGGATTTTTATTTGAATTAATCTCTGGTGCATACCAGCTAACTCCAACAGTACGTATCTTTCCTGTGAAAGAAAATTGGATAACTGCTTAAAATACCCTAGAAGCGTTGCAAGGATCATTCTAAACGATTATGTACTAGCAAAAATAATAGGTAATAATATTATCTACCAACTGGATTGTAATTTTTGTCGTCAGTAGCTTATAAAAAATATTATAATGTTTTATGTCTCTCCTGAAAAATTTGTTCAAATGGAGTTGGCCGGTTTGCGAATTAAGGTATCGATATGTGGCGCTCTCTATCAGTTACATTAAAGTTTGTATAAAATTATAATTTACCGTACTCAAAAACATCCAATTGTAAATTTCTGGTGAAAAATATTTACAAGCGTAAAAGTTATAGCGAAAAATAAAATTTTAAATTTCCACTTTAACACCCTGTATCTTTCTTAATATTAAAATTTTATAAAATAAAGTTGGCTTAAATCATAATATTTTAAACGGCAAAATCTACGGTTTCTGTTTGCACAATTACTTAGGGACCACCCTGTATACTAGGGTAAGTAGAAAGAAACAAGTATGACTATTGAATGCTGTTATGCAACCAGTGATAGTAAAATAGCGTAAACGTTACTTAACTTCATAGTCATGTGTTCTGTATACACCGGTGCGACATTGCCGACAATACGTGTGAAAATTGTGCTATTGCAAATATATCAGACAAAAATCCACTTGATTTGTCCAATTTGTACTTACCCAGTGTTCTGTACCACCGAAATTTTCAAGATAAGATTATTACTCGCATTATTACTTCGTGAATATGATTAACGGGATTGTATATACATGACCCCATTTATAGGCCACGTGCACTAATGTTCGCAGTTGCATCAGTAAAAACTTTATCGAAGCAACTGGTACCTAGGGTTAATCAGTTACCTTCCCACTTGCACCGATAAATATTTTAATGAATAAATCTTTTGCAAGTGCTACAATGGTTCGCAATAATCAACGTAAGATAAAGTGAGCGCCGTCATGTGGGTACACGTAAACTTATCATCAATTATAGTTGTTACGATATGAATTGGGAAAGAACAATTTTTGGGGTCCGGTCAGTAATTCTACGGCGAACATAGAAATAAAGATAAATCTTTGTAATTCTAATTATTGATTACTCCTGGTATTAGTCCACATGGATAGTGGTGTGGCTTATTAATTTGAACGTATCTTATTGGGTAATACTGAAATGTAATTGGTCAAATTTTTCGACAGTGCATACACTATAACCAAATCTGGCTTTGCCGTTAGCAGGTAAAAATTGTTTCTCATGTTTCAAAGCGGCAAGCATTTAAATAAAGACAGTAACAGTGTCGTCGTGATAAATTAATTTTATTTTAAACTTATTATATAAATTATTTTATTTTTATAGCAAAATTGTAAACTCATTTTTTAGTTCTCAAATTAATAAGCACATTAGATTTCATTTGCGTTATGTATGTATATACTTTTAATCATCAATTTTAAATTTCAATAAAAGTTAAGGAATTTTTAGGGTCCAGTCCCCAATAATTCAGAAATTAAACATTATTTGTAATTGATCACTAACGGTATTGTCCATATTGCAGCTGTGGTTTATAACTTTCTACGTATCTTATCGGGCACTACTGAAGTGTAATTAGTCAAATTCTTCGGAAGTTATTACGCTCAAACTTGATCGTTATCTGGTCAAAAATGCCTTCTCAGGTTTCTCATACTAAACGATATATTCAGTATCGTCGTGTACGACAGCAAGTTCACGTATATTTTTAATATTTTTGTGCAAACAGTAGTGTTGTGTTTTAGTTAAGTTTGAGTTAAGACAGTAGAAAATAAGTTGTGAACACATTAAAGAATATCGAGATGACAATAGAGACATTGTGTATCTTGATGAAACGTGGTTTGACACCCATGATGTAGTTCAATATGGCTGGATGGATGATAGCAAAAAGTGCTGCTTGAATACTCCTTGTTCGAGAGGAAAAAGAATTATAATTCTACATGCTGGAACTAAGAGCGGGTTTGTGCCTAATGCCTTGTTATTATCGGCCAAAAACATTAAACAGTGTCATCAGCTGATTATCATGAGGATATGACGGCTGAACTTTTCGAAAAATTGGCAACGGAACAGCTGTTACCGAATATTAAAACAAATTCCGTGATAGTAATGGATAATGCGTCATACCATTCTAGACTATACACCAAAATTCCAAATACTAGCTCCAAGAAGGAAGATATCATAGAATTTATGGAGAACAAATGCATGGCAACACCTAGTAAATGTACCAAAAAGGAATTGTTGCAATTAATTAAGCAACAAAATTTTCAAAAAGAATATGTAATAGATAAACTCTTTGAACGATACGGGCATACGGTTTTTCGGCTCCCTCCATATCATTGTGTTTTCAACCCAATTGAAATGATATGGGCCAATGTAAAAAAGAAATTGCGGAAAATGAATCAATCTCCCCAATTAAGTGACGTTGTTGTCCAAAATATAAGAACAGTGATCGAAGAACTTAACAAAACTGACATTTGGAAAAATTGTGTAGCGCATGTTCAAGTAAAAGAAAAAGAATATCCTACTTCACCACCAATTGAACCGGTAGTTATAAACACAAACGACGACTCAAGTTCTGGACACAGGGATAGTGATAGTGTTTAATTGTTTGAATATTTCTACAAAGACTTCCACAACTTGTCAAAAATATGTTCTGTATATCGAAGTAAATGTGATCTCTCGATTAATCTATAACCTAAGAGACAATTCGACTGTAAGACGAATTGGCCGATTTCATGTAAGTATCTTTCAAAAATAAGCTCTTTAAACCGATGAAACTTACAGATCATATTCATGATTATTTTTTACCAAAAAAAGGGATCAACTTTGTTTTGAGCGTAACTTGCTTACGTTTGATGCTAGAAACTGTTTTAAAAATCAAAAATAAAGATTTCTCTAAACAATTTAAAAAAAAGTAAAAAAATATATTTTTTTTTATTATTTCACGTTGAATTATTCGATATGGAATTTGACGAATAGGTAAGAATCTATTTTTCATTAGCTATAACTCTGCTTCTGCTGGGTATACAGACTTCATACATATACTATTGTTTTCACTTTTTTATAAACTGTATTTTTGCTACCAACATTTTTTCCATAAAATACTTACCTTTTGAGTTATTTGCGAGAAATCGTCCAAAAACGTGGTGTTTTTGATGAAAAATGAATATATTCACTCGCAAATAACTCGAAAAGTATTGATTTAGTAAAAACCTCTATAGAACAAAAGTTACCTAGAATTAGTCAGTTTATCCACTTAAGGACTTATTTTGGATGTATATCTTTTCACCCCCCAAGAAGGTGCGGTACTCACCCCCAGGGCAAAAATACACATCGGCACAATATCACTTTTTTTCCTTGACACGTTAGCTATATGTGTATGACAAATTTCATATCAATCCCAGTGGTTCTTTAAAATTTAGAGGTTTTTACAATATTTTACCGTTAGTGAATGGACTATATTGTGTATTAACTTTTAATCATCTTTGGTGTCAAGTTCCTAAAGAAATATGAATAATTAACAATATTATTACGGTTTAACAAAATATTAGACCTTAATTTAAAAATAAAAGTTTATTATTTAATTGCTATTGCGCCGCCTATGTTTTACAAAGAGGCCGACACTTGAGTGTCGAATTTTGTTTTTATGACTTGTCCAACTGACATCGTAGAAACTATACCATAAATAACCTCATACATAGTACAAACTCATCACTGCCATAAAAATAAGGAATTTCAAATAGACCCCTAGAGATTAGTAAACTCATCACTGGCCTACCTGCACCACGTGGTAGGTATATACCATAAACCCCTTGCAAACTACTAAGATTGGTTTTTATTTGGGAATATCTTAAAATTCTATTGATAGATCTATATATAGCTAAAATTGTAAGCCTAGAAAAATTTTTCTTTATTTGCCATTGTTCCCTTAACATGGATAGTGAGCTGCTCATTACGTTTTGAGCCAACGCGGAAGAAAAATGATAGATATCAATAATTTCAAATTTAAATTGCGAAAGACTTTAAAATCGAATTGCTTTTGTACACAATTGCAATAAGAATAAGAAAATTAATATTTACAAAACTGTTAGATTGAAACCAAAGTATGTACCTATATAAAATATGTATGTTACTTATTCATTATCCATTTCAGAAAAGTAAGGTAATAGTAAGTGTGAATCGGTGTAATATTGAAGATGGTGTTCTATTAAAAACTACCTAAATTAAAAATAAATAAAATAAAATAAAAAAAATGTGACATGCAACATTTAGTATAGCCAAAAATAATTGTTGGTGATCGACCACTTAATTCTAGAGAACTTCGCTATTTTTCTTACTTGACAATTTCTATGTTTCGTGAACGGTGGTAAAGTGAAACACCCTGCATATTTAGAAGTTTAAATCTACACAAATTCCACGAGGAAACTAAGTTCCTGTAGCTGGCTGTATACCATATATCACAAAAAAATTTTGTTTAAAATCTTTATAAAAGGTATATAAAAATGCCCCAAACGGGCTATCACAAACACATTGCAAAACGTTTTCGGATTAAACAATCCATCATCAGTGCAAACGGTTGTACATGCTAGTAGCCACCAAAATATATGGGTAAAAACCCTTTAAATCTTTAAAATTTGAAGTTGTTTTACATTATTAGTATTTATAATTTGTGATGGTTAAGTTACCGTTGGATAGGTAACATGGCGGCGTATGACTCTACATGAGTAAAATGGTCCTGAGACGAAGTGTCTACGAGGACCTGTTGATAACAACTGTATATCAACAACTTCAAATTTTAAACATTTAAAGGGTTTTTACCCATATATTTTGGTGGCTACTAGCATGTACAACCGTTTGCACTGATGATGGATTGTTTAATCCGAAAACGTTTTGCAATGTGTTTGTGATAGCCCGTTTGGGGCATTTTTATATACCTTTTATAAAGGATTTTAAACAAAATTTTTTCTAGACACAAATGTATGTCAATATTGTTCTTTAAAGTTTGATAAGGAATACTACTCTACATTTCCCTTGCTAGATATTTTTAATAAATATTTCTAAAATAAATAAAGTGCTAAAATTGAAAAATCATTAAGTATCAATACCTAATTTCTGTGTAGAATTGAAATTGTACTCTTACAATAAATTTTGCAATACCAGCTCAAGATCCAAATACTTTTTTGACTTAATCATAAATGGATCATTTTTTATAATTCAATCAGGTAGTTTTTCATATGAAACGTAAAAATATGCAAAGAACTTTTAAAACTAAGGAAGACTATTTTATGTAATAAAGCCCAGTTTTCTGAAAATGGCCAGTATGTATTCATATTTCTATAACTGTTTTAGTTGCGGAAAATATTATGCACTGCGTCTTGGGACACAATCACGTAAGCGACCTTCAAAAACTAAGCCATCAAGGCATTAGCAACTTCTGCAAGATGAAAGCTCAAGGGAAGCCATCAAAAATCATTCACCAAAAGATTGCTACTTCTTTCAAAGAACACAGGACAACAACGGACATCTCTTGTATTCGAAGGAATATGAGCAACGATCGTTTTGCTTTTATGTCGCCTGTACATAAGACAATGAAAAAGTGCATCAAGCAATCCAACAGATGAATCTAAAGACGGATCGCGATAAATATTTTGGGTTGGATAACGATTCGCAACAAAATATTATTATTTTTCTTGCAATTGTTTATTATCCATAGCTTATCAAATAGGCATTACAATTAATTCGATGCATCAAAGAAGTTGGTGTCATTTTAAGCCCATTAAGACTTGTGGCTGATTTCGTAATTGCTGTTCTACCGTCTGTGAACCGAATTGGGTGTTTATTTCACTTAAGTCAAAGTTGGTTTCGCAAAATCCAAAAGCTTGGTTTTGTAAGCAATTACAAGAGGGGAGATTCCAACGGCAAGTGGCTCCACCACTTATTCGATGGTAATAGGAATATGGTTGCAGTGGGAGTATAACTATTGTTCTGTAGAGGACATACGATGACCGTGTCAAACGTGTGTATCCTATTCTTAATCTGCGTATTGCTATCTTCTCTTTTCTATTCAGAGATGCTAGGGATAAATAGCTGTTAACATTAGGTTGTATTTCTCTAAGTTTTGTGTTTTTGGTGATTAAATATTCCTGTCACTTGTCTTGGGTATTCCTTTTGAATTTTGATTTTATGTCGTCTTGGAGCTGTATGTTGTAGACAAGTTGGATGTAGATGCTTCTTTTGTAGCGCTGTCAGCCATCTCGTTTTTTTAAATACCTATATGAGAAGGCACCCATATTATTATTATTAAATTGAAGCTACACTGAAGCGTCAAAAATATTTGAAATATCTTAATTTGTTACTAATAGCAGATTGTATGGAGGAAAGACAACAGAATCCTGGGATGCTGAGAAAACTGCGTGAGACACGGCTATAAGACTGCATATTGTGATGAACCGTTGCCTAAACATCAGAAAGTACAAGGTAGATGTGTATTGTGTCCCAGAATAAGAGACAGAAAAAGTTTCTGCGTGCGGTATGATTGCAGACATTTTGTTTGTTTAGAACACGCACGTTTCAAATGCGATATTCACGTCAACGAGATAAGTCAGTAAATAATGTAACTCTGGTTGATGTGTGTAATATACTTTATAATGTTTACTTGTTAATTAATCAATAAAGAAAATTGTGTTGTTTTGTGTTCAGAAGTCTTTAGTTTTTGTTTCATTTCAGAAAAACGTAATGATTTTAAGTTGATTTTTCTGCTATTTTTGAGCTGTGCAATAAATTTTTTGATCTGATAATATTTTTTTAATTTTTTTAATAGTAATAATAGTAATAATGATTTCAAACAAAAAGTATATAAATTCACAAGGAATCTACGTTCCTTGTACGTAGTTGGCTGTATACCATATATTAAAAAAATTATTAAAAATCCTCTGTAAAAGGTATATATTAAGAACCCAAACGGGCTAAGTTAAAAAGACAAAACGTGTTCGGAATCCATATTCCATCATCAGTTCTAAGAGTACATGAATGTAGCAACTAAATATATGGGTAAAAACCCGTTAACAAATAATTAATTACATTTAGTTTACAAATTTTCCTATAATGGTTTAGGATGTTAAAGTTACCGTTGAATTAGGTAACATGGCGACATATGACTCCACGTTGAAGTTGCTAGAGCACTAATGTAATTATTTGTAAACGGGTTTTTACCCATATATTTAATTGCTACATTCATGTACTCTTAGACACTGATGATGGAATATGTATGAATATGAGTTTTACAAAGAATTTTTTTAATAAAAAAAGTATATACTTTTGATGCACATACTCAAGTATTAAGTTTACCAAGACGTATTTTGCTATGGGTTATGTCACACCCCACCACACCAGATACGTAAGTTTTAGGCACCACACCAACGCAGGGTTAAGCAAAACCACATTTTTCGATTATCAACAAATAGAGAGAACAAGAAATTCTCGAAGAAAGCGAGCGTCTAGACGACTAAACATATACTAAAATAAGGTATGTAAAAATAAAATTAATATTTTGTAATATCTCCATCAGCTTTGATAACAGCTTGTAGTCTTCGGTGCATATACATGAAAGGAACTATAAAATTGTCTTCTTCGAAAAGTTGTCGAAGCACTTCTTCTTCTTCTTCTGGTTCCTATCCGTTTCGGATGTTGGAAATCATATTGGCAATCATAACCTTGCTCGTTGCGGGTCGAAACAGCTCCGTTGAGGTTTTCTTAAACCATGTTCTTAAATTCCGCAGCCATGATATTCTCCTTCTACCGGGTCATCGCTTACCTTTGACTTTACCTTGCAATATAGACTGTAGCAGGGAGTAACGGTGCTGATTTCTCATAACGTGTCCCAGATATTGCAATTTTATGCCTTTGATCGTAAACACAATCTCTGGTTCCTTCTTCATTTTTCCTAGAACTTCCTTGTTCGTGATCCTTGCTTTCCATGATATTCTTAGCATTCTTCTATAAAGCCACATCTCAAATGCTTCAAGTTTTTTAATAGTGTTGTCTGTAAGCGTCCATGCCTCCGCCCCGTACAACAACACAGAGAAAACGTAGCATCTCAAATGTCTCATTTTTGTATCAAAGGATATGTTGTGACTTTTGAAGATATCGCTCATTTTGTTAAAGACCGTTCTTGCCTTTCCTATGCGGCACTTTATTTCCTGTAAATTGCTCCACTGTTCGTTAATAATAGTTCCCAGGTAACAATACTGTTTTAATAGCTCTATCGGCGTCCCAATAATGTATAGATGAGCCCCGTTTATATTCTCCTTGCTGATAATCATTTGTTTCGTTTTGTGGGTATTAATGTTTAGTCCGTACTGTTGACTGTACTCGTTTATTCTGTCCATTAGCCTCTGAAGTCCCTTTAAACTATCTGCTATCACCATAGTGTCGTCGGCACATCTAACATTGTTTACTCTATCACCATTTAGAAGGATGCCTTCGTCTATTCCATAAAGAGCCGTCGAAGCACACATTCTCGATTATGTTTAAATCTGTACTGTAGCTGAGCCATGTTAAGGTTTCGATGTTGTTATTCTGGAGCCACTGGTTTATCATCTTTGCAGTGTAAATAGGACAAATAAATTATTAGAGGATAACATTATTTTCTGACTACAACTGTTCTACACTGGGAAACATAATGTTTTCTATAATACTCAGATGAGTCTGCCCAACAAACCTGCGCATTAATACGTCATACCATTCCCATTCCTCTAGATAAAATCCATTCTTATACATTGGCGCTAAAATGATCAGCTGCTCGATATCTTCCAACGTATAGAGGATTAAATCTATTATTATCTGGTCTACACACCCTAATTATACCCTTTTGAGAATATTAAAATATTTTGTCATATATGTTTATTAATCTGTCCCAAAAATTTGATTCTGTAGCTGATGATTTAAAGCAAATATAAGTCTTAATATAATTTTTGCAGTTTTCACATCTTTAAAAGGATTCTCTTCTAATCTCTCCAGAAGCGTACGATCTTCATGAGCGGTAAATATTTTTTACAAAGTTTCTTTTTCTCTACATATTTTATTAATATTAAAAACTGTTGTTCTGCTTACGTTAAAATGGTTCGCAATGAAAGATAGTCACCATCGTCTACTTTCGTTATAATTCTTACTTTTAGTTATTTGCTAGAATGTGGCGCCAGTTTTGAGGAAACAGAATAAGTTATCTAGTGCCATTAACTTAGGAAAAAAATTTAAGATTAGCCAGTGACAGTGACAGTATGTAAATAGTAAGTATTTATCCTTCAAAATACACTGCTCAATTTTCAAATACGAGTCAAGGAGTCGTATTAGTTATTTTAGGAACTAGCTTTACATTCTATAATTATTCTTATTTGACGTTTAGATTTTCACTCTGCAATTCGTATCCATAAAGACTATTTTTAAGAATTTTACAATATTTATAAATTTTCACTGTACTATTTAAATTTAGCGTAATCAACATTTCGCATATAACACTGTCAAAACGCACGAAATGTTTGGTACAATTATTAAAACTGCTAATTAAAATTATAATTATTAACTATCTACTCATAATACTTATACTTTTTACCAAACTATCGATATCTAGTAACCTGAAAGTAAACTGTAGTTAACATAAAAACGCAATTTTATGTAGATTTTACTGTAAATATTATGTTTATATGGGATTCATCCATAACTGATTGCAATAAAAATTACATTTTATAGTTCGTTGTTGTTTGACGTTTTGATTAACGCTTCTAAAATAGTTTTCAGACAGATTATTTCAATTAAGGGAGTTGTTATTATTTTCAAAGTTGTTTGGCCTTTATGTTTTCCAAATTGACGGGTAACTTATTTGGCCTCGACCTTGTAGGCATATAGACATGCTTTTAGATGAAAATTACGAGGTTGGTTTCTGTATCAAATTATATTATTATACCAAATACTGATTATTCTGTTATTGTATGTTTATGTCATATGTGTTTATGTATTATATGTGTATGCATTCTATGTTCTATATGTTTTATGTAACTTTCTATTAATCCGTTAATGTTAATGTATTCTTGTTGATAGATTCTTCTTTTATTATTGACAACCAGTGTCTGCTACATTCTGCTGACGAGTCTGCTACACTTTTTTTAGTTTTTAAGTAGGATGAGAGCTCCTTTTTTTATTTATCTTTTTTTCATGCCTGATTCTTTCACGACTAATAATCTTTTCATTGTATTTTTTGTTTTTTGTCCTAGGCATGTTTTCATATTTGAAATTTGTCAAAATCATTCTTTTTAATGTTTGTTTCATGTTTATTAATTTTGATATTTGGTAATCTTGCGGTTTCAGAAGATATTATAAATACCCTGCTTGATATTCCGTGTATATTGATAGGTTTTGATTTTGAAAGAATATATTTTAGTGTATTGGTTGTTTTAATTGTTGTTCTAATTTTGAACTTTTTTTGTATCCCTCTAATTTTTTTTATTCATCCTTTACATATATGGTATATTTGTCATCTATATACGAGCGCTTAGGATTGCCTGGGGTGTTCAGTTGTTTTCTTTCTTTAATATTATGAAATTGTTGGTATTTAAATGACAATGGGTAATAATTTTTGTTCAAGCCTTTGTTAACAAGTTTTTTTTTCTTAAAATGCGTTTTTATTAGAGCTAGTGATTTAAAGTCTATTATAACATAATGATTTGATAATTTCCTTTTTGGGGTTTTTTTTGTTTTCATTGTTAATTTAAAAATCGTCTAATATGAGTTCGGTGTCAGTAAACTTTGGTTGCTTATTCACTTTGGTGATTAGTACATCCGAAAACAGCGTGAGATTTGTTGTCTTTTTCCATCGCGAATTTAATTGATTTTTCTTGAATGTTGATGTTCATCAGAAATATATTCAATGCTTCATGTCCGTGAGACCAAATAAAGAACAACATAATCTACATAATGTTGTTTAAAAAGATTATTATTTAGTCGAAAATGTTTTTTTGTGCAAAGGGTTAGTAGCTCCGTGGTGACTGATACATTTAGTTTAATTTTTGTTGTCAGTGTATATTTCTTCTCTATTATTGACATTTATTTCTTCTCTTAGTATTTAAAAAATATCCCATGCTTCATTAGTATAAATGCTGGTGATATCGAAATTGACTAAAATATTGTTGGAAGTGTAATGGATTTCTTTTAGTTTTTGCAACAAATGTTGTGACTTTTTATGATTTTTTTTAGGGTGTTTTAAAGGCTGCATTATCTCGAGATAATTAGAGATGATGTGATCTTATAAAACCTAATGTTCTCTAAATTATGCTTCAACAAGGACATCAGATTCTTAATTAGACAAAAACAGTGCTGTTAAAAAATTCTGTCATGAACTACCAATACACGAAAATAAATAATATAGAAACAAATTAAATAGAGTATATAAAGGCGAGTAAAAAACAACCAGCATTCAAAGACCTTGGAGAAAAAAACATATAACAATAATAAACAGCACTATTATGAAATAAATGAGCCAACAAAAAGAATAATCGAAGAAAAAAATATTCATACAGAAAATGGCTGACTACAAACAAACTTAAAGTTCATAAAGATCATAAAGTAAAAGATAGAGAAGTAAAAAAACAAATAACACACATCTGAGAGGTCATCTGAGCTTATAAAATACGGCTTAAAAAAATTACACCAGATAATTTATTGGATATTTTAGAAAGCCATAAATGGAGAACAGCTCTCAAAGGAATAGACGGAGGCATATATGCATCGAGAAAAAAGACAAGAGAGAGAATCTTATCCTTATGAAAAAGAGACCAAAAAAGTAGCCTCTGATGGCGGACATATCCGGAAATACGAATGCGCCAAATTTAAATTTTCCGACACTTATTAACAGTAGCTATATAATATGTTTCAGAATGTGTCTTAGACGAGAAAGTTTTAATTAATTATTAACGGTAATAGTCTAAAATGCGACACAATTTTTAAAAAACTTTAATATAAATAAGATTTCATGTGACATTTGGGACAAACAATAACATAAACCAACTAAATTTGATGTCAAAGAAGGAGAGGAACTCTCTTTCCTTGTTTAAAGTGGCCTGTAAAGATCGCACTTCCTGTCTAACAATATTTTTGCTCCCACTACCTTCACGTTCCCCCTTTTGTCTTTTTGCTCGATGCATATATGACATCTATATTTAAGAAAGTAGATAAAAAACAATGCGAAAACTACAGAGGAATAAGCGTAATATCATTAATAGGAAGATTATATAAAAAGATACTGCAAGAAAAGATAGATCTAGCGATAAAAGGCAAACTCGGAGAGGATTAGGCAGGCTTCACGGCAGCAAGATCATGCGTAGACCATATACACACTGGAATAACGGCTGGAAAAGAAAAAAGCAAAAAATAGAGATTTTAATTTGGCATTTGTGGACCTGAGAAAGGCGTATGACTTTGTATTAAGGTAAGAGCTATGGGAGGCAATGTAAAATTATGAATACAGACGAAACTCATAGAAACTACAAAAGCTCCGTATAAAAAAAATAAAGTGTCCATTAAAGTGAAAACAAGAATCATGGAAGACTTACCACAACAAAAGGGATTTTGCAGGGTTGTTCCCAATCTTCAACCCTATTTAAGATATAGTTAGAGAAAGCCTTAAGTACATGTAAAAGAAAATGCGAAGGCGTTAAGATTTGCACACGATCAAGTAGTGATTGCACAAGACCAAGACGACCTCAGCTACATGATGAAGAAATTATAAGAATAATATACCAAGGCTGGCCTTAATATTAACATCGCGAAAACAGAGTACCTATCTACAAGTGAAGAAGACATGAAAAATCTACAGATTGATGACAATGTAACAATCAAAGGAAAGGATAAATTAAAATACTTTTCATAACCACGGGTTTATAACCACGAAAAAGGCAACAACATAGGAAGAAATTACGCAAAGATTAGGACAAATAAGAACATCAATCCGACAACTTAACTTACTATGATGGAATAGACACCTACATATAAAGACAAAAACATAGATTTATAAAACATTAGTGCAAAGTATTATGACATATAGGGCTGAAAATTGGATTATAAACAAGAAAAACAGCAGTAAGATAGTAGCAACAGAGATGGAATGCCTGCGAAGATACTGCAGAGTAACAAGAATGTATAAGAGAAGTAATGATGAAATAAAACAATAAATAGCACTGAATAAACCGTACCGTTACAAGAACAAAATATGATTAAAATGTCAAAGGTTGGTAGTTCAAATTTCTTACCTAGGTGGCGTGGTTACCTTACTGGACTAACGGTGTGATTTTTTATCATAGCATTTTCTATGTTTAACACAAAATTAGTTTTGTGGGGAAGGGGGGAAGTGAGTTAATGACTATAGTTTTATTTAAAATTTAACAGGTATATTTAAAATTTATAAATATTATAAAAATTAAACATTACGCAACGATACATTATTTAATGGAAAGAAAATATATGTAACTTTAAAATACTGCACCGATCTCATAAGAATGATGGAAAATTATAAAAATTGCGCAACGTTTATTAATATAATAGCTTTATAACAACTGACTTTACTTGCGGCAGAATTCAAAAACTGCATACGAAAGCAGCGCTCTTCTTCTTTAAAATTCATTTCAATTTTTGTCGATAGGATACTTCGTTCAAAAAATATCGAATTTTTACTATTGAGTTGATACAAATTTTATTTGATTTGATGTCGATAATTGATAATACAATTTTATTTTAATTGATTTAAATTGAACTCCGGTCGCGTCTATCGTTGTTGCTGAGAGAACAGTTCATTCTACAGGCAAACTGCTAATAAATATTTTTGTTAAAATTTATCTCAACTACCTTTCTTGATTAAAACATTTTTTCTACGGCGTACAGCATTTTTCTTGATCAATCAATGTTTTTTGTCATCCCCTCTACGAGAGGTGTTTTTAGAGAGAAGCTCGGTGGTACGAGTAAGAAGTTTTTTTAAGGAGTAACATTCTTGCCTTTTTTGGTTTATGCTAAAAGTCTATTTTAGAGACAGAATATAGAGAAAAATGAGAAAGAAAGTTTACAGGAAGAGTGCCTTGGAGCTCATAAGAATTATACAAAAAAAAGCCAAGGCGCCTACGAGCTTAGGAAAATATACAAAACAACAAAAAAAAAACTTAATAACAAAATAAAGAAAAAAAATCAAAGGTGACAAAACTTAATAAACGCGCTAATAAACGATATATGCGGCGATGCAAACAGAAGAACCATGAAATTATTCAATACGAAGACTAGCGGCGCATATCCTCAGAACTACTCTTCCTCACAAAGGAAGAACAAACCTTCTTAAAAGTCTTCCCCACAGTAATGAAGAAATTATCAGAAAAATAAATAAATATCGCTGACCAAGAAATTAAAACGCGGAAAGCACCCGGCCCCGATGGTCTGCACAGAGAAGTTAGAACGCAAATCAGGTTAGCTGGGTCGGTTTGTTCCATCCGCATTACATAGCCTACCCACCTCAGATGTCCTATCTTAATCGTATCGTCTTCTCCAGACCAATTTTCATTTACCGCTCCATAGATTCGCCTTAGCATTTTTCTTTCGAAATATCCTAACATGTTTTCATTGTTTTTTGTTTAGTCCAGGTTTCTGAACCATATGTTAGGACTGGGCGTATTATTGTCTTGTAAAGTTTTACTTTTGTCTTTCTTGATATAACTATAAATTTAAAAGGAGATTAAGCCCAAAATAAAATCTATTAGCCGTGCAAATTCGGCGGTTTATCTTTGCGGTAGTGTCATTTTCAATGACACGTTATTTGTATTGAAAGGTTCAGAGAGTTTCCCCTGGATTCGTACTTTGAAATAAACTTTTTTAAGGGTTAGTTTGGTTAGACTTACCAACTGATTTCGGACTCCTAGGTCTATCATTGGTCTAAACAATTATCTTCTATTAACAGAGTCGGAGGCTGCCTTGTAGTCTATAAATATGTGGTGCGTGTCTACAATGTATTCCAGTGTTTTCTCTAGAAATTGTTTCAGGATTAAAATCTGATGAATTATTGATTATTGTTCTATTATTCGCTCTGCGTATGGTGCCATACAATGGCATAGTATGTTGGAAAATATTTTATACGCTGCATTTAATAGCGTAATTCCTCGATAGTTATAGCATTCAAAAAGATCTCACTTTTTGTGTATGGTACTTCAATATTCCAATCACTGGAAAGGGACCTCTGTATCCATATTTTTTTTTTATAAACTACTATAGCGCTATTATGATATCATGGCCACCATCTTTATATAATTCCGCTGGGACATTGTCTATTCCGGGTGATTTGTTTCTGGCTAGTTTGTTAACAGTGTCTTTAACTTCCAGGATCGTGGGTGAATCCTTCACCCTCTCGTCTGCTCCGCTTACCTCACAGCTTTCGTCTTTCGGCTTTTCTGCTTCTTCCTCTATATTAAGTATCCGGTTAGAATATTTCGTACATAGATTTAGTACGTCTGTTCTTGTTGTTAATAGATCTTCATTCAAACTTATACATTAATTAGTGTTTGCCTGTAATTACTTTCTGTTTATGTTAACTTTCTTATAGAATATTCTGAGCTCTTTCTCTCTGTTGGGGTTTCGTTACTTCACTTTGTGTTTTTCGTTTCTTCTCTTCTCTTTGTCTGGCAATTCTCTATACTTCTTCTAGTTTGGTGTGTAAGCATTTTTGCATAGGTTTCATTTTTTTCTGTGTTGCCTCTTTGCATTCATCGTCAAACCAGTGATTTTTTCGGGTACAAGTTTCTGTTCCTTTTTCATCTTGTGCTGCTGACTCAATATCTTCCTTTATTTTGTTCCAGTAGGAGTATATATCTTTCTAGTCTTCTTCGCTTAGACTTTGATTTTTTAACCTATTGGTAATATTTTTCCAGTACTGTTTTGCAACAGTTGCATCTCTCAGCTTCTGTGCATTATATTTCTTTCTATCTATTTTTTTTTGTTGGAAATTGAAATTTTAGCCTTAGTGTTGAGATCACCAAACAATGGTCTGAGTCTATGTTTGCGCCTCTATAACTTCAGCAGTTTGTTATGTTTGTTCCGTATCTTGAATCTATTATGATGTGATTAATCTGACTAGTTGTTCTTCCATCAGGGGAGGTCCAGGTTACCTTGTGTATATTCTTGTGTTCAAAATAGGTGCTAGCGACGGTCATGTTGAGTACTGCTGCTAAGTTTATTAGTCGTAATCCATGTCCAGATACAAGTGTGGATAAGGTGGATAGGCCGGGACGTCATAACAGTATCAGAGTGCACACAAAAAGTGCCAGATACAGTAACAAGCAAAGCTAACGGGAGAGACGCTATGCTCGCTAAGAGCGGTGCCAGCCTGTCATCTGGAGAAAGAGGGGGTGAGTATAGTTAGTAGGCAGCTGGTTATGTTTAGGCGTAATCGTCTGAATCCAACTCACCTGGGACACCTTCCCAGAAGTCTTTGGAAGATTTTTACTTCCAAAAAAAACGCTATTTTAAAGTAAAAACAAAACTTTGTTATACATTTTTATGTACAGAAAAAAAGTTTGAATAAGAAATTAAAAAAAAATATATGTCTAAAACTATTAAAATTGAATAACTTTCTTTTAAATACTTTTTCTAAAATACGAAAAAAAACCGTATCTTGCTTAAATTAGTAAAAGAACTTTTAAAAATTAAAAAAAAAATAAAGTTTAAATTGATTGATTATTCTTTCTAACAAATTGCCATTAAATCTACCTAAAACTGCGTGGAAAAAAGTTATAGAATATTGTTTGCGAAAATACAGAAAATAAACAAAAAATGGTTTGAGTGGGAACTTTAAAACTCATGAATTTCGGATATCGGATACTGTGAATCTTAACCGGGCATCAGACAGGTGAATTTTTTTCCACTAACAGACAGGCGGGGTGTGACAAACCCCAGCAACTGAAAAAGTTAAAGAATTCCAAAAGATATCTTTACGTTTATTTTTTATTATTGTAATTTGTAATACACAGCGTGTAATCAATATCGTTATATGAGTTTAAGTTAAATTAAAGACAAAAGAAAAATGATTGTTTGTATAATACTTATATTGCTATTAATAAATTATATTGCACTTTGTAATAAATTTGTATTCCAAAAAAAAAATAACCAAATTAACACAACTAAATTAAAGACAAATGAAAAATGATTTTATTAAAACAAAGATAGCTAAATTAGTAAACAATACGAATTTGAATAATTACTCAAAATCTGTGCAGTTCTTACAATAGATTTGGCATCTTCCCCGCTGACCTGGTCTCCTTCTCTTGGGTATTTGTTCTGATTGTTCACCCAAAACATGTCTAATAGAACTACGCAGTTCTCGAGTTAACCTATTCCGTTGACTCATCATCAATTAGACTATGTTTGTCCACTGCTGAACGTAGGCCTCCCGTAAAATTTTCCACCTATTTTTGCCTTGAGCTTCTTGCATCCAGTTTGTGGTAATACGCTTGATATCATCCGCCCATCTAGTCGGTAGTCGTCCTCTGCTTCGATATGCATCTTGCCTTGGTCGTCATTCCAGAATCTTTTTGGTTCATCTGTCATCCGTTAATCTGGCAACATGTCCGGCCCAAGCCCATTTAGCCCTGGCTATTTTTTCAACTGTATCTGTAACTCCTGTTCTTCTTCTTATTCCTAGGTTTGGTACTTTATCTCTGATGGTAATACCTAATATTGATCTTTCCATAGCGCGTTGTGTAACTCTTATTTTATCTATTGTTCTTTTTGATCCGTTGACTGTCTTCTATTAATTGTTTTCCTAGCTCTTTTAGGAAAATTCTCCTAGCAATTTTCACGTCAATATTGTTCACCATAATAAATTATTTGGGCAATAATTCCTGCGGTATGAGAAGGAAGAAAAAGATTGTTAGTGGCCAGCAGCGACTCTGACGTGAAACACTGTAAGATGAGGACATTTCATCCACGACATCAACATTACACTTAGTAAAATTATAAAAAGATACTATCTCAGGAACTTCTTCGTCGTATCACCCACCGAATGATCATGATGAAAAAATTACATCAATAATGCCACTTTTCCCTTTTTGAGTGTGGATCTTATTGTACAATTTTCTTGAAACCCAGTCTAGAATACAAATCTCTATTGCGTATATTTAAAAATTCTGGAGGTGTGTGTGGCTTATTTTTTCTAACTGTTCCAACCGCAGTGAGTTTGTGAGTATTTCGTCGGTTTTTGAGGAGTTCGTAGGTGATGTACCAGTTGTCAAACGTCACGTTCCGTTTTATTTTAGATATTGGGGCATCTAGACGATCTGCAATATCGTTAGGGCTATTGCTTTGTCTAAAAGCTCTATCTGGCTGATGACCAACATAAACCTCCATATTTACAAGATAGTATATACATGCTTTTACCAAAGCGTGTACTTTTATACCGTACTTAGCTGGTTTGTTCGGTATATATTGTCTAAAACTACAGCGGCCACGAAACGCCTTCAATTTTTCGTCGATTGTTACATATTGAGACGGTGTATAGGCGTTCTTGCAGTTATCTACGAATCGGTCAACAATTTCTCGAATATGTGCCAATTTGTCCAGTTTTAATCTGTCTGCCCTGTTCTTTTTATGATCAAACCGAAGGCATGAAATTAAAAACTGGAATCTTCTTTGACTCATTATACACCGAAATATGTTCATACCTGTGCCATCCACATTTCATAGCTCCCACAGACGATGAAGATTATTTTTAAATGCATCGGTTAAGTAAAAAAAGTTAAGCGCAGCTTTTATTTCTGAACGATTTGTTTCTCCAAAGTGATTTGAATCTTTCCATTTTTCAGTTTTTTGTTCTTATTTTTTTATTAGTGCATGTAACAATGTTAACAATCATTTGTTCAGATATAAATAACTGAAAACATTTGATAGGAGTTTTGGCGGATTTAGCATACGTTTCAACACCAGGTAAATATGTTATAAGGTTTTCAGATCTTGTTCTAACGTTTTATTTTGGTACAACTTTCAGCCATTCACTTCCATTTTTTTCCTAACTAAAAAGTGGACACTTACATTTAAACTCCTATCTTCATGTGAGTTGCCTGTGATGTCTGGAACGTCAACATCTTGAAGGTGGTCACGGTAGTCACTATTTTCACTAACATTTTCTATTTCTTCACTTACTTCCGAATCACTCTTGTCAATACATTTGTCACTGTCTACTTCAACCCATAAGGCCTGAAGGCGTGCTTGTTCTTGTTCGTAATTTATTTCAAGTATTGTTCACTTACCATACTTAATTATTTATTGGAGTAAAACAAAATAAAAATAATTCTGAAGAGTGCACAAAATTCGACACGTGGGGTCTGACCGCTTTCAATCCAAATATACTTGGCGAAACTAAACAGATGACTAAAAGCTATGTGTCATTGCATAGATGAATATACAATAAAAAGCTGTTGCCACTACATGCAAAATTTCCGTATGTTTTAGGCGCTTCAGTATTGTTGGGGTGTACTACACCCCACCCGTCGGATCCCGGGTTAAAAATACCATTTTCAAGAGAAAAGATTCAAGTTTTAATTTTTTTTTTAAACAATGCCTATACAATTACCCCTCTGCGCATTCCAGGGCTTCTTACTTAGGCGCGTATAACGAAATACGAATAAGCAAATTGTATGAGCACTATACATGAACTCAAATCTTTAATGTCTTCTTCCCCATGTCGATTTACTTCATCGTATGTTTGCTTTGAATATCGTAGAAGGCATAGATTCTAGTAAGAATCTGAATTTCGGTTTCGAATATATAGTAGAAATCTTCAGATTTTTACTTTTTTTTTTAAGTCAATTTTTATTTAAAAGGAAACATCTATTACCGATATAAACCTGTAACCCTCCCTTTTAGTACCACAAACATTTAATTTTTAAATGACGGTTCTTACTATGTGTAGCATATCATTAGACAGCTTATTCTCTAGACAATTCAGGTAGGTTCTGTTTTTTTTTTCAAACTCAAACTTTTTCAAATTCGTGTAAAACAGTATCAGTTAATTAATGATGCTATACCTTATAACCACTAAACGTAAAGCCTATGTTTTGCTAGTATTAATTTACATTTTTGTCATTCACCTCAAAAGGTACATTACACCTCAAATTGTCAATAATAATAGGCATTTTTATTAAACCGAACGTAAATAAAACAAACTAAATTTTAAATTAGTAAATTCATATTTTAAAAAGTATCTATCAACGTCTATACATGTATAAAGTCACTATATATATGATTACACGTTTAAGTATGCTGTTGTATATGAGTTGTTTGTTCGCTTTAGATATTGTTTGGTACCACAGAATACCGTTCATTATGGATATGGCTTTTCTACCCTGTATGTTCTGTCCTTTATAGCAGCATCGAGTGTTCCATCTTGAGTTATCTTCATACTCAGTTACTTGTATTCATCACTGTGTCTAATTTCTAACCCATCGTCTAATATAATGGACTACTTTGTTCCTCCAATACACATGGCTTCAGTTTTCTTAATGTTCACTTCGACACCCCATTTGTTAAATTCTTCTATTACCTTCCGAGTCATGTAATTCAAGTCGTCATGATCCTGAGCAATCAGTATTTAATCATCAGCGAAACATAAGGTGTACAGTATAGTCTCGTCATTAAGAGGGATTTACATGCTATTACATTTTCTTTTCCACAGCTTGAGTGGTTGTTTCAGATAAATTTTGAAAAGGGTAGGCGAAATACAGCAACCCTGCTGTAGCCCTTTCGTGACCTTAAATCCCTCAGATATCATTGAACCAGTTTTAATTTTTGCAATTGTTCCATTATACAGACTTTGGACTGCTTTAATAAGACCATGCTTAATGTTGGTTTGCTGTAAGGTTGGCTATAGTTTACTGAGGCGTATACTGTCATATGTGTTTTGTAAGTCTTTTTAAATTATATACATTTTAAAAAGGATTTTTAATTAAAAAATTTTGATACATGGTATACACCGAACTACAGGAACTTAGATTCCTCGTGGATCGTAAAAAATAACGTTTTTTAAATATTTCTGTTATATGTTATTTAGAAAGTGCAAAATAAGTCAAAAATGTCGGCATTTTATTAGTGTCATAAAGGATATAAAAAATTAATTTGTCTATTTATTTATTTATTTATGATTGTATTACACATAAAGCTCATTAAAACTATTGAACAGAAAAATAAGTATGTGGAGGCCATAAAACGAAAGAAGAAGAATAGGAAGAAAAATAAGTAAATATTTTTTAACCCTAGATTACCGGACTTGGTGTAATTACAAAACGTATATTCAAAATCTGAATAAGAGAGTATTATCAGTATAATAATATTATTTTAAATGAATAAAAAATAAAATTGGTTAATGTTTTAAACACTCAGTTCAAATGTTTCCACTATGCTCACCAAATACCGCATGCTTGCATACTAGGCAATATGTAGCTGTCATTCGCCGTTTTTGGCTTGGACAATAAAAACAAATTTTTCTTTTTCCTTCTTGATATGTAAAAACTTCTTTCGCAGCAGGTATCTTTCATATGTGAGCTATATCGTGACGAATATTTCGACGTAAAATAGCGGCTATAAATCTTTGTATCATCCATGGTCCGGCAAGAGACTGGCTCATATACTGGTACCGAGAGACGGGCTTCTTACCTCGTTTTAATGTGTTGTATGTGTAAATGACATGGGAATTATTACTGGCTATATTAACTATATTATAAAATATACACAATGGCCATCTTTAGGTTTTTCTGTTACACGTCATGTTGGAACATATTTGGTCAAAAGTATCTACTCCTGATTTTGTGTTATTGTATTTGTTTATAATTAAAGGCTTGCCTGTTTCGTCTGATACTTCTACCGTTTTGTGCAAAGTTAAAAACAGTAATACTTATTTCTGGTTTTTAGGGACTTAAGATAATAAAGTTTTCTTATGATCAAAACAGAACATCGAAGAGTTTGCATTTTGATGTTTTAGTGCCAACATCTCTGTGGTATTTTTATTTTGTTTTTGCGAAGAGTACTTAAAGCTGTTAATTTATTTGTAACAGTTTAGGGACTAGTTTAACTGACATATACCAGTTGTCCATGGTTATGTTCCGATTTGATCCATGGACAGATTTTGTTAGTTCTTTAACATAATACTCTTCTAGTGGCAAAACATTGGTATTACTTGTCTTCTCGAATAGAGACTTGCATCCAACATATATCTACTGAAGAAATCACATAACATAGCAATCTTAATCCCGTACTTAAAAGGTTTATTGGTGATGTACATCCTTAAAGGGCATCTTTCACGGAATCCTAGCAGTTGCTCATCAATTGTAAGATATGTTGATGCAGTAGAGGAAGTGCGGTATATTATAATGAAAATATACCATCATCATCATCAATCAGCCAATCGCGTCCACTGCTGGACATAGGCCTCCCTCAGTTCTTTCCAGTGTTCTCTACACTGGGCCGCTTGTAGCCAGTTTCCCGCTACACGTTTAATGTCATCGGTCCATCTAGTCGGTGGTCGTCCTCGGCTTCTTTTATAATTTATGGGCCTCCATTCCATAATACGTCTTGTCCAGCGTCCATCTTGTGTTCTTGCTAAGTGCCCTGCCCAGTTCCCCTTAAGCGTTGTGGTTCTTTCGATGACGTCTTGAACTCCTGATCTTCGCCTGATTTGTTGGTTGTTTGTTATGTGGTCTCGAAGGCTCACGTTCAGCATTGCACGTTCCATGACTCGTTGTGTAACTCTAAGTTTATTCGCAGATTTTTGCGTGAGTGTTAAAGTCTCTGCTCCATAAGTTTGTACAGGTAAAATACATTGGTTATAAACCTTTCGCTTGAGACACATGGGAATTGAACTTTTTAGAATATGGCTTAATTTGCCAAATGCTGCCCATGTTAGACCTATTCGCCTCTGTATTTCATGTGTTTGATTGTCTCTGCTTATTTTGATTTCGTGTCCCAGATATTTGTAAGTGTCTGTTTGTTGTATGGTATTATTGTCAATAGTTATATTTCCACTCATTACGAGATTTGTTATAATTTTAGTTTTCTCAAAGTTTATCTTTAATCCTGCTCTTTCAGACAGACTTTTAAGCGAATGCATCATAGAAACTGTATCATGTAAGTTATCTGCGATTAATACAACATCATCTGCAAACCTTAGGTGATTTAATCTTTCTCCATCTATATTGATGCTCATATCTTGCCATTGAGTACCCTTAAATATTGACTCTAGAGCTGCCGTGAACAATTTTGGTGAAATATTGTCTCCTTGTCTAACTCCTCGACCTAAGCTGAATTTTTCTGTGTCTTCGTGCAGTCGTATACTTGATGTAGATGATAGATCTGATAGATGTTTTTGATTAGTGTAAAATATAGTGTGAAAATATACCATATTTCGTGTATATGAGGTAAAGGATCATTTACTTGTCTCTTTTGCCTTTTTTATTACAACTCATACACGCTCTGTAAATAGTTTTTAAAATGGAGGTGTTAAACACATATTTTGCAGATAAATGGTTATCTCTTTTTGCGGTAGAAAAGATAAGAGTTGCAAGTAAGGCTCTTAATTTTTTAATTAATATTTGAGACACATTTTCATAATTATTTTTTCTCAGCTTGTCTTACAATTTTTGCATTTGTGTGTTACAAAATAATATCAAGTAGCGTGTTTGGAAAAAAATGTAAGAAGTGTTCATTAAAAGTATTTAAGTGAATAAGATTCCTTGCAGCTGTCCTTCTTGATTTATGGGGAACTTCGGTCGACCACCTATGACCATTCTTACCCTTAATCCTTGTTGGGAACACTACATACTTTAATTTTCCAGATATCGACGTAGAAACTTTTTTAATATCCGAACTGACACCTTGCCCTGTCAGTTCATTAGAACAAGGCAATACAATCATATCTTCGACAGCTTCATTATCTGAGTGTGAAGATTCTATCTCCAGATTATCTTCTTTCCAGTCGCTGCCACTGTCTTCGAAGGGACCTGAGTCAAAATCTTCAGCACTCATAATACGCACAGCCTCTTCTTCTAGTTCTTTTTCTGTCTGTAGCCTTTTGAAATCCATTTTACTGAAATCCATTTTAGTGCAATCCAAGATTTATTGTTCTGAAGATGTTTTCTTGAAGCATCTTATGTAATTTACTATTTTGTGTGGAAATAAAGTCACAATATTAGATTGAAATTAATTTATTTGACGTTTCGACTTTTACATTAAAAATCGTTATGAAAATACCAATTACAACAAACGATTTTTAAAGTGAAAGTCACACCGTCAAATAAATTAATTTCAAACCATCATTTGGCTGTATTCCCAAATAAAATAGTAAATTTCAAAATTTATATTTAAAACAAGAACACAACATAAAATAATAAGATAACAAATTACCTCTACAAAATTTAAACCTACTAATAAAACTATCGTAGATACCGGAGCTTCGTAAAATTGACGACGAAGGTGTGAAAACTATATTATAGAAATTTTAAATGGTACAACTGCACACGACACTATCTAGATAACGACTAAATTAGAAGGTAACGAGCGGCCCAATGCCGAGCAGTGACCGTAAGTAGCTAAAAATACTTAAATTTGCGAATTGTAAAATTTACGAATGTCCGGTAATCTAAGGTTAAGGAAACGGCCAGTTATTAAATATCTAAGAGTGTGAATTATTACGAAATTTTGTAATTCTAAGAATTCAATGAATTTAGTAAAGATAATTAAAAATATGCATAATAAATTGATAAGAATGTAAATCATTTAGGAAAAAATAAAAATATACTTACCCTGATTTTATTAAATTTTAAATGGTAAAGTATAGCTTAAGGCATATCAATATACAATTTATTTTATAAATTAAATACTAAATTTAATTGACAATGTCATTTTAGGTGACTTTAAAGATTCCTTTAATAAAAAGCTAAAGTTCAGACTTGATTAAAGTTTTGATGTTGATTTACACACGGTGATGAGTTTGATTAAAGTTTCTAGACGAAGCGGTTTCTGTTGTGTTAATTGGATAGTTGAAGTTTAGAATTTCCAAACTAAACGTCAAAGTTGTTGCCATGGCTTAATGCTGTTTAATACCCATAGTTAACATTTATAATTTTTTTAATAGATCTATTTTATCGAGCAAATTCGAATTTCATTTTTGTATATAATATAAGGAATACCAACAGTTTTGTTGATTAGCATTTTAGCTGAAGCTCTAAGTTGCAGATACACCACTGAAAATATAATTTAATTTATATTATTACATTAAACGAATTGTTTTAGTTAAAAACAGATACATTTTTTTATATATTTTATTATCTCTTCGGAGTCTGATTTAGAAGCATTTAGTACTATATTCTTGAGCGTATGTCTTGCAGTGTCACAATCACTGAAAGCCGAGGTAAGCTCAAGCCGAGCTAAGTTACTACACCTGTAAAGAGAATCGGATCTTCTTTCGCAGTTTACTCTGATTAAATGTTGTTTAGATCTTGCCAGGACAATTAAATCCATCAGAATATATCTGTGATGTTGAGTAACTAAGTAGTGCAGATATATACATTGCCTCTATGTTCTATACCTATTTATTAAAAAAAAAAAAGATATTAGATAAGGTCAATTAGGGTAAATGTGGACAGGTGCAAATAAGAACATTGAAAATAAAATAGTAATAAAAACGCTTTGTTGAATTTGTCATTGTATCTCCCCTCTACACTTAAATGATGTCTACTAGCAATCTTCGAAATTGACATTAAAACTTAACCTATACAATATTTGGTGTATTACTTTTGTCTGCTGTTACGGTAAGTATTGTATTTAAAATATTAAAATTTCTTCGACACAGTAAAATTTAGTTTATTGGGTACAAAATAGAGATATTGTTACCTATAGAAGGAGGGAGAACTAGGGAATGGTGAATTGTTACCAATGAAATAGGGGAAACTATGGAATAGTGAAGTCAATATTAGCAAATTAAATAAAATGGATGGTTAAATAGAATTTAAAATTAATTTATAATTATTTACATAAAAAGATTAAATAACCAGGAATGTAATGAATATAAAGAAAATAGAAAATTTACTGAGAGCAGTACAAAGAATTAGGCTTAGCTCAAGCAAATGAGAGTTCTCAGAGAGGAGGTTGGCACGTTTGCTTGCCTGTAGTAACTTGAAGTTAGAGCAGATCAATCCTAAGATGATCTTGGGATGGGCGCCAGGGTGAATTTAGAATTTCACTCCAATTTGAGGTATATATCGTTATATACTAACTGAAAATAAAAAATGATAGGAAACAAATAAAAATCTGAAATGCTTTATACACTATATATTATAAACCTATTATCCCAGCCCTATATTTATATACACTAAAGAATTATTAACCTATATTCCCAAAATATATATTTACAAGAAAAGTTACTAAAAATATGACCCAAAAAAATATATATACACAAGTTGATCTAACTGTCCTCTAACAATGAGGAAAAGGTTAAGTTAACAATATTGAAATATCTCACATGGAGTAAATAGTAATAAAAATATAAAATAATTAAATAGTTACTATAGGGCAGTTTAAAATCTGAAACTAGTCAGTTAAGAACCTAGAGCCATACATACTTCAATCTGATATATAAAGGTACATACAGATTACCATAAAATTGGATAATATATCCTGACACCTTAATATAAGGGTTCTATAAAATATTAAAAAAAGAAATGCAAAATAAGTATGAAAGAATAAAAATACAAGTAAAAGGATTCAGCAAGGTGAGGGTACTAGCAGAGATTGTGCACAACGCTGTTTCGTAAACCCACTTAGGCTGACGGCCTAAGTATCCAAGGATATAAGTATAGGTTATAAAAAAATTAAATTATTATTAAATATTATATGAATTGTCCTTAATAAACCCTATGATGTGATTGCTATGAAGGGGTTCCCTTCCTCAGCTGCCTGATGTCCAGGTAGAGGGTGGTCTCTGGAATGGCTCAGCCTGTTCGTGTGAGCAGCCTGGCAGATCAACCAGAAAAAGGCAAATAAAAATTCTCTTCTTCCCCAACTTAAAGTCCTATTTCTTTCCCGGATCCCAAGTACTTCCACCAAATTAAAATTCTTTCTTCCCCAAATCCAAAAAAAAAAAAATAAAAGGTATGTCCAAAAACTTCAAGTCGTTGCCGGCAGGCTACAAAAACAGAAAGCCTTTTTATTCAATGTTCTTGTACTTCATAGTTTTTTTTTTTGTAACAAAAACTGGGATATAGTTGTCATTAAGTGACCTTGACATAAATATTTAATATTTCCACAGCGGAATTTACTTATATATGTAAGTATAAAAAGAAATAATAATGATTTTTGGATATGTCTAGCAAAGTGAGAAGATTTGAAAAAAAAAATGGGGACTGGAAAATTTAAATGAAAGATGTAGGTGTTTGAAAAAAACTTACCAGAATCTTTCTAGGGATTCTCTTCCATAAAACAATAACTTCTTAAAAATTTCTCCAAACTAAATAACTTCTTAAAAATATAACCGAACCAAAACTCCTTATATTTCCCAAAAAAAAAAAATAAAACTTAAACTTTCTTCTAGTTTCCCTAAGATTCTGCCTGCCGTGATAAAATTATCGACTTCTCTTGTTGAAGTTTGGTTCTAAAATGAATCAGGAGAATATGGCCGATGGCCAATATTCGTTTTTCCTATACAAGGTAATCGATTATCTTATCGATATCGATGTTTGATATATATATTGATATATAGTTCGAAAGTCATAAAAATGAACTATTAGAGATCGTATTGTTGGTTGCATACTCCAACGGCGGCAAATTAGAGTAGATTAGATTACTAACGATTGTATCGTTACAATCTCCTACAACTCGGGAAAAAAAAGAAAAGCCATTTTCTTTTTTTTTTCTCTTTTCCTTACTGGGAAACAAATGATATAATACCCATTAAATGGTTTGTATGTTGTTGAATTATTGAATTATATGTGGACTGACTTATAAACAGACCTATAATTGCATAATGAAAAGTTAAAGGTAAATTTTCCAATTAAATATTGAATTAACATATACTGAGTTGCTTAAACTGTGGAAACCACATTTAAATGAATAAACACTAACTAAATATACTTGACAGTAATCACACACCGTGGGATCCAACACTAGTGTGAATACTAAACCACATAATATAGTGATTCAGATATTACTCTGATCACATATAACTCATTGCACAGAGTCTTTCATCTGTGACTTACATAATAACTAATAAATCAAAAGTGGTTGAAGTCAATCTAGCGGATTTAATAAAACCCCATATTATAATTGCTTCAACACCCAAACACTCAACTACAAATAAAGGTAGGAGCAAACAAACTATACACTCACTAAATCAAATAACTAACAACTTCTATCTTTACATCGGACTCGAACGATTAAAAATAACCACAAATTTAAGAGCCGTGTAAGACAAGTCGTAAAACTCTACCACCATAAAAGTAGGAGCGACCAAAATAGATACCAAACCAAATAAATAACAACTTCCACTTTTACATCTGACTCAAACGATTAAAATTAACCACAAATTTAAGAGCCATGTAAAAGGAGTTGCTACACTCTACCATCAATAAAGATAGGAGTGACTAAAATACATACAAAATATAACCAAATAAATAACTTCCACTTTCACATCAGACTCGAACGATTAAAAATAACCACAAATTTAAGAGTCTCGTAAAAGGAGTTCTAACACTCTACCACCAATAAAGGTAGGAGTGACCTAAATGTATACCAAATATAACCAAATAGGTAAACTACACATACTCAAATAATTATCGCTGAATGGGTAAGGTAAACCAAATTGACTCAACAAGGGACACCAGATTTATATATATTGCATATCCAAAGTGAGACAATCAGGCAGATTGTATAACCATTCGCAATATAACACCTAAACTCAAATAAAATTGAACATGTCGACCAACACATTAATACGGATGTACCAACGTAAAAAAACTAGTACTAAGAGCCAAATCCAAAATCGATTCTACCCTAGACAACAGATTTATATTTAATATATCCAAGGAGAACAATCAGTCTGGTTTAAGGCTTCTTGCTAAACAATGACTAACATTAAGCTATATGGAAGGATAAAGTTTACTTGATACCAGGTGACTATGCAATGACTACAACGACATTGGATTATAAGAGACTATTCACCTATATTCAGTTTATATGCTGTTATGAAATCAAACCATCATAGGAAAAAAAAATCGGCCGTATAGTCCTTAACTAGTATACAGCAATAATCTGGCATTCAATAATGTTCGTTGACTAGGCCGAACATCCGGAAGAATCCCAACTCATCTTCCTAGGACTCCCTTTCGTGTCCTTGAAAATTAATGAACCCCAGATTAACGTGCATAACCAGCAGATTCTACATACCAAAAAGATGAATGGTTATGACCATTTATATAAACCAATGAAGGTATAGGTACCAGTATGAAATTATCAAGACAAATATAGCTAACTAATTCTGGACTTCTGTACCTATAGCATAAAGCTACAATGGATGAATAAGAATAGCCAGAAGAGCACATCCGATGTTGGAGACATCCCTATTAACGTACTAACCATAAAGTAGTCGACTACAGAAACACATACTAATATAAACCGGACTAGAGTGCGCGTAAACCAATTTCCCATGAAACTGCAGATTGAAGTTGTCTCTAGTCGCTAAACAAAATTTTTGAATTTGTAGAGAAAGTTAGGATTCAACTAAAATATCCATTTGTCCATTCTACAAGAACATCATTAAAGATATGTATATTATAAAATGTCTAAACTAAATGAGCTAAATAAACGAAGTAGTTAACTACAGTGAGAATACCTTAACTTATAATCAATAGTTTGCCTAGAAAAAAAAAGTACAGCAGACATCTAAAATGTTTGATATACAGTATAAAGACTATACCTATTTAACTACTATCATCAGGAGATCTAACATCTGGGGAGACGTGTATATTATAACGACAAAAAACCGTGAGCCATGAAATCTGCTCCTTATCGAGGCCAAATTGATAAGGTTTCCAGGTTTCGAACCCACGTTCTACACCGTTAAACAACACAACCAGCATTTGCCCAAGATGAGTAATCTCAATAATTTGTATTTCTATGCATCTCAATAAATATTCAGATATTCAGACAGTATAGTGAATACAGAGGTTGCCTTATTAACTCAACTTGTTTACGACTCCTTAAAATATAAGTTAACTATATAGTATTCCTCAACTGTATAGTATTAAGCCAAGATAGACCAAATGGAAAATAATAACATACCAGACTAATACTAAACTTTAAACCAACTTTCTCAATACAAATATCAAAATCGTAACCAACATACATAAAACATATCCAGACCGTATGAAAACAACTATGTACCAAGGATGACAGTTCTGTACCAGTATTTTTGCTATATAATTAAGTTAAAATTAATATTTAACTAACAATAAACATTTAGTAGTAACAAAATTCAAAATAAATAAATACAACACAGCATTTATCCGGGGTTTTCAAATCAAAATCCTATTCAAATCCTAATCATGAACTAACCAAGTATTACCAAAAAAAAAAGAAGGAGGAATTAACTTAAGCAAGGTTGTTAAGTTACATCTTCTTCTGATGATGACGAGTCCAAATCATTGACAGTATTATCTGGCAGTAAATCCTTTACGTGGAATTGACCGATACGTTTGTTAGACAAACTATCTTTTAGTTCATAGACTAAAGGAGAAATTACCTTACTGACAATACAAGGAATATATTTCTGGCAGAACTTGGCAGAAATCGCATTTCCCTTACTAGACTTAACAAAGTTCCGTTTTAATACTCGATCGCCAACAAAGAATCGCACGTCTCCTTTCCTCAGATTATAATGACCTCGTGATCGAAGGTAAGAAGATTTCAACTTTTTCCTAATATCGGCAAAGATAGGAGGTAGATGCTGAAGATCATCTAACCGATGGAGGTTCTCTGAAATTTGAGGAAGATTTACCGAATTGTCTGAAATTAAACCGAAATAGTCACCGGATAAAGGCACGTTTCGGCCAAAATTTAAGTAAGCTGGAGAACATTTGGTAATCTCATGAACAGACGTTCTTATAGCCTGAGCTATGGAATGGATGTATTGGTCCCAAGCTCGATGGTCTTCGTAAGTATAAGATCTTAAAGCAGTTACGATACTGCGGTTCACACGTTCGCTATGGTTCGCCTGTGGATGATATGCAGCGTTATAAAAAATCTTTTGTACCTTATATTTACTGAGAAGGTCTTTAAAGGCCTTAGATACAAACTGAGGACCATTATCACACGATACTATTTGTGGAACACCAAATAACAAGAAGACTTGCTCCTCTAAAAATTTAACGATAGCAGGAACAGTAGCCTTACGAAGCGGAAAAACTAAAGGAAATTTTGTAAAATAGTCAACGACTACCAAACAATATGTGTTCCCATTGTAACTACGGGGGTATGGTCCAATAAGATCCATAGAGATCATTTGCCATGGGAAGTTAATGTTCCTAAAGGAACCCATTAATTCAGCTTGTGGCATATTCCTGGGCTTGCATGTAGCACAAATTTTACATCTGGATATATATCGTTTAATTGCATACCGCATGCCAGGCCAATAGCATAATTCAGCTATTCTACTAAATGTTTTATAAAACCCAAAGTGACCTGCTGTCACATTATCATGAAATGAAGTCAAGATTTCATCCCTAATTGCTGTGGGGACTACTATTTTCCAATCCGACATATTACTTAAAATTTCTGTGGAACTAACAATATGTTTGTAAAGAACATTGTTTTCCACCTTGAAATCAGGATACCGATCCGGTTCTTGAGCAACCCTAACCAACATCTTTTGATACCATGCATCGGGAATTAAAGTAGCCAAATCAAGAATATTAACATCAAAAGTACGCGACAAGGCATTAGCTACTACGACACCATTGGCTTTGCGATGTACGATATTATAGTCAAAAGCTGAAAGTTTGCAAATCCAACGGGATAAACGTTGTGATGGGTTACGCATGGAATGTAGCCATAATAAAGAGCTATGATCGGTAATGAGTGTACACTTACGACCCTCTAAATAATACCGGAACGCCTCTAAGCCATGAATAATAGCTAGGAGTTCACGCTCTGTAGTGGAATAATTCTTCTGAGCCTTGTTGAGCTTCTTACTAGTGTAAGCTATAGGGTGTTCCGCTCCATCTTTCATCTGAAAGAGGACACCACCTGAAGCAGTATTGGAACAATCTGTCATGAGATAAAAGTGTTCGTTAAAGTCTGGAGACATCATGACAGGAGCACTAGTGAGAGCTTCTTTAATAAGCCGGAAGGCATCATCGGCTTCAGAAGTCCAGGTAATAGTCTGGCCCTTTTTCCTATTTTTAAGAAGATCAGTAAGTGGGGACAATAAGGTGGAGTAGGAAGGTACGAACCGACGATAATACCCACACATTCCTAAGATCCTACGTAGTTGAGTAGTGGTTTTCGGTATTGGAAAATCCTTAATAGCAGTTACCTTATCAGGATCTGTCTGCAAACCTCGACTATCGACAACATATCCCAGAAACTTAAGATTAGGACGACAGAAGTTACATTTTACTATATTAACTGTTAAATTCGCCTCTTGAAGGCGAGAAAACACTTTCTCTAAAATCTCAATATGTACATCAAAATCAGGAGTTACAACTATAATGTCATCTAAGTAATAAAACACATATGGTTCCAATTGTGGACCAATGACTAAGTCCATCAGACGACACATGGTCTGAGGAGCTGACACAAGGCCAAAAGGCATAGTGACAAATTGAAAGAGACCTTTACCACTGACAGCAAAAGCAGTATATTTCTTACTTTCTTCACTCAAAGGAATTTGTAAGAAGGCCTTGGATAAGTCAATGGAAGAGATGTATTTCGCATTCTGAAGTTTGCTTAATATAACATCTATTCGAGGGATAGGATAAGCGTCCCTATTCGATGTGATACTATTTAATTTCCGACCATCAAAACAAATTCTGAATGATCCATCCTTCTTCTTTGTAAGCCACAGAGGACTACAATATGAAGAGGTAGAAGGTTCGATAATGTTTAAGGAGAGCATTGAATCGATTTCTTTACCTAAATCTGCTTGCCATGCTTGAGGTATGGGATATTGATACTGTCTAAAAGGAGTTGAAGTTTTCACTTCAATAGTATGAGATACTAAATGTGTACGGCCTAGTTTGTCTTTCGAAGAGATCGAAGAAAATTTGGACATAATGGCCTCTAATTGTTTCTGTTCTGAAACTGATAAACTAGAGAAATCATGGATGACAGTAAGAGTGGATAAATTCAGTGGAGAAATACACAATGAAAAGTCTGAACAATCTAAGGTACTATTAAATATATTTAGAAAATCCATGCCAAGAATTATGGAATTTTGCACAGAAGGTATTATATAAAACGTAATGTTTCTCCTAATATTAGCAACTAAAATTTCAGTTTCAAATTTACCTACTATAGATTGGATTGTTCCATCTGCAGTTGAAACTTGCAGGGAGGAAATAGGTGAAATGCTAATGTTAGCTTTATCTAACAATTCCAATGAATGGGAACCTAATAATGAGATATTAGAGCCACTATCCAATAATGCCAAACAAGATTGTCCTAGAATCTCAATTTGGAGATATGGTCGATTATCGTTACATTTCTTAACTAATAAAGAATTTATATCTAAGCCAGAGACTCTAGATATAGAATAGTCATTATAAGGTACTAATATAGAACTATCATTATCATTTTTATTATCAAAACTTGGTACAGATGACAGAACTGTTTCCTGCTCCATATTATTAACATAATTACACCTAACATTTACTAAAGGAGAAGATACTCTAGAATTGGGAACGTCAGAATGGAATGCTTTGGGTTTCCAAGTTACCTTTTCCCTTGATTCGACTTGTTGTGGCGTTTGTGCTTTGTTGAATGTTTCTCTGGTGGGGGACCTGACCTTGAATTGCTGGGCCCTGCTTGACCTACATTTCCTTCCACGACGGTGGTTGTACTCCCTGATGGGATTGTAGACTGAGGAACGCTCAGGGTACGAGCCTCGGTCTGCTCGTTTCCCGAACACTTATAGCAATTTCTCTTGAGGGTGTTATCTCTCCCACAAATATGACAAAATATATGCGTCCTTGGTTTTCCACAATCATAAAATGTGTGTCCAGCTTCATGGCAATTCCAACAAGATAGAGAATTTAATACTGACATGTTACGCTCTCGAGATTTCTGATGCCATGAACGATTTTGAAATTGGTAAGGACTGGACGAAGGACCTGAGGTAGATCGAGATGAGGTCGGAGGATGTGAAGACCAAGACAGAGTTTCTTCAATTCTTTTACATTTATCAGTCAAATCTTCTATGTTTTGGATATCCACTAAGGCTAACTGAGCATGATAGAAAGGTAACAAACCTTTCAAAATGATTTTGATTTTAGCAGAGTCAGATAAGGGAGAATCTAATCTACTGCACATACCCAAAATATTATTGATGAACATAGTAACTGATTCACCAGATTTCTGTTTACGGGATTTGATCTCATCCAGTAGATCATCCTGGAACGAATAGGGGAGAAAATCAGATTTCAACTTCTGTACCAAATCAGACCAACAAGACAAACGACCCCTATTATTCATAAACCACGTAAATGCAGAATCTGTGAATAGTTCAGCTGAAGCAGCAAAAAGATCATCCTCTGAAACACCTCTAGATATCCTTAGACATTTGACACGCTCTAAAAACGAAATAACATCGATATGTTGAGTTTGACCGGAAAAAGTAATACCCCATTTATGCACTTGAACTGGTTTGGAATAGGAAAAACTAGGGACTATGTTAATTGGAGCATTAGGAGTGGATGAAGCAATAGGGTTAACTCTAGAGTCGAGTTCACCCTCCAAAGTAAGTATCCTAACCGAGACAGACCTTTTAAAGGAGTGTTGATCCTCATCAATGCAACTCAGCAAGTGGACACGACCTGAAATGTGTGCTAAGCGAGAAGTCAGTCGACCATATTGACTATCATGTACACTTCCTCTAAACTCGCCTATTTTCTGAGCTAAGTCATCGAGAGTCAGGGATATTCCTTGCTGTTGTTCTTCAAAAGGAATCGATTCAGCAGAAATTTGAGTAAAACTCCTATTGCCTTCCTCCTGTTTCAAAGCTCCACTCAAGACCTTGCGCTTTGCATCAACATTAGGTAAATCCTCAATATTGATACCCCTAATTTTGAGTTCATAATCCAACTCACTAACCAATAAATGTTCTACTTTAAATGTAGACATAATGAGAATATTTCAAATAATGAATCTCTACAACACACCACAAGACCACAGTATATACCAAACAAGTCAAATTATAGTAATGTAAATTGGTATTAATATTATGAAAAAAATATTAATTCAATATAACAAAAATATTAAAATAATCACAAATATATCAAAATATTAAGTTTAGAAAATTACTCAAATAGTGTTTAAATAAGATCAGACCACAATTATTAAAATATACTTAAAATTTATCAAATTGATTGTACTGTACTGCCCCAATGTATCTTAACTAACTACACAGTATGTATGATGGTATATAAACTGAGTACAAGATTATCTAATATAAGTGTATATAGCCACAGTTACCAAATATATCTAAATATTTAAATATAATAACACTAAAATATAACTTATGTTACTACTAAGGCACCACGTTGGGTCACGCCAATTGTTACCAATCAAAAGGGGAAACTATGGAATAGTGAAGTCAATATTAGCAAATTAAATAAAATGGATGGTTAAATAGAATTTAAAATTAATTTATAATTATTTACATAAAAAGGTTAAATAACCAGGAATGTAATGAATATAAAAGAAAATAGAAAATTTACTGAGAGCAGTACAAAGAATTAGGCTTAGCTCAAGCAAATGAGAGTTCTCAGAGAGGAGGTTGGCACGTTTGCTTGCCTGTAGTAACTTGAAGTTAGAGCAGATCAATCCTAAGATGATCTTGGGATGGGCGCCAGGGTGAATTTAGAATTTCACTCCAATTTGAGGTATATATGGTTATATACTAACTGAAAATAAAAAATGATAGGAAACAAATAAAAATCTGAAATGCTTTATACACTATATATTATAAACCTATTATCCCAGCCCTATATTTATATACACTAAAGAATTATTAACCTATATTCCCAAAATATATATTTACAAGAAAAGTTACTAAAAATATGACCCAAAAAAATATATATACACAAGTTGATCTAACTGTCCTCTAAAAATGAGGAAAAGGTTAAGTTAACAATATTGAAATATCTCACATGGAGTAAATAGTAATAAAAATATAAAATAATTAAATAGTTACTATAGGGCAGTTTAAAATCTGAAACTAGTCAGTTAAGAACCTAGAGCCATACATACTTCAATCTGATATATAAAGGTACATACAGATTACCATAAAATTGGATAATATATCCTGACACCTTGATATAAGGGTTCTATAAAATATTAAAAAAAGAAATGCAAAATAAGTATGAAAAAATAAAAATACAAGTAAAAGGATTCAGCAAGGTGAGGGTACTAGCAGAGATTGTGCACAACGCTGTTTCGTAAACCCACTTAGGCTGACGGCCTAAGTATCCAAGGATATAAGTATAGGTTATAAAAAAATTAAATTATTATTAAATATTATATGAATTGTCCTTAATAAACCCTATGATGTGATTGCTGTGAAGGGGTTCCCTTCCTCAGCTGCCTGATGTCCAGGTAGAGGGTGGTCTCTGGAATGGCTCAGCCTGTTCGTGTGAGCAGCCTGGCAGATCAACCAGAAAAAGGCAAATAAAAATTCTCTTCTTCCCCAACTTAAAGTCCTATTTCTTTCCCGGATCCCAAGTACTTCCACCAAATTAAAATTCTTTCTTCCCCAAATCCAAAAAAAAAAAAATAAAAGGTATGTCCAAAAACTTCAAGTCGTTGCCGGCAGGCTACAAAAACAGAAAGCCTTTTTATTCAATGTTCTTGTACTTCATAGTTTTTTTTTTTGTAACAAAAACTGGGATATAGTTGTCATTAAGTGACCTTGACATAAATATTTAATATTTCCACAGCGGAATTTACTTATATATGTAAATATAAAAAGAAATAATAATGATTTTTGGATATGTCTAGCAAAGTGAGAAGATTTGAAAAAAAAAATGGGGACTGGAAAATTTAAATGAAAGATGTAGGTGTTTGAAAAAAACTTACCAGAATCTTTCTAGGGATTCTCTTCCATAAAACAATAACTTCTTAAAAATTTCTCCAAACTAAATAACTTCTTAAAAATATAACCGAACCAAAACTCCTTATATTTCCCAAAAAAAAATAAAACTTAAACTTTCTTCTAGTTTCCCTAAGATTCTGCCTGCCGTGATAAAATTATCGACTTCTCTTGTTGAAGTTTGGTTCTAAAATGAATCAGGAGAATATGGCCGATGGCCAATATTCGTTTTTCCTATACAAGGTAATCGATTATCTTATCGATATCGATGTTTGATATATATATATATATATATATATATATATATATATATATATATATATATATATATATATATATTGATATATAGTTCGAAAGTCATAAAAATGAACTATTAGAGATCGTATTGTTGGTTGCATACTCCAACGGCGGCAAATTAGAGTAGATTAGATTACTAACGATTGTATCGTTACAATATGAGTACTACAAAAGACGACGAAAATAAAAAAGGGCCAAATTAAAAGAGTCAAAGAGTCAAAGAAGGAGTCGCCATGTTAGTACACAGACATTTTTTGTACATGTACAAGTACAAGAATGTGAATATAACTCTGAAAGAATAGTAAGTGTAAAGGTTAAAATTGACGTTAAACCTCTAAATGTGATAGCAATCTGCAGAGATTAACAAAGGAAACTGGGGATATAGTAGTTCCATTTAATCTTTTCCCATGCGCCATAATTCATTTTCAAACAAGTTAAATCAAAACTGAAACTGCAACGTACGTCCATGTTTAATATATATTATTCTCAATCATATTACTGTTAATTTGTCAATGTAATAGTTAGGAAATGGCTATGACACCGGTGGATGTATTTTATAAATTTCATACCTACTATTACCAGAATAAATATAAATATAGAACGCTAATAAATAAGTTTAAAAAAACAAAAAGTTAAACAGTAATTTCGAAAATAAACAAATAATTTTCCATTTGACAGAACCTTAGACAACGAAAGAGAGAGGACGTGTAACGCTCGTTCAACCAACCTTAAAAAAGTAATACCACTTTTTGATGTATCCGCAATTTTTTTGGTGGCAAACAAAAGACCTGACACCAGTTTTGTTTTTGTGGTTTTTTAAAAGAAATGAATTAAATACCTATTTTTTACTTAACAATTTTACTTAACAAATAAAATAAATGACCATTTCCTCGGTGGCAGTTTGGCTTCACTTTTAGCGATAACTGTTAAGCGTCCTTTCTCTTTCCTTGTCTAAGGACAGAACTATAGCCAGACTCATGTAGTATAATGACAATTTGTAGGTTGATATTACCCAATAAAGGAAGAAGAAGAAGAAGAAGAAGAATTTGTAGGTTAAAAATTATTATATGTCACATTTGCGTAAAAGTATAAAATAGGTAGGTACTTACCGGAAGTAATCAAATTAAGAGAGCAACATTTAGTCATAAAATAGTGGTTCTAACAGTAATTATGCTTGAAAATATATAATTTAAATAACATACACAAAGACTAGACGTTAAATAATTTCAAAAACCAAATAAATAATAGAATTAAATAAATCAATAAAATCACGACAAATGAGCTAATGTGACTGTCAATGAAACTTATAAACGTCAAAATTTATAAATAAAGTATCACAGACATGCCATATTGTTTATCCTTGTTTAACTTATAGTGGTTTCTATGTTCAAGCGGTTTAATTTTGCGATCCTAGTTTTTGTGAGTATAGAAAAGACCTAGTATAAAAACTATTTCGTAAATAATTTCATGCATGTGAAAAGTTATAGTGGACGTACTATACTCTAGGATTTCCATAGAAAAAAGAAAATATATATATTTTTATATTTTATGAAACTTTTAACAAAGGGATATCCAAAAGTTAGTGTCGTATTGCATACAGCCGTTTCACGTTAATTCGTTAATCTTTGGAAAAGCATTTGTCATGAGTATTTTAATTTGTAGATGTAAAAGATTAGTAGAATTTAATAAATACGTAATCTTCTGTATGTATGTTGTTTGTATATTCAGTTTAATTGCTTTAAATATAGTTCATTTACAGTCTTATTGCTTATTCATTTCACTATCAAAAAGTACAAGGCTAAAGGGAGCATAACCAGCTAGTTCTAAAATAATTTTTTCCCTTTCTGATTGCCCCCTCTATTATATGAAGGTCATGAATGAGGTTCTCTGATAGTAGATACCTTTTTACATATTCTTATTTATGTCCAGTTGCGATTTTCTTGTGGTGGAAGTCTTGTTGGCGATCAATTAATATGTCAGTTTCCTTGTGAAAAAGATTAGTCACTGATTATAACCATTGAATTTGTAGTTTCCTACGGTTTCGTTATTGTGAGAAATTATTAAGGTATTATAAGAATATTATACTAAGAGATATTCATTCGTCTGCCGAAAGACATTTTTACTGTTTACTTTTTTCAAAGTGCTTCCATGATAGAGACCTTTTTGCGGTTATCATAACCACTGAATAATAAACAATCGGAATGCCCAGTCTCAGATGCCCCCTTTAAAGTTTTTCAGCAAGCGCGCCATGTTTTAGAACGAAACACAGAACACAGACTCGGATTGAGAATCACATTTGGTGTAATGGGTCTTTATCGACATATGATTTGTGAGGTTATGTAATTGTTTATATTAACGTTTAATTATTTTGTATTTAATTAGATTATATTTATATTTATGTTATTATATTTAGCAATGTTAATATAATTATATAGTATGTCTATGTTTGCCGTAAGTCAATTAAGCCAGGTTAATTTTTCTATTCACCCCACATAAATTTTCATTAAACAACACTGGTTCCCTTTAAAACATGGCGGAACGTCAGCGCGAACTAGATGCGCGTACTTAATTTTCCATGGAGAGTGGGCATTCTGATTGTTTATTATTCGGTGTCATAACCATATAGTCGGGTATTTCTTTTAGACTTAGGGATATCAAGAAATATCTAGTGTTTACTTTGTTTAAGCTCCTCTCATGATACAGACCTTTTTGCGGTTATATTAACCAAAGTATAGTTGGGTGTTTCTTTTATACTAAGACCTTGTTTCATTAGTAAAGTAAGAGGTTAAGTACATTAGCATGCTTTTTAGCCAATCTACTTTTTAGAGGAACTGAACATAGTTGTAGAGTCGTACAGTTAATCGCATTATATATAATGTAACGTGCGCATAATAACATTAGCCGTAGTCGTCCTACTGTCAGAAATTGTTTAATAAACATTACTAATATGTTACCAAGGGAAGTAACCTTAGTTACTGAGGAAGAACCAAATAGAAAAAAGAAAATATGAACGAGAGATTTGCTCAAAAGAAATCATATTTATCAAGCATCTGCTCATTTTTTTCCTATTCGCTTACTTTAAATATAGTTTTTTTTTTGCAGCGTTCATGCCTATTTTTATTTATCATAACAACTCAAGGCACAGAGGAGCAACCAGCGAGTTCTAGATCAAATGCAGATATTATTCCATCTTTCTGATGGTCTCATATGTTATATAGAGGTCAACGTATGTACAGAAAGTGTTGGGAATTTATCTGTATTCTTTTTTTTTTTTTTTTTTTTTTTTTTTTTTTTTTTTTTTTTTTTTTTTTTTTCTTTTTTTTTTCCTTGGCTTGGACAATTGTCATTCAGCCAGTATCCATCAACATGAGTTTTGTTAAAGAATTTAAATATGTCAATTAGTGAAACATGATTAATATAATAATAATATCAGCTGAGCTAATGTACATACTATGTTGATAAATACTATATCATACCTTTATTATAATTTAGTTATTGAGAGACGCCATCAGAAATTCATAGTGTATACATCTTACAAATAAAAAAAAAAAATAAAGATATCTACCTACTATGTTAATAACTACAACTATGGTAATACATTTTTTTTTTTTTCACTACGTTAGGACATAAACCCGATTCAACCTCTCGGAGGTTTAGATCCTCTTAGTGATTGTTTTAGTATATTTTTATTTATTTATTTTTTTTTCTTATTTTGTTCTTTTTTTTTAATTTATTTTTATAATCATCTTTTTTCTTTTTTTTTTTTAATTTATGTATTTTTTTTTTCTTTTCAAATCTATTTTTTTTATATTCTTTTTATTTTATTTTTTTTTTTGAACTTTTTTTTAATAATTTTTTTTTTTTATTATTTTTTTCATGAATTTTTTCTAAACATAGGTTACAAATCTAACTAATTACAGGCATACTTTACTATCAGACAAAAAGGTTATCAAGCAGTTATACATTTTCTTCTCATTGAGAGATAGTAGAAAGAGAATATTAACAGGAAGAGGGATGTTCTTGTCTATCATTCTTTTAATTAGGTTGTTGGTGGGTTGTTTATACTTTTGACATTCAAAAAATATGTGGTTTAAGTCACTTTTAATCTGACATTCTTGACAAATATCCGAATCTAATATATTTATTTTAAATAAATGTACAGGATAACATGCATGGCCAAATCTAAGTCTACTGATGGTAGTTATGTATTTGCGAGGGAGGACGAAATTCTTATACCAAGGTTGTTTTGGAATAATTGGTTGTATCAAACTGTATTGTGTTGTTGAAATACTACAGTACTTTTCCCAGTGTTCTCTCCAGTTGTTCATTTGTTTAGTTCTTGAACAAGCAAAAGCATCTATAATGCAAGGTTTATAGTTGGTAAGTGTTCCATAAAAGATGGAATTTTTTGCTAACTGGTCCACGTGTTCATTATATGTAAGTCCTGAATGTGCTTTGATCCACATCAATTGTATTTTTTGGGTGTATTTATTAATTTCAAAAAAGCAATTTTTAATTAAAAAAATGTATGGATTAGAAGTACTACAGGGTAGTTGCGGTTTTTGAATAGCTGTAAGTACAGATAACGAATCAGATAAAATTACTGCTGAACTATACGATGCCAATTTAAAATACTTTAAAGCCTCATATATGGCCACAGCCTCAGCACTAAAAATAGAGAAATTTGTGGGCAGTTTAAACATTTTTCCTATAAATTTATCTGGAATATAAAAGGCACAACCAGTACCCTTTGAACTTTTAGATGCGTCTGTATAAATACAAACAGATTTTGGCCAATTTGTCAGATAGTTGTTTAAAATAATACGACTTATTAAAGGGTTCTCATGATAAATAGGTTGTATTATATGTACTTGATCCAGTAACTCAAAGAAATCTTTAAAATGTACTACTTTGTTTGCAACTATAAGTTCAGTATCTTTATTTGCAGTATTTCGAAATGCTTCACATAGCGGTGGAGAATTCTTGCGAGTCCAATATTTATTTGTTAAGTCGAAATAAGTTAAAATACTAATATCTTTATATAAGCAAGTGTTGTAGCAACAAACTTTAAGAAGAAATTTTTGACTGAGATATCTGTATTCAACAGCCAGCAATTGACGGATTTGTAGTTATCTGTTTTATTTGCGTAAAATCAACTCAAATTTCTACAATATATAAAATTAACAATATAAAAAAAAACTAATTAATTCCCATTACTTACTGTTCTCTTGCTGTCTGCTAAATTCTTAAATTATTTTCATTTTTCCCTGGGTGACAGTTTTTTGACAGTAGCAACGGGAAATTTTATGTAACATGATTAAACTAAAATTGAACTAAATACATTTTATACAAATAATAAATATTCGTAACACTCCCACCCGGTACAGTTCGATGCGAAAAAGAGACTGTACCACTTATTTTTCATCATCTTTTTGGTCTTCATTTATTGGTATTACCGCTAATTTTATAACAGGACGTTCATATATTCCACTTTTTGTTTGAACTATTGCTCGTCGCACTTGCCCATCAGGTGATTTTTTAACTTCAATTACCTTACCCTTTGGCCAATTGCATCTTGGTAAATCTTTATCACATATAATTACAATATCGCCCTCTTTAATTGGTACAACTTGTTTATGCCATTTTGCCCTAAGTAGTAGTTCAGGTATGTATTCAGAAATAAAGCGTCGCCAACATTTATTTGCAAATTGCTCTCTGTATAAATAATTAAACTTAAATACTTTAATGTCTTCGTTTAAAAATCCAATTGGTTTATCTCCGTTTGAAGATCCAATTAAAAAATGATTTGGAGTTAAAGATTCAGATTCTTCAGATACTATTGGAAGATAAGTAAGTGGTCTTGAATTTACTATGTTTTCTGCAGCTATGAGACAACTACAAAGTAATTGGTCAGTAGGGTTCCTGGTTGGTAATGAATCATATAACGAAATTTTAACCGCTTTTACTAGGCGCTCCCAGGCCCCACCCATATGTGGGGAAAGGGTGCGTTGAAGTGAAATTTTAACTCTGGGCTAATCAGTGAATTGGCTATTAATTTACTGTCAACCTTTTGCAGTTCTTCTCTCAATACTCGTTCAGCTGCAATAAAATTCGTACCTCGATCACAATAAATATGCCTTGGTCGTCCTCTTCTGTTAATAAAATTTCTCAAGCATAGTATAAAACTGTCCACATCTAGTTTGTAAGCTACTTCGAGATGGACTGCTCTAGTCGTGAGACACGTAAATAAAGCTCCCCATCTTTTCTCTGTCCGTCTTCTAACAGTAACGTTTATTGGACCAAAATAATCCATACCAGTGTGTGTAAACGGAGCAGTAAATGTTGCAAGTCTACATGGCGGTAGAGGTGACATTTCTGGTGGTTTTGGCTTAGCAAATTTGACCTGACAGTTTTGACAATTGGTCCTAATCTTATTAACTAGTTGTCTAAGTTTTGGTATATAAAATTTTTGTGTTATCTCATTTACTACAATTTCATGATTTCTATGGTGATATCTTTTGTGATAGTCTTCAAAAACTAGCAAAGTTAAACGACTTTCTCTCGGTAAAATTATTGGCCTTTTTGTTTCTGAAGTAATATCTCTAGCTTCATCTAGTCTTCCTCTTATACGAAGAAAACCATCTTCATCCAGATATGGCGATAATTTAAATAAACTACTTGATTTATTAACTGTTTTCTGTAAACTACCAGAATTATTTGTTTTTAATTGTTTTATTTCATTTTTGAAATATTCACATTACGTTTGCTTTATTAACATATTCCTAGCATCTAAAAGTTCTTCTGCAGTTAATATTCCTTTAGGCTCTTCAGATTTCATCAGTTTTGCATATATAATTCTTAAAAATCGAAACACATGCGCAGTTGCTCTTAAAATTCTATTAAATTGATTAAATCTTTTAAAATCAATTAAAGGTGGACTATTACATTTTACTTCATGAGTGGTTAATATTTCATCAGCTTTTTCCTTTTTAAGGGTGATGTCTGGAGGCCAACCGTTTTCTAATTGATACAGAAAATCAGGACCTTTAAACCAACATCTCGTGTTTTTTAAATTGGGACTTTTTGTCCATTTGGTAGCTTCGTCGGCTATGTTATTCTTAGTAGGTACATATCTCCAATGTGATACCATTGAGTTTTGTTGAATTTCGGCCACTCTGTAAGCTACATATTTTGGTAATTTTCTTGGGTCTTTATTTCTTAACCAGCTTAAAACTGTTGAAGAATCTGTCCAATAAACAATGTTGTGCACAGGTATGGAAAGATGTTGACAAAGGTTTTTAGCAAACCTTGAACCCATTACTGCACCATTAAGTTCCAGTCGAGGAATAGTTTGTGGTTTTAATGGCGCTACATGTGTTTTCGCTCCAATCAACGTACACTCTATGACATCTTTTTTCATTATTCTTAGATATGCCACACAAGCACTTGCGTGTTCGCTGGCATCTACAAATATGTGCATTTGCGTATTGGTATCCTTCCAGTTTTCGAGTTTATTAAAAAAGTACCTTGGAATTGAAACCTTCTCTATTTCTGGAAGCTGTTTCAACCAAACAAGCCATTTTTGAAACTGTTCATTAGTTATTGGTTGATCCCAAGAAATGTTACTCCTCCATATTTCCTGTAAAAGGATCTTCACATAAATCAAAAAGTTTGCTAACAAACCTAAAGGGTCATATATAGACATAAAGATTTGTAAAATTTCTCGCTTTGTTGGCTTTCTTAATCCACTTAAAACATCTTTGTTTCCTTTATTACATTTTAAATTGAAAATAAAATTATCTCCCTTTAAATCCCACCACATTCCTAGAACCTTCTCCATGCTCTTATTGTTCCCTAGATCTAGGTTGACTTCTTCGTTATTTCCGTGAGTGGTGTTCATGATTTTCATTAATTTTTCAGAGTTTGATCTCCAGTTTCTTATTTCAAAATTTCCGCTGGCGTGAATTAAGGCAATTTCTTTTGCTAATTGGATAGCTTCATCCTCAGTGTCTGTTGATTCTAAGAGATCATCGACATAATGATTATTTACTATGGAATCAACAGCTTTAGGATATTCTACACTAAATTTCTTCGCATTAGCGTTTTTAACAAATTGTGCACAACTGTGTGAGCAGGTAGCTCCGAAGGTCATCACAGTCATGACGTAAACTTCCAAAGGATTATCAGAGCTACCATTTCGCCACAAGAATTGTTGTGCATGTTGATCTTCTTCTATTATACCTACACGAAGAAACATTTCCTTGATGAAATCGTAGGCTTCCACGGCCAGAGTCAGAATTATAGTTTATTCGTCTTCCGGGTTTGGACCGTGTCATTTGTGAGTGACCCAAAAGTGGGTTCATCTCGACGTTTCGCTACAATTGTATGTAGCTTCTTCAGGAGAACAAAGAAAAGGAAAAAAGAAAACAAAAGAACAGGAAGATGGGTAGTTAGCAACGGTAACTTAGTTACTCAACGCAACCAGAGGCGAATACTAACTACCAAGATGGGCATTTGGTCACAGTAACTCAACTACTCAACGCAGCCAGAGGTGAAAACCAAATGCCAGGACAGGGATTCACGTCCAACAGCTCAGAACACTAACGCGTCGAGAGGCGGGGAGTGAATCCGACGATTACTCCGCTGCCGCTCTATTTATAGTCGCGGTGCCTGTCGTGTCGGGACGTATCGGCGCACTTCGTGGCGCGAACGTCAAGAAGCGCGCGCTGGCCAATCATGTGGCTGCATCGTGGTGGCGGGACCGGACGGTGGCTCTAGACTGAGATTCCAGATGGGAGACAAGTAGTATCCTTCCTCTCGATTGATATTATGGGGATTTTTTCGGATCTCTAGAGATTCGCGGATTTTCCTGGAATAAAAGAAGGGGCTCTTAGAAATAATATGGGTTTTTTCGAACAATATGGAATGACCGGTTTCTTGGCAGTGTTCGGCAACTGCAGAATGGGAGAAAAGACCTGATCGAATGCATCTTTGATGCTCTTGAATCCGAGTTTTGACGGAACGACCAGTTTCGCCAATATACACATGTCCACATGAACAGTGAATTGGCTATTAATTTACTGTCAACCTTTTGCAGTTCTTCTCTCAATACTCGTTCAGCTGCAATAAAATTCGTACCTCGATCACAATAAATATGCCTTGGTCGTCCTCTTCTGTTAATAAAATTTCTCAAGCATAGTATAAAACTGTCCACATCTAGTTTGTAAGCTACTTCGAGATGGACTGCTCTAGTCGTGAGACACGTAAATAAAGCTCCCCATCTTTTCTCTGTCCGTCTTCTAACAGTAACGTTTATTGGACCAAAATAATCCATACCAGTGTGTGTAAACGGAGCAGTAAATGTTGCAAGTCTACATGGCGGTAGAGGTGACATTTCTGGTGGTTTTGGCTTAGCAAATTTGACCTGACAGTTTTGACAATTGGTCCTAATCTTATTAACTAGTTGTCTAAGTATTGGTATATAAAATTTTTGTGTTATCTCATTTACTACAATTTCATGATTTCTATGGTGATATCTTTTGTGATAGTCTTCAAAAACTAGCAAAGTTAAACGACTTTCTCTCGGTAAAATTATTGGCCTTTTTGTTTCTAAAGTAATATCTCTAGCTTCATCTAGTCTTCCTCTTATACGAAGAAAACCATCTTCATCCAGATATGGCGATAATTTAAATAAACTACTTGATTTATTAACTGTTTTCTGTAAACTACCAGAATTATTTGTTTTTAATTGTTTTATTTCATTTTTGAAATATTCACATTACGTTTGCTTTATTAACATATTCCTAGCATCTAAAAGTTCTTCTTGACCCAAGAGTGACCCAAAAGTGGGTTCATCTCGACGTTTCGCTACAATTGTATGTAGCTTCTTCAGGAGAACAAAGAAAAGGAAAAAAGAAAACAAAAGAACAGGAAGATGGGTAGTTAGCAACGGTAACTCAGTTACTCAACGCAACCAGAGGCGAATACTAACTACCAAGATGGGCATTTGGTAACAGTAACTCAACTACTCAACGCAGCCAGAGGTGAAAACCAAATGCCAGGACAGGGATTCACGTCCAACAGCTCAGAACACTAACGCGTCGAGAGGCGGGGAGTGAATCCGACGATTACTCCGCTGCCGCTCTATTTATAGCCGCGGTGGTCAAGAGCATCAAAAATGCATTCGATCAGGTCTTTTTTCCCATTCTGCAGTTGCCGAATACTGCCAAGAAACCAGTCATTCCATATTGTTCGAAAAAACCCATATTATTTCTAAGAGCCCCTTCTTTTATTCCAGGAAAATCCGCGAATCTCTAGAGATCCGAAAAAATCCCCATAATATCAATCGAGAGGAAGGATACTACTTGTCTCCCATCTGGAATCTCAGTCTAGCGCCACCGTCCGGTCCCGCCACCACGATGCAGCCACATGATTGGCCAGCGCGCGCTTCTTGACGTTCGCGCCACGAAGTGTGCCGATACGTCCCGACACGACAGGCTCCGCGACTATAAATAGAGCGGCAGCGGAGTAATCGTCGGATTCACTCCCCGCCTCTCGACGCGTTAGTGTTCGGAGCTGTTGAACGTGAATCCCTGTCCTGGCATTTGGTTTTCACCTCTGGCTGCGTTGAGTAGTTGAGTTACTGTGACCAAATGCCCATCTTGGTAGTTAGTATTCGCCTCTGGTTGCGTTGAGTAACTGAGTTACCGTTGCTAACTACCCATCTTCCTGTTCTTTTGTTTTCTTTTTTCCTTTTCTTTGTTCTCCTGAAGAAGCTACATACAATTGTAGCGAAACGTCGAGATGAACCCACTTTTGGGTCACTCACAAATGACACGGTCCAAACCCGGAAGACGAATAAACTATAATTCTGACTCTGGCCGTGGAAGCCTACGATTTCATTTGACCAACCTCTACGGGGAGGTTATATTCCGCAAAACCTCAGAGTTCTCCAATCTTCGCTCTAAAGTTTCATCTCTACTTTCTTCGCTCACCTTCCTCTCTAGATGTCGTGATAATAACTTGGTTCCCAATTTTCTTGTTCTAAAACATCACATTTCCTCTTCATCTTCTTCCCGAATTCTACATCGAGCCAGCCTATCTCTACTTCGTGAACGGATCCAACATATCCGGAAAACCCTTAATTTTCAATCCCAAAAACTTTTTAAGCTGCATCTTGAACTCTCCAGTATTCTTAGTGTCGATGATTGGTCACTTTTAGACCGCATTTCCTATCATCAAGCCGATAAAATCCTTCTTCGAAGCAACGAAACTCACAAAAAGAAATTCCAATCCCTTGTATCTAAGAAAAAATCACATTCCACCACTTCTACTTCTCATTCACCTCTCATTAACACCGTCGTTAATCTTTCTTCTCACCAATTAACAAGTGCAGAAAGCAGTCTTCTATCTAAAGGTCTTAATTTTGCTATCACTCCTTCCAGAATTCCTACCGAAGAAATAGTTTCAAATGTGGAAGCGGCACTCCGCACAATTCCCAAAATTCCAGCCGACCGTATCCGCTTTGACGTCGCTAAATGTCTTGATACAGCCAAAATCCCTACTTCCAATATATCTCGTGAGGAATTCATAGCTCTTAAAAATCTCCGTTCTCTTTCTGAGATAATAATCCTCCCTGCAGACAAAGGTAATGCCACAGTCATCCTGGATACTCCTTCCTACATAGAGAAAGTAAACGACTTACTTAGGGATACATCCTGTTATAATACAATTTCTCGAGACCCCACTCCTAGAGTCGAACGCGAAATTTCCCATGCCATCAAACAATCCGATCTTTCCGATGATGTTAAGAAGTCCATAGTTCCAAAAAACTCCATCTTCCCCAGAATTTATGGTCTTCCGAAAATCCATAAAGATAACGTACCTCTTCGTCCCATTGTGACTACGATTAACTCTCCTACCTACAAACTCGCTAAGTACTTGTCCAATCAGTTTAAGACCTATACTGGTCGTACCTCTTCTTATGTCCGAAATTCCACACATTTCATCACCTTAATCTCCTCTCTCACAGTCGATCCCCAAGATATTCTCGTCAGTTTCGATGTATCATCCTTATTTACCAATATCCCCATACATGACTCTCTAGTTGTTCTGCGAGATCACTTGACCAATGATAACAAGTCTTTGGTTTTGGCAGATCTTGCCGAAAAATGCCTCCTTTCAACATATTTTTCTTTTAGAGGCAATTTCTACAAACAAATATCTGGAACACCAATGGGTTCTCCCCTTTCCCCTGTCATTGCTGACATTTTCATGGAAGCCTTTGAGTCTTTAGCCCTAGAATCTTACCCCTTAAAACCAAAAGTCTGGTTCCGCTACGTTGATGATACATTTATCATCTGGCCCCATGGTCAACATACCCTTTCTTCCTTCCTAGATCATCTTAACTCACAACATCCGAGTATAAAATTCACAATGGAAGTAGAAAATAATCGGTCCCTTCCCTTTCTCGATGTGTTAGTCACCTCCAAGCCCAATGGCCGATTGGGTCACTCTGTTTATAGAAAAAAGACTCACACGAATCGTTACCTACATGCTTCATCACACCACCATACTGCCCAAAAGAATTCTGTGATCAACTCTCTCATCCATCGGGCCATTTCGATTTCTGAACCCGACAACCTTAGAGAAGAACTTGGCCATCTGCAAAAAACCCTTGTCGCCAATGGTTACTCCAAGTCCACAATTCAAAATATTACACACCGACATCTACATCCCCCTTTACACCCTAGGACAACAAATTCAGAATCTTCGGGTAATACTCCTGTGGCTTTTCTTCCGTATATTCGAAATGTCACTGATAGGATTGGCAAAATTCTTCGCAAAGAAGGTATCAGGACTACTTTTCGACCACCCAAGAAAATCTCACAATATCTACCCTCTCCTAAGGACTCATTACCGCCCCTATCTTCCTGTGGTGTCTATTCTATTCCTTGTTCATGTGGACATGTGTATATTGGCAAAACTGGTCGTTCCGTCAAAACTCGGATTCAAGAGCATCAAAGATGCATTCGATCAGGTCTTTTCTCCCATTCTGCAGTTGCCGAACACTGCCAAGAAACCGGTCATTCCATATTGTTCGAAAAAACCCATATTATTTCTACGAGCCCCTTCTTTTATTCCAGGAAAATCCGCGAATCTCTAGAGATCCGAAAAAATCCCCATAATATCAATCGAGAGGAAGGATACTACTTGTCTCCCATCTGGAATCTCAGTCTAGAGCCACCGTCCGGTCCCGCCACCACGATGCAGCCACATGATTGGCCAGCGCGCGCTTCTTGACGTTCGCGCCACGAAGTGTGCCGATACGTCCCGACACGACAGGCACCGCGACTATAAATAGAGCGGCAGCGGAGTAATCGTCGGATTCACTCCCCGCCTCTCGACGCGTTAGTGTTCTGAGCTGTTGGACGTGAATCCCTGTCCTGGCATTTGGTTTTCACCTCTGGCTGCGTTGAGTAGTTGAGTTACTGTGACCAAATGCCCATCTTGGTAGTTAGTATTCGCCTCTGGTTGCGTTGAGTAACTGAGTTACCGTTGCTAACTACCCATCTTCCTGTTCTTTTGTTTTCTTTTTTCCTTTTCTTTGTTCTCCTGAAGAAGCTACATACAATTGTAGCGAAACGTCGAGATGAACCCACTTTTGGGTCACTCACAAATGACACGGTCCAAACCCGGAAGACGAATAAACTATAATTCTGACTCTGGCCGTGGAAGCCTACGATTTCATTTGACCAACCTCTACGGGGAGGTTATATTCCGCAAAACCTCAGAGTTCTCCAATCTTCGCTCTAAAGTTTCATCTCTACTTTCTTCGCTCACCTTCCTCTCTAGATGTCGTGATAATAACTTGGTTCCCAATTTTCTTGTTCTAAAACATCACATTTCCTCTTCATCTTCTTCCCGAATTCTACATCGAGCCAGCCTATCTCTACTTCGTGAACGAATCCAACATATCCGGAAAACCCTTAATTTTCAATCCCAAAAACTTTTTAAGCTGCATCTTGAACTCTCCAGTATTCTTAGTGTCGATGATTGGTCACTTTTAGACCGCATTTCCTATCATCAAGCCGATAAAATCCTTCTTCTAAGCAACGAAACTCACAAAAAGAAATTCCAATCCCTTGTATCTAAGAAAAAATCACATTCCACCACTTCTACTTCTCATTCACCTCTCATTAACACCGTCGTTAATCTTTCTTCTCACCAATTAACAAGTGCAGAAAGCAGTCTTCTATCTAAAGGTCTTAATTTTGCTATCACTCCTTCCAGAATTCCTACCGAAGAAATAGTTTCAAATGTGGAAGCGGCACTCCGCACAATTCCCAAAATTCCAGCCGACCGTATCCGCTTTGACGTCGCTAAATGTCTTGATACAGCCAAAATCCCTACTTCCAATATATCTCGTGAGGAATTCATAGCTCTTAAAAATCTCCGTTCTCTTTCTGAGATAATAATCCTTCCTGCAGACAAAGGTAATGCCACAGTCATCCTGGATACTCCTTCCTACATAGAGAAAGTAAACGACTTACTTAGGGATACATCCTGTTATAATACAATTTCTCGAGACCCCACTCCTAGAGTCGAACGCGAAATTTCCCATGCCATCAAACAATCCGATCTTTCCGATGATGTTAAGAAGTCCATAGTTCCAAAAAACTCCATCTTCCCCAGAATTTATGGTCTTCCGAAAATCCATAAAGATAACGTACCTCTTCGTCCCATTGTGACTACGATTAACTCTCCTACCTACAAACTCGCTAAGTACTTGTCCAATCAGTTTAAGACCTATACTGGTCGTACCTCTTCTTATGTCCGAAATTCCACACATTTCATCACCTTAATCTCCTCTCTCACAGTCGATCCCCAAGATATTCTCGTCAGTTTCGATGTATCATCCTTATTTACCAATATCCCCATACATGACTCTCTAGTTGTTCTGCGAGATCACTTGACCAATGATAACAAGTCTTTGGTTTTGGCAGATCTTGCCGAAAAATGCCTCCTTTCAACATATTTTTCTTTTAGAGGCAATTTCTACAAACAAATATCTGGAACACCAATGGGTTCTCCCCTTTCCCCTGTCATTGCTGACATTTTCATGGAAGCCTTTGAGTCTTTAGCCCTAGAATCTTACCCCTTAAAACCAAAAGTCTGGTTCCGCTACGTTGATGATACATTTATCATCTGGCCCCATGGTCAACATACCCTTTCTTCCTTCCAAGATCATCTTAACTCACAACATCCGAGTATAAAATTCACAATGGAAGTAGAAAATAATCGGTCCCTTCCCTTTCTCGATGTGTTAGTCACCTCCAAGCCCAATGGCCGATTGGGTCACTCTGTTTATAGAAAAAAGACTCACACGAATCGTTACCTACATGCTTCATCACACCACCATACTGCCCAAAAGAATTCTGTGATCAACTCTCTCATCCATCGGGCCATTTCGATTTCTGAACCCGACAACCTTAGAGAAGAACTTGGCCATCTGCAAAAAACCCTTGTCGCCAATGGTTACTCCAAGTCCACAATTCAAAATATTACACACCGACATCTACATCCCCCTTTACACCCTAGGACAACAAATTCAGAATCTTCGGGTAATACTCCTGTGGCTTTTCTTCCGTATATTCGAAATGTCACTGATAGGATTGGCAAAATTCTTCGCAAAGAAGGTATCAGGACTACTTTTCGACCACCCAAGAAAATCTCACAATATCTACCCTCTCCTAAGGACTCATTACCGCCCCTATCTTCCTGTGGTGTCTATTCTATTCCTTGTTCATGTGGACATGTGTATATTGGCGAAACTGGTCGTTCCGTCAAAACTCGGATTCAAGAGCATCAAAGATGCATTCGATCAGGTCTTTTCTCCCATTCTGCAGTTGCCGAACACTGCCAAGAAACCGGTCATTCCATATTGTTCGAAAAAACCCATATTATTTCTACGAGCCCCTTCTTTTATTCCAGGAAAATCCGCGAATCTCTAGAGATCCGAAAAAATCCCCATAATATCAATCGAGAGGAAGGATACTACTTGTCTCCCATCTGGAATCTCAGTCTAGAGCCACCGTCCGGTCCCGCCACCACGATGCAGCCACATGATTGGCCAGCGCGCGCTTCTTGACGTTCGCGCCACGAAGTGTGCCGATACGTCCCGACACGACAGGCACCGCGACTATAAATAGAGCGGCAGCGGAGTAATCGTCGGATTCACTCCCCGCCTCTCGACGCGTTAGTGTTCTGAGCTGTTGGACGTGAATCCCTGTCCTGGCATTTGGTTTTCACCTCTGGCTACGTTGAGTAGTTGAGTTACTGTGACCAAATGCCCATCTTGGTAGTTAGTATTCGCCTCTGGTTGCGTTGAGTAACTGAGTTACCGTTGCTAACTACCCATCTTCCTGTTCTTTTGTTTTCTTTTTTCCTTTTCTTTGTTCTCCTGAAGAAGCTACATACAATTGTAGCGAAACGTCGAGATGAACCCACTTTTGGGTCACTCACAAATGACACGGTCCAAACCCGGAAGACGAATAAACTATAATTCTGACTCTGGCCGTGGAAGCCTACGATTTCATTTGACCAACCTCTACGGGGAGGTTATATTCCGCAAAACCTCAGAGTTCTCCAATCTTCGCTCTAAAGTTTCATCTCTACTTTCTTCGCTCACCTTCCTCTCTAGATGTCGTGATAATAACTTGGTTCCCAATTTTCTTGTTCTAAAACATCACATTTCCTCTTCATCTTCTTCCCGAATTCTACATCGAGCCAGCCTATCTCTACTTCGTGAACGAATCCAACATATCCGGAAAACCCTTAATTTTCAATCCCAAAAACTTTTTAAGCTGCATCTTGAACTCTCCAGTATTCTTAGTGTCGATGATTGGTCACTTTTAGACCGCATTTCCTATCATCAAGCCGATAAAATCCTTCTTCTAAGCAACGAAACTCACAAAAAGAAATTCCAATCCCTTGTATCTAAGAAAAAATCACATTCCACCACTTCTACTTCTCATTCACCTCTCATTAACACCGTCGTTAATCTTTCTTCTCACCAATTAACAAGTGCAGAAAGCAGTCTTCTATCTAAAGGTCTTAATTTTGCTATCACTCCTTCCAGAATTCCTACCGAAGAAATAGTTTCAAATGTGGAAGCGGCACTCCGCACAATTCCCAAAATTCCAGCCGACCGTATCCGCTTTGACGTCGCTAAATGTCTTGATACAGCCAAAATCCCTACTTCCAATATATCTCGTGAGGAATTCATAGCTCTTAAAAATCTCCGTTCTCTTTCTGAGATAATAATCCTTCCTGCAGACAAAGGTAATGCCACAGTCATCCTGGATACTCCTTCCTACATAGAGAAAGTAAACGACTTACTTAGGGATACATCCTGTTATAATACAATTTCTCGAGACCCCACTCCTAGAGTCGAACGCGAAATTTCCCATGCCATCAAACAATCCGATCTTTCCGATGATGTTAAGAAGTCCATAGTTCCAAAAAACTCCATCTTCCCCAGAATTTATGGTCTTCCGAAAATCCATAAAGATAACGTACCTCTTCGTCCCATTGTGACTACGATTAACTCTCCTACCTACAAACTCGCTAAGTACTTGTCCAATCAGTTTAAGACCTATACTGGTCGTACCTCTTCTTATGTCCGAAATTCCACACATTTCATCACCTTAATCTCCTCTCTCACAGTCGATCCCCAAGATATTCTCGTCAGTTTCGATGTATCATCCTTATTTACCAATATCCCCATACATGACTCTCTAGTTGTTCTGCGAGATCACTTGACCAATGATAACAAGTCTTTGGTTTTGGCAGATCTTGCCGAAAAATGCCTCCTTTCAACATATTTTTCTTTTAGAGGCAATTTCTACAAACAAATATCTGGAACACCAATGGGTTCTCCCCTTTCCCCTGTCATTGCTGACATTTTCATGGAAGCCTTTGAGTCTTTAGCCCTAGAATCTTACCCCTTAAAACCAAAAGTCTGGTTCCGCTACGTTGATGATACATTTATCATCTGGCCCCATGGTCAACATACCCTTTCTTCCTTCCTAGATCATCTTAACTCACAATATCCGAGTATAAAATTCACAATGGAAGTAGAAAATAATCGGTCCCTTCCCTTTCTCGATGTGTTAGTCACCTCCAAGCCCAATGGCCGATTGGGTCACTCTGTTTATAGAAAAAAGACTCACACGAATCGTTACCTACATGCTTCATCACACCACCATACTGCCCAAAAGAATTCTGTGATCAACTCTCTCATCCATCGGGCCATTTCGATTTCTGAACCCGACAACCTTAGAGAAGAACTTGGCCATCTGCAAAAAACCCTTGTCGCCAATGGTTACTCCAAGTCCACAATTCAAAATATTACACACCGACATCTACATCCCCCTTTACACCCTAGGACAACAAATTCAGAATCTTCGGGTAATACTCCTGTGGCTTTTCTTCCGTATATTCGAAATGTCACTGATAGGATTGGCAAAATTCTTCGCAAAGAAGGTATCAGGACTACTTTTCGACCACCCAAGAAAATCTCACAATATCTACCCTCTCCTAAGGACTCATTACCGCCCCTATCCTCCTGTGGTGTCTATTCTATTCCTTGTTCATGTGGACATGTGTATATTGGCGAAACTGGTCGTTCCGTCAAAACTCGGATTCAAGAGCATCAAAGATGCATTCGATCAGGTCTTTTCTCCCATTCTGCAGTTGCCGAACACTGCCAAGAAACCGGTCATTCCATATTGTTCGAAAAAACCCATATTATTTCTACGAGCCCCTTCTTTTATTCCAGGAAAATCCGCGAATCTCTAGAGATCCGAAAAAATCCCCATAATATCAATCGAGAGGAAGGATACTACTTGTCTCCCATCTGGAATCTCAGTCTAGAGCCACCGTCCGGTCCCGCCACCACGATGCAGCCACATGATTGGCCAGCGCGCGCTTCTTGACGTTCGCGCCACGAAGTGTGCCGATACGTCCCGACACGACAGGCACCGCGACTATAAATAGAGCGGCAGCGGAGTAATCGTCGGATTCACTCCGCGCCTCTCGACGCGTTAGTGTTCTGAGCTGTTGGACGTGAATCCCTGTCCTGGCATTTGGTTTTCACCTCTGGCTGCGTTGAGTAGTTGAGTTACTGTGACCAAATGCCCATCTTGGTAGTTAGTATTCGCCTCTGGTTGCGTTGAGTAACTGAGTTACCGTTGCTAACTACCCATCTTCCTGTTCTTTTGTTTTCTTTTTTCCTTTTCTTTGTTCTCCTGAAGAAGCTACATACAATTGTAGCGAAACGTCGAGATGAACCCACTTTTGGGTCACTCACAAATGACACGGTCCAAACCCGGAAGACGAATAAACTATACATTTCCTTGATGTCTCCAGAAAAGCCAATCTTTCTTTCCCGAAATCGTAGGAGGACGCCTAATAGAGAAGCAAGTTGGTCATCTCCTTTTAATAACATGGAATTTAAGGATATTCCCTGTACGGTTGCTGCTGCATCCCAAACTAATCTGAATTTGTCAGGTTTGTTAGGATTAAAGGCCGGAAATATGGGAAGATACCATGTTTTTTCTTGATGCTGTAAGAGTTCTTGTTCTGACAGTTTTCTAATATATTCCTTTTCTAGAAAATCTTGAATTTGTTGATTAATTTTGATACCTAGTTTTGGATTTTTCTTAATTTTTCTCTCTATACACTCCAGTCTTTGAATAGCCATGGGTTTACTATTAGGGAGTTTCAAGTTGTCATATTTCCAGAGTAATCCTATTTTATATTGGTTACCTATTTGAACTAGGGTGCTTTCTTGTATACGAATAGCCCTATCTAATTTTTTGGAAACAGACGGTTTAATATTTTGAACTCCGAGGCTTTCAACTGAAAAGAAGTCTTTTACAGTATTAAAGAGTTCTTGGTTAGTAATGCTTTCAGAACTACATTCGCAAATGTGGTAAGTGTAGTCTACTTCATTATTTGAAAATATTGCAAAAATAGTCCAACCTAACCTGGACTTTGCAGCTATCGGTTGAAGTTCTAGACCTTCTTTCACTCGAAGCGGTAACGCTAAGTCCCAGTTATCTAAGCCTATCAAGATCTGAGGAACAGCGTTCTTATATGATTTGAAAGGCAAGTTTTTTAAATAGGGAAAGCTTTCTTTAATTGCCTTTGCGTCGAGAGTTTGTTTTGGAAGGCCTAATTTTCTTACTGTTCTGGCTGGTCGGTGGACAAATTCTTTGGCCCCATTATAATCACCAGAAATAGAAAAGAATACTTTTTCTGACCCATCTTCTAAGCGTTGTTGGTTTCCAGTCCAATTTAAGCAAAGTTGTTCTGGCTCTCCCATTATATTTAGCTTTTTGGCAATACTTTCTTCTAACAAAGTAACGGAAGACCCTTCATCTAGAAAGGCAAATGTAGTGACCTCCCTACTTCCATTTCTTAAAACAACGGGAAGTATTCGAAAGCGTGTTCCTTGATGTGCCTCATTTTCTTCATCTGCAGATAAGAGGTGTGATTCTACTGTTTGCATACCGTTTTCCTTTTTAATAAGCTTTGTACTTTTATTAGATACTTGTTCTGAAAATTCATGAAGAAGAGGATGATGCTTCCTTTGGCATTCTTCTTTGTTGCATTTTACAGGATACTTACAGAAAAATCTGTGTTTCTTTAAGCAAAGCCTACATAAATTTAAGGCTTTAACAGACTCCCATCTTTGAGATAATGAATATCTCTGAAATTCTGAACAACCTGCAATCTTTTTAAAATCTCTCTGATTACACAGTTTACAATTATGTGTTTCACTGGAGGCAATTGGTTCATGTATACTAGCATGCACATTATTATTAAATTGCCTTTTGTTATTACTTTGGTCATTAAGTACTAGTGTAGGAAGAGCAGAACAAACATTTGTTGCTAGATTATACAACCAATCAGCAAGTTCACTTAATCCCTGAAATTTATGAAAAGCACTGCGATATATCGCCCAATTAACTTTAATTTGTGAAGGTAGTTTCTCTAATAATTCATGCATAAGGGTAAGGTTATTAATCTAGTCTTTTAAATTAGATGCTTCCAATAAAACACATAAATTTTTAACTGCTAAAGCAAATTCTACCAGAGTTTCAAGTTTTTCCGGTTTAGGAGATGATAATCTACGAATAGAATTTATTTGAGCTTCAATAATTTGCTCAGGTCTTCCAAAAAGGATTTTTAATGTAGCTATAATTTGGGGCACACATTGAGGTAAAATTAAAAAACTTGAAACACTGACTCTTGCTGGACCTTTTAAACATTTTTGTAATCTTAATAAATTCTCATGATTATCTACTTGACATAGCTCAGTAGATCTTTCAAAACTACTAATAAAAACAGGCCAATCATGTGAATTGCCATTAAAAATAGGGAGATCTCCAGGATCTCTTCTTTTATATAATATACCTGAACTTTCATCGTTATAAGTTGGCAGAGGCTTACCAAGTGTTGGAGTTAAAGGGGCAACATTGTCGATAAAGGGCTTATCTATATTTAAAGAAAGGAATTTATTGACCAAAGGGTTAGTTTCAATTATTACCTCTTCATCGATGTCCTGACCATCATTCGAGCACTCATCTTCTTCTATAATTCTCCTAGACTCCTTGGTTAACTCTCTTTCTTGGCATAATAAATCTCGTTATTCCTGCAGAAGTTGAAGCTTCATTTTTGTTTTGCTGCTTGTTGATGAGGAACTTTTTAAGGAGGTTGCAGAATAAGATTTCTTGATTTTGGAACTTTGTGGGTGAGACTTCTTAGTGGTTGCTTCTACACAAAGAGGGCACTTCCAGCTGTCATCACCAATTACTTCGGAATCATCCTGTACATTTACGCATTCAAAACAGCACCATTTTTTACATTCTGTACATTCTACCATCCGTTCTTCACGATATGGCTTGCGGTACACAGGACATAGATCAATTTTGGTTCGTCCAGCAACTAATGGACCCATATTCGTAGACCTTGTAAGATTGTGTGATTCAGCAATCGCGTGTGATGAATAGAATTTGAGCTTGACAGAATTTGAGCTTGTTGGGAATTTATCTGTATTCAATAGCCAGCAATTGACGGATTTGTAGTTATCTGTTTTATTTGCGTAAAATCAACTCAAATTCCTACAATATATAAAATTAACAATATAAAAAAAAACTAATTAATTCCCATTACTTACTGTTCTCTTGCTGTCTGCTAAATTCTTAAATTATTTTCATTTTTCCCTGGGTGACAGTTTTTTGACGTTTTTTATATTATATTTGACATAATTGATGGAACAGTAGCAACGGGAAATTTTATGTAACATGATTAAACTAAAATTGAACTAAATACATTTTATACAAATAATAAATATTCGTAACAGAAAGTAAAACCAGTTAATAAAAATGTAGCAAAAACCATACGGTCACCAGATCGTCACCAGACTATATTTTGATAGATTTTTATTTCGCTTAATTTGCTTAATACACTATCATAATATGTTCCATATGTATGAGCATATAATGGTTAATAGGGTATACGTAGGCTGATTGTCCAGTGGCAATTAGTGTCTATAATAACTTTATGGAAGTTTTCTGAGCATTTTTTTACCACATTATTCAAAATAATTATGTTTTTTTAATGTTTTTTGTGTAATATTCATGTGTTTTAATTTTAAATATAATATGTTCTTTTATTCTAATAGAATTTATTTTTTTATTAGCTTAACACTAATGGGACATATTTATCCCATGTCCTCTTTAAGGATAAAAAGACTAAAATCTATAATTAAATCAGTAACCAAAGAATTTCTAAATTTCTAAATTTAAATTTAAATTTATATATCATGTGGTAAAAAAATAAATTTGGAAAAACTTGGAATATGGACACAGATAAGCTAAAATAATATAGTACAGAATACAGAACACTATAAAAGCAAGTTAAATCCCTCAAAAGTATTAAATCTAGATAAACTTAATAAAATCAATCAAGTCATAACAAAAGAACCATTAAATGCAAGCTCAGAAGTGGCAACCGCGAACAGAAAATGAAAATCCAAAATAAATGTGGACTCACAAAACATGCTGAAACAAAGAAAAGATCTTCTGAGACAAACCAAAGTAGCTACAGCAAGAAACCTAATCGAGTAAAAAGAAAACAGATAAAAGAGGACGTTAAAAACATCATTAAGACCGTATAGAACAAATCATAGAGAAACACCGAAGTCTCGAATGCACCAAACCGACAATAGAAAAAAAAAAACATAATAACTATTAAAAATAACAAGTACAATTAGAAAAAAGTTAATCTAATATTGCAAACTCAATTGAGAAGTTGTACGCCAATCTATAACGTTCTAGAAACGGTAAACGGTGGCCAAAGAAATAGAAAGAGAAGTAAGAGAATATTCTGGAAGCGGTGGAATTCTAGCAGAAATGCTGAAGGAAGGCGGCGAAGAAGCTATCACATATCTAAAAATATTAATTAGTAAATGTCTATTCCAACCCTCCGTTACTCGCGCCTATTTCAGGAACGTGTCAACTCGCGGGGTGTCTGCAGCACCCTATTATTTTATCTTACTTTTTGTTTAAAGTAATAAAACCCAATTTTTTTATATTTCAGGTATATAATGTTTGTCACAAAATAAAAATATTTATTTCAGCAAATATTGCAGTCTACATGTGTAGTCGCTGAGTTTTATAAACCTAGATTTTAGAAATAAAATTACACACAACTGAGCAAAAATAAAAAAAAAAAAAAAGTAAAAAAGGTGAATGCAATTTTTTTTTATTATATATAAAGAACAATAAACAAACTTAGAATAAATTTACTGGCCTCGGTAGCATGCATCACACATTGTGTTTATATGGCTTAGGCACATACTTTTATTGCAATTTTTGCAACCACTCTTACATTTAATATCTTTTGCTCGTGGACATATAGTGCGTCTTGCCTTTTTTATAGGCACATTATCATTGTTTGTTCCTGCATTACCTAGGACTCTTTTCAAAGAGTTTGGAATAGATTGTATTTGTGACCTAGCTTCCATCTGTGGTTGTACCAGAGTAAATCCAAACTCTTCTAGACTGGGAATTTTTTTAGTAGGATTATTAGAGAAATAAACGGTGTGATAATTAATTGCAGCTATCTTTAACAAATGATAAAATATCCTCAAGGGCCAACGACGACAAGTTCTTGACACATTATATATCTGGCATTTTTGGTCTACACATCAACCCCACTCTTGGTTTTATTATAAAATAATATTATGTCAGGCGTATTCACATTTGGAGAAACTTCAACTACAGTATTGTCATTTATGTGCATAGTTGATAATAAAATTACATTTTTATTTTGCTTTGGGCAACATGAAATGAGAGTCATTGATATTTTTTGATGGAATCCGAATAGAGATTGCCTAGGAACTTTATTAGTGACAAAGCATGGTGGTATTTTTTGTTCTTTCTGATTGTACCCACTAACGATAATTTATGAGACAGTAATGTTTCTGCTAATGGTATGCTGGTATACCAGTTGTCCGTTGTGATGTTTCTTTCTGAACCGAAGAGTGTACGACACAAACGCTGCACAATATCAATGGACTTATAGCTAACTCGAAAAGGACCATCTGGCTGATTTCGAAAAGAGCATCTACCCCTAAAATTTAAAAGTTGTTAATCAATGGTGGCGAATTCGCTAAGCAAATAATTTGCGAGGCAATTATTATTGAACTGATTACAAATACTTCTAATGGGAGCAAACTTGTCCAACAATATTCTTTCTACGCGGGTATTTATATTATCAAACCTAAGACATTTTATTAGAAAGTAAAAACGGTTGTAACCCATAGTTTCGTAAAACGTTTGAATTCCAAGCCTTAAAATATCCCACAAATCTTTGATATTCCTATGGCTGGATTTAAAAATGCCAGATAATATTAGTAATCCAACTAAAGCACGAATTTCTGTCTCATTGGTTTCTTTGCAGTCCCTCTTACGTTTGTAATTGGCCGAAAGTTTACCAATAAATATGTTGGTACTTTCTGTAACTTTTTTGATTAGGTCTTCAGTTATAAATAAATTAAAACATTCAATAACAGACTTACAGTTTCTGGCAATATTTATTGTTCCTGGTCGATGGGAAATTAGATAATGACTTCTAGTTCTCGCCTGCTCACGACTCTTCCTTTGATCATTTAGTGATTTTGTCTTTTCCAAGATAAAAATGATTTCCGTCGTTCGTCATCACTTATCAAGTCCTCGTCACTAGAAGATTCATTCATAACGAGTATTTGGGTCAATTCTTCATCTGAAGGATATTCTTCTTCTGATGGTATTTCATCATCGCTCGTACACTCATCAAAAAGTTTGAGTAATCGCGCTTGTGCGGCCTCATATTCGCCCACTTTTCTTAAAAATAATATTGGAAACATTATATAGACAAAGTACATGTTCAGACTACCATATATGTGTAAAAAGAATAAATATACTTAACGGCAAAAAATAAATATCGATAAACAAAATGTAACTTAACTACTCGCGGGGTGTTTGCAGCACCCCAAGTACTTGCTTACGGTACAACGACTAACAGTACACTGATCAGATTCTTCCAGGTGGTAGAGATGACGAAAATATGCAGCTACACAGGCGCACGACGACGATGATATTATTGCGTAGAAAATATTAACAGTTATATACGCATGGGGTATTCACAACACCCCGCGCGAGTAAGGGAGGGATAATACTAACACACAAAAAGGAAGACACCAAAGACCAGAAAAATTATCGACCAATTTCACTTCTTTCACAACTTTGCAAAACCTTTACAAATATTTTTACAAACAGGTTAACAATTACATTTGACGGATATCAACCAGTAGAACAAGCCAAATTGTAGCTGAGTAGTACTCATAGCTGATACGTGGAATGCACTGAATACGATGATTAAGGAGCTACATAGGTACAGATTCCCTAAAAAAAGAACTGAAAATAAATTTCTCAAAACTAAACTAATGTCAAACAAAGATGGCAAACCTATGATAAATATCGAAAGGTCAGAGATAGAACACGTCGATGAATAAACATATCTGGGACAAAATGTCAAGGTAAGCAAAGAAAATCATACTACCGAAACAAGCAGACGTGTAAAAATGGCATGGACAGCATACGGAAGATTCTCATACGTACTTAAAAACAAAAATATACCTCAAAGACTGTGAACCAAAGTGTTTAATTCCTACCTATCCCTACCTGTGCTTACATATGGAGCATAAACCTGGACATTCACTAAAATAAACATGAAGAAGATCAGAAAAACTCAGAGAGCTATGGAACGGCATGCTGGATGCTGGGTATCTCACTCAAAGGCCATAAAACAAATAAAGACATTCGTAGTAGAACAAAAGTAAAAGATGCTCCTGAACAGGCAGCTAAACTGAAATGGAGATGGGCGAGACATAACGAACGTCTTACGGATAGCCGATGGAACAAAGAAATCGGGAATTGGCGGCCATATGAAGCCAAAAGACCACGAGGAAGACCGCAAATGTGATGGAGCGACGATAATAAATGAACTACCGGGCCAATGTGGAAACGTCTTCCAAACAACAGAGATGAATGGAGAAAATTAGGAGAGACCTATATTTGGCAATCCGAATAGAGAAAAAGGCTTAAAAAAATTATGAAGAATAAGTATTAACAAGTCAAGTTATGCTCTATTTGTTTTGAATTGATATGTGAAAGTACTAAACAAAAGAAACCGTATTTTATAGCCAACATTAATTATGATATCTATCGCTTGCTTTATAAATTATATTGCTTAAGATTTATCCTTTTTTTTATGCTTTATGCTTTTTCTTATACAAATATCACATTTATAAATTTTATATTTACAATACAAAAATTGTTAGAACAATATTGGAGTCATTAGCATTACATACTAAAATTATTTAAAATCCGTACGTGCAGAGGTTGCCTTCAAAGAGTATTAAAGGATAAATAAACATGTAAAAGGCTGTTCTAATATTGGCTAACGGATACTAAATACTTTTAATCTGAATTTGGTAACTTACTTGATTATAGCCGAACACCAAACGTACTGTATAAAGGGTCCAACTTTTGTGGAGAGAAGGACAAATAGAAAAACCGATCTAATATCACGAGTATCAACCGCATGTGTTCGAGGGATCTTTAAAATATATTTCAAAGACGTGACTGGTAAACGTAAATTTTATTCTGGATGTCTTAAAGCTAAAAATAAATAAAAAAGGGTTTTTAAATTTATTTAGTACGGCTCGCATGAGAACCCAATTTACTTCAACAATAATTATTTTAATACGGTATCTTAGGTAAAAATAATTATTAAATAAACGATGAATAAAAGAAAAAAACTTGATTATAATTTTTATTTTGTTTTACATGCTAACTTATGCCATACTTTTTTATATGTGATATTTTTTATTATAGTTAACATAATTTCCTAGCTTTATACACTCCTGGTCAAAAAAATCCGGACACTCGTACTTTGTATATTTTTTAAATTCTGTCACAGTGTCTAGTGGTTGTAATGGAAACAAACTAAACAATAATAGTAAAAGGAAAAACGAACCTACGTCGAAGCTAGACATATTTAATTATCAGTCGAATCGCACCTAGTTTTTGCGCTTTTATTTATATCCAGTTAATAATAAAAGTGTGTTAAATTGTTATGTTACCGTAAACAAAAATTAGTAAAATTATTGGAGAAAATCTGTAAGTAATTTTAATCTAATTAGATACTTACTTCAAAACAAGTTCATATTATTTGTATTACCCATGGACGTATAAACACAAATGGACTCAGTTATTTACATAAAATTGTGAAGTCAAAATTATTTGAATAGGTCACATTCTCAGCACCTTCAACTGTTGTCACGTTTTGTTTTAAAATTTCTTATTCGCGAGTCGCTGAAAATATTACTTCGTATTTTATACTCTACAGGTACTATCAAACCAAAATAATAATTTACTGGTTAGATTAATATATTAATTGTAATCAAAATATCAAGTGTGCATTATCATTTAATAGTAGCGTATAATAGATATTAATCAATTATTTTATATGCACACAATCACGCTAAGCGATCAACCCTACCCCTAGGAACATGTGTATACCAATATAAGAATGGGATCCACATGTCCGAAGATCAAACCGGTCACACTTCACTAGTTGAAGTGGTACCTATCTGACCCCCAGGCTTTTCCTCCACCCCTCCTCATCGTACGACTGACGTGAGGGGGCTATGATCTGAAAGTTACCTGAGATACCCTGGGTAATGAGACATCTCCTGTTTTTAATGACTGTGGTTATGCCACCTAACTGTAAGGGTAGCCACATCTAGGCTTTTCTCCCTAATTACTTTACTGACTCTATTGATTTTACTCGGACTGCACTTCGGGACTGAGGTCCCTAACATAAAAAGAAAAAATAGCGTGTGTGTTCCGTCCATGAAGTCAACAGCCTGGGCTGTCGACTTCATGTCCGGAAAGATATGTGTGTGCTCGGTCACTCAGCCGCCGATTTGGCAAAATAAATTTTGTTCTCCTCGCCGGCTGGGCACCCGAGAGGGTCCGGCCACCAAGCTCATGTTTGCCGCACATGGTCTCAGTGCTCGGGAGTCGCGAATGGATCAGTAATCATTTGATCCGCCTTAAGGGCCAATTCCGCATCAGCGGTATATAGAAGGCCTGACGGGTCTTCTATATAGAAAATTGGTATGAGTTACGTTAAGTTGAAATAATTGAATTTGATTTTGAAACTACTGAATTTAAAAGAAAAACAACCATTTTTTTTTTGGTTTGGGGGTCTTCCTTGGCGATTGGAACAATAAAATGCCTGCACAATTCTTACCCTTTTTATTCTTACATGCTAAATAGTGTGCGGTGTGGTGGGGTGTGCATTGCAGGGTGTATATGGCCTCCACACACCCCGGTGTATATTGTCCTTAACTAAGTGCCTTGGCACCTGTACCCTCTCGCCAGAGTCCTAAAAATAAGATATTTTTTTGGGGTTGTTTTTCTGATGACTGCATTTTTTTTTATTTGACGTTTTTGTGACCATCTCATTCTTCATTTATTAGTTTGGGACCCTATATCCGGCTATTTGCTGTTTAGGTCTTCTGTGTAGTGTCCTGGTGTTTGCATTGTAATTAGTCAGCTCTCTTAGCATGCTACTTGGGTGGTTATTTAGTCCGTTAAAAAGTTCGTATGCCTTTTTATCCATTGTATGTAGGATCCTTGTTTGTCCTGAGTCTCTGTATAAATTTCTCAGAGGTACATATTTTGGTAAATTTAGAGCATCTCTTATCAGTTGATTTTGCGCTGTTTGTATCTTTTTCCTGTTTGTTTTACAGGTGTGTCCCCACGCTGCGGAGGCATACGATAGGACTGGCAGGATAATGCTGTTAGCTATTCTGATTTTGGTTTTAAATCTTAGCTTGCTTCTTCTGCCGATAAGCGTTGAGAGCTGACCTTTCAGCGCTTTGGCTCTGTATGTTTGCTGGTTGATGTGCTGCGTGAAGGTGAGTTTTTTGTCTAGTAACACCCCTAGGTATTTGGCCTCATTTGTCCATTCTACTGGGGTGTTTCCAATCATTAGTTCGCGGTTAGGTACACTTTTTCTGTGACTAAACATTACAGCCTGTGTTTTATCCGGGTTTAAGGCGATTTTCCATTTGATGCACCATCTTTCGAATCTATTTAGTGCTCTCTGCAGATAATTAGCTGCATGATCTGGATTCCTCCAGCTAACAGCTATTTCTGTGTCGTCAGCGTAAAGACTCAACAGGGATCCTGGTTCTTTTGGCGTGTCGGCCGTATAGATGGTATACAGGTAAGGTGACAGCACAGCTTCCTGAGGCACACCCGCTTCCAGGATTCCGACCTCGGACAGGGTTGCCCCTGTTCGAACCCTGAACCTTCTGTTGGTTAGGTATGATCCAAGGAGGCATGTCATTGCCTCGCTGTACCCCATGGTGTTCATTTTATATATGAGTCCATCGTGCCAGACCCTGTCAAAAGCTTTACTGACGTCCAGAAATGCTGTTGCCGTATACATTTTTTCGTTGTATCCTTTTGTTGTAAATTCCGTGAAACGTAGGACTTGTAGTTCACACGAATGTTCGCTTCTGAATCCGAATTGCGCTTCTGGTATGGTGCCTAATGCTTCCGATTCATCATTGAGTCTTTTTAGTATGACTCTTTCTGCTATCTTGCTTATTGATGATAATAGGCTGATAGGTCTGTAATTTTGCGAAAAAGTGCCGTCTTTCCCTGGTTTCTTTATCATTATTATGTGTGCCTCTTTCCATCTGTCCGGAAAATATCGTAGTTTAAGCATGTTGTTAACGATGTTTGTTATGTAGACAATAGCTTTGCTGGGTAGATTTTTCAGTGGCCTGTTTGTGATATTATCAGGACCTGGGGCTTTTTTGGCGTTTGTTTGCTTTATTAGCTCTTTTATTTCTTCGGGGGAAGTATGTGTAATTCCTACTCTGCCCTTTCTTCTCTTTATTCTTCTGGCTGTTCTTTCTACCTCGTCTTCGAAATCTATGTCTTCGTTGGGGTTTTCATTGTTTCTACATGCTCTTTCTAGTTCGTCCTTTAGGACTTCAGCTTTGTCTATTTCCGTGTGGACAATCCCGTTTACTCCATGTAGTGGAGGTATGGGTTTCTTGTCTTGTCGGAGGATTTTCGATAGTTTCCAGAAGGCGGATTTGTTAGGGTCTAGATCTTGGATATAGTTGTCCCAGCTTTCATTTCTGTGATTTCGTAGTTGTCTTTTTCCCGGTCTAGCTCATTTGCAATCCTTTTGTCTTCTACTGTTCTAGTACGGTAAGCTCTTCTTCTTTTTCTGTTCTTTTCTTTAACTAATTCTTGTAGTTCGTGACTTATGTCTCCGAATCTTCCTTTTTGTCTTGCAATAGTTTCCGTTTTGGAGCTGGCATCGATAGCGTTAGTTATCGTATTTTCTAGTTTTGTTACAGTGTCTTCTAGTTCTGTGATGTTATTTATTGTTGCAATGTTACCCATGTTTTCGCTCACAATTCTTCTGAAGTTTGACCAGTTTGTTATTTTTCTTTTGTGGGGTTGCAAATAGTTTAATTCTATTGCTCCCAGGGTCAGGACGATTACATTATCCGTTGAATCGCCTTTGTTTAGAGAGTGTATCTCGTATTGTTGACCCACGTTGTGTAGGATTGCAATGTCTATATGTGTTGGAAGTTGTCCGTGAAAACAGGTCGGTTCTGTTGGTCCGATCACATACGTATTTGGTCTATTTTCGAGATGGCCGCAAAGACGTCTCCCGATTAGGCTCAAGTCTTCATCGAATATCGGTTCGTTAGGTCTGACATAAGCTGACACTATTTTTAGTGTTTCGTTGTTGGCCTTTAACCTTACTAGCGTGGCTACCATTGTGACCAGTCCACCTGGTGTTGGGATGTGTTCATGTTCTAAGCCTTTTTTAACTAGTATGGCTGTTCCTCCTGATCTTGCTCTGTGGTCAGTTCTATAGATATCGTAGCCTGGAAATTTAGTTTTCTTCCTTTCCACTAATTTTGTTTCTTGAAGTGCTACTATATCGAGCTCTAATCTGTTTATTATCTCGTCCAAAAGGTTGAGTTTTTTGAAAATTCCTCCGGAATTCCAGGACCCTATGCGTAGATCTTCCGTATGGTTCGCTAACATTGTCGATTTATTTCACCGAATGCAGTCATCATTTTTGTGGCCCTATCCATAACGGACATCATCTCCATCATTCTTTTGTTATATTCCGTTTGGAATGAAGCAATGAGTGCGGCTGCGTCTTGCATTGTTAGGGCCGCTTGTTGTGGGGCTCCCTTGGTTGCTTGCGCATAGCTGAAACCCGCGTTTGTTGTTGCTGGGTTTATTGGTTTGGCTGCCGGTTTGACGGGGGCAGGGGTCTTTCTTTTAGGAGCTTTAGAGCATCCTCTTTAGTTGGCCGTATGCGCCTGGTCGCAGTTGGCGCATTTTGGGGCCGTTTCTTTGCTCTTTCCACACTCATTGCTGAGATGATTTTCTCCGCACCTTACGCACCTGGAGTCGCAATGACAAGCCTTTGAGCTGTGGTAATATCCCTGACAGTTAAAGCACTGTAGGGTTTCTTTTGTTGTTTTGATTTCGTCTTCAAAACGAACTCTCATGTAGCACAAGTTTGTTACTTTTCTTATTTTTTTTATGTCATCCTCTTTGAGGGTGATCGTGAAAAAAGGCAGTATTGCTTTTCCTTCTTTTTTAGAGTACATGTTACTGACTCTGGTTGCGCCTATGTCCTTATTTCTCAATTCATTGAGAATAAGTTCAGTACTTGTGCTCGATGCGAGCCCTTTTAGAATAACCCTCTTTAGCTTATCGCTGTCTATCGGGTAGGCAACGTATTCTACCTTAGGGGAATGTTCCTCTAGGATTTTTACGACTCCTAGGTAATCTTCCCTATTCTTTGTGTTTATGACAATAGATCTGCCTGATCTGGCAAACTTATTGTCAGAAACGATACCTTTTTTCGCCGCTTTTTGCAGGATTGCTTGATGTTCTGCGACCGTCTTTAAGATGATCGCGGGAGGTTTTGGTTTCTTAACGTTAACCTCTGTAGGTACCTGAGGGTTCACGTCGCTTTCTTTTTCAACTTGGGGCTCTTTTGTTGTTTCCTTTGCTTGTTTGTTTTTCGTTGTTTTGTTTATTTTCTTCACGTAGCTCAGTCATCTGAGCTAGGAGATCTTTTATTTGGGCGTTTGCCTTTTCTTCTCTTAATCTTCTCTCTTCTTTGAGCGATTTTATTTGCTCTGTCAGTGCATGGACCGACTTAAAAAGCTCATTGGCTTTTTCTTGGCTCTCCATCTCTTTTGTTCGTTTTGCTTCGTCCTCATCTTCTGAGGAGTCTGCGGTCGGTCGCTGGCGTTTTTTCTTTTTGCCTACCTCCGGCTCGGCACCAGTTACTGTGGAGATGATGTCCACTATGGGGTTTTTGTTGTCGTTAGTTAGGGGCGGGGCTTCGGTCGACTCGGTGGCCGGGCTCAGCTCTTCGTCGACGTCGTCGATGGAAACTTCCATCGGATTGAGACGCTGTCATCCGTTTCTACTTCGCTTTCGGTTTGGTCTTCTACGGGGATGTATTCATCATCGGATGTTTCGTCGTTTTGGGGCGCGGAGTCATTATTGATATTCGCGGTAAAGTTATTGTAAATTTTTATTGCAGTTGCAACAGATGGGGTGGATGACTTGGGCCTGTCATCGTCTTCTTTTTCTTGTGATGTCACCTGCGTGACATCACTTTTTGGGGGGGGGGAGATTATCACTCATATTGCCGGAAGGCAGAGAACATAGGTTCAAAAGAATTTTTGGAGTTTACTACTCGGAAGACTCTGTTTTTTTCTGCCCGTCTAGCCGCTGCCAGACGGTTTTCCTGGGTGTCGTCCCAGCAACCTCGCGTTAGTTCACTCCCTGATTTCTCAGGGAGGGATCCTCTTCAAGTTTCTCAAACCTCAGAGGCAGGGGCCGTTTCTGTCCGACCTAGAGTTCAAAACTAGGCCTTACAGTGTCATACCTGTCGACCCACTGAGGTTATCCCGTATAATTTTCGCAAACGCGAAGCTATTTAAAGCCTCCGCGAGGGGCCTATAAAGGCAACCCCTCGGCGGTTTAACTTAGAAACAGCCTCGCATCCGCTTTTCGCCTTGGTAAAGGACAAAGGCCTGTGCAATCTGGGAGTCTTACTCACCCGGAGCTAACAAGCTCCGTTGCGTCAGGTCAATCGCCCCCACCTAAGCACACTTCGCTGCTCGTCGCCTTCGCTCGCTGCTCACCGCTGCACGTCAGGATCGTTCGACCGCTGGAGTCGAACTATTATTTTATATGTTGAAGCACTGAAAACTATTTATAAATGGCAACGGTTGTTTACATTTCTCTGTCTTAACTATGGATCTACGTCAAACTTCAAATGCTATTCCATGTTTGTTAACTTTTTACGAAAAGTTGTTTTTCGATATTTTGGCTGTATTTTGAGTGATATTTGTGAAAAATGAAATAAAATAAACGAAACATTTACATCCCGCACTCTCCTTTGATTTGTAAGTACATACATTATTTAGGATGAGGAAATGAGGAAGCGTGTTTGTTTACATTTTAATAGGCGTACCATTGGGTTTATTAATGTTCATTAATGTATTGAATAAATGAAATTAGTAGACATTTTTAAATTGTAAGTAGACATCATCTGATTAAAAAAGATCTGTTTAGTACCTTTCTAATTTAATATTTCTAATGGATACTATGGAGTTTATTTAGTTCTAATTTATTTGTCTTTATTCTAATTTATTGTCTATATTCTAATTTATTAAAACTCACGATAGCTAATTACTAATTTATTAAATAACTTTACAGTATGTATTTATTTCACGTTTCGTTACATTTAAATATCGCGTTTACCGATCTTCTTATGACTGACTCAAATACAAAAATCTTTCATTTATATACACAACTGTTGTCATCTGGAACTTTCGGCAAACTTCCTGAATAATCTCGTATTTTGGTGAAGGCGCTCGACTCGTTTTTCAACCTCGAGACGTGGATGACTCACTAAAATTAGTGTCTAGAGATTTCTGTAAACAACTGGTAGCGAAGCTCAGGTATATTTTGACCTACAAATTACGAGAATCAATAAAAAAGAATTAGTCATAAAATATTTACAGTTCTATATGCCATAACATTTAAAATCGTAACATTGCCCCCCTCTTAAAAGATGGTTCCTCCTGGAACCTTGTCGGGACTGGAACTTGAACGACATGCTGATATCGGCAACTGGACCCTTTTTTACAACTTCCAGTTGTATAGAAATGACAAGGGACGGTTTTCTCTCCGCAGCAGTAACTATGCGGATTGCAACAGACTAACACCTGGACTTCGGTGTCTTTAAAGATTTCCTCCACCATGTTTCGTATAACCCTCCAATCTAATTGGCGGCACTCCAACTTTGGCATGGCTAACTTTTGCACGTCGGACTCTAGTACGTGCTCTCTCAACTGAAGTAAGGCTTCCCATACATCTCGGTAGGTAGGTTGGTCACGGGCAGTGTCTTTTGTTACCAGGTAGAAAAGGTAACGTGATGCATCTTGAAGTTTCAAGGTTTTACCAGGAGCTGGCACTTGGCATTGAAGTTCTGCAACTCGACCAAACTTCCTTCGAAAGACGGATGCCAACCCTGGTGCATCTTTGATACTGGCCGGGATGGTAAGGGCCAGTGAGTAGTCATCGGGAAGCGCGAGTAGATCTTGCCTTTCTTCAGTGGTAACACCATGTCTTGCTTTACCGGTACCTCCATATGCACCCATGAATTCCTCAAACGTGAGGTCAGACACATCTTGGACTTGGTTTACTTCCACTTCTTCATCTACGTCGTGGTCACCCTCGAAAGACGCCAACCGGTTATGGTGTACTATCATCGGCTTTCCTCTCGGAATCTTGCTTATTCGGTAAATAACCTCATTGATCTTCTCCATAATAAGGTATGGACCTTCCCAAAACTGCTGCAATTTGGGAGAACAACCTTTTCGCTTTTTGGGGTTATAAAGCCAGACTTTATCGTTCTTCTTAAAACACCCCTTTTCGGCTTGTGTATCGTACCGTTTCTTCATTCGGTCACTAGCGATTTGGAGATGGGAACGGACCAACTCGTGTACATCGTCCATTCTTCTTCGTAATTCGATCACATAATCTTCACCTGCTACATCTTCTCCAGGTCGACACCCAAACTCTAGATCACAAGGTAGTCGCATCTCGCGTCCGAATAGGACTCTGGCTGGTGTCTGGCCTGTTGATTCATTAACAGCAGATCTGTAGGCCATTGTGAAGAACGGAAGATATTGGTCCCAGTCTCGCTGATGATCGGATACCATCTTTGTCAAATACTTGCCAACTGTTCTATTCATTCGTTCTACCATACCATCCGATTGCGGATGATAAGCCGTAGTTCTTGTTTTCTTCATACCTAGTCTATCACATATTCCTTGGAATAAATCGCTTTCGAAGTTCCTGCCTTGGTCACTATGGATCTCCAAAGGCACTCCAAATCGGCTGATATATTCTTGGATCAACTTATCTGCAACGGTGGCGGCCTTCTGGTCTGGAAGTGCGTAAATCTCGACCCACTTAGTGAAGTAATCCATTACTACCAACATGTACTTGCCTCCATTATCACTTTCTGGAAATGGCCCAGCAATGTCCAAAGCTATTCTTTCAAACGGGCTTCCAACATTATATTGTCTCATAGGAGCTCTCCTTTTTCGATAAGGCCCGTTACTCGTAGCACAAATAGTACATTTCTTACACCAGTCTTTTACATCGTCGGAACTATTCATCCAATAAAACCGTTCCCGAATTCGCTGAAGGGTCTTTTTCACACCAAAATGCCCTCCTGATGGACTGTCGTGTAACTGACGAAGTACTTCGGCTATTCTGCTCTTTGGAATCACCAACTGTCTTCTCTTCTCTGAACCGTCATCATTTTCCAGGACTCGTTTGAGCAAGCCATCTTCCATGATAAATGAGTCCCACTGGGCCCAATACGTCTTAACTATTGAGCCTAGGTTCGATATTTCTTGCCAAGGTGGTCGACGGTTTTCTTCTTTCCATTTTCGGATTTTCTGTATAACTGGATCTCTCTCTTGTTCTTCCCTGATCTTGGTAGGCGTCCAGTCGTCGTGGACCACCGTCGTTCTTAGCACTGCTGCTTCCTTGGATTCCGTTTTGTTGCAGTGAGAACACTCTGCTGGGCATGGCCTTCTGGAAAGAGAATCAGCGTTTCGGTGGCTAACTCCGGCCCGGTGCTCAATCTTAAAATCATATTCTTGGAGTCGTTCGATCCACCTGGCTATCTGACCCTCTGGATTCTTAAACTGCATCAACCACTTAAGGGCGGCATGGTCGGTTCGGATTAAAAACTTCCTTCCATAGAGGTATTGATAGAAGTGCTCTACTGCATTCACTACTGCCAGAAGTTCTCTTCTCGTGACGCAATAATTCCGCTCAGGTTTTGAGAGAACTTTACTGAAATATCCAAGGACTCTTTCCTGTCCTCCCTGAATCTGGGACAGCACTGCTCCAATTCCCACATTACTTGCATCTGTATCTAAGATGAACTCTCCTTCTGGCAGTGGATACCCTAAAATCGGTGCTGTGATTAAATGCTTTTTTAAGGTCTCAAAGGCATTTTGGCAGTCTACATCCCAGCGGTATTCTCTTGCTTCCTCTGTAAGTCGCGTTAATGGCTTAGCGATATCTGCAAACTTCTTAATAAACCTCCGGTAATAAGTACATAGTCCAAGAAAACTTCTCACTTGATGTTTGTCAGTTGGTTTTGGCCATTCCTTAATGGAATCGATTTTTCCCTTATCCACGGCCACTCCTTCTTTACTGACTATATGACCCAGATAATTGACTTTACCTTGAAATAGCTGGCACTTCTTGGGGTTTAACATCAATTGGGCAGCTTTAAGTCGATTAAAAACGTTTTCTAAATTCTTCAGATGGTCCTCAAATGTCCCCCCAAGACGATTATGTCGTCTAGATAAACTAGGCACGTTTTCCAAGATAACCCTCTCATAATCCAGATCCTGTGGTGAAGGCTGTCTTTTCTTTATCTACCGGGTCCATTTCTACCTGCCAGTATCCAAACTTCAAATCCAAAGTAGAAAATAATTTACTTCCAGCCAATGTGTCTAATGTGTCATCAATCCGAGGCAGAGGATAACTATCTTTCTTGGTAACGTTGTTCAGCAAACGGTAATCCACACAGAACCTCGTTGTTCCGTCTTTCTTCTTAACCAGGACTACCGGAGAGACCCATGGGCTCGTAGAAGGTTCTATCACCCCGTCTTTCTTCATTTCCTGAACAATCGTTTCAGCTTCCTCTCTTTTCGCCTGTGGTAATCGTCGAGCTGTTTGACGAATTGGCTTAGCATTACCAGTATCAATTCTATGCTTAACAACGGTAGTTCTTCCCGTCTTTCCTCCTTTCGGTACGAAAATATCACGATACTGCCGAAGAAATTCCCTTAATTTCCTTTTCTCAATCTGATTCAGAGACTGTCCAGCAACTGCAACCATTTGATCAAATTTGTCGTTGGAATTATCAGACGTTGTCGTCTGACGGATTATGGATGTCACAGGTACACAAGTTCCTACTTTTGTCTCTTTCTTGATGGTCACTGGGTAGTCATTGACATTGATAAGTCTAACAGGAATTTCTTTAGCCGAGGTCACCAATTCCTTTCCAATTATGATTCCACGGCCAACTTTTAAAATCGTAACAATACAAATAAATTAGTAAAATGAATAAAACTCAATTATTTTTCTATGTAGGTTTCTAAATAATATTGACGATCGAACTATTTCGGTAGCAAATTTAGGTGAAAACAAAGACGTGATTTGTTAATAGTTAAACTCTCGTTTTTTTTAATTCTTTGAACGTGATTTTATACATTATTACTACTTCCAATTTTTAAAATCTGAATAATTACCCGCGAGCAAAAATTCAAGCACACTTATGCTCATTGCGGAAGCATCACATTCTATCGAAGCTTCAAAACATTGTATGTTAAAGGTATCTTATTGCTGTGTCCATCTATGTTTATACGTCCATGGTATTACCTGATATCATTAGACAACGAAAATGGATGATGTTAATAGTCCAGGAGCATCGAGGCCCCAAACGTGATTGACAGCATATAAAAATTCTTTATATTCTGCAGCGTTAATCAATTCAACTCCAAAGTTCCCATCCAAGAAACAAGCTATTTTATATAATGCTCTGGAAAACGCCAAACTTGAGGAATATCTACTTGCACTGGAAAAAATTATAGAACTAAGATATATTATTTTTTCATCACGAATTTCAAATCATCGTATTTGTATTTACCTAGCTAGTGAAGAATTAGTAGAAACTGTCATGAATGCTGACAACGGAAGAATAACTATTAATTAACAAATAATTTATGATTGACGCTTAATAAACTAATGTTAAGCCTCAATTTATTAACTCCAATTATTTTTTTACAGTAGGTATAACAAACCCAAAATATAGACATATATTGAGCTTTCGAAAACATACATTTATCTCTCCTTTGGAAGCTACAATAATTCCTCCCTTAATTGTCATAAACCCCGATCAAACATCTTATCGTATTTTTATTTCTTTAGAAAAACAAATGTATTACTATTGTAAACATCTGACCATTTTGTAGCAAATTGTCGATCCTGTAAAAATCCAAATTAATACTTAACAACAACAGTGCCAAATACTACTATAAATAAAGTAGGTAATATTTTTCCACATGACGTCCCAATCACATCAACATCTTAAATGAACTCATTTTCATCACAATCCTCGACTATACCTTCTTCATTAATTATACCAATATTAACTAAATCCCAAATATCACCCTCAACATAATTCCCAAGTTCTTAAATTACATGCACAGATACAAATATAACAACTACCCATTATCAACAACCATTAATGTTTCACAATCTCATACATACTTCCCAAACTCTTCCTCAACACTTCCATGCCCTATCAATAGCATATCAATACATACCACAATCCACTTGCGATATTTGTCTTGGTATTGTTGGGTGTTTTAATTTTCTTCTGATGATTGACATTTCTTAAGTTAGCTCGTCGTATTCAGATTCATCATTGGAAGGTTTGACTTTCTAAATTGTACCTGTTAGTTTTCCGCAATCTTTAAAAAAGTCTCTTATCCTTGATCTAAGATCTTCGGCGGTTCCTTTGGAATCTAAGCCGATATTTTCGGCCTTTCATTGTAATTACTCTTTGGACAGGCAGTATATCTACAATGTACAATGTACATGTTGTAATACATTATAGCGTGATACTACTGCAAACCGGGTTACTTTGCGCCCTCCGGTATTACTTTGCCCATTACTAAAAGTTTATTTTAATTACTTACTAGAAATATGCGCAAAATACCCAACGCAACTAGGAGTGAATTTAACGTTAATATTTTGCCTATACAGTAACGCCACACCGGCTGTGCTAAGTGCACTCTAGTTCTTTAAACAGCGGAGAGAAGATGAACTCTAAAATTCATCGTAATTATAAGTAAAAATATTTGGTGTTTAGTGAAGATTTCGTTTAATATCTTACAATTGCTAAGTTGGTAGTGAATTGTATTATTATTGTTATTTACTTGAGAAAAATATTCTAAAAGCCTACATATTAGTTCAAATCAATATAATATTTTGCTATGCAAAATTGAACAATTTTTGAGGTTAGTTTTCCCCGGCGCAAACTATACCCAAAACACGTTGTTAGGAGCAAAGTAACCCTGAAACACGTTTCTGGGTCTTCTTTACTCTGAGGTAAAGTAACCCCAGAATATGCGTGAATTTTCTTTATTAATTATTTATCAGCTTTTGAGTAAATTTTTATGCGTACTGATCTTTTAAAAAAATATATTCATGACCAAAATTAATATATTATAAGAAATTAAGCTTATGTTTTGTTTCAGACATGCCCAGAAACTACATTAGAAGTCCTGCGTCAAGAAAATATGCAGACTACACTGCAGAGACATTGCAGGAGTGTTTAAATGCAATAAAAGCAGGAGAAATTTTACACTGAGAAGCAGAAAAAAAAAGTGCAATATATCAAGAAGAAGGCAATATACCTAAGGAAACCTGGAAAATAGCCCATACATAGCATTGGGACAGCTTGGCTTTTCAGTAGATACAACAGAATTGCGTCATATTATTAAAGATTATTTGGATATATGTGATAGGGAAGTTAGGATTTTCCAGAATAATTTGCCTGGTATAGAATGGGCCTTCTTCGTTTTTTCTACTTTTAGGGTAGGGGACACACTTAGTTTAAATGATGATTCATGGGACGATCTTAACTTCGATGAAATTGAAAAAGAGCAAGAGACAGTAAGAGAATTCATAAATTTTGTATGTAGAAGATAAATACTATCAAATAAATGATTTTTATTTTAATAAGGTAGTAAGAAAAGTTGGATGTTTTATGGCCTTTTCTTTCGAAGGACAGGTCTATCCTGGATAAATTGATTCCTTTATCGCTGATAAAGTTACAATTAATGCAATGCAAAAATCGCTAAAAATATGAAAGTGGCCTCCAAAGAAAGATCAACTTACATACTCTTGGTCCGATGTTCTTGGATCTACATATTAAACCTCCCAACAAGTATCAAAAAGGGATATCTTTACTGTGCCTGAGCTGGCTTGTTCGTACAGAGACTAAATATGCAGTGACTAAATATGCATTTGCGCATTTTGGTACAACGCTATATTCAATACACATATTAGGTATTTGTTTCTAAAACCTTATTAAGTTTTAAAAAACTGTTTTTCATTGAATATTTTTATTCCTAGTTCTTGAGTTTTTAAAAGGTATATCTAGTTACATTTTATGAGGTACCTTATTGTTGTGTATGTAGTTGTAACGTAATGAAAAATGGTGAATGTATTTTATATTCTTTTATTTCACTTACTAATTAAACATGTGCGTGGTAACTTATGTATATCTTATATGCGCTATCTCCCTATCTGTCAGCTGTAAAGTGTAATGTCCTCTGACATCCGTCAACCGACAAGTGTCATGTCATGAAACTCCTAAAAGTCAAGAGTCAAGTATATGACACTCTTCTCCTCGTAAGGAATTACTAAACTTGTAAGGTTAGAAAAATAAAAACAATAACATAATACTTACAAGTCCAGCCTAACAGGTTTTTTATCACCCGTTGGGACCTTCGTAGTACGGGGGCGTCATCTGAGCTAGCTGCAGTATTTGTAGTGTCTAGTATTTGTGGTAAGCAAGTTGGAGTATTATTTGAATCATGTATATCTTTATCTTGAACTGAACTAGAACACGGTGCTGCTTCATTTAGCGCAAAAGTATTTGTAACAATTGGATTATTACCTAGGTCAAAATGTGTCGGTTGTATATTAATGTACACAGGTGTATTTTCCCCTATAGATCTGATTTGATCTATATGTCTTTTCCATATTCTTGTATCGTCTAACTGTATAAGTTAGTGGAATTCCCTAGTTTACGTTTGACTCTACCAAATTCCCATTTATCAGCATGTATGTAATCACGAGTCTCTACTCTCTCACCCACCTCTAAGTTTCTTACCTTGGGATGGTTTTGATTTTGTACATGTGTTTTGTAAAATGGTTTCAATAAATCTAATCGTTTTCGGATCTCTCTTCCAAACATCAAATTTAAAGGACTGACACCAGTTGTACTATGTGGTGTTCTTCTGTAATTTAGTAAGAATTTGTTAAGCTGTAGCTCCCTTTCATTATTATCTCCTTTTTGTGCACGTAGCGCTTGTTTGAATGTTTGTGCGTACCTCTCTGCCATTCCATTTGTAGCTGGATGGTAGGGTGCACTGAATTTGTGAAAGATTCAATTTTGCTGTATAAATTGTTTAAATTCATAGCTAGTAAATGTTTGTGCATTATCTGAAACTAAACAATTTGGAATTCCAAATGTACAAAAAATTTTCCTTAGCAAGTTTATGGTAGTTTTGCTTGTCAAATCTTTCACTATATGTATTTCTAGCCATCTAGTATAGGCATCCACTAGAATAAAGTAGTATGAATTCATGAAAGGTCCTGCAAAATCTACGTGCACTCTTTCAAAGGGGGTTTTAGGTGTCTCCCATGGGTGTACTACTGTTTTCTCTGGATTATTCCTGATTTTGTTGCAGTCTGTACAATTTTTGCATATATTTTCTATATCTTTAGAAATTCCTGGTCACCAGCTGTATCCTCTTGCAAGCATCTTTATCTTGACTATGCCAAAATAAGCAGTATGTAATTCATTTAAAACTTTTTTACGTAGGTTAGTTTGAATAACTGCTATTTGTTGCCGAAAAATATAATTTCCTTGTAAAGAAAATTCTATCTGTGGGACATTGAATCTATCCCTAGCACCAATCAGTTTTCCAGTTCCTAGAGCATTGTAAAGATTTTGTAGTGTGGGGTCTCTTGTAGTTTCAAAACTTAATTCCTTAAAAGTAAGAGGTAAAGTTTCTATTTGACTGATTTCAAACTGATCTCCCACGTCTTAATCAAATTCAGAAGTATTATCAAGAGGTAATCTTGATATTGCATCAGCATTTGCATGGACTTTAGTATTGTTTATACTTAATTGTGTAATTAAAACTTTAAAGAAACAGTGCATAATGTTGCATTCTAGTTGTAGTTAGTGTAGGTAAATTTTTAGATGGAGAGAATATTTGAATTAAAGGTTGATTATCCACATAGAGTGTAAACTCTCTACCAAATAGATAATAGTAAAATTTTTTAATACCAAAAATTATGGCATATGCTTCTTTATCTATTTGAGCATATTTTTGTTGTACTTTTGTTAGTGTTTGTGGAGCAAATTGAATTGGTCTCTCAGATCCATCCGGATATATGTGAGATAATACTGCTCCAACTGCATATGGACTCGCATCAGTTGCAAGTATTAAAGGTAAACTTGGGTCAAAATGTGCTAAAATTTTATCAGAGATCATTTCTCTTTTTACTGCTGTAAACGTTTCTTGACATTTTCTGTCCCATTTGAAAGATACTCCATCTTTAAGAAGATTGTAAATTGGATGTAAAGTATGGCTCAAATTTTGTAAGAACCGTCCGTAGTAATTTATGAGTTTGTAGGTGCTTTTGCTTTCTGTATAGCTTCCATCTTTTCTTTGGTTTTATGTATACCATTTTTGTCAATTTGATATCCACAGTATTCAATCTGATTTGCTAAAAATTGACATTTTTCATGATTGACTCTAATATTGTATTTTACAAGTCTGCTAAGAACTAATTCTAGTCTTTGATAATGTAACTCATCATCGGGTGCTGTAATTTTTATGTCATCTAGGAAAACTGTCACTCCTGGGATATCTTTTAAAATGTTTTCAATTTCCCTCTGCCATATTGCAGGTGCACTGGAAATACCATACATTAATCTTGTACTTCTATACAATCCCCTGGGTGTACTAAGTGTTAAGTATTCCCTATCTTCTAGGCGTACTTCCATTTGTAGGTATGCTTGTTGTAAGTCAAGCTTTGTAAACTTATCTCCACCAGCCATGAAAATAGAGCTTCAATTGTAGGCAATGGGTATTCGTCTACCACTAAATGATTGTTAAGTGTACTTTTAAAATCTCCACAAATCCGTACTTGACCATTACTTTTCATAACTGGTACTCTAAGTGTAGCATATTCAGAACTATTTACTTTTTCTAAAATACCTTCTTTTTCTAACTTCGTAAGTTCTTGTTCCACTTTTGGTAATAACGCATATGGTATCTTCCTCGCTTTAATGAAGAAAGGTAAAGTGGGTGGTTTAACTTTTAATGTGGCTTGTAAGCCTTGAATTTTGTCCATGCTTTCATGGAAAACTACCGAATATTTTGTAAGTACATTGTTAAGTTTTGTATTTGTAAATTCAGATACTTCTGAAATGTTATTAAAGATTATATCTAACTGGCGTATCCATTCCCGACCCATTAATGGTGGTCTATCTGAGTTTACTATGTACATATATAAAAATTTTGTATCTCCCTTGTACTTGACATTCACCTCTGTAACACCCACCACATCTAATGCCTGTTTGCAATATGTAACTAATTTTAAATCAGTATTTTGTAATTTTAAATTAGGAAAATATGTTTTAAAATCATTCAAATTTAATAATGTAACAGCTGCACCTGAATCTATTTCAAAAGATAGGCTTACCTTGTTGACTTCAACTGAAATTGTAAATTTTTCCCTATAGTATGAATGATCTGAATGAATGTTGAAAATTTCTTCCACTTGATCTCCCTGATTTGAACTTTTACTTTTCATGCATACTTTGCTCAGATGACCTCCTCGTTTACATTTGCTACAGACTAAATGTGTTTTATTACATTTGTTTGCAATATGTTGTGAAGATCCGCATCTAAAACAAAATATATTTTTAGCTTGGTTATGATGAATATAATTTATTTTCCCATTTGTAGGTTGTATGTGTCCTTGTTTATTCTTGACACTAGAAACTTTATTTATATTTGCACCTGTATTTGACTTCTGTAATCGAGCTGCATCTCTGGTTGATGTCTTCATGCTGACGGCAACTTCTAATGCTCTTTCTATGGTAAGGTCCTTGTATTCTAGGAGTCTGCTTTGAATATTTTGGTTTCGAAGACCAAATACAAATTGGTTTCTCAGGGCTTTGTTTAAATAATCCCCAAATTTGCAAGTTGTGGCTAATCTTCGCAAATCTGTAATGTATTCATTGGCACTTTCCCCTTCATGTTGTTTTCTTTGTGAAAATCTGAAATTTTCCACTATTTCTAACGGTTCAGGGTTGTAATGTAGTTTCATTGTATTTACCAATTCATCATAATATGATTGCTCGTCTGGTTTTTCCGGTGAAATCTTGTCACAAAGAATATCATATGCATCTGGACCCATGTAATGTAGAAGGTATGCGGCTTTCTTGTCTTCTGGTACTGCAAAAACATTGAATGTTAGGTTATGTATGTATACTGGCCTTAAATTTGTATTTCCTTGTAGATTCGACCGTCCTCGTCGCCAAACTGTTGTGTATGTAGTTGTAACGTAATGAAAAATGGTGAATGTATTTTATATTCCTTTATTTCACTTACTAATTAAACATGTGCATGGTAACTTATGTATATCTTATATGCGCTATCTCCCTATCTGTCAGCTGTAAAGTGTAATGTCGGTAATGTCCCCTGACATCCGTCAACCGACAAGTGTCATGTCATGAAACTCCTAAAAGTCAAGAGTCAAGTATATGACACTTATTATATTTTTTTATTGTAATTTATTAATATAATTCAAAACCTGTTTTAGATTTCTGCAATCAATTAAAAAAATATATTTTTTTTCCGTGGTCTTTTATTTATTTTGTGAGATGAGGACCATTAAACAAAATGTGTGCTTAACATTATGCCAGTGATGTAAAAACTAGCGACTATACGTTATTGTTTTTGTGGGGCAAAGTAACCTTTGGCTATAGGAAACTTTGCTCCACAGACAAAAATGGACGGGTCGAAAGAATAGCGATGAAATCAACACACGGCCCGGCGAAGAACGGATGGTGATTAAAGGAAGATTTAAACACATCAGGCCCGTCACAGTCCCGGCGCCGAACCTGTCCGGTCTGGTCAAGAGCTATTCGTTCGTCTATTCGTACACACCCAAAATGCATGTTTTGGCGACCAATCTGTTGAAAAGATGGAAAGTTTCTAGGATGAAGAATTGGCAATAATTACTATATGTTTGGACAAGGAAGAAAAAGAAGCGGAAGCAAATCAAGCAACAGACCGAAATGGATCCATGACGCATAGAAAAAAAGGGATACCGAAGAAGAATACGTGACACTGTATAAAGAACTGCTTCATAATGATGTCAAATTTCATCAATATTTTAGGATGTCGAAAGATTGCTTTCCTGCCAAATAATATTTTTTAAATTATTGTCTACATATTTTGCATGAGACAAATTATATAAAACATTACATTTTCTCAAACATTCTATTAATTGTTTGTCAATAATTTTATTTTGTTCACATGTACCGCCCGTCAGGTTCCCGCAGATGTGCGTCTTTTACAATGTATTAAGAATAACAAGAAGATGACCACTTGCTGTGTTTTTTATACTATTGGACCTAACTGGTATAAACGTAAACGTGATAATATAAGTTTAAAGATCATAACAATAATAAGAGAAGAAGAGTTTTTATGTCTTTACATCTTATAAATTTCCATTTGAAAGACGGATTGCTCTTGCAGAGACTTCAGGCCTATTTGTCAAATACAAGAACAACGATCACACTTCTAAAGCAATAGCAAAACCAGAAATATGTTATATATGTGCCAAACCTAAAAATATTAAAACTAAGTCCATGTGTTAACAGTGCAGTAAAAATATCTGCAAACAACATGACTATATAAATATAATATGCTTCGAATGTAACGTGTAAATTGTGGAAGGCTAATAAATATTTTTTATAGCCTTTTTTTTATACTTTTGATGAATATAACGTTTACATACAAAGGAGTCTTTTATTTTACCGATTTCTCCCGTTGTTATGATTTAAAACAAAAAATTGAACTGCGGTGTAAACGCCGCAACGCGCCCGCTTATGAAAAATCAATTGAGGTCCCGCGAGACGATTATTATAATACATATTGGATAAAAATTATTAAATATCCAGTTTCTTCATAAATAAATCTTTGTTTAATAAGTTAAATTATTCAGTTTAACTAAGAAATTGTGCATGTAAAAACTGAATGAATTTAAATAGATAATGAAGAAAAAATAGTGAATATAAATTAAAACAAATTTTGAAATTATTGAACCTAGTGTAATAGTAAGTATCTGTACAAAATTTGATTATATAAAAAAAGAGTAAAACGAAAAAGACAGAATAAATAGTAAAATAAAACAAGTAAAAAAATGTGTGATTCAGTTTTATTTAACAATTCAATTTGACAAAATTCAATTTAACCTACGTAACTTTTTTTCCCATTTTCACTAATTTATTACCACCCTAATAATTTATCACCTCCAAATCAGCCTCAAGGGGACCAATTCTACTAGCTTAAGGTTCAAGATAGCAGAATTCGAAAAAAAAACTTTTTGCCCATGGAATATTTTTTCAACCATTTTTCATTTGTTTTATTTTTTTTTTATTTACTGTCCTCTACTTATTTGGTAACGCTACTGCTAGCTTAACATTTGAAACATTAAAATTTTTGGAAATACCACACTATTTTGCTAGGTTTTAACGAATTTATTACCACCCTAGTAATTATTTACCTCTCAACCGCCTCTTATGGGAAGCTAATAGTTCTGTTTATATTCTTTTACAGTTTCACTCTCCTCTACGTATAAATGAAATAAAAAGTTTTGTGTTAAGTTTTAACTAAACTTTGATCACCATGATAATTTTTCATCCCCAAATCAACCTTTTTTGGAAACATTGCTGCTAGCTTCATATTCAAGTCAGCGAAATAAGTAAAAATTATTTTTTAAATACCACAGTGTTCTACTATGAATAATTGAACATGTTACAACCGTTCTAATTTTTTTACCCCCTACTAACCCATATGGAAACTCAACAATTCTTACATTAAAATTTAAGGTGATGAAAAATCTATTCCTACTCAATCAATCAATAATTCTGTTAGGTTAAAACTTATGGCAAACAGTTTTTTTATATTTCACTGTACCCTACTTATAATTAAAATAAAAAATACCACAGATTTGTGATAGGTTTTAACAAATTTATTACCACGCTAGTAATTTTTCACCCTTTATCCATTCCTTGTGAGAAGTCAATATGAAGCTATTAATCGAAAGCTTGAATATAAAGCTAACCAATTCAAATAAAAATTCTAAAATACCACATTATTCTGCTCGATTTTTACTAATTTTTTGCCACTCAATTAACCTGTGTTAGCTTAGGATAAATTAAGAAAAGTCGTTTTTAAATACCACTGTGTGTTAAAAAGCTTTTTCAATTAATTTACCACCTTCATAGTTGTTTACCCCTCTATGAGAAGTAAATAACTCTGCTAGGTTGAATTTTGAACTGACATAACAAAATTAAAAAAGGGATTTTTAATAATTTTCTTGTACTATACTTGTATTTTAACCTTTCAGTATTTTTTACTATCTTCGTATTTTTCAACTAACACGCAATTTACGCTCTAAATTTGGGGCGTCAAGTCGTACTTTTTCTTCCGGTATAAAAAAATCACTCTAGACGTGGTCGTGAATAGATGAATATGCACTGATGTTTACTATTTAAAATTACAAGTCTTCTTCTTGTTCAGGTTTCTTCTCCTATCGGAGGTTGGAAATCATCATCGCTATTTTAATTTTATTGGCCGCGCTTCTACATAATTCTAATGAGCTGTAACCGAACCACTTTCTCAAATTTCTTAGCCAGGATATTTTGCGTCGTTCTGGGTTTCTCTTTCCTTGTATCTTCCCTTGCATAATTAACCTAAGTGAGACGTACTTCTTGCCCTTTAATATATAACCCATATATTAAATCTTTCTAATTTTAACAGTTTTTTTGACTTCAAATTTTTTCTTAATTTTTTCTTAAACGTCTATATTACAAAAAATTTATTTCAAATCCTTTGGTAAAAGGTATATAATAAAATACCCAAACGGGCTATCACAAATATATTACAAAACGTTTTCGGATTGTTAAATCCAACATCAATGCAAACCTGAAAGTAAATAACCACTTTAATTAAAAAGAACGTTGAACTTAAAATGTTGACTAAGGTTAAAGAACATTGTGGTTAATACTTACGAGGTATACATGCTATGAGCCACCAAAGTATATGGGTCAAAACCCTTTAAATGATATAAATTTACAGTTGCTTTACATTATAATGTGGTTACAAATTATGATGTTTAAGTTACCGTTGGAATTGGTAGCATGGCGACGTATGACCCTACATAGGTAAAATGGTCCTGAGACGAATTGTCTTCGAGGACCTGTTGATAACAACTGATCAAAATGACATTATTGACATGTTAGGGCGAGCGCCCACCAAAGTGGCATGGCAGTGGCAAGTAGCAAGTAGCACGCGTCTAGCATAATGTAACCAATCCTAACGAATGATTAGAATGAATGACGTTACTGTCATTTTGGTGTAAACTGAATCATTCGTTTTCATTGGTTACATTATGCTAGACGCGTGCTACTTGCTACTTGCCACTGCCACGCTACTTTGGTGGGCGCTCTCCCTTAGGGCGGATGTTGTGTCAGAGCAGTCAGTGTAACTTACGGTAGTTGTCTAAAAATGACAGATGTCAGCATTATTTAAAATTGAAAAAATTAAAATTATAATAATGTAACAGTATCAACCATTAATGTTGTAGTCTGTAATGTGAATTAATCATATGGCTATATTGGACACATTGAAAAAATTTGTTTTTAAAAATTAATGTGGGTAAACTGGAGTTTAGGAAATTTTGTAGGATCACTAGGCAACCAACTATACATGTGTATGGATTTATTTTTTCTAAGCTAAAAAATTTTATCAAAAGGCCCTGTATGTTGTGTAACATTTGTTACCTAGAAAATGGTAAAAAAAGGCACATGTAGGAAGATGGGTCCTATAATATTTATTAATGAGGAAGGTTGTAGTAAAAAGTGTTTTTAGATCTGTTGTTGAGCTGAAATTTAAATGAGATGTGATTATGGTGTGATGTCCATGTAGTACTTAACTTAAAACTTAAGCAAGGAGGGCCCTCTATGTAAAAAAACAACATTTGGCACCTGATAAAAATAAAAGATTTTTCAAGTTATAAGTACATGAACATGAATTACTGGTTATGTCTGAAAATTAAAGATTGTAGATTGTTTTTGTGTGTGGACACGTATCCCAGAAATACAGAAAACTGATGGCTGAAAAGTAGTTTGGTATGGTATTGTTAATACATTGCTCAAATTAAAACTCAAGAAAAAACAAAATGCCCTATATGTTAAAAGGAATATTTGGTGCCTGAGAAATATAAAATAAAAAATGATGAGTTATAAATTTGAGTTTAGGTAGGTATGTGAGTTTAATAGGCTTTTGGGGTGTATTGTGAGAACATGTAAAACTGTACGAGTAGTTACGTTTAAGTTGGATCTGTCAAATTAACTAAAGATGTGTGATGTTTAATTGTTATTGTGAAGAGAAAGGTGGAAAAACTACAAGAGGCTGAAGACCATAGAGACCCGAAAACCAAACCCTGAGGGAGAATGGATGGGTAAAAGGAGTTATAATAGAAGAGAAAAATGCAGTAAGAAAAGGTGAAGATATGTGGTTGAGTAGGTAAAGGTGTATGTTAATTAAAAATTGTTTTTAAAGAGGGAGTGGAATAATCTGCTCTGAATTTATTTTGTTGAAAAGGAGCATGGAGAATGTTGGTTGCCTAGACAGAAGTGAGGAGGGCTAAGGACGATTAGTGGGTAATAAGAGGAGGACGAAAATTTAAATACTAATGAAGAAGTAAAGTTGGAAAGTGGGTTATGAAAATAGTTGACGGTGGAGCGGAAGAAAATCTCGATTGAATGAAACATGACGACTGACACAATTTGGACTTTTCTGTTTTTTTCTTTAATGATTTCTAGGTCTTCATATAGGTCTAGTTTAAGAAAGTTTTTTTGTGGGATATTATGAATAAGTAAGACATATTCTGGGATATTGAGAGTGTGGTTGTGTTCTTTAAGATGCTGAGAGAAAGTGGAAGTATTTTCTCTTTTTATGTGCTCTAAAGAGCGTGAAGACAATGATCTACATGTTCTTCCTATGTAGCTGGCATCACAAACAGAACATTTTAATCTATAAACACCACTACGGTTCATATAATTGATATGGTCTTTGGAATTGGATATATACTCACCCAAGTTATTAGGTACTTTAAAAGAAACATGAGTATTTTCAACCGATCGTTTGATTAGATTACTAATATCTCCAGAAAGACTCTCCTGATGATAAGGAAGTGAAACTTAATTGGGTTTGGTAGTAGGATCCACCAAAGTGGATCCACCAGAGGTAGGATATTTTGGTGGCTCATAGCATGTATACCTCGTAAGTATTAACCTCAATGTTCTTTAACCTTAGTCAACATTTTAAATTCAACGATCGTTTTAATTAAAGTGGTTATTTACTTTCAGGTTTGCACTGATGATGGATTTAACAATCCGAAAACGTTTGTAATATATTTGTGATAGCCCGTTTGGGCATTTTATTATATACCTTTTATAAAGGATTTGAAATAAATTTTTTGTGATATATGGTATACAGCCAGCTACAGGAACTTAGTTTCCTAGGGCATTTTTTCTCTATATTAGTAATTTTTTTAGTCCACGATATTCTGTGGATTCTCCTGTAGCACCACATCTCAAAAGAATTTAATTTTTTGATTTCAGACTGTTTATTGTCCACGATTCCATGCCGTACAGTAAAGTAACAAGTCAGTACAAAGGCGCTGTATTTGTAATTTATTGCCAAAGTTGAATAATATTGAAGAGGGCCGTATTAAACTTATATCCGATTAAGACTGGAGCTCCTACTTCTTGATTGGCGGTACACTTCGCTCAGGTCAAATAAATACAAATCTGTTAATATTTTAACAATAGGTGCGCAAGGTGTACAGACTCTCCTTTACAATTAGACAATTAATGTAATAGAAATAATATAATTATTTTAATTTAATTATTTCTTACCTGGTAATTATTTTATGAAATATAACAATTCCACTGACTTTACTAAAACTGAACTTGATTTAAATTATTTTATATTCATATAAGGGACTTACGATTAGATTTGGCTTAGCCATGTACTCACGACTCGAATCAAACTCAATTTTTTAAAACAGTTAAAAATTATAATTTTTACAATATTTTTTTCCGCAAATCGCCAGGAAATTTTGACATTCCTGTAAAAATTTCTTGAAGAAAAAGTCAGGACTTCCTTACTGTAAGGAAATGTCATTTCCTTATTGTCAGGAAATGATATTTCCGTACAGTTGTTAATAAGTAATAAGGTAATATCAAGTTTGACAATTCAACCTCAATACGTTTCCATAGTAACCCAAGTAATTTTATTAGGAATTTCAAAGCACCATTTATTTGGGAATAAAATTATCGCGATTTTTTTAAATCAATCAATATCTGTCGAATTTTAAACGATTTGCGGAAAAATAGTATGTTTACCTCGTAGGAAAAGCCACATTCCTGGACTCTGTGTTGCTAAGTCTCGGCTTGCGCCTCGACTTAGCAATCTTCACAGTCGTCCAGGAATGTTAAGCTTTTCCTACCCGGTAAACAATGTACTATTTTTTTTATTTAGAAATTACAGCCGCATTCACCATAATGGTTATTAGCGGCGGCTACAGAATTACAAAATTAGAGTTTATCAAATAGTCCTATAGATTTTAAGAACTTACAATATTACTAACTGAGAAATTAGTGCCTAATAAATTACATAAACTCGTGTATATTAAATGTAATACGAAAATTGGCAAATCTATGGCTTTCAATTAATGAATGGTTAACGGTTAATTGTACATTACATGTTTCGCAAATAGGTGGATCACTTTTGGTAAATAAGTATGAGTGAGTAAGTCTTGTGTGTCCAATTCGTAATCTCATTATCACCAATTGTTCTCTTCTGTTCCTTGTTGAGGGTTCCCAAGCTGCAACGTCGTTTTTAACTTGTGATGTTTGAGAAGATTGCCATTCGTTTTTCCACTTACACAAAACTCGATTCTTTATAAAAGCTTTTATATCACTCGCTGTATTTCGATACTCGGCTTTTTCTATATTGGCACATTTAGCAATTTCACTCGCGCACTGGTCCGCACTTTCGTTGCCAGCAATGCCAATGTGGGATGAAATCCATATAAATCTGATAATCCTAGAATTTTCTTGAGCTTGCATAAGTTCTAGTTTTATCAGTTTCTCAAGGGGACCTTTAGGATAGATCTGTTTAAGGGTTTGAAGGGCGCTTAGTGAGTCACTTAAGATAACAGAGTTAGGAATGTTATTAGAATTTATATGTATGATAGATTTAAACACTGCACAGAGTTCAGCGGAGAAAATCAAAAAGAAGGTTGGGAGACGAAATTGATATGTATCGTTTGGAGTAACGAATGCAGCATCTACTCGTTTATCACACTTAGATGCATCTGTAAATATTTTATAGCAATGTTCATAATGCTGACGGAAAATTAGATCTAGAATATTCTTAATCTCTGCGTGGCAGTTAATATGTTTGTAGTATTGGGTTAAACCAGTGTTTATAATTATCCAAGGAGAGGGGCTTTTGATATTGATTGGAAAGGATATTGGGAATTCGATATTAAGACATCTTAGGTAACACCGTACTCACTCATAGTAAGACTTATGTTTGGTACTATTGGTAAAGAGATTTATATATTTATTAGTGAATGTATCTTTAAATAGAGGTTTGTTTACATTTGAGGCTATTGACGTTGCGTGTGATAGTGTTAAGGAAATTCGGCGGTGATATAATGAAGTCTGCCCACAGAGCAAGAGCTTCAATGTTACTATTGACAGAAAAAAACATTTGCAACCAAAAATTTTTTGACAAGTGTCATAACACCACCTGAAGAGAAATTATTGTCATGTACTCTATCTTTTCTAAAAATGCTAAAATATTTGGAATTATAGTTTTTTTGTGGGTTTAAATTTGTTTGTTGGAGACATATTATTTCGCTAGGGAATTCAGAAATAAGTTTTTGTAAGGTTGGAAGTCGATGGAAAAATCCATCTATATTCCATTGCCGTAGGTTAGTGAATTATATTATATAAAAAAAAATGAATTTACGGGTTAACCTGAGATGACTCGCCCTCGGATTCAGAGGTGTCGTTACCCAAGTGTTGGAGGATATGCTTTTTTAAGAAGGTGATATGACGTTTGGTTGATCTATCTTTTAATTGTGGATGAACTTCAGTTAGCATACGAACCAATTTCACAAGGTCAGAAGTAAACTCTTGAATTATGTTAGGAGGACCCTGCACGCCGCTAACATTGCTTAGAAGTAGATTTAATTGGTCAAAATTGAGGACAAATGTGGGTAGATGATTTTGGATAAAATCTTTGGCAGGCTCAAGGTCATATGATTTTGTTGATTTTATGCATGTATGCTCCTCATTGCTTTTAACTTTCTTAACTCTAGGTTTGGATGTAGGAACAGCAAATGATTTTTCTGTTGTTTCAGAAGTTGTTTCTGGAGACGTAAGAACATAATTGATACTACGTTTCGGCTGGAGATCGATATTAATTACTTTGCAGCTTTCTATGGTGTTAACTTCTTCTTGGCCATTAGCAATGTTAGGATTGCTTAGATTGTTTGCTAATTTTTCTTGGACGGAAATTTGTTCGTTTGATATGGATGTTGCTGCAGGTTGAGGCATGATGTCAGGAAAGGAGGAAGTAGTAGATTGACTGTTATTAGAATTAATTAAGTTTGTTGTTGATTCTAGTTTATCAGGACAGTTGGTGGCGATATGTCCAGACTTTTTGCAGTTATAACGGGCCATAGTTTAGTGAGATAAGAATATTCGATATGTTGTATTATCAAAGTCTAAGGTGAATGAGTCGGGTAAGGAGATATTATTGGACTATTAAGTCCAATATTTTGTAGATAATCAACTAACAGACTGTGTGGTATTGTTGGACATACGTTTGAAAAAACAGTACGTTCCGCTGGTGAGATTAATCTTCTAGCTTGTACAATATTGTTCTGGATTTCTATTTGTCCATGATTTTGCATGCATTCGTCCACGACTTGTTTGTTTGCAAGGTACATGCAAATCCGATTATTGGATAGTCGGGAGAAAAATATAATATTTTTGGGACGAATTAGGTTACTCAAAGGAATTAAGTAATCTTGCAGTCGCGTATTTTCTAAAGCGCTGAAGACAATTGCTTGTTGTTTTAAGGGAAATTGTGTAGAAGCTGCTGATGAATAGGTTTTATTGGTATTTGTCTGTTATTGCAATACATGTGGTGTGTTAGAGAGACTCTGAATATTAGGTTCCATTTTTGATTGATTTTAACACGGGACATGTGTTTAAAAATAATACGGACCTGACTAGTAATCAAACAGGTAATAAAACTGTTTTATATAACTGTTTAAAAAATATGATGTGTTCACTTACTGGTATTTCATGTAATTGTCACTTAACGATTGATAAATAAACTGTTATAATTACTGCATAAAATTTGCAAATTTGTTGAGACCAAAACAAACACGCCCTTCGGTATCTCATTCCTTTTACAATATTATTTTCATATTTTCAATATTTAAACATATTAAAAATAAATATTAGTTAGCACAGAGTAATATTTCAGAATGTTTTTAGTTAAATCTAGCAGAGCACTTTTGTATTTCCAAAAAGATTTGAGATTGCGTAGCTTGTTGATAGTTTCCCTTTAACTGTGGCTTAGGGGGTCAAAAATTATGAGAGTACATAAAATTAAGTAAAAACCTGGTAGGGAATTTCAGTTACAAGTAGAGTAAAGTAAAATTGTAAAAATAGATTTTTTATCACCTTAACTATTAACCCAAATTTTGACTGCTCATAAGGCATAGTTAGAAGGTGAATAATTACAAGTGTGGTAATAAATTCGCAAAAACCCAGCAGAGCACTTATGGTATATCATAAATATTTTTTTTAATTCTGCTAGCCTTAACTGTAAGCCGCAAAATCGCTCCTCTTAAGGGTGGCTTGGTATGGAAAAAATATTATGGTGGTAATAAATTAGTGAAAAATGAATGAATAAATATTTTAACGGCAAAAAGTTTTCTTTCTGAATTCTGCCAGCTTGAACCTTAACCTAGTAGAATTGCTCTCATTAAGGATGGTTTGGTGGTGAAAAATTATTAGGGTGGTAATAAATTAGTGAAAAATGGGTGAAAAAATTTTACGTAGGTTAAATAGGATTCCGCTCACTTGTCCCCGCTAGGTTAAGGGTCTTTTGTATCGATGCTGGTTAATTTCGTTTGACGTACTAAACGAGCTCCCCACCGTTTTTTTGAGTTTTTTTCATAAATCTCTATATAGCACAGATAAACCGTCTAAAAATCCATTATGAATAATACAGGTTGTTTCATTAACAATCGGAAATATTTTAACTGTAAAAATTCCTGGGCTCAAAAGATTAACCAACTTAAATAAAATATGGATCCCTAGTGAATTACAGGGTGTTTAAGTTAAAATTTAAATACTATTGTTGTCCGCTACTTTAAAACTATTTGATATCGTAGTCATATCTTGACGGAATTGCTATTACAGAACAATTTTTCAATAATAAATGCTTTCTGTGTAAATAATGTACTCCTTATCCTAAACATAAAGTCATTATTTTTCGACATGTTTAAATTTAAAAATGAAGCGGCACAGTTATTTTTACTAATGTATTACGTCGGTGTTTTTGATCCATAGAATTATATTATTATGTACACTTGTATACATATGTACACGATATTTGAGATTATACCTTCTGTTTTATTGTAAGAAGTATGAAAATAACAAGATGTAATGTTATAACAGTAACTTTATTATTGAACTTACAAAAACTACTATTTCATTATTTGAAAGACGCATTATAAAAACAATATGAAATACGAACAGAGTTTCTCAAATATTCATTATTGGAATTATCCCAAAAAAGACATAATGAACAAAGAAATCATCAATTACAAAATGATTTTTTTTGTTTTTTAGTATTTGATATTACCACCCCTATTCCTAATTACACTTTTCAATCGATTTCGCATGGATCGGATGACTTTTCTAATAAATTCTTAAGGCATTGATTCCCAATCATCATTAAGCGCAGCTCTCAATTGCATTATGCTCCTTGGTGCATGATTTCTACACCGGACTCTTCGTTTAAGCTCATCCCAAACATGCTCTATTGGATTTATGTCCGGACTTAACGCAGGCCAATTTATTGTAGGTATACCAATATCAGTCAGATAGATCGTGGTGACTCGTGCGGTATGACATCGTGCATTATCATGCAGGAAAATAAAGGCATTACCAATAAATCCCGCGTATGGAACCACATATTCCTCCAAAATATCTCTGATGTAACGATCCGCCGTTAAACTTCCCCCATGTCCTCTACCAAGCACGAAAACCAGCTCGGTTTTCCCATCCATGGAAATGTCTGCCCAAAACATACAAGAACCGCCTCCATATGACACAATTTCTCGTATTCAACATTGAGCAAATCGTTCCCTTGGCCTTCTATAGACTCGACGCCTCTTGTCGTTGCCATGTAGGCAGATCCTACTTTCGTCGGAGAATAATACCTGACTCCATTGATAGTCGTCTCAATCCAGATGTTAGTGAGCAAATTCTAGTCGTTTTTGCTTCTGAGCTGCAGTTCGCTAGGGACCAGTAAATGCCTTTTTTGGTGTCAGGTTGGCTGCTTTTAGTCTCCTTCTGACTGTCTAAATGCTGGTAACCACACCTCGGACCTTTCTAAGCTCTTCTTTTAGATTAACACCAGTCAAATGTCGATTTCTCAGAGGTTAAGATACATGAAATCGATCATTTCTCTCTGTTGTTTTTCGTTTACGACCTCCTCCTTGTCGGCGGACATATTCACCAGTATCTTGGTACCGACGATACACTCGGGACACAGCAGGTTGGCTTAAATTTAATCGATTTGTGACGGCTCTCTTACTTACTTACTCCGTGGCGTTACAACCCTTCGTGGGTTTTAGCCGACTCGACAACATGCCTCCACTGTTTTCTGTCTTGAGCAACCTCCATCCAATTCTACACGCCCATATTGCTTAGGTCTCCTGCTATATTATCTCGCCACCGAAGATGAGGGCGTCCGCGTGGTCTCCTTCCAGTTGGGACTTCCTCCCACAGCAGTCTTACTGTTCGTTCGTCAGAATGTCAGAATGTCTTCTGAGGTGTCCTGCCCATTGTAGTCTTCTGGACTTTATTTCTTTTATGATGTTGGCGTCTGGGTAAAATTCTCCAAGCTCTTTATTAGTTCTTATCCTATATTGTCCTGATGCTTCATCCAGCACCGGACCAAAGATCTTCCTTAGGATTTTTCTTTCCCAAACACGTAGTCTCTCTTCATTTGCCTTTGTTATCGTCCGGCTCTCTGGCTCAGGTTTTCTCTCAATAATGCTACTGCTTGAGCTGCTTTGACGGATGTAGTATCCAATTGTTATGAAGTTGCGAACTTAATTGACTGATGTATTAGTGGGGTGCTATAAAAATTGATGCTTACGATGTTAACCAAATGTGTTAAGTGCGTGCGTGTCGATTTCAATGGGTCAAATTATGACCCCCTCTCAACGTGTTGCATTATTTATTTGTAATACGTCACCCGATTTACCAAAAATCAAAACTTTGTTCAAACTCAATAATGAGGTTAATAATTGTACACTAAATATTTTTAAGTTTACACCTTTTTTGATTGAAACAGGACGTACTTTCGCAAAATAATTTTGAGTCGATATTTTTGCACTCAAGTGTATTATGTATATAAAATTTTAGTTGACATTAACAAAAAAACATAATATTATTTTTTGAAATTTCTTTAAATAAAAAGATTCATTCAAGATTTGGAAACAAATTGTGTTAAACCAAATTAAAATAGAACCATTTTGTTATAATCTAATCTAAATAAAATCAAAAACTAATTTTAATAACACGAAAATATTATAAAACAAATTTGAGTTTCTTCTTCTTTCAGTACCCTGTACGATTATCGAACGTTGGCGATTATATTGGCAATAATAACTTTATTTACGGCGGCCCTAAATAAATTAGCGGTGGTTTCTTAATACCATTCTCGTAGATTTCGGAGCCAGGATGTTCTTCGTCAGCCTGGGCCTGTCCTTCCGGCAATCTTACCCTGTATTATGAGGTGTAGAAGGTTATACTTCTCTGGATGTCTCATTACATGACCGAAATATTGTAACTTTCGAATTTTTATTGTTTTTGTTATTTCTGTGCTCTTTTTCATTCGATGAAAAACTATTTCATTTCTTATTCCATCAACCTAGCTTATCCGCAATACTCGTCGATAAATCCACATCTCAAAGGCCCTAAAGGCCCAATTTTTTCAATAATATCTCTGTAAGGGTCCAGCTCTCCATACGCTACACCAATATGGAAAATATGTAGCAGCGTATTAATCTGATTTTAAGGTTTACCGTAATATCTCTATTACTTAGAATTTTCCTTAATTTATAGAAGGCGGCTCTGGCTTTTTCAATCCGTATTCTTATTTCTTTATTAATATCCCAGTTATCGTTAACGTTTGCATCCAAGTAGATCCTATTGTGGACACTTTCTAACTCTATTTCATACGCTCTGACGTTCGTTGGTTGTAACTCCGTTTTGCTGACAACCATAAATTTTATCTTAGAGGTATTAAGTTTTAGCCCATATTCATGGTTATATGATTTGGTTACCTTGTTTAAAGTCGTTGCAGGTCTTCTTCATTGAAGGAAATAAGTACCGTGTCTACTGCATATCTGAGATTGTTGACATTAATTTCGTTGCTTTTAATGCCTGTAAACTAAGGCTTCTTTGAAAATAAATTCGAAGTAGATATTAAAAAGTAGAGGTGATAGAATACATCCTTGCCTCACTCTACGTTGTATTTCCACTGCTTCCGTCGTGCTGTGTCCACCTCGTATACTTGCACATTGATGCCAATACAAATTTTTGATAATACGGAGGTCTCGGTCATCAATTCCCACCTGTTACAAGACACCTATAAGTTTTTCATAGTTTACTTGGTCAAATGCCTTTTCAAAATCGATAAAACACATATATACTGATTGTTTTATATCTCTACATCTTTGAACCATGACCTGCAAACTGAAGAGTGCTTCTCTGGTTCCAAGGTTGTTTCTGAAACCAAATTTTGTTTCACTTAGTTGTACTTCTATTTTGTTGTAAATTCTCTAGTGCAGTATTCTTAGGAAAATTTTTAGTACATAATTCATAATCAGATTGATTTTTGTTTGAGTTTTTTAAGTTTAAAATTTTATAATAATAATAATATTCAATTTGGCGCTCATTCCTCTCAATAATAAACTCTTTCTATGTAAATAAATTATGAACACTTAATAAAAAATTAACTGTTTTCAGAATTTAGTTACAATATCACAATCAGTATAATACGACTAAAGACATTTCTCCACTTCGCGTCGTCTACATAAATGCTTAATTATGCATTCATGGTATTAATGTGCTTGCGACATATTGAAATAAGTTTTGGTTTTGTATTTGGCTCTGGTTGGAATTATTTGTTTCGATCTAGTAGGATGCTCTCATTGCCGTTAGTTAGATACTGTCACTCAATAGTCTAATTAGTGTAAAAGTTAAAGTTAAAAAGCTGATTAAGTAAAAATGCAGCGGCATAGAAATTTTAATACCATTCAAATGCTGATTATTTACAAGAAAATTGTTCCTATCTTACTGCTACACGAAGATATCGAGAAATGTATTCAGACAAATTTTAACCCAATCGCCAAACTTTCTGTAATATTTTTAATCGATTCGGAGATACTGAAGAATTTATTTCTAAAAGTGATGTGGGAAGAATTAAAATTTTAAGAGTTAATTGGGATTTTAATATTTTAATAAAAGGTGCTAATAATCCTTAACTAAGCACTAGGCGTTTATCAGCAATGACTAGAGAAAACCACTGTTTAGTTTTTCAATACCTAAAAGAAGAATCTCTATAATCTTACCACTTTACACCAGTAGATAATATGCGACCTAGCACAACACTGCCCTACAATAAAACACCAAAGTACCTTGAGGTGACTCTTGATAGAACCCTATCTTTCAAGGGACATCTGTCTAAAACAGCGGAGAAACTTAAATCCAGAAACAAAATCATCCAGAAGCTGTACGGCACAACATGGGGAGCATCGGCTTCCACCTTGCGATCATCTGCCCTGAGCCTTGTCTTCTCAACCGCGGAATACTGCTCTTCAGCCTGGCTTAACAGCCCACATACACACAAAGTAGATGCCCAATTGAACAATACAATGAGAATGATTGCTGGTATTATTAAATCCACCCCTACGCAATGGCTCCCAGTACTGAGCCACATTCTACCACCCAGACTACGGCGTATACACTCTTTCACCAGTGTGAAAACAAAATAAACAAACAAATAAAAAACAAAATTGTTTCCACGTACAGGAGTATTCAACAGAAGAAACAGCCACAGTTAAAATATTGAAAATACTCATATATTTCGAAAATCATATTTTCAACATAAATTTAAGATTAATGTATAATGCCTCTAAAGCTCTTTCTTTTATTATCGGTCCAGATAATTAAAAATGTTCGTACTTCAGTTTGACCTATGTAAAAATAATTACATTCAGCACAGGGGATGTATTCGCTCCGTGCGTGACCATGGAAGCGGTATATTGAAACGATGCCAGCGTGCGTAGCGGCGAAATATGACAAAATTGGAATATTGGACAAAATATTTTTACGCATAAATTTTATCAAAAATGTGTGCAAATACATGTTGCGTATTTAATTGTGCTAATAACAACAAAAATAGTGAGTGTAGTTTTTATAGGTTCCCAAAGATTACATATAAATTAGAGAAAAGAAAAAGATGAATTCGTGCTATTAATATGAAAAAGTAAATATCACATAGTTTCATTTTTATGCAATTGAAATAGGAAAAATTTTAATAATTTACCTTGAATGATATTTTATAAGGCTTCAAGCTAACTGCAGATGACTTTAGCTTTTATATCATAACTTTTACTATTATTGTTTTTAATTATATGCTCTTTTGCGTGAAAAACTTGATTTGCCAGTACTAGATTTTTCCCTTTCTTTTCCGTTTGGAGTTGAAAAATATATTATGATGAACTTTGAGAAACCCAGTTTTTAATACTACATTTATTTTGTATATAAACTGAAAAAATATAGTTAAAAAACTAATTTATTAATAATTGTCAATTTCGCATGTATTTAACAATGTCAAACATAATATGTCATGTGTTTAACCTGAAAATTTGGACTCCAAAATTGTCAGATGAAGGCGGTAGGTGTCGCGTCAGTCACGCACGGAGCGAATATAAACAATGCAAATTTATTCTAGGGGGATAAGAGTCTATTGGTCTTAAAAAATAAATTCCTGAGAGTTTTTGAGTTTTTTATTTCTTATTTATCTGGTATATTCTTAAATAATTTAATAAGTTTATCTGTAAGATTGGGTAAGTATAGTAGTGAGGAATAATGAAAAATTGCCGTAGTCAAAGGAGTGCTATGTGTTGTAATATGCAGAGCTGTATTATTCGCAGTAATATTGTAATATTTGTAATATTTGCTCTTTTATTGAGAGCATGTGGATGTTTTAGTATGTAACACATTTCCTGAAATGGTCTTTTAGTGAAATTTAGTAGTGCGCTTGTAGCGTTTTAAATTTTTTTAACCATTAAATATTTATGTTCAAAATTTTGTAGTTCACCCCTGAGCTTTATATAAATATTTTTGTCTTCATTTACATTCAATTCCTTCAATTCTCTGTATACATTGTGAGGTAGAAGATTTCCAAATTTCGGTTATAGCTAGGAGTTTAAAATAATCAATACATTACGTGTTTTTTCTACAAATTTAAAAAGGAGGTTGTTTCAAGGTCGCTTTGTGACATAGTTGAGGCCTGTTTGTAAAAACAAGAAATTTATGTTGGAGAGGTAAGGGAAAGGGTAGCCCTCACCGGTATTAGATTGAGGTCAGGAGAATTCAGGCAGGTTAAGAAGAGTAACGAAACAGGAAAATTAAAAGATTTGGCCAAAGAAGACAGAAGTCGTTATGTTGTTCTTTGCAAAAAACCGGCAAATTTGTCGAAAAATGAGTGATGTACACCCAAAGTAATGTGTTAATTCTGATAGGGGTAATCACTGTTTTTTTTAATTGTAAGGCGTCTCTCATCATGAGATATTTGAAAAACGGCGTTGTAAATAAATCTCTAGATGTTCCATTGTTCAGTTCCTTAAGAAGCCGTTCCAGAGTGTGCAGCGTCCCAATTTCAACCTCAAATGGTCAGAATACTTTTTCAGTGAGATGAAGTTTTTTAATCGTGTGGCGGAGTAGGTAACCCAAGAAATCTAAGAGTGTATACAGTGAAAGCCAGGTAACTTTTTTCTGTTTGAACTATTGAAGTAAAAATAAACAGTATAAAATAATAATTGCTTTTATAACAATTAAAATAATGTAATATGTATGGTCATGCTGTCGATCTATTTGTTCTTTGTCATCAAAATTAAATGTTGACATATGACAGCTAGCTTTAGTTTGTTTTTTGTTGTGACAATTTTTAATTTGCTTGTATAGAAAAGATGTTTTCTAGAAAAGGTTTAACCTTACATTTTCATTTATAAGGATATCCTTAAGTTCAATAATCTATTTTAGCCATTTTGATAGATTTTGTAGCAGTCCCCATTGTAAACAAATAGTACATGTAAGTTTTTCTTTGTAATTTTGTATTTATTAAACTATTTATATAGTATGTATTTTTTTGTGCCATCTGTATTTTTGTAACTGTTTGTTTAAGATAAAACTAAATGTTTGATTTGTTTCCCTGATTATTTTGTTTAGAAAAATCTTAACCTTTTTTTGTGTGCTTACTGTTTTATGAAAGAAGAGCCTTTTTTCAGAATTACCTTCAGCACAGAAAATGTGTGTAAACAATGCTAATTTGTTCTAAGGGGATAAGAGTCTATTGGTCTTAAAAAATAAGTTCCTGGGAGTTTTTGAGTTTTTTAATGCTAATTTATCTGGTATATTTTTAAATAGTTTAATCAGTTAATCTGTGAGATCGGGTAAGTACGGTAGTGAAGAATAATGAAAAATTGACGTAGCCAAAGGAGTGCTATCTGTTGTAATATGCAGAGCTGTATTTTTCACATGGTTATTTGAATTAAACCTAAATTGGTCACCATTGGGTAATCCGCTAATTGTGGAACCATAACTTTTCGAGAAAAAAACGTATTAATTAAGGAGGAGAGGTAGGAGTTATTAATAAGACTAGTTCCCTTAGATGGTAAGTGAAAAAAAAGTAAAAAAAGTAAAAGTAAAAGTAAAAAAGTAAAAGAAGGGATTCCCTTAGATTTACTGTATGTGATAACCTGTGTAACCTAAACCTATATGCATGGATGATGTTAATTTTGATATTTAAATTTAAAAATCCTGTTGAAAGTTATAGATTTCCTATACCAACTTGTAATCAAGGTGTCATCTGTTCATCTAAAACACGCATATCCAAACCGATATGTTCCTTCGTTGAAGTCTTTTAATTCAGAAGTAAATTGGATCAAACTCGTTAAACACTGACAGGGTAGTCCATGTTCTCTCCAGTAATAAAGTAATAATTAGGTTAATCTAATAAGAAATTTTATAATCCAACCTTAATCGGTCATCAAAAACAAAATTAACAATCATGGATGAGATCGGGAAATCCATAGGTGTTCCAAAGATGTGTAAATAATATTTATCATCAAACACTAAGAAAGTAATATTAAGACTGATTGTTACAATTCTGTAAACACATTCCAAGAGATAGGTGAGTTAGCTTAAATAGAACTCCCATGGTTATTTAAAGAAGACAAGACAACTACCAGAGCTAAGTTAGTGAAAAGTAAAACTACATCAAAACTTACTAAAATGTACTCTCGGGGTAACTTTAATTCAATAATAAATTCACTAAATTGAAAGGAATCAACTATATTAAAATCATCACTCTTTTCATTAAAAGATTTAGACAAAATAAATGTCAAAAACTAAGCAGCCTTGGTGTTAGGAGCATTAATAATTATTGATAATACAAGAGGTCTCATAAGGTTTGTTTATTTCAGATAGATAATAACATCTCGGTGCATAATCGGCATAATTAGTAGTGATTTAGCTAAGAGCTTATCCATTAGGTTAATATTTTTAAGTAAGTAGTGTATTAATACAATATTTTATAAGTAAATTTGGAACCTGGATGAAAAGTAAAAAGCTTTATATATAAAAGTATATAGTAATGATTGGCTCAGAATAAAACATTGGTCTTTATTCCATTAAGATAGGAGCATTCCCTTTATGACTAGAGAGAACGAAACAAATTAGGGTGGGTGGGCTGTAAACTTTATCTATCTTAAAAGTAGTTGATAGAAAAGATAAATAAAACTCAACAAGATATTGTTGGAAGATGACCTGAGATTGAAATTTAATAAGAATCGGTTTTTGTAATTTAGTAGAAAGTGGGCAGATAGGAGAATAGATACTTGTACGTTAATAAATGAGAACAACAAAAGTAATTTTCATAAACGATTAGTGTTAATAGTTCAAAGATTCCAATTCTAGAATATAAGGTTTAAGTAATTAGTTTACAAAGAAATTGGGCAAAAAACTAGAAAGTTTTTTGGATAGCGATAAGTATACAATAACGAAAGTAGTATTAGCTTTATTGTCTCTAGTAATTTGGAAATGAAGACAAGGTTTTATTTATATAAAATTTGGAAATATTAAGGTTATGTGATATCATAATAGCATTTAGCTTCTAGTCATAGAATTTAATTGGTCTAAAGGGTCAGTGTGATATGTAGGATGTGTGTGTCTAATTGGTGAAAAGGAAAAGAAGTGATTGAACTAAAGGAAATGAGGTTTTGCCCGGGAAAACTAAGATTTATGTGATTTGAATGTCGAAAAAAGATAGTTGTTTTTATTTCATATCCTGTAGTGAAAGTTAGCGGAGTTCTTGTCAAATAATAAGTCTGAAAGGTGTTCTGTGTCTGTGGAACATACCCCAAGGATTGATAGCAGCGGATAACGAAAGTACATCCTGTAATAAACAAACAGGTGTATAGTATATTTGGTACTAGTCGACTAAGAGAAAATTCTTTCCACTAGAACGAAATTGGGTTCCTGTGAGATAGAAGTTTCTACACCTACGGTAGAAAGGCATAGGACTAAGTAAGTAGATAAGAAATACCTTTACATAAAGTTAATGGTTAACGAAATATTTAAGAAAATAAATCAGTAGAATAATCAATAATACAATTTGACAAAATAATAGGATAATAGAATTTTACATCAAACATTATACGTTTTATATTAAATTGAAGTCATAATTTAAACATTTTCTTCACAAACCATATTAAGAAATACTTAAACTAAACAACATTAAACTTTTTGTTAATGTAAGTACAATGCATTCCATAAAAGATATAAAATCGATATAAGCCGTTTCAAATAAAATAGCATTGTTTGTTAAAAACAAACTGCTGCAGTATTTATTTCTTTCCAAAAGTTTGTTGTGAATGTTACGGGCTTCTTATAGACACGCTGTTTCATGTGGTGGTGCACCATCTGGCGTAAACCATATATTTTACCTTAAATAAATTGCAATTCTTTCAAGAAACCAATAAAATTATTCTGTAAGAAATGTAAATAGTTCTCATTATTCAAATTACGAGGTTACTCACATGGCCCTAAAAAATAATTACCAGTGATTCCACACCATACATTTATTTTAAATTCATGTTGGAAATGACGTTTTCTCGTAACATGAGGATATATACCAAATATAATAATATACCAAAAATAATTGTTCCTTAAATTAAAAATACCATGGCGTGTAAATGTAGCTTCGTCCGTAAATAATATTCTATCGATGAAAGAGTGGTCCAGATTTTGCCTTTTTCGGATATCATTTGAAATTGCACGGGTATAAAATGGTGAGGGTTAAAATGCTTACGGTATAGGATTTTTAAAACTGAAGTTTTGCTGATTCCTAACGCTGAAGATCTTTATCAGACGTAATGATTTTCGGTCAGCATAAGTTGTCAGGTTTGAGATGAAATGAACCACTTTTGCCTAAATTCCGAAATATTGTTTAAAGGTTTGGTAATTAGGTTGCAGCTTGTTTAGGTAATTTTTAAATAGTACATTTTTGCTGCAATTAGTTAAAGTATTGCTAAAAATACATAGCATAGAATAATCTGGTATCTAAGAACTTAGAACCTGGTATCTGATCTTAGAACCAAAATAAACTAGATATTAAAAAACTCACGGAATAATCAAAAGACAACTTATTTTTAAATATTAAAAGCATTTGTGATATTAGTCTGCTATGTTAAAATGTCCCGTAATACATTGGGGTTGAATAATGATGGCATTAAAACTAACTTTAAAAAGAAGGTGGTAGGTATCGTAGCTGTAAACTTTCGCGAAACTTCATCCTATGTTTTGTATATTTTTAAAATTTTAATTTTATTTAAAATACTTTTATTATTTATACCCCAAACAAAGTATATTATATTAAAATAATTAAATAAATAAATTAGGTTTGCTAATAGCGTCATCTGCTTCTGTATCAACGAAGTTTACGTTGTTTACTTTTGACAGACCCGTCAACGTCGGACTAAATATTAAATTATCAATAAAATATAAATTTGATATTTGATCATTACTTTGATAGTAAATTAAATTATTATATAAAATAAATAAGATGTTGTAGAATAAAATTTGATTATAGTTTGAAAAAAATTTTACTAGATTTTACTAGAAAGAAAAAGTTATACGTTAGTTTAGAAGCTTATAGAAGCGATAGACAAAGGTTTCAGTAAATTTTAAACATGATGACGACCAACGTATGAATACAGGCACTGCAGCTAAAGAAGAAGATAAACATTTTGTGATGTAAAATTACCATTTTATGTTGTTTTCTAAAAATAAACTATTAATTATGCTTATCCACAGGTATTGAGTGCTTGTATTTTTGCACAAGTATTACAAATAAGAATTTTTATGCAGTTAATTTGCAAAATGCGATTTTCTTGAAACTATTAAGTTTTAAAGTTATTAACAGGTTTACAATTTTTGTGTTAAAATAATGTATCTTTTTTATATTTTACCAAAAATAACGGTAAATTAAATAGCAAATAAATAAGGGGCAAATTTGTACCACATATTAGGCGTATATGGCGCCCTCTATCAGCTACATCAAATAATAATTTCTTATACCCAAAGGCAACCAGAAAGAGAGAACATTTTTATATATCATTACAGTCTTCTCTCTCTATACCGATATACAAGGGACCTGGAATTTTCATCGTTATATGGAAAGATCGTTATACAGAAAGAGAAAGAGAGACAAAATTCGGTACTGTAGTATTAATAATACTGTACTAAATAACTTGTTTTTTTTTATTTAGAATTTCCGCATCAACCATTAAAGGTTATTAGCGGGTTTTATAGATTTTACAGTTGGTATTACAAACACATATTTACTAATTACAAATTGCGTATTAAATTACACATAATAAATTACAAATTACAAAGAGATACATATAATATATCTTAAATTTTGTGTAGTTAACGTATGTCCTTAAGGAATTTGATTGTATTTGATATATTATCGTTTAAAATATCTTTAAGTTTCTTTGCTTCTTCTGGTACGTTGTTGATGGCTCTTTCGTAGGAATAAAGACGACATTCAATCAATACATGTTGAACAATTATTGGACATTCACAATAGGAACATTCAGGTGGTAGTTCTTTTGTTATGAGATGCTGGTGAGGTAACGCTGTATGTCCAATTCTTAGTCGGTTTATAACCACTTGTTCCTTTTTGTTTTCTGGAAATTTTAGTTTAGTGCCAATCCTAGTTTTCACGTTTTTAAGGTAAGCCTTATTAAAATTCCACATTTGTTGCCAATTTTTTACACAGTGCTGTTTAATATTGAGCTGGATATCACTGAATAGAATTGTTGTCATTATTTCAGTTTGCTCGTCAGTAGCAGCTTTCTTTGCTAATTCATCTACTTTTCATTTCCTGCGATAACTGTATGTGATGGTACCCAGAGAAATGTAACGTTCACGTGTCTGTTTTGTAGGTGATAAATTGCTAATTGTATTTGTTGCAGGATAGCATGTACTGGATATAGTTGCCTTAAGCTCTGAAGAACAGATAAAGAGTCAGTAATGATAAGAAAATCTGAGCTTGCATGACTCTTACACATGTCTAAAGCCTTTAAATTGGCGATTGCTTCTCCCGTAAAAATGCTGCAGAATTGAGGGATGCGAACTGCATATTCAGACTTTCCTAGAATAAAGGCCGCTGGGTGTCCATTTTCAGTTCTTGACGCATCAGTAAAAATCTTGTTATGGCCAGTGTATTCTAATATCCGTTCTTAATATAATTTGTTACTGATTATGGGATTTGTGGTACTCTTTGGATAGGCCGTGAGGAATAGATCAATAGTGGGAAAATTAATAGTCCAGGGAAGTATAGTTCGTTGTGTAGGGTAAGAATGTGTCACCTGCTCCATGTCTAAACCATATCTCGTTAGACGTTCTTTAAGAGGTGGATATTAAATTTGTTGATGGCACTGAGTAGGTGGATATATTTTATAAAGAAGTGGATAGTTTGTGTTATTAGGGTTGGAAGACAATCTCGCGACATAATTTAAAGAAATGTGTTGTCTTCGTATTGATAGGGGAGATTCATTTAGGATAACCTGAAAACTTGAAACAGGACTAGTTCGGTAAGCACCCAGAATTAGTCTTAAATATGTGTTTTGTATAATGTCTAGTTTTTTAAGTATATAATTACTCGCAGTTAAATAGCATATTGCACCATAATCCAGTTTACTTCGGAGTAATGATTGGTATATATGCAGCAATTTTATGGTGTCCGCTCCCCAAGTTCGGTTTGATAGCATTTTAAGGAGATTTATTTTAAATTGGCAGGATACTACTAGCTTTTTAATATGTTCTGCCCATGTTAACTGAGTGTCCAGTCTCATGCCAAGAAAGTCAATGCTCTCTACTTGTTTTAGGTTGATACCATTTAGAGTAAGTGTTGTTTTGCATTCAGTTTTTCTTTTATTGAATACGATGAAACGAGATTTATCACCTGAGAACGTAAAACCAGTCTTTTGGGACCAGTCTTCTAGTTTATGCAGAAATGATTGAAAAATTTTTGACGCTAGTGTAATATTGCAGCTACTAGTATATAAAACTAAGTCATCTGCATACAGATCTGCTTTCAAAGGTAGCTTTATCTCTGGAGCGATATTATTAATTGCTATTAAAAATAAAGTGGGGCTTAAGGGGTTGAGCCCTGTGGAATATCGTTTTCAAGACATTCTGTTTTTGAGGTAATTCCATTTACACGTACTTGGAATATCCTATAATTCATGAAATGTTTTACAAATGCAAGAAAATTTCCCTGGATACCCCAATTGGACATGGTTTGTAAAATGTTGTATCTCCATGCAGTATCAAATGCTTTATTTATATCAAAAAATATGGCAATTATTTCTAAAGGACTCACATATAATATTGTTAATAGCTACTAAGGCATCATGAGTTGATCTGCCTTTTCTGAAACCGCTTTGGATATGGCTTAATAATTGGTTTGTTTTTTTTTCAAGAAACCATATTAATCTGTTATTTAAAATTTTTTCTAGTAGTTTGCATGTATTATTTGTAAGAGAAATTGGTCTATAAGAAAGGGGGTCAGTTTTTGATTTGAAAGGTTTTAATATGGGAATAATTGTTGATTCAGACCAGATTAAAGGAAATTTTTTATTAAATGTGATTGAAAATGTCTAAGAGAATTAATTTTCCTATGTACGGCAAGTTTTTGATAAATATGATTGGTATATTATCAGGACCCGATGAAGTGTTTTTTGATTTATCTAGAGCTTCTTCAAATTCTTAATATGTGATGGGGAAGTTTAGTGGATTATCACTATCTATTATGGATATATCTGCCATTTCACGTTTATTTTTGAAATCTAAAAATGCGGGATTGAAGTTTGCATTGCTTGAATTATTCTTATATAAATCTGACATAATATTACTAATTTCTTGTTTGGAAGATATTAATTTGTTTTTAGAAGAAAGAGTGTTAATATGAATTAAGTTTTGTTCACCTTTTAGTGTACGTACTTTATTCCAGATTGTAGTCATTGCTGTTGATGAATTTATGGTAGAGACATAATTTGACCATGTTTATTTTTTACTTTTCTTAATAAGATATTTAGTTTTTGCTCTAAGTTTTTTAAAATTGATAACATTTTCTGTTGTTTTATGTCTTTTTAAAATATTGAAAACATGTTTGCCATATTTCATAGCTAAGGCTATTTCTTCACTCCACAATGGTACTGGTTTTCGTTTACAAGGTTTTGTTTTTCCCACTGCAATATTAGCGCATTTTGCTATAGTATCATTGAAATGATGAAGAGACGAATCTATGCTATCTTCTATAATAAAATTTGTTTTAATAATAATACAATAAACAATAATAAAAAGATAATTATTCATTAGATCTCTATATAAGTCCCAGTTTGCTGAATTTAATTTCCATTTTTGGTAAACAGGAATATTTGGTTGATCATGCAAAATGGTTTCAATTGTTATAGAAAAATGATCGCTATTATATAGATAATCAAGACTATTTTAAGAAAAACTTGCAGCTAATGTGTGATCACACAACAAAATATCGATAGCAGAAAAAATACTATTGTGGGAGCTAAAATGAGTAGATTTACTAGTATTCATTAAAATTAGATTTTGATTGTCTATTAATTTCTGAAGAAGTCTACCACATTTGTCTGTTTTTATACTACCCCATGTGATATTATGACAATTCAAGTCACCAAGTATTAGTTTGGGAGCAGGAATATCATCGATTAAGCGATGTAATATTTCAAGTACATTTTCATTTGGATGAGGGAGGTAAATGTTACATATGTTAATAGGTTTGCAGTTGATATTGCATGACACTGATACACCTACAGCTTCTAGATTAGTATGTAGCTTAATTTCTTTGGTCTGAATATGATTTTTTACAAAAATATCAACCCCTCCACTAGCATATGTTGCGTCTCGATTTTTAAGGAAATGGGAATAATTTTTTATATTAAAGTTATTAGTTTTAAGGTGGGTTTCCTGTAAACATATTATAAGAGAAGAAAGATCGTTTATAAGTAGATTAAGGGATTCTAAATTATTAAAATAACCATTAAGATTCCACTGTAATATAAATGTATTATCCATTTTATTTTAGAACGTGGGAAAGGGAGTTATCGCTTTCAATATCCGAGGATGAATCGGTAACTGAGGATTGTATATTTTTTCGAAGTCTTATTAGTTTATTTTTTATTTTGCGATCAGGAATATGGTCGTGGGCGAATAGAAGTATCTCTTTAAAAGAACCCATATCGGTTGTGTAATTCTCTACTATGGGGGTAGGATAATTTGAGTTTATTGCGTTACATATTGCGTCACAAAGAACTGTAAATTTAAGAGGAAATGTCGGGTATTTAGATTCGATTTTACCTTTAATAGATTCAAGTGACTCGAGGATATCAGATTGTGATGATTTTGGCCGCTTAACCGTATTTTTGGGTTGGGTAAAAATTGTTGGATCGGGTGGCGTTTCATGTATCTCAGGAGAGTCAGTAGATATTTGTCTCTTTGTTTTTTGATGGGAGGCATCAGTGTTCAAAGTAATAGGATTGTTATTTTTAGTCGTTTCGTTGTGAATATCTTCTGCTGTTATTTGAAAGTTAGTGGTATTATTAATAGGATTTCCTGCTTCTGTTGTAAGATTTTGAGGATTAGACGAAAGTGATATTGTAGATTGAGATTCACTTGGTGTTTCAGTTGATGTCAATTGTGATAGAACAGGGCAGTCTGTTTCGCGATGACCTTTTGACATACACTTAGGGCAATTTAAGTCAATGGATAGATAAATTCGATAGTTAGTGTTGTCTAAGGATAATGTAATGAAATCTGGGATAGTGATATTTTCAATAGAAGTCATAAAAATTTGTCTTCGAAAGCTTAAAACGTGGTTATAGGCAGTGTCCGGCATTTCAACTAGCAGAAAAGTCATCTGGGATACAGTATTAAGTCCTAATTTTTTCAGCTCGACTTTAAGTACTGAGTTTGGTATGGTGGGATAGACATTTGAGATGACCAGTCTTGTAGCAGGAGTAATTAGACGTCTTACTTCAACTTCTGAATCATTAATGGATATTGATGTATGTGTCTTCAGCAATGTGTTGACGACTTCGTTATTGGAGAGATAAATACAAATTCTGTTATTTGAGCTGCGGGATGCAAATAATATATTTTCTGGTTTTACTATACAGGGTGAATCATAACTATTGGGACATAGACTAAGGACAAGTTATTTGGAACAAAATATAACTATTGGGCCAAATATGCTTTATAAAATGTTGCTGAGAAAAAAGATATAGGGTGTTAAAGTTAATTTTTGTTTTTCGTTTTTTGCTAATTGTTTCCCTGTATATTTATAAATTGCTATTAAAATTGGCACAGAGGCATAATCTTAGACAAGAAATAGTATTTTATTTACAATTCCACTATCAAATACCAAACTAATAAACAAAGTTGCAACTAACGTAAGGTTTCCGTTTTGACGATAAATCAAAACTAAACACACTTTAGCTTAAAAGAACTCACAAAAACTCAAACTAAATGTTCTACATGGTCTCCTCCGATTTCTATGCCTCTTCTAATTCTTTTTATAAAGGATTTTCGGACGTTAAAAAATATATTATTCTGTCTCCTTATAAGATTAGCTGCATTTTGAATGTATCTCCAAAGTTCGTCTCGTGTATTAATTTCATTGGCATAAACTAAGGACTTCATATGTCTCCAAAAATAAAAATCTAGCGGGTTGTACTCAGGACTTCTTGGTGGCCATTGAAAATCACTGCCTCTACCAATCCATCGTTGAGGTAATATGTCATTAAGATGATTTCTAACAGCTAATAAAAAATGAGATGGCGCTCCATCCTGCATAAACCACAGTTTTTTTCTTACATCCAGTGACAGATCATCTAAAATATCACTAAGAGTATTTTCCAAAAAGTATAAATAAGAATCTCCATTTAAATTCGGAGGCAAAACATAAGGCCCTAGTAATTGGTCGTCTATAATGCCACACCAAATATTCAATTTAAACTCATGCTGAAAATGTCTAGCTTTAATAGCATGCGGGTTTTCTTCTTCCCAATAATGACTATTTTACCAAGTAAAAACCCCTCGTCTGGTAAAAGTTGCTTCGTCGGTGAACATAATATTCTTAATAAAGTGTCTGTCATTGCGATGTTTATTCAGAATACATTGGCAAAACTGTAACCGCCGTGGAAGATATGTTGGAAGTAAATTTTAAACTGCAGTGAAGTGATAAGGATGGAGGTTCTTTTCTTTTTTAGATTTCTAACAATAGACGACTGACTTACTTCTGTTGCTGCTGATAGATGTCGTGAACTTATTTCAGGATTTTCATCTACTCGAACCAAAAGTTCATCTTCTTGATTAGGTGTGATTTGTTTCGGTCGACCACCCCGATTTTTGCTGTGAAATGACCCAGTTTCACCTAAACTACGATATAATCTTGCAAAAGTTTTGTGATTTGGTTGCCTTCAGTTTGCGTATAACATTCCATACCTTCTGACTGCCGAGCGACCGCAAAAATTTTCTTGTGCGTATACGCAAATCATATAATCGCATTTCTTCATTAGCAAAATGATTCTGACGAGGCATTTTAATCAAAAAAAGTAATGATTACTTTTAAAAAATGCAACATTAAACTACACTGTCAAATCAAAAATAATTTACTCTGAACAAATGACATTTACGAACAACAATTATCTGACAGTCCAAAGCATACTTTTCATAAATAAAATAATATTTGAAATCCTTTTTTAAGACTCTAAGCAGTTCGACTGCGTTTTGATCGAAAACGGTTGAAATTATTATGTTTAAACAAGAGTACTAATTTTACGTAAAAATGATGTTTACGTCATATTTTCTAATAAAAATTACTAAAAAGTTTCATCAGAAAAAGTTTAGACTCTATTTGATCACTAGGAATGATCCACGTGGCGCTCTCTATGACAAAACGTAAAATTGTACATAAAATATAATTTTTTGTCCAAGATTATGCCTATGTGCCAATTTTGATAGCAATTTATAAATATACACGCAAACTATTAGCAAAAAATGAAAAACAAAAATTAACTTTAACACCCTGTATCTTTTTTCTCAGCAACATTTTATTAAGGCATATTTGTCCCAATAGCCATAGTTTGGTCCAAATAACCTGTCCTTAGTCTATGTGCCAATAGTTATGACTCACCCCGTATTTCCTATTGCTATCATGTATTCGTTTATTTTTATCCCATTGAGAGCAGATAGGACAATGGCTTGGTTTTTGGTTGGGTATTTAAATGAAGTAACAGCGTTTGAATATGAACATGGTTGATTGTTGTTAGGAGAAGAAACAGAACCAACAGAATCTTCATCCATTTTAAAATATTATTCATATTTTGGTACCTCTATTCATTACACGGTTCTGTTTCCATAAAAACAGAATCGGTAATGAGGTACCAATAGTTGTGTAGTTGATAAATCCGGTAGCAGGAACTTGTTTTGATATAAGGATCTTTAATTATATTATAATACATACTACTTACAGTTTTTTTCCAAGTAGTTCAAATTTATTTTTATATTAACACTACACTTTATTGCAATTTTATCAACTGGATATAAATAATATCGCAAAAAACTAGGTGTAATTAGGCTAGCTATTAAACACGTCTGTTAACGACCAAGGTTCGACGTGAAGCCAATAAATAACTTATTTTAATAAAAATTGTTTTTAAAACGAATATAAATGAATTAACACTAATGTACACTACATAGATTTATTAAAAAATAATAAGCAATACAGTATAAAAATATGACTGTACAATTGAAACATATGTACTGTACAATAACAAAATAATATGCTACGGTAAAATACATTTAGCCCAATTACCAAAAAGTATGTCACCTTGGTCTGTTTCCTTTTCCCTTTCCACCGAACCGACCTGACCTTGTCCTGAAGACGCATAGAATCTTCCACAGCACTCATATCGTCGTCTTTCTGGTGGATGAAGAATTGATGTAGTACTTTTGCCGTATCCAATGCCTGCTGAGGGGTCGGAGCTGGTTCTGGCTCTGCTTCCACTTCCGGGTTACTGTTTTGTTCATCTTCTACACGAACTGCTTGTATGCTGTCCTCGCCAGAAAGTCCAGATGTTGTAGCTACATTTTCATTAACTTCTTTAAAAAACTTCTTTAAAATCTGTTAGCTCTTCCGATCCCTAGATGATAGTAAGTTCAAACTGTCTGGCCCAAACATCTAATGGCAGCTCATCTTCATCATCAGTCAATTCTTGATCTTCCAGTGATCCTGCGTGTTTGAAGACATGTTTTATTGTATTTCTCGTCACCTTGTCCCAAGATTTACTATTCATTAGGATGGCATCATGAATGTTTAGTTTAAGATCGCCATTGTTCTCAACCAATTTTATTAAAAGGCTTCTCCTGTAATGGCTTTTTAAACTCTTAATGACACTTTGGTCCATGCGCTTAAGGTCACTCGTTGTGTTTGCTGGCAAAGAACAAAGTTCAATGTTTTGAGAGTCCCACAGTACAGGATAAGCAGGACAATTGTCTACAAGTAGAAATTTGTCATGGTTAAAGAATCTACGTGATTGGTACCAATGCAGATCGATTGATTTGTTTAGAGCAGCAAGTTCTAAAATAAAAATAGCCATTATGATTGCCAACCTCCGTAGGGAGACAGCACTCTAAGAAGAAGAAGAAATTTGTTTTCCTTTAAGCTCTATATCCCAATTTTTTTATCGCTTCTTCAAAAATTTTCGAAGTCATACACGCACTCTTGTTTGCTTTATAGGTCACCGGTAGATTTTTTATGTTTTTAAAGCAATGTGAATTTTTGGGTTTCTCTAGCACTAACAATTTTTGCTTCACCGAACCTGTCATGTTAGCGTTCACTGAAACTGTAATGCATTCCTTAAAGAGCTTTCACCAACGCAATTTTTCGATTTAAATTTTAAAGTTCTGTTTGGTGTCATTTTAAAAAACAATCAGTCTCATCAGCATTAAAAATATCGTGCCTTCAGTGCAGGCCATACGTTTTCTAGCCAATCGTCCGTTACGGTTTTGTTAACATCGCAAGCTGTTCCGCTGATTTGCTAGTAGTTGATCTTGTGCCGCAGCTTGCACTTGCTCTACCAACCCTCAGATGTCTTAAAATTCTCTATTCCAAGTTTAATTGCAAAAAACTCAGCTTTTGTCTTGACCACAGACCCAGAAATTGGAATATGCCTTATACGCTGCTGCTGGAACGATTGAAGCATGGGACGATCTAAATCTTCGTCCTGAGGTCTCCATCACCACTTCAAGCCACTTGTTTCTGTCGTTCTTTTTTTGAAAACATGTTGACTGTTCACACGCTTAAACACAACTCAAACTAAAAGTGAAAAGTCGCCAATAGATGACAACATCTGTGTGATAACAGTTAGGCACGCCGCCCGAACAATAACAGCGAGTCACTTAACCTTCTGATAAGAATCGAGTAGAATGGGTGGCCGCATTCGTTAATCGCAAAACAAAATAACCGCTAGACAATATCTGGTCTAAAGTTTAAACACAATAACACATTTGCTACCGACTATTGAACGCTACAAAATCATCGCTATAAAGATAGAACGATATTGGTATAGAGAAAGATTTAATGCATTGCCCTTATGACAAACCAACCAACGTTTACTATTTTCATCGTTATAGAGGAGTTATCGTTATATAGGGAATCGTTATAAAGAGAGACTACTTTATTTTCAAATATAAAAATTAACGGGAAAAAAAATAATTTCCACTTCAACACTCCGTATCTTTCTTAACATCGATATTTTATTAAAACAAATTGGCTTAAAACGTAATATTTTAAGGTGTACAATCTAGTGTTCCTTTTTGTATAATAACTACATACATATAATAAATACAAATAATAAATTCCTAATATGCCTGTCTTGCAATTTATTAACCTGTCAAAGTTAGGATTTCTTTAGACAGATTTTTCTTTTTTATTGTTCCATTCTGACTGTTTGCTTAAAATTTACGGTGCATATATATTAAATAAAATTTCCCTTTGTCAAAAGAAACCAACAAACCTAATATTTCCGGTATTTACGCATTTACGGAACTTTCTCCTAATCTATTTTCAAACTTTCCTTAGGCCCTTTAACATAAAAGGAAATTATAAAAACGTTCTCATTGTTATTCAGTTTGGTAATTTTGTTTTGTTTTTATCGTATAACTCTAAAAACTTCATTTGCAAAGGGAACGTTTTCGACAAAACTCCGACTAAAACTGAAATCAATAGCACTAGTTCATTCTGACTAAACACATGGAGCCTCAGTTTACGCAAGGGAATCGCAAAGGTAAGTGTTCTTCTAACATAATGGAGCAGCTCTTTAGAGCCTCTCAAAATTTATTCTGTTATTAACTCGTTGCTCATGGCCTCCTTTAAAGTTTTATGGAAGTAGAAAATTATAATTCATTGCTTAAGTTCGCCCATCTATCGTACCCCTTTTACGTAATGCTAGGGTGAGTCGTTAAAATAGAGGCCATTTAGTCTGCAATTTTTCCTTATTTTTAAAACCTTACGGTATTTATTAGCATATTATATTATTACACAAGAAGCAGATAATAAACATTTTTTTTCTATAAGAATTCAGTACAAAGGGTAATTCGTTTTCATATTTGAATTAGAATTCAAAATTGTATATAAATATCCATTGAACTACAAGTTAATATGATAATATAAACGTAATAAAAATTTATTACTGAAGTTGAGGTAAAAATAATTTAAGTTTATTAACTAATATTATTTAAGTACCAAAATAGTTAGATTGGCTTCTATAAACAAGGGCCAATTTGAACGGAACAAATAAAAACAATTTAAAATACATTTTTTATTGAACACAATGATCTAAAATATTTAGAAATCTTTTGTTGCAATCAGACCAGAAATCTAAAAATTACAGGTCAGCTTACAAATTATGTGAAAATCGTGCATGTAGTGAGAAAAGGCTGTATTTTGTCTTCTTTAATCTTTAATCATAACTCTCAAAAAATATTTATCGAAGCTTTGCACGAAACGGGTACTGGCTTAACAACATCACAATTGCAGATAATACCATACCATAGTATTTTCCTACAACCTAGAATACCTAAGTCCTAGTAAACAAAATCACATATTACAGTCAGGAATATGGACTTAACACAAACGAAAAGAAAACAAAGCTCATCATAATTAGAAGTAAAAAGATAACAGAAGGTAAACCCTAAGTCAATCAAATCCCAGTGACGCGCTACAAGTACCTGGGCAATATAATAAATCTAAGAATATAACAACAACCAGGAAAAAGATCGAGTATTGGAAAAGCTAGATCCACCTTCAACCTAATGGGGGCTATCGTCAAAAGTTACAACCTTTCTACTTGCATAACAGTTATAATTCTGCAATGCTATATCTTCTCTGCCTTTGTTTTACGATGTTAAAGCTTAAATCTTGAACGAAGATATGTGTAAAAGAGAAGAAAAATTAAGAAGCATCGAGAAGTACTAACCGCCATCAAAGTTAAAAAAATACAATACTTTGGAAATATCAGGCAAAATTAATCCAGATATGCCCTCCTACAATCCATCCTGCGAGGAAAAATATTTTAAAAGCGAGGTGAATTGACGAAATTCGTGCACCCCCTAACAAATAAATGCTGGCAGGACCATGGTCTACCTGGCCTTTCAGCATACAACCATTAGCTAGCCACTAGCTCCTACGAGTCTGATACATAAGTCTTCTAAGGTGCTTTTCCAGTGCTCCATGTATGTAAACCACTGCTAGTCCTGGTTGAGTTTTTGATGCATCAGTGTAGATATGTTCAGAATTTGGATATATGGATATTATTTCATGGTATGATTGATGTATTACTGTTGGGTTAGTTTATGTTTTGGGATAGCGAGTAAGAGATGTATTTACAATTGGTGGACTAGTTGACCAAGAGGGACAGTTTTGGGTTGGATTTATGATGGCACTAAACTGCTCACAGTCGTAACTAATGAATTTGATTGTGTCATGACAAGGGAGTATATTATTCGGTTTATTTTTATAATTACTGATACATTTAGGCTTTAAGATATTTGAATGCATGGAATTTTGATGATCTGATGATATACACGTTGCATATTTTAGTGACAATTGTTGCCTTCGTAAGTATAAAGGTAATTCGTTAGCTAATACTTGAAGGCTATTGGTTGGGCTAGTTCTAAATGCGCACAGAGCAATTCTTAGTGACGTTGTTTAAATTGAGTTTAGTTTTTTTAATGTAGTTTTTTTGGCAGTACCTTAGCATATTGAACCGTAGTCTAATTTACTACGTATAAGTAATTGGTATAAGTTTAATCGGGTTCTTGTTTTTGCAAGGTATGTATATGGCTTTTACAGTTTAGGGTGCAATCTAAAGTTAACCCTAGGCAATTTATTTCGTTTGTTTCTTTTAGAGTATGTCCATTTTAAGTTAGATTAACGTTCTTTATATTTTCCGTTTGCTGAATATTATGTACTGTGTTTTTTCAGGAGAAAAGTTCTGTATTACTTCAGCCGCACATTCCACACTTCTGCATTTTTGGTAGATAATCAAGTCGTCTGCGTATAAATTGGCTTTAATCGGTAATCTCATTTCATCCAAGATGTTATTTATTGCAATCAGAAACAATGTTGGGCTTAAAATGGAGTTTTGCGTAATTCCATTTTCAAGAGATCGTGGACTAGAGTTATAACCGTTAGCTCTTACTTCAATTTGCCTATGAGTTAAGAAATTTTATATAAAAGCTAGTATGTGGCCCTCAATTTCAAATTTTTGTAGTGTTTTTAACATGTTATATTTCCATGCAGTGTCAAGTAAAGCAGTGAAAACTTTATTTATATCAATCAAGACAGCTAGTAATTTTTGATTGTGTAGAAATGCTTCATGGATTTCAGACTCAAGCGATACTAAGTTGTTGGTAGTGGATCTGCCTTTACAAAACCTACTTTGATATGGGGATAATAAGATTGAGTTTTCTAGATGTCATATTATTCTGGTACTTATAATCTTTTCCATTAGTTTACACATTCTATATGTCAACGAGATTGGGCGATATGACAAGGGATCGTCTTTAGGTTTGTTGGGTTTAAGAATTGGGATGATACCATATCTTGGGAAATATATTATTGAAAAATATTGAGTTAAATAGTTCTAGCAGGATAAGTTTATCATATTTAGGAATATTTTTCAAGAAAATAGGTGGAATATCATCTGGACCGGAAGTGGTATTTTTAAGGCAGTTTAGAGAATAATCAAATTCTTGTTGAGTTATGTTTTCATTTAGGGGCGATTTGCCGTCATGGACTGAAATTTTAAAGATTGAAATTTTTTCATGATTTTTGTATTTAATGAAATTTGAGTTTAGGTTGCTATCACTAAAATTTAGTTCATACACATCGGCTAATACGTTACATATGTCTTTTTTGTCTGCAACAAGATTATTATTGTAAGAAAGAGTATTAATATTGATGTAGTTGTTTGATCCTTTAAGGTTTCGGATCTTTTTCCAGATGGTTTCGATAGGAGTTGAGAGATTTCTCGAGGCAATATAATTGTGCCAAGATTCGCTTCTGGTTTTTTTTTAATTAAATATCAAGTTTTGCCCTAAGCTTTTTAAATTCCAGGAGATTAGCATCTGTTTTATGTTTTTTAAGAATATATCAGGTTTGCTTGCAGATAATGATTTTTCAATTTGATCATTCCACCAGGAGGCCGGTGTCCTATTACAAGTTTTTGTTTTACCGATAGCTTTATGCGCTACCGATATAATTATATTATTTAATGTACATTAAACTATTGTAATGTATTTAAGCCATTTCTATCTAATGTGAAGTTACATACTTTCTCATCGATATACTGCTGAAAAAGGTCCCAATTAGCAGTTGTTATTTTCCACTTCTGGTAAATTATATGTGTTTTTGTAATTTTGTGATTAAATTTTTGTAATTTTAAAAATTAAAAAATAACAGAGCGATTTAAAACGTGGTATAATCATACTACTGTCAGGCCTCACTAAAATATTTATTAATATATGATTAAGGAAAACTAAAAAAATGCAATAGGAAATAAAACAAAATAGATTTAATTAAATAAAAAAAATTCAAATGTTGAAAATGTAATGTTTAGTTGCATTTGCAATTTACTTATATATTTCTGTTGTAAATATTTAATTTTTTGTAATAGCTTTTTAAAGAGTAATCTTGGAGCTGCATCTCTACTAGTTGCAAAATTTCGAAGCCGTCTTCTATAATATCCTTCTAAGGCAGAACAGCTAAAGGCTATTAACGCTATATCATTATAAGATTTGTTTCTATGTAGAACTATATCTTTAAAAAGCCTTACTGTTATTTTACTGAAATTGTTGGTTTGGTGGCCATGTGTTGATGCGTCCCTATAAGCGAGGCACCAATCTTCCTTTCTTTTCCAATAGTCAGTAATATATTTCTTTTACTGCATAAATCGTTGGATTTCAAAAATAATCTATTATAATTACTCTGTGGCTCGAAATGTTTAAAAAAAAAGGAGTCGTTTGTCTTAGTTTATTCCATTTCTTTTTTCACACAGCCAGCGCCAAATTAATTGGTATATATGAAAACGGCATAAAAGTGTTTGTGATGCTGACCAAACACGTTTTAATGCTTTACTTTCTGCGTCACTATTATCTATAATAAATATTTTAGGATAATGAAACGCTCAATACTCCGGGAGTATTGGATTTTAGGAAGTGTAGAACTTCCAAATTTCAGAAGAACTGAAAGAGAAGTGATGAAAAAAAAATACTAAAAATAGGGCTAAGCTCAGAGGAACAAATCTAAATGGCCAAAGAGACACTAAATCTCAAGTGAGTGTTCGGGCTAGCTTCAATGCACTGGATTGTGGCTTTAAAGATATAAACAACAATAACAAGAGATAATGAGCTAATGAGACAAGAAAGAAATGAGACCTGGTAATATCAAACGTGATACAACTGAAGAAGGTCACTGGGAATAAATTTATAGAAAGAGAACAATAAGAAGAGAAAAGAAGGGCGCCAACTCAACGATAGTTGAGATTTTGAAGTAACAAATGAATCTGGAGATAATACTCTGAAATACAAAAATACTAAATAATAATCTTGTTTTGCTATGTTATATACTGGTTAGTAGAACTGAAATAAAACTCAAAATAGCAACAATAAATATATTTATAAAAAATGTGTATAGGTATATGTGTATAAACAATTTACATATAATGCAAAGCCAAATAACAGTGGTAGTGGGTGTGTAAAGATATAATAGGACCTAATAGCCCCTTAACAAGCGAATAGTCACTACCACTGGCCAAATAAAGTATGAAATACTAGTAACACCAAGAATAGTCCGTATGGTAGCCAAAGTCTTAACACAAAAAGGTAGTAATTTAACTTAAAATAGTTCTACTAAAATGAGAAATAATTACTGTATTGTACAGATATCAACAATGATAACTCTGTTACAATTCTATTAAATATATTACATCCAAATAGTGAGTTGTTTCATACTCATTATATCATATTTAAAAAAAAACACATTAAATTTATGTCCCTCTCTCAATATTAAATTGTATTATATTAACAAAAATATTATATCAAAAAAAGTGAGTTTGGTCAGACTCTGTATATCCTATTTAAAAACCCAATAAAAACATGTAATGTATTTTCTTCTCCCCAATATTTTAGAATTAGATTATATCAAAAATAAATTATCACAAAGTTATTCACCTTATCATATGCATATGATGAGTTAACAGTAAATAGATAGTAACAAAAGTTAAACAATTAAACAACTTATCTTTACAGCCCCATAAGTCCATAGGAAAATTCCTCTTGGCACGGCTAAATCAGTTTATGGCTGTAAAGACGAATCCTGTGCACAAAGCCACAACCAGTCACTGGTCTCTGGGTGACAGCAAAATCCACGGGTTACATACACAAGTTGCTAACTATGTATCTAAGGATTCAAAGTTACTAATATCCTTGAGGGAATATTCTCAAGTGAAGTGACGGAATCTAAAAAGGTTATGTAATTTAATAAATGTAATTCAATAGGTGTAGCAGCATGGATTGACTGCACCAAAACAAAACATCAAAACATTAGGTTATGTCAACATGTCAGAATTTCCGAAGTTACTTCGTAGATATGACAGGCTTGCGCCATGAAAAGAACATGCGCAGAATACAGAAGGCTGTACCACATTTGTAGAACCTTTTATATTCCACCAAAAAAAGTTAGAGAAAAAAAAAACCAAAAAACTTAATGATAACGACGTGGACTAAAACAGAATTTAAGTTTAACTATATAAAAAAAATGACTTTCTCTTCTTTGCAAGTAAATCAAGGAAATTTTATATTTAAATTATTTCGGAACTCAAAAATAAATCTCTAAAGAAATACTAAACTGCAAGGATAAATTTGATTGTATGATAAAGAGATAATACGTATGAAATGATTTACTTACATGGAGTCGCAGCACGCCAAAAAAATCTTCCTTTTATGTGGAACTCTTTAGATTATTGATTTCAAAAATTTTACTTATTATTATTACTAAGATATGTATTTTATTTATGAATTAATTTATTCTTCCCCAAATTATCTTCCTTGCTCCAATTCCGTCACTTTGAAGGTGAAAGATTTCACCGGTTGACGTGGCTGCGTTGAGTTCTGACCAAAACTGACCGCTTCGCTTCCGCACAAAATCGATCAATCTTCCTTTTTAAGCGACTACTGCGCGTGTGGGGAAAAATGTCGATTTAAAATCGATCGTAGGCGGGTAATAAAAATTTCTTAAGGGGTTAATCAGTAGCGTAAACGCTACAATAACCCACTCCGCCGAAGGGATTTAGTATTGACCCTTTAAGCAGTTGGTATGCTGTAGCATAATCTTCAGTTGTTTGACCTTTGGGTACTAATAACTGCCAAAGGCACCGCTCCTATTCCACAAGGGAAAACATAAACAAAACTGTGGTATCTGTAAAAACAACATCTTTTGCAAATGATAGATTGTGTGCTCGTTACATAACAGGTGTTACAACAATGACGGCAAACCGGTTTTCATTATATTTTACTAAAATTCCTTCTAACTCATAAACCTTGTTTCATTTTCTAAAAAAAACGAAAAGGTCAGTAATTTAAGAGGCTTTTACCGAGACTCTCTTTACCCCCAAAATTCCAGTTCCATGGTGAGGTCCCAAATTTTCAGGTCTCCGTATATTATGCAAATGCTGCACTGTAGGATATTTTAGATTAATTTCTGAATTTGCTAAAAGTTTATTATCAAAATATAATTCTAAATTCTAATTTGGACTCATGATAAACTAGAGACTCTTTAATTCCCATTTCATTATCAAAATAGAAAAAATATTTTTCTTATGTAATAGTGGATGGACGAAGGTATGAAAGGCTTTTAGCAGATTCCAAATTATGATTATGCTCGCCAATTATACTTTACTACCTGGCAAACCATCCTAAAAAAAAAACGTTTTCTGATTATTTCCCATTATGTATGGAATATAGTGATATCTCGGTAAATAACGACTTTATACAAAAAAAATTATAAAAATGAGTTAACAGTTGTTTTTATTACATAAAACAAATAAGTCACGAAAAACAATTGACTTGTTTTAAATAGCAATGTACCTTTTAATTGGGCTTATTTAATACAGTTTTTTTTCTCTTTTCAACGATGTAACATGTTAGTATCCTTCTACAAAAAAAGATTCAAAAGAATGTAAAAACATTCAGTCTTGATTAAAAGTAATATTTTTATTTTGGCCATGCAATTTGAATTTTTCGACTTCCCTTTTTTATTGGTGTTTAAAGGGACTCTTTGATAGCCTGAGTGATGACAAACAAAAGTGTTAGTAAAAAAATATAATTTATTAGAGCATGCAATTAAATAAGAGAATACATTTATATTTCATTAAACAATATTTTATAAGAGCTTCCCTGCATAAATAGGTATGATTATTTTTTTTTCATTTTTGTAGCTATCCAGCTTGAAAAATAAATACTTTTATATTTATTTAGCCATTTATATATATATATATATATATATATATATATATATATATATATATATATATATATATATATATATATATATATATATATATATATATATATATATATATATATAACAATTTATTGTTTTGGAGTATCAGGTATGCCGTCTCTTATTAAAAAAAAAACTCTTTTTTCTTTTATTACTCTATATTTCACTGATTTTTGTCAGCTTCTTCAGGAGATAACAAAAATATGGTTAAAATTTTATATACATAACAGGTGATAATAAACAATGAATTTACTTACAGATTAAGAGTTAAAATATTTAAAATTGTTAAACATAATATATTCAAAACAGTACTGACAGTTTTAGTCAAAAGCATCTAGTCAATAGTAATTAAATATAACAAAAAAATATAATGATAGAAAACAAAAACAACCAAGAAACAATAAAAACAAAATAAAATTACATATTAAAAATATACAGGATGATTTAAAATATAATTGTAAAAAGAAAAATTATTTGAACATACTAAGAATTTTACAGTAGATATTACTCAACTGTCCCGTATCTGCCTTATAATTAACTGCATATTTTTCTTTATTAATGTGACAAATTTCTAAAAACAATATTTTTTTGTAATTGTTCTCTTGTTGTAGAACCCTGACATTTGAGTAGTCAAATTGATGAATCTCATCCAAAATTATACAACCATTTCTAAGGATACTTTTTTAACACTTCTGAATTATGTTTTTGAGAACACCTATTTTATTTTTAATGATAAATTCTATCGACAAACATTTGGAGCACCTATGGGTAGTCCACTCAGTCCCATAATAGCAACCATTAGTTTGGACCATTTACTGGATGTCATTATTCCACAATTACCTTTCCCTTTACCCTTCATTAAAAAATTTGTAGACGATCTTATATGTTCAGTTTCTACTTCACAAATTCAGAATACTTTGAACATTTTCAATAACTTTAACAAACATATTCAATTTACGTTAGAGATTGAAAATGATTGTTCGATATCATTTTTGGACACCAAATTAATAAGAACCGAACAAAACAAAATATTGATAGATTGGTATCAAAAGCCAACACACTGGAAGATATTTAAACTTTTTCTCAAATCATCCCACTCATCAAAAGGTAATACAGTAATTACAATGAAGAATAGGGTAAGGCATATTAGTGATGAAAAATTCATAAACAGAAACTTAAATTTGCTTTTAACAATTTTTGAAAATAATGGATACCCAAAACATATCCTTAAAAAATTAATATTTAACTCAGATATTTTTGACGGTCCCACTGATATCGGAGCAGTACAAACAATCCAATATAAAAAATTGCCATTAATAAAACAGTTAACACCTTCTGTGACTAGTTTATTTAAACAATTTACTAACATCAAAATTGTCCAATATAATGTATTAGAAAACCGACAACTGTTTTCTAAAGTAAAAGACAAGACACCAACTGTAAACAAAACTAAGGTCATCTATAAACTGCCTTGCTTGGATTGTCAGAGCTGTTATGTTGGCCAAACTTCTCAATGGCTAAAACAACGGGTCACACAACACAAAAGTGACTGCACAAAAAAGAAGAATACATGTGCGGCAGTTGACCATTACCTAAAAACTGGGCATCAATTTGACTACTCAAATGTCAGGGTTCTACAACAAGAGAACAATTACAAAAAAAGATTGTTTTTAGAAATGTGTCGCATTAATAAAGAAAAATATGCAGTTAATTATAAGGCAGATACGGGGACAGTTGAGCAATATCTACTGTAATATTCTTAGTATGTTCAAATAATTTTTTTTTTACAATTATATTTTAAATCATCCTGTATATTTTTAATGTGTAATTTTATTGTGTTTTTATTGTTTCTTGGTTGTTTTTGTTTTCTATCATTATATTTTTTTGTTATATTTAATTACTAGTGACTAAATGCTTTTGACTAAAACTGTCAGTACTGTTTTGAATATATTATGTTTAACAATTTTAAATATTTTAACTCTTAATCTGTAAGTAAATTCATTGTTTATTATCACCTGCTATGTATACAAAATTTTAACCATATTTTAGTTATCTCCTGAAGAAGCTGACAAAAATCAGCGAAATATAGAGTAATAAAAGAAAAAAGAGTTTTTTTTTAATAACAGACCGCATACCTGATACTCCAAAACAATAAATTGTTATTTACGTTTCGGTCGATAATCCTACCAGTTTTGCTATATATATATATATATATATATATATATATATATATATATATATATATATATATATATATATATATAATATATATATCTTCTATGTTTGGCACCTCGTCGCCCATTGGTTGAAACGTGCTCGCATGCTGCAAAGGACCAATAGAAAAGTCTTAGGTGTCGTTAAGGTAGGCAAAATGCTCTCACTCTCAAAATTATTTTTTTTTTATTCTTTTCTATGTGATTAAAAATAATCCTCAGGCAATTTAGCCAGCCAACCCACACCACCTCTCCCTACCCCCAAAAACGTGAATTTTTCGTTTTTTATTTTTTTTACGTAGCATGCAATCAATTTAAAATTAAAAAAAATATATACGTATAGCTAAGGTGTTTAAAAAACTTTACGTAAAAACGTATTATATTTGTTCTGGAGGTGGCTGCAGGTTCAATTTATGTACAATTGCTACTACTAAAACAACTATTATATTCAAATTGTATAACTAAAATATAATAAGTATTTAACTATACTTTAATAAAACAAAATATATTTTCCTATAATCCTTACAATCCGACAACCCATAACGATTATGTTTTATGCACTGAGCTATTTGTCTTAGAGAGCGAGTTACATGGAAAGCCTACTATTATGTGGAAATAAATCCTGGCTCAACGAGAGAAACTTATAAATCTTTTAGTCTCAACAAATCAGGAAATTAAGGAAGATTTGCGCCACACCTGGAATCTCCTTAGGGACCATAAATTTCTATGAAGCAAGAAAAGTTTAAGATATTACCAATTTGAAGACAGCAACTTTTAGAGAACTCTAAAAAGCGAAACGCATTACGGTGCATTTCGACTAAAGTTCCATTAGTGTGGCGTTGATAAAGAATTTAAATGTTAAAAAAGCTTTTTCATTTCTTTTCTTTCTCGTAAATTACATAAATGCATGTAAATAAATGTAAAAGGTTTATAAAAGTTGGCTATTCTAGAAAAATATAACAAAAGCTTTAAAATATTTTATCTTAGTTGTTTTACGTATGTTTTAAAATATAATATAATTTGAGATATAGAGTATGAGTAAAAGCAAAGAAAAACTCACCCACCAAGAAACGAGAGCTTTGTCGCTAAATTTGATATCCATAGAACATGAACATTGGTGAAATGCAGATAGTTGCAGTAATTAGTACATTAAGAAAAGTAGTGAGGAAGTCGTTCAAAACAATAGTAAAATTGTAGTTACACTGAGAAACATAGTAATTATTACAGTAGTGTTTTTTGGGTAGATCTGTTTTATAATTTGTTCTTATAAAATTTAATATAATCCATACATTAACCCTTAGCTACTATAATCTGGGTCCGTCAGACCCAGAGAGCTCCCGACAAACACGCACTCTCTCCACCTAAGGTAATTTTTCTCTGCGGCTCCGTCTATTCTCCTCTTATTTAGTCTGAATTACGACAGTGAAGAGTGCATACGGTTTGTTTGGAACTAGCGACTTTTATAGACGTAGCTGGGTCTATTAGACCCACTTATAGCAATTACGTGATATTTACATAATTATTGTGTATAGGATAAATATTATTTTATATTAATTAATTAAGTCCATCCTAATTTATTCTATTTGACGTTGTTTTTTTGTCGTTTGGTTTAAGAATATAATATGTATTTTCTTCTTTTTAGTTTAAAACGGCTCGAAATAAACTCTTACGGTCGACGATATTGGTACCTTATTTAAAATTGAGGATTTTTTGATTGACGATCCAGAAAATGTTGCGTTAACGTCGGCGTCGTCTTCAACAAATGTTTTAGTGAGTGCTGATACAAGCAGGTACCAATATCATCCAAATGGCCGATGGCAGCAATCAAAGCGATAGCGATCAAGAAATTTTTAGTGATTATGATTCGGTAAGTGATATCAACTGGGCTCCATTAGATGAAGAGCAGATCTAAACCTTATCTAGTGAAGAGACCAACCAATCTGAAAATACAGATGCAATATTTGAAGAAAATCAAAGAAATTACTGCTATTGAAAAGACAAAACAAAATGGTCGAAAATTTCTCCAAAAAGAACTAAAGTTCCCTAGGAGACTTTTTTTTAAGTTTAGTCTGGTTTAAAAGGTGCTAGTCGCGCTAATACTCCTGACAGTATTATACACAGTTGGAAATTTCTGATTACTCCAGATATATTGGAAGAGATAGTGCTTCGGACCAACAAAATAATTGAGGTTATCAATCGGAAATACGGGACATTTAAACGCAATAAAAATTCCAGAAAGTTATTCGGTCCTAATTTTATACATCCCGTTGATATTTTAGAAATGAAAGCGTTTATTGGTTTGATGTACATGCAAGGAGTATTTTAATCTGGATACGAGGATTTACGTTCAATGTAGGCAACTGATGGAACAGGCCAAGATTTATTTCGATGTAAATGACTCTATTCTTTGTTTCAAGTTAAGAAAATAACATTACGCTTATGGAGATCAGTGTTGCCAAAACTCTCAGACACTCTCTTTTGCACGGATGTCCAAGATATTTCCTTTGATTAATTTTTGAATTTTCATTTTCAATTAACATTTAACTGTAAAGTCAGAATAGCTACTAAATAAAAGCCTTATTGCTTATTTAACTAAGCAATATTTTCTACTGATTTCTATGATTCATGGCTCACCGAAAAACAAATAAACTGTCGTTACTATAATTAAAATAAGATAAAATAAAATTATCTTTTGTAAATACTATTTATCTAATTAAAATCATTTTCCCTATTTTTCATCTCTTGTTTCGAATGGGCACTTTTGGTCAATTACGTAAAAAACACTAATTTAATTCATGTCTGTGGAAACGAAAATACAAATTATACAACCCTAAATTGTGCTTGTGTGTGTCGTGGCAACGCTGCGTTTCTATCGTCCATAAGAAATACATGGCCCCATCTCCGCAATGTTATTTTCCTAACGTGGAACGTAGTATAGCAAGATTTTCCTTTTTAATGTCGTGTCTCCGTTTTGATGATGCCACGACAAGAGCTGGGAGAAGATGACACTAAATTGGCCCCAATAATTAATATATTATAACAATTTGTACAAAATTGTACCAACAACTACAGACCTGGATATTTTTTGACTATTGATGAAATGTTAGTTTTATTTAAGGGACAATGTGGCTTCAGAATGCACATTCCAAATAAGCCTACTAAATATGGCTTAAAATACAAATTTTGGCGGATTCTAATACCCAATGCATGTATTACGCAGAAATATACAGTGACAAGAATGAAAACAAAACTGCAAAATCATCTTTCTCTCATCCTACAGAAGTGGTTTTACGGGTTACTCAACCAATTTATGACGAATTACGTAATGTGACTGGCGATAACTGATACACTTCGGTAGGAATGGTTCGTCAAAAGAAAAAAAAAAGGATATTGTTACGTTAGCGCAATATTGGCTCAATTAAAAAAAATAAACGCCAAATTTCTTCTAACTTAAAAAAAAAGTCAGTTGATTCTTCTTTGTTCAGAGTATTCAAAAGTGTAATACTGATATCTACAGAGCACCACGACAATGTGTTGATGAGAAAATAAAAAAAAGGACAATATTTTATTTTATAATTTGATAAACGCCGGTATGGATGTCTTAGATGTCAGTTGGTAAATAAAGGAAATTTTATCCCTCGAAAAAAATTCCCAAAACAATTAGCACAAAGCTTGTACACTACACATATGAAGATAAGAATATACAACTCCAATGTGCTCCGACAGATTCCGACAATGACAGAAAACATATCCTCCAACTTAGCAATAGACAATAAATCCTTAAATACAAGAGAATATTTTATAGGATGTGATGGAAAAACTAAGTGGTCAAAATCTTGTGGTAACCTCAAAGTACGCACACGACGCGAGAATATCGTAAGCCATCTTCCGGGACCAAAGGGCGTTGCTCGAACTGCGAAAACTCTCTTGAGTGTTTTAATTTATTTTTGAACGATATGATGTTGGCAGATATTGTAAAGTATACGAATCTGAATATGGGTCAGAAAGCAACAGCTTATAACAAGAATATGCAATACCTCGTAAAACCAACAACAATACAAGAAATGAAGGCGGTACTTGGACTCCTGTATTTAGCTGGTGTATTTCGTGAAAAAAGGATGAATTTAGAAGATTTATGGAGTACTGATGGCTTAGGCGTAGATATTTTTTTAGTACAACTATGTCACTGAAACGTTTTATGTTCATTATATCTTCCTTGCGATTTGATAATAAAGAGTCCAGAAATGAAAGACGCCAGTTAAAAAAAAATTTGCCTCTTTTCGAGTAATGTTTGATCTTTTTACCGAAAGTTGCAAAGCTTACTACATTCCTGGAGAATACGTCACTATAGACGAAAAACTGGAGTCCTTTCAAATAAGTAAGAAACCAGAAGACATTGTTGTTAGATTAATAGCACCCATAAGTGGCACTGCCAGAAACGTTACTTTTGACAATTGGTTTGCCAGTTGTCCTCTGCCATACACATTACTAAAAGAGCATCGATTGACAGCTGTCTACACCTTACGTAAAAATAAAAAGGAGCTTCCTCCTGCCTTTGTTCAGACAAAGAAGAGACCTGAACGGAGTTCACTCTTCAGTTTTACGCATGATGTAACATTGCTGTCATACATCCCTCGGAGAGGAAAGAATGTTTTACTTCTTTCTTCCCTTCATCATGATGACAAAATAGATCCAGCCACTGGCGAAGCTGAAAAACCAGAGATGATTAGTTTTTACAACTTCATTAAGGAGGAGTAGACGTAGTGGACGAGCTTAGTGGTACCTATAGTGTGAGTAGAAATACTAGGAGATGGCCGCTAGCCATGTTTTATTCATTGCTGAATACCGCTGAAATTAATGCTATGGTAATTTTTAATGCAAACAATACTGTAGATAAACGGATGAAGCGACGTTTTTTCTTGAAAGAGTTCGGACTATCTGTGATTACAGACCACCTTCATGAGAGGAAAGAAAATTCAAAATTACCCAAAGTGATGAAAAGAAAATAATAACATCATCAAACAAACGCAAGAACGAAGATGAACATCAGCCACCAACGTCCAAAAAAAGAAAAGGAATGGGAAGATGTCGTATCTGTCCACGGTCAAAAGATAGAAAATCTCATCTAACTTTCTCTGCTTGTGAGCAATGGGTTTGCATTGGAACATTCGGAGCAAATATGTATCAAATGTAAAATAAGTGACGCAGATTAGATTTAGATAAGATTAGAGTTTTTATGTTACAAGCAGCTTTTATATACGTTTAGTGTCCAAGTTAGGATTGTTCTAGTATTATCGCTAAATTTTTATCATATTCTGATATGTTTTGTAATACTAAATCTCCTTTCATGCTCAACTTTATTTTAATAATATAAATAATACATTGATTCAGGTAATTTTGTAGTATATAAAAGAATATAATAAATATTCAAACGGGGTATCTCATACCCCACCATACCATACATGTTGTAATTTTCGACCATACTGGCGCCGGATTAAATTCTTCTTTATTTCTTTTATCCTTCTTGCTATTAAGTATTTCGAAGGAGGCATTAATGACCAATTGTCAATTTCAGTATTAGATAAAGGTTGTCCAAGAGAGTGTCAGAGTGTGAGGTATACTGACTGAGCTAGCAAGGTTTTTGTTGTCGATGACTCTTCATCGGCAGATTGACGAACAGTGGTGTTTTGACAATTTGTACAACTTGCAGCTGTATATACAGTTTTGTCTACAAATAAAGCATTTTATTTTATCAATAAATAAGAATTCACTGTTTACTCTATTCAATTAATCTTTCACTTCAGTTTAAAGCTTTCCGTAACTAGATAATGTGATAGATATTTAAACACCATCACTTGTTCTATTATCTGACCTTCCAACTCCAATTTACATCATAGTAAATTTTGTCTTTTTTGGGGAAATTAACAAGTTATATTGTCAATCGGTTATATTATGTTGGTGCAGCATACGTTGTAAATCGTCGTCTGCATAGCAGATTTTTAAGTTTTTTTTCTCCCAGTTAGTATCCTTTTTTAGTTCTTGCTTTTTTTATTGTTTCAGCTATAATCAGGTTAAGGTTAAGCAATAGAAGATTCAGGGAATCTCCCTGTCTTATCCCATTTCGAGTTTTAATAGGGTCGGTTAGTTGTTCGTCTCCTTTATTTTTTATTGATCGTGGGGAATTAAGAGACATACATCCGAAATTATGATACGTTTTGATGAGGTAAATAGTCTTCTAATAAGTATATTTAGAGTGTTTAGTTTATTAGTGAGATTGTTGGTAATAAGCTGGTCAACAAGTTTAATTTTGCTTAGGTATATGGAGATGCGGTTATTCGAGATTCAAGATAAAAATATTATATTTTTGGGAGACTAACAGTATCACCATTGGATTTTACATAGTTAAATAGTTTTGAGTTTTCTTTTAAGTGATAAAAAATTGCTTGCTCTGTTTTTGGAAGATTGGCTTGGGTCTAGATTTCATAGTAGCAACGTAAGATGTGGGTGTTAAGGATTCGGTGTTACTGGATGTAGACATTGTTGTAGTATTAACTATAGATTTATTGTTCATAGTTTTAAAAATTTTGTAGTCAATAGCAACGGAGTGATTAAGGTTAATGTTAATATTTTTACTAGAGTGTCCAACAATAATAAACTTGTTATAATTTAAGTTAGGTGGAGTTTGAAGACATCCAAAGACAAGGCAGTATGTACTTTATTTCTTTTTGCCTACAGAACAATACAAAAAATTTACTGATAGTAGTATATATAAATTTTTGACATTACATTAAACTATCAATAACGTCACTTCGTATAGAACCACTACAACATCCACTTTTTATGTTTGATATTCTAAGAATACAAAAAATTTACTGACAGTAGTATATATATATTTTTGACATTACATTAAACTATCAATAACCTCACTTCGTATAGAACCACTACAACATCCACTTTTTATGTTGGATATTCTAACACTCTCACTCAACATGAAAAGTAGATAAGCTAAATAATAGACCTTAACAAAATAAACATTATTTCAAATTCAAATTCAGATTAGATTAACTAAAATTTCTTTGAATTTAATGACTTGGTCAACATATCAGCCAGCATTTCATTCGTCGGCATATATTTTAATTAAATATCATTGTTAGCTAGTTTTTCACGAATGAAATGATACTTGACATGAATATGTTTCGTTCTCTTGTGGTATACTTGATTTTCCGATAACTTTATGGCACTTAGATTATAATTAAATATAACCATCGGAAAACCTTCAAACAAAAATTTACAATTCACATTGTTTTCAAATATTTCTTTACATAAATATATTAAGTATAACGATTCTTTTGCTGCCTCAGTTATGCCAATATATTCAGCTTCAGTTGAACTTAAAGCCAAAGTTCTTTGCTTTTGACATTTCCATGAGATAGGACCACTAGTTAACGAAAAATAAATCCATACAATGACTTTCTATCTGAAGTGTTATTGGCCCAATCTAAGTCAACAAAACCACTTAAACTAACACTTGACTTTCTGTAATTAATTACTACAGTTCTTGTACCTTTTAGGTATCTTAAAACACGTTTGGCTGCCAACCAATGTTCTTTTGTATGAATCTTATTAAATTGGCTAAGATAAGTGAGAGAAAAAGCTATGTCAGGCCTTAAACAAACTGCTAAATACATCATCGAACCAATCAATTCTTGATAAGGACATTCATACAAAGTTCCTTCATAAGAAAGCTTAACATGCGGTTCTAAAGGAGTATTTACAATGCTACAATTCGTCATTTTAAATCGTTCAAGTATTTTATCAATATACTGCTCTTGACTTAATTTCAATTCAAACTCTGACCTACTTCTCTTTATCTTCATACTCAAACAATGTGTAATTGGACCCAAATCCTTAATATGAAAGTTTTTATATAATTCATTTTTTAAAACTTTAACCTCATTATGGTTATTGTAAAAAACAAAAAAATCATCTACATAGAGTGCTACAATAAGGATTGAATTCTCACTATTTTTGACAAAAATACATGGTTCATTTTCACATTGTTTAAAATTCAAATTTAACAAAATTTGGTATGCCCTTTTATACCACAATCTCGAAGACTGTTTGAGACCATATATAGCTCTCCTGAGCAGACAGACTTCATTTTCCAAGTCTGGTTCATCAAAACCTTCAGGTTGAGCCATATATATAGTTTCATCAATCTTACCATTCAGGAATGCAGCTCCACATCTAAATGAACTGTATCTAGATTTAATTCAACAGCCATCGCTAACAAAAGCCTAAAATTACTAAAACGAATGACTGGAGAATACGTTTCTGAATAGTCAACCCCATATTTCTGTGTAAAACCCTTTGCCACCAATCTTGCCTTGTACCTTACTATTTCACCCTTTTCATTTTTCTTTATTTTAAACACCCATTTACTCTGAACAATATTTGTATTTGCAGGTTTATCAACCAATTCTCAAGTATTATTCATTCTGAGATCTGTCAATTCATTTTGAATGGCTAATTTCCATTCATGGCTGTGACTACATGACAGTGCCTTAGAAAGACTTGCAGGCTCAAATTCATTTGACATAGTAAACATGGCAAGATCAGGTACATTTTCCAGATCTTTATCTAACAAAAAATCATTATACAATTTTGGTTTATTTCTAACACGTGTAGGGTATCGCTTAGACTCTTGAACACTATCATTATTTCTTTTTTCTCTATTTACTTCTTGATTTTCACTCGCACTGTCTTCTACATTTTTATATTCTTAGATTCCACAATTTCACCGACACCACTTTTCACTTCTTCGGAGTTTTCATTCACATTAAAACATTCCGACTGATGTTGGTTCACTGATTTGGCTTTAACTTCAACAATTCGCAAGTTGCATATAACTTCAGGTTTAAACCGTACGTCGCGGCTCGATACGATTCTTCTTTCAGATGGAATCCATAGCCTAAAACCATCCCTGTCATTCACATAACCAACTAAATAACCATGTATCGTTGTGTCATCAAATTTACTGCGAAGATTCTTGTTAACGTGAACATAACATTAAGTGCCAAATATTCTTAAATGTTTTAAACTTTCAATTGGCTTTCCATACCACAGTTCATAGGGACTTTTACTTTTAATTGATGACTTTCCTGTGCGATTCAGAATGTACACTGTAGTATTGCATGCTTCTGTCCACAATTGTTTGGACAACTTACATGTGTTTAACATGGAACGTGCACACTCCTCAATTGTGCGGTTTTCCCTTTTAGCAACACCATTCTGCTGAGGTGTGTAGGGTGGAGTGATACATTGCTCTATACCTCTCTTCGCAAGAAGTTCAGATACCTTTCTATTGTCAAACTCTCTCCCTCTATGGCATCTCAGTTGCTTTACTACATGGCCATTTGTACTAGTTTCATTTAAAAATTGTTCTAAAAAAGTACATACCTCACTTTTGTGTGTTTCATAAAGAAAACTTTCCGAAACTTACTAAAGTCATCTTTATAACATACGTAATTACGTGCTTTTCCCAGTGATTCTATAGACATGGGCCCATTCACATCTGCATGGATCTGCTCACCAGTGACTTGTGGTCGATTGATCCTAGATTTGAATGGCAATCGATGCATTTTTCCAATTGCACATCCATCGCAAAAGCTTTCTTTGCACCCATCAATGTCTATATTCATTTTCTTCAATACCTTCTTTACATGTTGCATATGCTGATGACCAAAACTTTCATGGTACACTTGCAATATATCTGTTGACTCTGCTAAGTTGACTTGAACGAGATTTGTCGGTTTCATAACATGTATATCAAGTGAATACAGGCCATTACAGAAGTACAAAGTCATAACAGATTCACAAGTGTTTTTATCATATATATTTACACCTTTTTCATCAAGTACTGTAATAAAACCCCTCTGTGCAGCAGCGTTTACAGAAAATAAATGAGCACTTGCTTCAGGAACATAAAAAACATTGTTCAAGTCAGCACCTTTCCATTTATTATTCAGATGCGATTGAATTTTCACAGTTCCTTGTCCATGGGCTAACATACATACATCCTTCTTACTAAGTGATATACTTTCTGGTTCAGAAAATTCTGTATAAGATGAGAAATACTGCTTATCTCTAGTGATATGATTTGTGGCTCCACTGTCACAATACCATTTTCCAGCTTCAATACAATTGTTAGATGAGGCAGTCAAAACAACAGACAAAAAAGCAGTATCATTACTTTTATTCTTACATAAATTCTCAGCTGATATTTTCAACGGACACTTTTTCGCCCAATGGCCTAATTTATTGCATTTATGACATGGAAATTTTTCTTTTGCACGATGTACATTTTTCTTTGACTTCATAGTTTGGTTCTGATTATATTTTCCTGTCGGGCTATTGCGTGCAACAAACGCAAAATATTCTACAGTACTTTGGTCATGTAATTCAATGGTACATAATTTCTCAATCAGCAAATTCAAAGTTTGATTCTTTGATGGTATCGTGTCCCACAAATCTTTGAAATTATCAAAGTCCTTACCCAAAGTTGATAAGATCCGACCATTTAACATTCTTTCCGATTAAACATTTTCGTCATGCTTCTGCAGTTCATCATTCGAATCTACAAACAGTTTCTGCAACTTCGCAACATGTGTACTAATATCTTCTTTTTCATCACGTTGGACTCTAAACATTAACATGTTTAACCAGTTAACAAGTTAACATGTTAACAAGTTAACATGTTTAACCGTTGCGTACTTCTACGTTCAAATCTCGCACGCAATTTGTCCCATATTTCACTAACATGAGAACACGTCAACACGAGCTCGGCAACAGTTTTTCCTAGCGTACCTGCTAACCAACTTGCCGCTTTCGCATTGTCTTTTAACCATTGCTGATGCTTCTGTAGTTCCACTGAAGTTAAATCTTCACTAACCACAGGACATTTATACACACCGTTTACAATGTCTTCAAGTGCATACGAACGTAATAACATCGAAACGTGCCATTTCCACTTTGCCCAGTCTTCAGGACACTGGAGTTTGTCAACTTGAATTTTATAATCGTTATTGCTGGTCGCCATATTTTATTCACCGATAATAACAACAAACAAAACTGAATGAAGTACGAGCTTAACCTGTTCACAGTTCACACGTGGACTGGGCCCAAAACCTTTTATAATTTAAGTTAGGTGGAGTCTGAAGACATCCAAAGACAAGGCAATATGTACTTTATTTCTTTTTGCCTACAGAACAATACAAAAAATTGACTGACAGTAGTATATATATTTTTGACATTACATTAAACTATTAACAACGTCACTTCGTATAGAACCACTACAACATCCACTTTTTATGTTGGATATTCTAAAAGAAACTCATATTGTAAAATGTGTTATAGGTTTCCAGAAGCCTTAAGCTCCCATACTTAATTAATTGCTTTTTTATGAGTAGGTTAATAACAAAAACTAGACAATTGTTTATAAATATTGCTATACTTGCTTGTTACCTGAAACATGATGCATGCAGAAATGACGAAAATATCACCAGTCTGTACACAAATGTTTGTTTATCACTATTTTTAATTAAATACTAATAAATCTGCTGTTTACAGTAATAAATTTCAAAAATCGACACTAATTTACAGAGCGATACGTACACGTTCACTTTCGATAGGTCAGTCGCAAACATGAATACTGAGAGCCTTTTTAATTAAAAATCCACACACAAACTGAAAATCATTTTGGATGGTTAGTTATTCTGTTCTGTAATCACAGTCTGGAAGCGAAAAAGCCTTCATTGGACAATATTGTTAGGTTAAAACTTTTTTACATTTAAATCCAATAAACGTTTATCTAAATCGTCGTTTCAATTCATTTGGTTAGAATGCATAAAATTTTGACAAAACAGTTTTTTAAACGCTCTCTGAAATTTTATTGGAGTCTTGTTTAAGTCTTCTTGTTTTAAAGTATTTAAAATTCTTAGATTAAAAATTATTTAAAAGATTTTTGACACTATCTATTTTGTTTTAAAGCTATTTTCTTGTGACACATTAAATTATTTACTATTTATAGGGAACAAGTCACAATTGGAGTTTAAAATAATTTTAATTACGTTTCAATTTCCATTTTGGAAATAGTTCTCAGAATACAAATATTAATAAATTAAACAAATTTTGTTTTTTGTTACTTGGTGAAGAATTTTTGTAATAATTTAATTTTTTATCTAACTTATTTATATTGACACTTCAGAGATATTATACATTTTAAAGTGGACGACTTCAAAATGATATTGCCAATATTGCTGAGTTGGGTTCTGGAACGACTTGTAACGTGGTTCATTCGATTGCATGAAATCAACTTTAACTAGAAAATATTTGTCAGAAAAATTCATAGCTTGTAATTCTTCTTTAAAAAGCCACCACATGTCATGATGACAGTAAAATGCTCCTGTTAGTGACTCCATAGTAAAGCACGAGGAAAAAAAAATAAAAAAAAATTATAATGCTATCCCGACGTGGTAAATATTTGGTCTTACATTAAGTTTATTCTCAAGAAATAACATATCTACAAAATGAGAGGTTGGTGCTTATTGAGAGTAAAGAAATGTAAGACCAAATACTTACCACGTCTGGATAGTATTATAAGGTTTTTTCTTAGATTTTCTCATGGTTTACTATGGAACCACATTATAGTAAAATATTACGGTATTCATGGCACGTGGTTGTCTTTTTAAAGACGAATTACAGGCTATTATTTCATGTAATCAAATGACAGTAGAGTCATCACCGGAACGCAACTCAGCAATATTGGCAATATCATGTTGAAGTCGGCTACTTTAACAAGTGTAATATAATATGTCTAAATTGTCAATATAAATGAGTCAAAAAAAATTATTAGAAGAATTTTTCACCAAGCAACAAAAAACACAATTTGTATAATTTATTAAGGTTTGTATTTTGAGAACGATTGTCAAAGTGGAAATTAAAAATTTCAGTAATTACATTTTAAACTTTAATTGTTGCTTATTCCCATTAATATAGTAATTAAACCATTACTTGTTACAAACTATTAATTTTTTGACCGAGAACGATATGCCAGATCGTTTTCTATTTTATTTAAGATTTTCAGTCTATGTATAAAATTCATTATGGAATTTAGGAATATGATCAGATAATCAGTACTCTCAAATAAATTATTAAATTGTTCAATAATCTCCATTGTTTCCAATACGTCTGTTGGAAGAATACCAACTGCAATATATGTATACCTACATAGATTTTGCAACTGTGCTATTTAAAATGTGAGGTACTAGTTTAACTCGCATCTTTTAAAATAGGTAGTATAATATGAAAGGTTTTTTTTAAGTTTCTACAAATGACCAATATTTTTTTTGTCATTAAAAAAACATTATCGTAAAAATTTAATTGAATTTTGACAGTGTGCCAGTTTCTTGTATAGAATTTCCAATCTCCTAAAATTTTAAATAACGCTGGGCCCATAACTTTTTTTTAATATTGTTCTGAAGCTATTTTCTTGTGGCATTGTAAATTAATTACTATTAAACTGGGAATAAGCCACAATTAAAGATAAAAATACGTTTATTAACGTTTCAATTTCCACTTCGGAAATCGTTTTCAAAACTTCCACGATTTCCAAAGTGGAAATTGAAACGTCAATAAAAAAACATTAGTAATTAAAAGGCGAAGACAGTTAAGATTTGATTTTACGTATAGTGCGTCTGTGTATCCGCTTATACGTATTTTGGCCTAATAGGCCTTAATTTCGGCCTAATCGGTCAAAACGGAAATTTACAATCGCTCTGAACGTGAAAATTAATACCTTCTGTTTTATAAAGCAACTTTAACAAGGCTTTGAATGAACGCAAATAGCGACATCCGATATTAAAAACCGTAAACTGATTTTCGAAACCAAATTCAGATTTTTGTTTTAATCTGTGCCTGCTAAGAATTGCAAGGCAAAATAGATGTTGATAAAAATGTTATTTGAGACATGGGGAATCTGAAATTTGCATTCCACAACATATCTCCTCAACTAGTCACAACTCCTCATCTTGTCGTTCTGACGAAGCCTTTTAGGACGAAATACGTATAAGCGGATACATAGAGGCACTATACGTGAAATCAAATATTAATTGTCTTTTCCTTTTTATTCGAATTTACTCTGTACGAGTACTAGAAACCAATTCGCACATTTTTGCTAGTTGAGGAGACATTTTGTGGAATGCAAATTTAGATTCCCCATGTCTCTTCTTCTTCGTCTAGCCATTCACGTCCACATCTGAACTTAAGCCTCTTCAAGTCTTCCTTTCCATTGTTTTTTATTGTACGCTACTTGTAGCCAATTTTTTCCGGCAATCCTTTTCAGATCATCTGTCCATCTCATAGGAGGCCTGCCTCTGGGTCTTTTGTGTTGGTATGGTCTCCAGATTAAAATTGATCTGTGCCATTTGTTTAGATCGCTCCTAGCTACATGCCCAGCGTATTCCCATTTCAACTTTAATGATTTTTGCACCACATCGGTGACTTTGGTTTTCTGTCTTATCCATGTGTTTGTTTTCTTGTCCTTACGTGATATACCTAGCACTGCTCTTTCCATCGCGTGTTGAGTGACTCTAAGTATATTCATATTGTTTTTTGTGATTGTCCATGTTTGTGCCGCATAAGTTAATATCGGAATAATGCATGCATCAAAAACTTTAGATCTAAGATGTAATTGAATTTGTTGATTTCTGAGTATATAGTTCAGTTTACCGAATGCTGCCCAAGCTAACTTTCTTCTTCTTTTTATTTCTTCCGTTTGAATTTCCCTATTTAGGATTATTTTTTGTCCTAAGTATATATATATATATATATATATATTGATATAGTTGTATTTTATTAATTTTATTTTTTATTTATATTAAATGTAATTTTTATAATATGTGGTTCGTTGTTTAATTTATTATATACCTCAGCTAGCTCAATTATATGTTCTAAGCAATCTGTCACTGTGTGACGTCGACTCTGTAGTCTCCTGGTAGAGCTCAAAAAGAAATTAAACCAAAATTTACTTTAGACCTTTGATAAATTAACCCAAATGAAGCACGTTATTTATTAATATTGAACAAATTTAATATAAACAATAAAATTCGTCTGCAACTTCGGTTGCCTTTAAAAATTTACAAAAATAGGAATCGTTTAAGTCTTAACGTGGTTTAGTGACGTGACAATAAAAATGTATTACAAAATGTGGAGACTCTCTACAAGTACCTAAAAACTAAATAAATATTGCAACTTTATAAAGTGTTTAAATGAACTATAAAGAAAAAGAAAATGAACACTTTATTCCGCTGACTATTCAAATATAATCAAAATTTCAAATGATCCCCAAAATTATTGTCCAACCTCACTTTAAAACAGTTCTGATTTCTTTAAAGGAAACTAACTACTCAAAAATAATCGGTGAAACTGGAATATCAATCCTCTCTTCGGAAGTTAAGGTACGTACTATTCTATTTTTGATTTAATGATCATTAATAATTTCAATTTTTAAGGCCTATCGCAATTATCTTAATTCATGAATTTTAATTTTCTCAATTTAAATGACATTTCTATACTCCAATATAATTTATAAGTGAAATTGTTTCTCTTACTCTCTGGAACAAATTTCTGGATATCTCTGCTGTGGAAACTGGAAAAACTAAATTCTAATTAGACGAGTTAAAAAACACTCCCGACCTATTCCACAGTTTCAGGGCTCTCCTTCGTCCAAAAAAAACCTCGTCGGCGTCCTCTCCAAAAACCATTTCCTCTTATTATCCCTTGCTAACAGCAACCAACGTTCTTTTTTTTCTGTCTTCTATTTAAATATTTTAAACCATAAAACTGTCCTGTTTGACATATTTGTCAAGCCACATTACTTTCTCATAATCACTTTAATCACATATAATTTGGGAATTTACAAAAAAAAAAAAATGTTTAGATATAAAACTTATTCTATTACAATACTAATTTATTCTTTTCATCTCCACATCATTGTAATTTCTTATTTGACAAAACCCCTATTAATTTAGCTCCCACAGACTGTCAAATAAACTGTCAAGCAGTTTATTTTCTGACGTTTATTAAAATTTCTATGTTTAAATATTTTTTTAAAATTCTTCTTTTTTTGTTCTTTTTAAGGTTTAGACGATTCACCTATACACTAGGCAACTATACTATTCAGAAATTATTAACACTATACCAGGTAAGTCAAAATTAATTTATTTAACAATTTACTAATCTTTTTCTCTCTTTTATTTCAGAGTCGAACCCACATTGTGATGGCTTCATGAAATTCATAAACAACAAACTCATATAAAAATCCATTAAAGTTGTATATATTTTAACATATTGAAATCATTTCAATATATATATATATATATATATATATATATATATATATATATATATATATATATATATATATATCCAATGTCTCTAATAACATCTATATCAACGTCTGTTTTGCCTTGCAATTCTTAGAAGGCACTGATTAAAGCGAAGATCTGAATTTGGTTCGGAAAAGTGGTTTACGGATTTTATTAGTGATTAAGTTATTTCTTCTTATTCTTTGGGTGCCGTCTTCAATGAAGGTTGGCAATAACCTCAGCAAAATCATTTCTATCCCTGGCTTTTCTTATTAAAGATTGAGAATCCAAACCAGTCCACTCACGAATGTTCTTCAACCAGGACGCCTGCCGTCTACCAGGACCACGTTTTCCTTCTACCTTCCCCTCTATAAGAAGCTGCAGTAGCTGGTATTTCTCATTTCTGTATATGTGTACCAAATATGAGGTTTTCCGTGTTTTCATTATTTTTAAGAGTTCTCTGTCGGTACCCATCTTGTGTAGGACCTGCTCGTTGCTCATATGCGCTGTCCAGGGGACTTTCAGCTTCCTAACATTCCTAACATTTCTGCATTCGGTATCGGATTTTGAGATTGAGTGATTGGGACGTAAACATTTGTTTCATTTTTAAAAAGACATTTCTTGCTTGTTCAATTCGTGATTTTATTTCTATGTCTGGATCTATATCTTTCCTTATCCAGCACCCTAGATATCGAAATTTCTCGACATTTTCGATAATGTTACCATTCACGTTTAAAACCATGGGTGGATGGATGGATGTTTTGGAGACAATCATTATTTCTAGTGGCTTTAATTAAACGAGATGGATCAAATATATAAACAGTTTGCTGTTTATAGATATCTAATTTTGGGTAAGTTAGAGAAATTCCAAGTATTTTATTGAATCCAAATTAAAAATCCAAATTCGATTTTTCATGAATATCTTTTAAAAATCTTGGAATTTTGTTTAACTGTTCTAGTTACTTCTTCATTGAGATGTGTAAAAGCATATCCAACCATTTGTTTTCAATTTGAAATATTTTTACCCATGAAAAGTGCAGCACTGTGCTTGGGGTACAAGTTGTACCCCCTCCGTCAACCGCGATACAATTCATTGCGGTCGACGCCACTGACTAAACCAGACGTTTTGCGCACGGCACCAAACCTGTTGTTTGCAATAAAAATACACAAATCAGTTCTGTGGATGACTTAGTGCTAACATACCGTTTTAGTTTATCCATTTGAGATTACACGATTTACCGATATGTCGAAAAAAATTAAGTTAGACCTTCGAAAAGAACAGGATCGTGAAACTGCAGTGCACTGGTTAATCCAAGTATTTTTGTGGATCAGGTCAAACTGATACGCGTAAACAAAAATACCTGTTCCAAATACCTGTTAAAAAATACTGGTTTGGAAATCAGTTTGTTATCATTCGTCTAATAGACATTTAAGCATAACGATAACATTGTTTGTATTTTATTAGATTTCTTTATAGTTATTAAAATGACTGTTTACTAAGAAATGCACGAGAAAAGTTAAGGATAAATGCAATGAAACAATTAAATTGTTATTTATTTTTCATATATTTGTTGAATAGTCCACTGATCGATAAGCTTATACAATTTCCTGATTAATATGAATAACAACAAATGAAAACGCATAACATGATTATAATAAATTTTGGGAGTACTACATGAACAAGTAAAAAATAAATATTTGCAAATACAATTTTATATATTTAATAATATATCTATTTTTGACAATGGTGGTTTTATAGATATAGATGAATGAATTTGGCAATGTCAACTTGTTTGTGGTAAGCCCATAATTTTGTGGGAATAACTAGAAAATTATTTGTATTACTGAGAAATTAATTTATGTTTAATAATTAATATACATTATTCTTTTTGTTCAAATTTGCCATAAAACGATATTTATATAATTCAGTTTAAAATATTTATTTGGTAAATGCTTTATATCATATTACATTCAGCTGAGATAAATTTAAACTTCATCCAGATGCATACACCTACAAAAATGATTAATAAATTATTTCACCACGTTCAGTAATAAAAACAAACCAAGTACACATTTAACCTACCGCGAGTTCTCTTAAGCTGGGTACTCACTAGAGCACGCACGCGAATGAGGCAAGTCGAGGACGTACCGCATGCCTCAAGTATAGAAAAATTGTTTCCGTACCGAGGACGTTCGAGGCTTGCCTCGCCAGTGATCCGAGTGTTTTGACTATTCTCTTTGGAATACATACATTTGTATAACAAAACATGTCGTCCGAAGAACAGTTGTTGTTATCTGTGGCTTGTGTGGCTGTGTTTTATATTTATCTGTAAGTTATTAAAAAGTAAAAAGAAACGCAAAATGCAAAAACGTAGATGGAGTTCGCAGTTATACTTAAAAAGAAGACGCGTTGCTGATAGTAATAGTACGTTTTTGTTAAACGATTTATTAGCTAACGAAGGAAGTGAAAAATTCAAAAACTTCTGTAGAATGTCAAAGCAAGATTTTGATTTTATTTTAAATGGCATTCGAAGTACAATAAGTAAAAAAGACACCAGATTTAGAAAAGCAATTCCACCGGAAGAAAGATTAGCTATAACACTGCGATTTCTTGCAACTGGTGATTCATTTACCAGTTTGCAGTACTTATTTAGAGTTTCAAAACAACTGATATCTTCAATAATACCTGAGGTCTGCAAGGCAATAATTGAGTTTTTAAGGAGTAACGTCAAGGTAAGTAGAATAAATAAAATAAATATACTTAAAAAAGCTTTATTAATTGAACCAAACGTATCTAAAAGTACCAATAAAAAAATAAATTTTTAATTTCATTAATTATTGTCAGATGAATCAGAAAACTGAGAATAAAAATCTCCTAGTGCGTTGATGCTCGAATGGGGTGATCCAAGCGGACCAGAAAGAGGTGCAGCTTGTTGACTATGCTGCGATGAATGTAATGATGGATGTATTGTAGTGGAAGGGTGACTGTATTGGGTAGAAGTGGAAGGGTAACTGTATTGAGTCTGAAGATACTGCTGAGGCATTTCTTGAATATGAGAAAATGGGATTCTTTAAGTGTTGCCGTTGGACGTATTTTCGTAGCTCGACATTTCCATCTCAAACAAAATTGTATTTATTTTTTGTTCTGCAATAGCTTGACGTTTATTATCAAACAACCTGAGTTTTTCTGCCACCAGCTCACCAAAAAGACTACACCTGTCTTTCGGCTTTTTTACAGCATTGGCTGTTTCCTTTAAATATTTAAATGCTTGTGTTATTTGTGGGTCTTCATCCGTCGTCCTACGTTTTACTTTTTGATATTTATTTCGAGATGACTGGAGGGATGTTTTTTGGGTTTCAGGAAAAGGAGGCTCGGTGTTTTCTATTATACTTTCAGCTACTCCGACAGCGAGTGAGGAACTTGCACCTTCTCTATCATTCAGTGGCGACAATTCTTCTCCATCGATTGACAATATTTCTTCATTGTCGGTATCATTCAAATTCTGAAATAAATAATACTTTGCTTTATATTCGCTTTTTTAATAATTTTGAATAAAAGTATGTTGCTAGTATATTATGTATTTTTTTCAGATGCCATCCACATCAGCTGAGTGGCAAAATATTGCTAAGAAATTCGAAGAAATGTGGCATTTTCTTAGATGTGTCGGTGCTATAGATGGCAAGCATATTTTGTTACAGGCTCCAATAAACAGCGGAAGTGATTTTTATAACTACAAATCTCAATTCAGCATTGTTCTGATGGCTGTAGTCGACGCCGACTATAATTTTACATTCGTTGATATTGGTTGCCAAGGACGAATCTCAGATGGAGGAGTCTTTAGAAATTGTGAATTCTATAAAAAAAATACTGAACAATCAAATAAACCTTCCACAAAATGCAGCACTTCCACAGAGGAATGAAGCAGTACCGTATGTTTTTGTGGGCGATTCAGCATTTGCTCTAGAAAAAAATATTATGAAACCATATTCTGGTATTAATCCACGTGGATCATTAAAACGTATATTCAATTATCGGTTAAGTAGAGCGCGACGTGTTGTAGAAAATGCGTTTGGAGTCATGAGTAGTGTATTTCGGGTTTTACGAAAACCAATGCTGCAAGAGCCTGGCAAAAGCAAAAAATATAGTCATGTCCATAATTTGCCTTCACAATTTTCTACGCCGTAGTAAAACCTCTAGAAAAATTTACACACCCCAAGGTACTTTGGATGAAGAAGTTGACGGAGTTATAGTACCTGGAAAGTGGCGTAATGATGGAGAAGGTACAACCTCTTTTGTAAATTTTAGAAATGTACCTCGTAGAACAAAATCCACTGCTGAGGAAGTACGACAAGAATATGCATCTTATTTTTGTGCTAATGGACAAGTACCTTAACTTAATATACAATAAACTATAAATTTATAAAAACTTACATTAATGGTTTTCCTTGGTTTATCTTTTTCATCTAAAAATTTAAGAATTTCATATGCATTCATTTGGACTCATAAATTTCATCTCTTCCTAAAAATTAAATAGGTATGTATAAATGTTGATATGGATTGGTCTCTACTTTGACTTACCTTTTCCGGTTCCATAACCTCTCTTTACTCTTGTTTTTTCTCTTCTATACGACCCTTTTAAACTATCAAGTTTTTTCTTTACCTCTTCGACGGGTTTTTCAACTTCAGCAGCTAATTCTATCCATGCATCATCTTTTTTTAATTTATTGTAATACCTTGGATGCCGCGGGTTCCATAACACTTCCTTTTGTCTGAATTTATTTATTAAATCTAAACATACTTCTTGGCTCCACTCCATAATTATTTACAAAAATTATTGTCAAATATATCATCGAAGCGAAATGTACACTGTAGACACAGAGTTTTCCCCCGAACGCGTCCAAACTGAGGCACGAATTCTTTTGATGGACCGACAGCCGGTGGCTCGGACCGAGGCCATTCGTGACGACTCAGAACGACGTCCACACTGAGCATGCGGTACGTCCTCGACTTGCCTCATTCGCGTGCGTGCTCTAGTGAGTACGCACCTTTAGAAATATCTACCGAGTACTACGTATCCGTATAGCGGCTTCCCACGGTCGGTGATATTGCGGACGTAAGCGGACCAGCCCGCACCACGCACCGTGGGAAAGGTCTCGTCCGTTGTAGCACAGGCACATCCGTGCTGGTGCGTCCTATTCATCTAGAGTCGGTAACATCAAAGGTGCGGTACATGCTCGTGCGACGCGATCCTAGCGCGTCTGTGTTTTAACAGACGACAAGTGCTAGTCAGAAGTTTTTCATTCGCTGACACGAGTAGTTGTCTGTAGTGTTGTCAAAGTTGTTTGCAGTTTTTTGCTAAAAAAAAAGGAGTGGACAAATGAAGATATTTTTGATTTTTTAAATGTGTATCAAAATGAATAAGTTTATGGAATTCCACGGCGCCAGAGCATAAGAACCGGAACGATGCATACGACATATAAAACTGAATAAAAAATCAATTAAAGGATAGTACTATTTCGATTAAAGGATTAAAAAAGAAGAGAGATAATTTAATGTCGACATACAGAAGGCAAACAACAAAAGTTAGAGAATCGATGGGAACTGGTAGTGGGGCTAATGATGTTTACAAGCCTGAGTGGCCATTTTATGATGGTCATCAAACACTACTGTCACGGACCTACACAGACTGTCACGGACAGTCGCGATGATCTGTAGAATCGCCGATCGTGGGAAGCCACTATTAAATTGGAGTCCGCGTACTGTTTTATTATCCACCAGTACAGCTGAGTCGGTTTAAATAGATATCGAATATAATTATTGATATTGATCCTGATACTGATACCGATGTCGTCCAAGCAAGTTAAAGGTTCAAGTCCAGTACGGTAGGAGTACGCGTACGCGTACTCGTTTATATTGGTGTTAGGGATCAGTTCCACAAGTATAAATAAAATACCTCTTCATAAGTAACTGGCACGGGATCAGGTCACCATCCAGTGGTTACAGGAAAGTGATGATGATTACCTTTCTAAAAGAGATAGTTTATCGGATGATTCAGAATTAGATGATAATTTAGAAGTTGCGGCATATGAGCCTGAAATTCTCTAGGTAATTTTTCTTTTTGTTTTATGTACGATATTTCTATCTTGAGTTTATTATATTTTAGCCATCTGAGAGTGACAGTAATGATTCTGATAAACTGGTTTTGGGGCCAGTAGAGACGAACGTAGAAGTTCTGACAAACTAGCAGCTTTTAGGAAAGTGTTTACAAAGTTTGTAGAACACTGTAAAGAAAATTTAAAGTGCCACTCTCCTCTAACTGTTGCTAAACAACTTGTAAGTTTTAGAGGTAAGTGTCCATTTAGAGTCTACATAAAATCAAAACGAGCCAAGTATGGCATCACAATATGGGCTCTAGTTAATGCAACCATTACCTATGCTGCTTACCTTCAGATTTATACTGGAAAAGATGGTAACAAACCAGAAAAAAAAGGGCAAAAGAGTAGTACTTGATTTGGTCTCATTTCTAAAAACTGGTTATGGCATCACTACTGATAATTTCTTTAACAGTGTTCCCTTGGCAAAACAACTCCTAGATGAACAAATAACATTATGTGGAACATTTCGAAAAACAAGCACGATATCCCTCCAGCCCTACTACACAATATGTCTAGACAAGAAAAGTCCTCAGTTTTTGCCTCCACTGAGAAAATAACACTGGCGTCTTACGTTCCTAAAAAGAATAAGGCAGTAATTTTATTGAGTACAAAACATAACAACGATTAAATTAGCGGAGAAGAGACGGACTATAAGCCAGACATAATCTTGTTTTACAATGCGACAAAAGGTGCCGTAGATACTATGGATAAGATGGTTAATGAATATTCTTGTAAAAGAGCCTCTAAGAGATGACCATTTCTTTTGTTTAAAATCTTCTAGACATTGCAGGTCTGAATGCATACGTACTGTGGACGACAAAGAATTCCATTCGTGCTTATGAAGCTTCTCACAGACGCAGAGAATTTTTACTAAACCTGGGTCAAGAACTTATAAAGCCCCATGTTGATAGGCGACTACAAAGTCCACAAAACTTCCATAAGCAAATTATAAACGCGATGTACGAATTATGCCCACCGCCACCAAGGGAGATGTTTACTTTGTCCACGCAAGAAGGACCGCAAAAGCAGAAAAATGTGCAATTCTTGTAAATTCTTTGTTTGTGCTGAACATCAAACAACCACAACAGTTTAAACAATAATATGTACAAAATGTAAAGCTAATCAAAAAACAATAATTAATTTTTTCAAGACACCATATATTTTTTTATTGTTACTTATATTCAATAAAAAATACTTGCATTTGTTTTAATTATGTTTTAACTGAAATTATTGCTTATGTTAATATTTATTCTATAAAAATGCATGCGGTACATAATGCACCCCCTCCGTCAACTACAAAACAACTTGACCCTTCGGTAGCGAAAGGTTAAAAAGTTAAAAAATAAATTCGTTTATAATAGGAATGGAACGAATTGCTTTAAAGTTAGTATATACAAAAGAAATATGCTAGTTGCTGTTTAAAATTTAAATACTAACCTCAAATCATTATCACAATTACATTTTGTGCCATCATTGATTTCTATATTTTTTTCAGTTCCTATATTATATAGACCAAGAATTTCATCAGGACCTGTATCAAAAATAAATTACTCTTGATTAATATTTTATTAATATAAATACTAAGTGCTTGTCCTGGTCTAACATTGTATTTACCTTAAATTTTAGGGTATCAAATAATTGGTCACTATTTAAGCCAGGCTTACAAATCAAATTTTTAGTAGTTTCCTAAAAACTTTTTAGGTCAAATATAATATTTTTTCCATAAAAGCATAGGCTTTTGAACCCAAAAAGTATAGTATTAATGAATATTGTCCATCCAGTCCAAGTAGCAAGCATTCAATTCTTCCTTGGGGCCACTCTGAGTTTCGATACTGTAGCCTGGGATTTTTTAGGGCCATATTTCCAGTTTTTAATAAGAGCCTAAGAAGGTATTTATTGAATTTTGGCAGGCAACGATGGGGGTAATCTTTTTTAAATATCTAAGGTCACGGAGCAAGACACCCTGGCATCTTTCGGCGGGGTAGGATACCAGGCCAGAAGACCTCAGAGTAGTGCCGGATTAACCGTCTTTCGGCTAAAACCTCAACCACCGTTTCCGGAAGGTGGTCGTGCCACTTAATGGATAACCAAAATAAAAAACTAAAAACTTACAAATGACCATACCTATTACCGTAAATCAGAAAATATTTTCTTTATTCCATAAACTAATAAATAATAATAACCACAAATTTCAGATCCCCCGTTCAATTCCTCCTCTGTCCTCCTGCTCCTTTTTCTTTTTCACCCCAGAAATTAGACAATTTACTTTTCTCCATTCTTTCTCTCGTGTCAACCTTATGTTTACCATGTTTCTTTCGTCCAGCCCGAAACCTATTTACGTCTTGAAATCCCCCCTCTCGTTTGCTTATCTCTGGCAAGTAAAAATGTGGTAGGAGCATCCGGTACCTTACAAACAGTACAGTCTGCCGAGGCAGATTTATCTATTCTATTTGTAAAGATGCCTAAACTACCATATTCGGTTCAAAACTGCATCAGGACACGTCAATAGGTAAATTTAAGGTTCAATTAAGTTCAGTTTAGTAGAGTTAAGTTCAATTTTATAAAGTCAACATATAAAATTTGGGCTTTAGCTCACAATTAGAGTTACTTCTATGCTTTTGATATAATATAAAGATATAAATGCATGTGTTACTGTGATGGAAAGTCAAAAAAATTATCTAAACTCAAAAAAAAGCAAAAGTGTAAGGTAACGAGAATACGATTATACTGTAAGCAATGATGCAATATGTATAGATAAGAAAAAAGAACAAACAAACATTTCACGTTGTTTTTAATTACTGTAATGAACAAACTAAAGACAAAGTAAAAAGAAAATAGTAAGATATATAGTCAAAGCAACGTTCCTATCAAAATGTTTTCATAAAATATAATAAAGATATAAATTGTGTGTTTAGATTATTCTATAGATAGAACTAAAATCTACTTATGAGATTGATCGAAAATGATAAAAGTTTTGGGTGAGAATATTTTATCATTTTGGATTTTATTGTGAGATCTTAATACAATTTACAATTTTTACGAATGTCAATAAAAATTGGGGTCATTTCCTAGAAATAAAATGTAGAAAGCAAGATCGGCATTTCAAAAAATTGCTAAGCTATTCAAATGTCATGATTTATCAATACCCATAAAAATCAGGTTACTACTATGTTATATATTTTCTGTTATAGATTTTCACAGACGCTGCCTACAGGGAAATTGAGGCTTTTAAATTGCGGCTTTATCGTCAAATCCTGACGATATCCTATTCCAACTACGTTACTAATCAGGACGTTTTAATAAAAATGCAAAAAGGAAAAGAGTTGTTTCCCATGATAAAAACAACTAAAATCGAATATCTCAATCACATCATCAGAAACATCAAAAGATATGGTTTTCTGCAATTAATTTAACAATGGTAAGTAAAAAGAAAACGAGCACCAAGAAAGCGAGAGATTTCCTTGCTGAAAAATCTACGTACGTGGTTTAACCCAGCAACCACAAATCATTTCAGAGCAGCAGTTTGCCATGATGGTCGTCAACATCCGAAACGAATAGGCACTACAAGAAGAAAAAGATTTTTTATTGGGAACTAAATACAATATTACTTTCAAATAAGTTTATTTTAATGTTTCAATTTCTACTTCGAAAGCTGTTCTCGAAACATTTTTTTTTCATTTTCAAACATTTTCAGAACGATTCCTGAAGTAAAAAGAAAACGTCAAATTAAACTTATTTTATCTACAAGTTTTAGTGTATCTTGCATTAACTTATTACCTACTAAGTGTTTTTGGGTGTCAACAGAAAAAAATAGTACATTGTTTACCGGGTAGGAAAAGCTTAACATTCCTGGACGACTGTGAAGATTGCTAAGTCGAGGCGCAAGCCGAGACTTAGCAACACAGAGTCCAGGAATGTGGCTTTTCCTACGAGGTAAACATACTATTTTTCCGCAAATCGTTTAAAATTCGACAGATATTGATTGATTTAAAAAAAACGCGATAATTTTATTCCCAAATAAATGGTGCTTAAAATTACTTGGGTTACTATGGAAACGTATTGAGGTTGAATTGTCAAACTTGATGCTTATGAATTTAATTGCTGGTGTTTTCGAAAGTAAAATGATAAGTGATGATGAAATTTCCATTCCTGGGACTCCTCCAGAGCTGGTTGAGGCAGTGAATACTGCTTCATTAGAATTATTTCCAAAGAAATCAAGAGAAAAGTACGAAAATGCATACAGACGTTTTATGGATTATCGCATGAGTAAAAATACGAGTTCTTTCTCAGAAAATGTTGTAATGGCATACTTCCTAGACCTTTGTTTAAAGATGAAATCTTCAACATTATGGGCCAATTATTCAATGCTGAAATTGCTGAAGTCAACCCTTGCACTTAAACACAGTGTAGATATATCTACATACTCAAAACTTCGTTCTTTATTGAAACGGCAAGCTCAAGGTTATAGGGCAAAGAAATCTAAGATTTTAACGAAGGAAGAAATTGAAAAATTTATCCAGGAAGCTTCAGATAAAGAAAATTTAATGATTAAGGTAATTTACAAGGTTTTAACTTCTATTTAGATTATAGCTTTATTTATTTTTTAGGTGGCTGTAATATTTGGTATTTCTGGGGCCTGTAGAATGGATGAGTTAGTCCGAATGACTGTACACGATATAGAAGACTTAGAATCTAAGCTTTGAATCAGCATACCTGATTCGAAAATTAACAAACCAAGATCATTTGTAATTAATCAGATCTACTTGAATGTTTATCGAAAGTATGTTTCGTTAAGACCAGAAAATATTAACAGTGACCGATTTTTCTTTAAATATCAAAGCGGAAAGGGTTGTAGACAAGTGGTAGGAATTCATCAATTTAGAAAAATGCCCAAAATAATTGCTACTTATTTGAACTTGGTAAATCCGACAGAATATACTGGTCACTGCTTTCGTCGGTCTTCTGCAACAATATTGGTTGACTCTGGTGCCGACATAACTAGTTTAAAGAGGCATGGCGGATGGAAGTCATCAAACTTTGCTGAAGGATATATCGAAGAAACGCTTAACGATAAGGTTGAGGTGGCAAATAAAATTTTCAAAGTACAAAATATTCAACAAAATGACACTTCCACCCTGCATGTTGTCCAAAATGTTTCTCATAGTTCTAAGAGTGTTCCTCCAATGTTCAATAATTGTACTAACTGTCAAATTACTGTAAATATAACAAATTGATCTTAAAAATGTATTCAGCAATGACTTGATGTTTTCAAAATATAAATTAATTCCTTATAAGCAATGTGTTTTCTATCATTTATGTAGAACACTAACAACTGTACGGAAATATCATTTCCTTATAGTAAAGAAATGACATTTCCTTACAGTAAGGAAGTCCTGACTTTTTCTTCGAGAAATTTTGACAGGAATGTCAAAATTTCCTGGCGATTTGCAGAAAAGATATTTTTGTAATTCCTAAAAAGTAGTAGTACGCTTTTTTATATAAATGATGTAAAAATAACTTATATATTATTGTAATCGTAATATAGTTATTTTATTAACTCGTGCGCTCAGATCGTCATCTCTCGTGTTAATGTGTTTGCGACCCTCTTCCTCATAATTTCCCTCCATCCCCCATAACTTAGGATAGTACAAATTTGCCTCTCGGCAAGTAAAGACAAGGGGTGTGTTGTCGATCCCGAAAAGTGCGTGAAACGTGAGTGATAGATGCGCTATCGTCACAACCGGTGTTTTGTGTTAAACCGTATATTAATTTTGTCTCTTCCATTACTCTGTAGCTCAATTACTGCCTTCTGGCATTGTAAAGCTAATGAATGTGTATAACTCTTTTTAGTATTATCAGACTTGCGATAAATATCAATGTGGACTTTACCATTTAAGTTCACTATAAATAAATAGAAGGAAAAATACGTGTTAAGTGTTTTATTGCTTCAGTGGTCCTTAATAAATATTTTGAAGCTATTAGGTGTTTAACTTCTCCTCTCGAAGATGTGGAAAGTTTGGTACTAAATTTATCCTCTTCACCAATAAAATACACTTTTAAATATTATGAATATATATATATATATATATATATATATATATATATATATATTATATATATATATATATATATATAATATATATATAAATATATATATATAAATATATATATATATATATATATATATATATATATATAATATATATATATATATATATATATATATATATTGTAACATTTTTTTTTATTATTAATATATCAAATTATTTTTAATTCCTTTTACCCCCGTGCGATACGCCGACGATTAGGAATCCCCGTGTTTACGACAGGAAAATAATATTGTAGATACCAAGCTAAAATGGAATTCCCTAATTTAGAAATGTTTTTAATCCTTCCGTCATAATATTCATTATGAAAAGAGTATAATGCTTTTTGGTATGCAGTTTCCTTTTCATAAATTGGTAATTCTCGTCGAAGGCCCGTTTCTTTTGACAATAACTTAATCCCAAGTATTGTCTGTTTCTTATGTCCAATTGTTAATACCGATTATTTTACCTCAAACTTTCCAATAGTCGTTAAGGCCTTACCTTCTGAGAAACACATACAACTGTCCTATCATTCTTGAGTGGGGGAATATTTTCTTCTTCCTTTTTCAGGGACAGTTGGTGAAATTTTTAGTGGAACCAATTTACTTGTTGGTGGGCAGTTGTTGAGTAAAATAATATCTCGTGAGACTTTTTGGTGGGCCGTTGTTGAGTTAAGGCCAATATCTCTTGTTACGCTTTGCTCACTTTATTTCTTATCGTATCGTCTTTGTGAATTATTTTCTAAGTGTGTATACACTTTATATTTGAGTTTTCTTTCCTTAGACTATATTAAATTGTATATAGCTCTACACTACCTTTAATGGTACCTAATTAATGGTTCCTAATTAAATTCAGTGTTGAATACCATTACAGTATCTTAAATTCAGTGAATTAAGCTGCCTTCGTCAAGATCTACTGTAAGTAATCTTTATCTACAATTATCTGGGCGAGTAATATGGTATGGTATCAGATCACCTGCCATTATCTGGACGTATCATCCATATATTCACCTGTAGATTGCCGATTTTTGAATGTAATTAAACCATTCAAGAAATTTCTATAAATATTACCTATGAACATACAAGTCTCAGTTTTTTATTAAATAATAGTGCGAGATAGTTAATTGACTTAACCAAGTGTGGTTTGGTTTATGTTTTCATTCCTGTAACCTTTTTGTTTTTTTTTGTAAATTTAGAGTTAAGTAATTTTTGCTATCTTTTGTATTTCCTATAATTTTTGTTCATTATCTTTCCTATGATATCTCGAGATACGCCAAACTATATTTGTATATGATTGCCTTATATATCTTGATAAAGGTATTTTTTTATTACATTATACATATATAATGTAATAAATAAATATAAGCTTAATTTTATACATATATAACACCATTTCATAGTTGTGTATTTTTATTACCTGGGTTGCATTTAGCAGCATCATAATTTTGTGTTTAATATATTGTTATTGTTTTATGCATGTTTTTTATTTGTCGGCTCCTAACAAGTTCCCTGATAAAATAATAGCTTTGAACAATTACTATCTTTAAATATTACTATGCTTTTGAACTGTAGAAAGATCAGGCTGATTAAGTTTCGTAGGTAAGTAAGTGTAATATTTAATATATTTATTATTTGTTTATATATTGCGTTGACCAGATTTATTTGATAATTTACTGTTGGTATCTTTCCTTGGGTTTGATTTCTGAACCTAATTATCTGTTTTTATCTCTTTTCTTTTCTAAGGTTTTCTTAATTTTCTCCTTAACCCCAAAAAATTGAGTGTTTCTATTTTCTCTTATCTTTGGTAATTTTACCCATCTATCTTTTTGTTTATTTCTGTATCTTTTCTAATATCTCTTATCCTATCTTTACCTATTTCTTCCGTTGGATCCATTCCCGGTTCCAAAAGCTAGTTTCAAACCCACGACTCGCTCTCCAACCATCTGGCTGCCGTCCGCAGTGTCTCCATTGGTTATCTTTCTAGCACCACCCAAAAAAGATTTCCGAGGTTATCTATATATTGAAATGATTTCAATATGTTAAAATATATACAACTTTAATGGATTTTATATGAGTTTGTTGTTTATGAATTTCATGAAGCCATCACAATGTGGGTTCGACTCTGAAATAAAAGAGAGAAAAAGATTAGTAAATTGTTAAATAAATTAATTTTGACTTACCTGGTATAGTGTTAATAATTTCTGAATAGTATAGTTGCCTAGTGTATAGGTGAATCGTCTAAACCTTAAAAAGAACAAAAAAGAAGAATTTAAAAAAAAATATTTAAACATAGAAATTTTAATAAACGTCAGAAAATAAACTGCTTGACAGTTTATTTGACAGTCTGTGGAGCTAAATTAATAGGGTTTTGTTAAATAAGAAATTACAATGATGTGGAGATGAAAAGAATAAATTAGTATTGTAATAGAATAAGTTTTATATCTAAACATTTTTTTTTAATTCCCAAATTATATGTGATTAAAGTGATTATGAGAAAGTAATGTGGCTTGACAAATATGTCAAACAGGACAGTTTTATGGTTTAAAATATTTAAATAGAAGACAGAAAAAAAAAGAACGTTGGTTGCTGTTAGCAACGGATAATAAGGAGAATTGGTTTTTTTGGAGAGGACGCCGACGAGGTTTTTTTTGGACGAAGGAGAGCCCTAAAACTGTGGAATAGGTCGGGAGTGTTTTTTAACTCGTCTAATTAGAATTTAGTTTTTCCACAGTTTCCACAGCAGAGATATCCAGAAATTTGTTCCAGAGAGTAAAAAAAACAATTTCACTTATAAATTTTATTGGAGTATAGAAATGTCATTTAAATTGAGAAAATTAAAATTCATGAATTAACATAATTGCGATAGGCCTTAAAAATTGAAATTATTAATGATCATTAAATTAAAAATAGAATAGTACGTACCTTAACTTCCGAAGAGAGGATTGATATTCCAGTTTCACCGATTATTTTTGAGTAGTTAGTTTCCTTTAAAGAAATCAGAACTGTTTTAAAGTGAGGTTGGACAATAATTTTGGGGATCATTTGAAATTTTGATTATATTTGAATAGTCAGCGGAATAAAGTGTTCATTTTCTTTTTCTTTATAGTTCATTTAAACACTTTATAAAGTTGCAATTTGTAGGTACTTGTAGAGAGTCTCCACATTTTGTAATACATTTTATTGTCACGTCACTAAACCACGTTAAGACTTAAACGATTCCTATTTTTGTAAATTTTTAAAGGCAACCGAAGTTGCAGACGAATTTTATTGTTTATATTAAATTTGTTCAATATTAATAAATAACGTGCTTCATTTGGGTTAATTTATCAAAAGTCTAAAGTAACGTTTGGTTTAATTTCTTTTTGAACTCTACCAGGAGACTACAGAGTCGACGTCACACAGTGACAGATTGCTTAGAATACATAATTGAGCTAGCCGAGGTATATTAAATTAAACAACGTACCACATATTATAAAAATTACATTTATTATAAATAAAAAATAAAATTAATAAAACACAACTTATATATATATATATATATATATATATATATATATATATATATATATATATATATATATATATATATATTGATTTATTGTAATACAAATTACAAATTTAAATACCGTTTGTCGTTTCGATTTCTATTTCGGAAATAGTTGGCAAAAAGGATTATTTTAAAAAATTACCGGAAAATGCATTACCAATAAGTTTAAGCAGGTTATGTTTTTTGAAATCCATGACTGACTAACTCAAAATATTAAATTCTGATCGTTTTGGGTGTTTTATTGTTTTGTTTATTTGCATGGTATGTGGTTACCGTAGATTGTATATTTGTGTATTGAGTGTTGCATAAGTCTTGTGTATAATTAAAGATGATGTCTTCGACTTCTTTTAATCTGCTATTGACGCGTAGTTGTCTTGCGGTTTCTCCCACATAGAAATTGTTACCTTAACAGAATATTTTTTATATGCACTTCAATTTTCTTGTTTCTTGTTGTGTTTTTCTTTTAACAAGATAAATCTCAGTATTTTGATTGTAAATAAAACAAATTTAATAATAGTGAATGTGTACAAATATATTAAAAAATATATAAACTTCCCTGAAGCGGTGAACCAATGAAAATTTTTTAAAATGTTTGTTGTCAGCAAAATAACATTCCTGGAATCTGTTTCTGGTCAACAAATATATGACGTTTTAATTATCGTAATAATTATAGTACTACATAAAGAAAAATGGATCTTAATTTAAATTTTTTTCTGTAATTTTAATACCAAAATTTGTCTCTGCCACTTAATTAGGACTTGAATAATGCAAGACAGACATTAAGGCTTACAATAATTATTTCACGCCCTCCTGATAATATTAATAATTGCCCTTTTCAACGTAATAAATAATACGTTAGAACATCAAATGACAAGGAATAACTTCTCTTCTTAGCTATAAAACCATTAAGACGAGAATACATAAAGTTTAACTTTGTATTCAGTTAAACTTTCAGAATTCAATTGAAATTTCATAATGCCCGTTATTAATTACAAACTTTGTACGACAAAATGGTGCTTACCTTTATTAAAGAGAGCAAAATGTTCTTAGCCTGTTATCTTCCCTTCTCTTGTTTACGTGAATAAAAGTTTTCCGCGTTACGACATATACTATAATAATGCATGTTTAAAAAAGGGCGTTGGAATAAGTTATATATAAGAATATATCTATTTATCATTGGAATGGAGAGAAAATTAAAAATTACTGTTTAATACTATACCTGTTTACATATATCTATTTATATTAATACTACTATAATAACTATTGCAGTTATCGTTCAAGGAGAAATAAAAAAATTAAAATACCATTTTAATGTTTTAATAAAACTTTTTAACCCCCTCTGTGGCTCAGTGGTAAGAGCGCCTACCTTTGAACGTAAAGGTCGAGAGTTCGAATCTCACCTGTTCGAATCAAAATAATTTCTATCCTTGTGCGATCGACACTCACCGGAGGGACCGCAGACGTTCGGATACAATTAGCGTCTCTTAGCAAAGACAAGACGTCGACTTTGCTAAGCATCAAGACAATTACTCTACACTTACACACACACTACACTAGGTACCTGACTGTAAAAATTCACTGTACCATGCCAATGACTATTAGCTGTCGACGCATTAAACTTAGTAAAAAAAAATAAAACTTTTTTCGTGTAGTATTTCTGCACTTATTTAGTTTTGTCCATGTTGTGAGACCGCTCCCGTAGGAGAAATATTTCTAATTCCATTTATTTGCGAATTCTTGTTTAAAAATGCCCCCTTTAAACCCGTGAATGAATGGTGCCAGGCAAAATTTTTGGGTAGGAATTGTTTAAATTTTCCCGTTATGTCTATACCCAAGTACCTGATATCTATATGATATCTATATCCGTACTACCTTCGGTACCTACTTCGCTTAACCGGTAAACTTCGCTTGTCCGTTCCAAAAATAACAGACGCTTGGCATTTTTGTTTATTTGCTTTCAGTGTTCATTTAACTGTGCTTACAAGGTTTTTATGTTTTTGTGACTATATATGCGTGTTTTATGTTCTAATAATGGCAAGAAGAGAACTGAGTGTTAACGTATTTAAAAGGTAAGCTTTTACGGTTTATTTTTACAATATTTTATTCATAGGTCATTTAATTTTATAATGAGGTATAACAAGCAACAGAAGTACTTGTAACAATTTATAGATGATATACCTGAGGAAGTAGACAGAAATTTTGAAAATCAGATAAAGACCATGTTCCACAAAGCAAACCAGATGTAGATGAGGTTTCTGAAGTAGAGTACGTTTATACCGATGTAAATAATAAGATTTAAATCGTTACCGACGAGAACGATAGTAGTCATAAAAATTTTGATGATTTTTAAGGAAGTTCTTCCCGAAGTGATGTTCTGGTTGCAAAAAATAAAACGATTTGACAACGAAAACCGTTTCTCGCAAATCAAAACTAAAATGTAACATTTTGCTTGAATTTTTGATAAGTTCCTTTTACTTCGGACATTCCATAAGAATGTTATGTTTAACTTTGTCGAAAGCTTACTCAGAGTCTATAAACGCAATCCCCTCATTATAAGGGAGATCCATGTCCAGCAGTGGATAAGCGAAGATAGAATGATGATGATGATAAACGCAACGAAAGATCTTTGTTGGTCTCGACATTTTTGGACAATAGTTGTAAAACTATACAGAGCTTCCAGTGTTCCGAAGCAGTTACGAAAGCCAAACTGCCTATTACTCATATCCGCTTCGCACTTTCTGAATATTTTTACATGTATAATATTTAAAAATGTTTTTAATAAGTGTGACATTAAGCTGATTAATCTATAGTCATTACAGTGTTTGGGAATCTAGGTTTTTGGTAGTGGAACAAAGGTCGATAGCAGCCATTCTAAATGTACCTCACGAGATTTGTATATGTTATTAAAGAGTATAGTTATTGCACTTAAATTGTCTTGATCTATAAGTTTAATCAGCTCAATATGAATTTTATCTAGTCAAGGGGCTTTGCCAGGTTTTGAGTTGTTTATAGTATGTTGAACTTCTGGAATTTCTAAATCTTAGATTGGTAACAATAAAGTTGATCTGATTTCTAATGCAATTTTGTTTATTATCTTGTGGTGACCTCCAGGTATACAGTGTACAGGGTGGTAATCAAAACCATGTGTTTATAATCGCCAGTTTTTTTTTGACAAAATTAAGCCAATCTGTCGCCTCTAGCATTCCTTATTCCTAAATAATATAATCACCAATCCAAGATAATCACCTATTATATTGTCGACTTGACCTTTTTCTATTTTTGCATTTAAATCACCCATTATTGTACTAATTTCTTTCTTTCTTGTGTATTGTGAAAGTTATTGACGTTCATAAAAATGTTCAATTTTAGCTTCTGATTTATCTGCAGTTGAAGCATACACTTGTAATACATTTAAGTTCACTGGCTTACTCTGTATTTGTAAAAATATTATTATATCCGAAAAGGGAACAATATTTACAATGGCTGCTTGGCTTCTCCTGGTGACAATTATTTTAAGTAATTATTGATGATCTCGGGAGTCATTTCCGAAGTAGTATATCGTTTTATCCATGACCAATGTTTTACCGGAACTAGGCCAGAGCATTTCACTTATGCCTAATATTTCCAAGTTTAAACTGTTCAATTCCTGAATAGTGTTGTGCGTCTTTTCTTGTTCAAACAAACTCATTCCATGTACCAAAATTTAAAAAGGATTTGTTTTCTATATAGTAAGTTGCCTCATTCGGGTGGCTTCTCCTCGCTGAGATTCTTAGCACTCCTCGACCATTCAAGGTCGGCCGTGGACTAGGGGCCATGTGATTGACCGTTCTTTGCATGGTTATTGTTCTAGGAAAATTTAACGATCTTTAATGTAGTGGCTTGCAGTTGCCTTCTACATCCTTATACCGTTGACCACTAATAGGTTTATCCGCCTTTGGAGCCAATTTTTCAACTCCAGAACAAAATACTGCCCTATTACTTACCAGATCATCCGCCCGAAGCAGTTGGTCAGTTAGTGGAGGATTGCTTATACCAGCAATCACTCGGTGAATGAGAATGTAGGAGAAAGAAATATAGTGAGTCGTCTGTATTTGGAAACCTAATAACCATTCTGGGTCGGAAGAGACAAGAGTTAGCCAAGAGAGGCTAATAAGAAATAATAGAGACATTTAACTCAGGAAGAGTTCAAAAAGAATAAATTGTAAAGGCCTTTACAATTTATTTACAATTTATTTTTTAAAGGCTAAAGGTCTTTATAATTTTTGTTTTATAAGCGTATGAGTATTAATACACTTTGTTTTCCCGCTCATACCTCGGGGTCTTGACTACAGATTGTATGGCTCGTCCAGCATGTCATAGCATGTTGGACGAGCCGAGAAGAAGAGACACTGGAGGCTACTGTGTGACAAGCTGGACGAGGACATCTGGGGTGAAGGGTATACGATTGCAATGAAGTATTTCGACGCTTGTGCTCCGTATGGCATGCCATTGGACCAGAAGCTGGACATAGTCACCGAACTGTTTCCACAAGGACCGTGGCGTGGTGTGTGGAGAGACGTCGAGGCTGAGTGTGGGATTCCCTTTACTTTGGATGAACTGGCTGTGGCGGTGAGTTCCCTTAAGTCTGGTAGGGCTCCCGGTCTGGATGGTGTCCCACCTGAGGCGGTTATACATCTTGGCCGTTTGGAGCCCACGTGGCTGCTGAAACACATAAATGCTCTTCTTGTCGCGCAGTCTTTTCCGGATCCCTGGAAAATCTCGAGGCTCGTGCTCCTGCCTAAATTCAAGGCAGGAAAATATCGTCCTATTTGCCTTCTTCGTTGTATCGGAAAGCTATATGAGAGAATGTTACGTTCGCGTATCGAGGAGGTGATTGTGATGTCTGGAGGCCTGTCTCCGAGACAATATGGTTTCTGCAAGGGTAAAAGTACAGTGGATGCGGTGACCGATGTGCTCCGGGCGGCACGGGGAATTGGGGGTGATCATCGATGGGTCATCCTAGTTCTCTTTGTCGTCCGAAATGCTTTTAATACATTGCAGTGGGGTCACGTAATGAGCTCTTTGGAAGCAAGGAACTGTCCTGGGTATCTGAGGAATGTGGTCGCTAATTATCTTTCCGAGAGGAAGATTGTGGTGGAAAATGGTGTGATGGTGGATGTAACGGCTGGGGTCCCGCAGGGCCTCGTCCTGGGACCGACGCTGTGGAACCTGGCATATGACGGGGTCTTAAATTGCGAATATGGGGAGAGTGTGACCCCCTTTGCATTCACGGACGACCTTGCTATGCTGGTGGCTGCACGGGACAGGGAGGAACTCTTGATCATGATGAGCATGATCTTTCTCTCGCGGAGGATAAGACGGAGGCTGTAGTACTCAGAGGCTACAGAAAGAGAGATAGGGTGGAATTTGAGTGCGCGGGAGCGAGAGTGACGCCCAAAAAGTACGTTAAGTATTTGGGAGTTACTCTCCACCAGAGTAAGAGGTGGGGGGAACATTTGATGGGGGGTGACCCGCAGAGCTGTTCAGAGAATGGCTGCGCTGGGGATGATAATGCCTAATATCGGTGGTCCCAAATCCGAAAGGAGAAGGGTGCTCCACGGTGTTGTGCAGTCTGTCGTCCTCTACGCGGCCCCAGTCTGGAGTGACGCGGTAGAAATACCAACTTACAAGAGGCTCATGGTACGCGTGGACAGAACTAGTCTGCTGCGGATAGCATGTGCCTACAGGACTGTGTCAGCTGCCGCTCTGTGTGTTATCACCGGCTGTTTCTTTACATGTGCTAGCAGGTGAAAGGGCAAGGATTTACAGTCGTAGGGGGCGGAACATTAGAGAGCGAGAAATGAATGAGATAAGACTGGCCGAGAGATTAGTTTCAATCGGACAGTAGCAACAAGAGTGGGAGGCAACACGTGATGTGGCGGAGTGGATGAAGTCACTAATCCCGAACCTTCGAAGCTGGGTGGACTGTGGGCATAGGCAGCTGGATAACTATCTAACGCAAATGCTCACAGGCCATGGTTTCTTCCGCAGCTACCTTTTCAGGTTTAGGAGGGCTCAGTCCTATCAGTGCCTTTACTGTGGTTTCTCGGACACTGTGACACACACGATGTTGGAGTGTGAGCGTTGGGCGTATGAAAGAGAGAAGTTTGTAAGAGAGTGCAACTGCAGAATGTTTGATTCCATGAGAGAAATGGTGGAGAAAATGATGAGGGATAAGTGGTGGTGGACACGGATCCACAAATTTGTCAGGGAGCTGCTCTCCTGAAAAGAACGAGAAGAGAGGGAACTCGCAACAGAATTTTAAGACAAGCGGGTAGCACCTTGGTAGGGTTCGGACTGTTGCAGGCCGAACTAAGAGTGAGTAAGAGACAGACGACGCGAGAGAGATGGCAGCCTCGCTAAGGCAGGGGGTTGGTGGTTCGTGTGGGTGTGGTTTCCTGGATGAATGTGTCGGAGAAAGAATTTGAATCGGGTGATAGCAGGGCATCGGGAGAGATGTATGCCTTAACTGGCCCTTCCGTCCTGATGTGTGGTGTGACAGAGGAGAGGTTTTTAGTTGGACGCCGACCGTCTCGGAGTGGTGACGGGGCGAGGTGTCAAGGGTCTAAATTCCTTGGGCATCTCGCCCCTGCACAACTTCGCTAGGGTATTAGGAACCCAACACTACCTGTGTGAGTCACAGGTGTCTGTATGCAGATTTTCCTGCTTCTCTTTAAAGATGTAAAAACAAAAAAAAATTGTTTTCACGTAGACACCTAACTCCATGGCCTAATCTTGATATTCTGCTTAGTCAACTTTAATATTTTTACCACAATGAGTTAGAAAAGAAGCAAATTCATCCACTTCAATTGCTTAAGGAAGTAGAAACTGACACAGAACAACATTTTAATGAAATTAAATCAAAGGGATAAGTAGATAACATAAAGAAACATCTTTTAGATTCAGATGTTAAACAAGAGGGTGATGGCAGTGATTGTGAATTGGATGTAATACCAGCAAAAGTTTTACGGAATGCTACTTGTAGAGGCAAAGATGGAGCAGTCTTGAAACAACACTGCCCCAGTGCAAACGGTAAGAACTCGCCAATTTCATAAAGTTTTTTACTGGCCGGGTAAAGGTAAGGCATATGGTATGAATGCCAAATATATAATTGATTGTTGGAATTTGTTTTTTTCCTAAGATATTTTAAACATTATTGTTGAAAGTAAAAGCAAATATATAGATCAAATAAAAGAGATATACAACAGAGCCCCTTCTGCCAAAAAAACTCATGATGTCGAAATAGGATTGCTCTATTTACCTGAGTGTTTTACAAGTAATCGGTTAAACACAGAAGAGTTGTGGGAGCGAAATGACAGCGAGTTGGAATTTTTGGTTAACCATATCGCAGCATCTTTTTTATTTTTGTTAAGACATCTTAGATTTGATGATTTAGAAACTCAAGACGAAAGAAAATTGTCTGATAAGCTAGCGCCTATAATACAACTGTTTACAAGTTGTGTAAAAAATTTTAAAAATTCCTACATAATTAGCGAGTATGGCACTTTGGATGAAAATCTTAAGGCATTTTGGGAAAGATGCGGTTTAAAATAGTATATTCCGAACAAATATGGATTAAAAATCTTTGCCATAGTTGATGCAAAAACTAGATATAAATTAAATCTAGAACCATAATAGTATGTTGGTTTACAACTAGAGTTACACTTTTATTTAAAAAATGATCCAGTTAGTATTTGTCGAGAGATTAATTGGTTCAATATCGGGTATTGAAAGAAATCTTACGTTTAATAATTGGTTTTGAGCTTATTACAAAACTTCGTCGTAATCACAAACTGACATACGTCGGCGCCGTGAAAAAATAACAAAAGACAATTACCGTTGGATTTTATCAACACCAAACATCGACCTATTTATTTAAGTATGTTTGGATACCAAGGAAATAATACAATAGTATCTTATGTACCCAATAAGGAAAAACATGTCATACTGGCCTCAAGTATGCACAATAATATTTAAATAGACGAATCAACAGATGTTCAAAAAAAGCCAGAAATTATAACGTTTTATAACTCAACTAAAGGTGGGATCGACACCGTTGACGAACTTTGTGCCTCGTATAATGTAGCTCGAAATACACGGAGATGGCCAGTAGTGATTTTTTATTCACTTATGAATGTAGCTGGAATAAACTCCCAAATTATATATCTGGTCAATAATTAGAATGATAATTTGCTTTGTAGAATATACATAAAACGTTTGGTTGCGGAGCTAATCGACCGGCATCTAAAGCGTCCCTCCATGTTGGAAAATTTTTCTCCAGCTATTCGCAACTGACGCCAAGAAGTGGCTGGAATTTCAAGTGAACTACAAGAGGTAATCCCGAAAATGTAAATACTAAACAACGATATAGTTTTTGTGATAAAGACAGTAAGACTCGTTATTTTTGTCAAATGTGAAAAAAATTTATTTGTTGCCCACTTTCATCGCCGTGATTTTATATTTACATGCACCCACAAAAAGTTTAAACGAATCTTAAATTTTTATATTTTTTGTACCCTTAATAAAAGTTAATTTGCATGAACCGTTGTTTTATTTTTCACAATTTATGAGCATCTATCATTTATTAATTATTTTAGAAGGTTATATTATTTATTGGGCCCAAATAACATTTTATTGTTTATTGCTTATTGTTTAAAGTACAGCTAGACAATACACCAGTATTGTTTTGATTTTCTAATTAATAAATTATTGCATTTTGGGTCTGTCAGACATGGCGCCACTACTGGTGTTCCGATATGGGGCGCCACTACTTGTGTTTCGATATGGGGCGGCACCTTTGCAGGGATAAGTAATCGAAGACATAGTTTTAAGACCGAAAGTATTAAATAGCATTTAGTTGTAGCTATCAATGATAAAATTTTCAGTGGTGGCAATGTTTAATTAAAAATTAACAAATACTTTTTATAATAAATAAATGTAAGTGTAAATACGTTTGTGTTAAGTTGGTATTAAGTTAATTCACTTTGTGTATTTGCGGATATGTTACCGTATATGCCTATATGTTTGTGCCTTTTTATATAAAAATCTTTACCTGTATAGATGTCTTTTTCTTCACTTTTTAATGCCCTTAATTCAGGTATTGGTTACAGCTACTACGAATTATTAATAGAGTTTATATTCAGTTTCATATAATCGATAAAGCTCTCATAATATACTTATTACCGCCTGGAACATACCGGCTTATTTGTCCCCTTAATAGTTAAAGTAAAATAAACAATATCGATATATTACTGGTAGATTTGGTCAAATGATATAAAGACGGAGAAAATATATTTTTTTAAACTGTTAATAATCAATATTGCATTTAGAAATATTTGTCTATTCTTTTTAGATCCATTGAAAAAAAACTGTTGATAAAAAACTATCCATTTTTTAACGTTCAAATATATATTAAAACCATTTAGCTAAAGCATTTTTAAAACAATACACGCTTTTGCAGCTAAAGAATATACACCTAATTAAGGAAACCTCCCAATAATCTGATAGCGTTGGTTTAGCTCCATTCGGTTTAACACCCTGTTACGTAGAAATTTCCATTAAATACGAAAATGATTTTCTTTAGCATTTACATGTAAACAAGGTGAAAATTGCTCCAAAGGTAAATACGAGCAAAAACGTTCTTGGTGAACGAGCCATGTATAGTCCAGATAACGACGAAAGTTTTACCAGCAGGAAAATGAGCGTGATAGAGATTTTAGTGACAAACATTGAAAGTAGCTAACACCATTAGAAACCTGTATTAATACTATCAGATTGAATGGAATATACTGGAGAATTAACACTAAAAGAACCAGATAAGAGTGTTGTAATATTACTTTTCAACTTGCTATATAAACACTACACTGATAATATACAGAAATTAGCAATTTTAAAAAAATTGAAATTAAAAATAAAATATTATTATAGAGAGTATAGAGAGGTTACTGTTACTTAGAGAGTCACAGTAACCTCTCTAAGTAACAGTAACCTCAATACATATACACATACTATTTTTTTTCTCTGTGTTAAAATAATCCCAAAAATATACATATTAAACTTTACTTTCTGAGGTATGTAATACTTACATGGGTTATTTTTTTTTAAAATTTATTAAATTGAGATTTGTTCTATATTTTTAATTCTTGTTTTTAAAACTAGCGATTTACATACTGTGCAAATTTGATCAACTTTTGCAGATAGCCTATATTTATTATGGGCCAAATTCACTTGCGATATGGACTACGACCTATATGGTTCCCAAAAGAAAGTATGGAAAATGCTCCGCAACAGGAAAAAACCAGTTAACGAGTTCGTGCAGACCAAAGGAGTACCTATAGAAACATGGCAACAACATTTTAAAGAGCTATATGATGCTGAAGAAACGCTGAATATAAACGAAGGCGAAACAGATGTGAGTGCTACAATCAATGACGAAGAAGTAGAAGCAAAGATCAAAAAGCTAAAAAACAGAAAATCACCGGGAACGGATGGTATACCCAATGAACTTTTAAAATATGGAGGCCCGGAACTTGCAAGTAAACTGGCACAACTATTTAATAAAATATTAAACAAAACAGAAACACCAGAGGAATGGCATAATAGTATCACAATCCCCATATTTAAAAAAGGACAAAAAACCTGCCCACAAAACTATAGAGGAATAACCCTCTTAAATACAACAATGAAACTTTTCACGGGTATTCTCAAGGACAAATTGGAAAAGCAAATCACTAATGCTGAAGAACAACAAGGTTTTACAAAAGGGCGGTCTATAACAGACGCAGTATTTGTAATAAAACAAATAAAAGAAAAAGCTATAGAGTTCGGCATGCCAGCGTATATTTGCTTCATTGATTTGACGAAGGCATTTGACAGAGTTCGCCTGGGAGACATTCTAAATATATTAATAGAAAATGAAACACCGACCAGTATAACAAAGATACTCCATAACCTAAACAACAACAACGTAACCAAAGTTAGAGGAGGAGACGAATTCACTGAAAATATTCCAACACCGGGAGGAATTAGACAAGGCGACAGTTTAAGCCCCTTCTTGTTTAATCTTCTCATGGGCAAAATTATCAACAAAGTAACATCTCTTAATCTCGGATATAGACTGGGCAACAAAAGAATTGGTATGGTGTGCTACGCAGACGATGCAGCAATTATTGCCGAATCAGAAGATGATCTCCAAAGGCAGCTCTTTCAGTTCTTTTAAACAAGCCGACTATTAAATATGAACATCTCTACCAATAAAACTAAATGTATGACAATAGCAAAAGATCCGCTCAGATGTAAGTTAGTGGTTGAGGACAACCCCATAGAACAGGTGATGCAATTCAGATATCTGGGCATAGATATATCAAGCACCCATGACCCAATAAAGGACCTGAGGAGTCAGATCAACAAAGCATCTGCACTGTCAGGATGTCTGCGGGAGATAGTCTGGTCTAATCCGTATATGCGCACAGATAGTAAAATTAGAATCTATAAGACTTGCATACGACCGATCATGACATATGGCATAGAAGTGCGCGAAGATACCAACAAAACGAAACAGATGCTAAGGGTTGCCGAAATGAAAACCCTAAGAACAATAATGGGGAAAACAAGAAGGGACAGAGTGAGAAATACAAACATTAGAGAGCAGTGCAAAATTCAAGATATTGTAAGATGGGGAAGACAACGCAAGAGGATGTGGTACAACCATGTAAGACGAATGGATGAGAATAGACTCCCAAAAATTGCCCTAGAAAACAATCCGCCTGGTTCAAGACCCCCCGGAAGACCACCTAAAAGATGAAGGGATAGTTGGCAATCTACCTCCCAAGAAATTAACCAGAGGCAGCTTCAGAATTAAATAGATCGAAAGATCTACAAAAAGTAGAAGAAGAAGAAGAAGACTATCACTATCTCTATTATCATTACTTTTATCCATTATTTTTTCGCGCGAATCTCAAATTTAATATTTTTGGCCAATCAGTACCTTAACGCCTCAGTTGTTATCAACAGGTCCTCGAAGACACTTCGTCTGAGGACCATATAACCTATGTAGGGTCATACGTCGCCATGTTACCAATGCCAACAGTAACTTAAACATCCTTATTTGTAATGATATATAAAGTAAAACAACTATAGTCCATTTTCATCATATTGATAGCACATTATGTATGCAAATCTCTAAACTGTTGATACGGGTGACCCATTGAAAAATATATATTTGTCAACAAGTTTACAGAAGTATAAATAGGAAAACAATTTTAAATTGAGTATGACCACCAGGTATAAAGGTTAAAGCAAAATAGAATACAATAGTTTTGAGGGTTACTAATCCCTAAATAAAGTTGCCAGTGTCGGAGTGATGGAGATTAACAGGTACTAATGAATTTGCAAGAAATTTAATATGTTTATTTTATTGGTTATATATAAAATAATTTGTGGCCGTAACAGGGGCTGATTTGTAAAAAAATGAATATTATTTTAATCAAATTCCATTTCAGATTCACTGCTTTCTTCAGAATCTAAGGAATCTTCGAATCCAATGTTAATTATTACCGGTTCCAGCATTGTATCAGTCATATTTTATTTTCTTCCTTGTGAGCATGACTAACAGCATTTTTCCAATTTTCTGGAGTTTCTTTTGATAAGAAATGTTCTAATAATTGTTATAAGTCTTCTAATTTCAAAGTTTTGTTGTTGCGTCCGACTTCACCCTTTACTTGAGACCATATATTTTCTATCGGATTCAGATCACAGGAATATAGGGATAAACGTAAAATAATTACATCACGGTTTAATGCCATTTCATTAATTATATATTTTTTATAAGCTGTTTTATGTTGCCTTACAATAGGTAATAATTTCGTTTTTGTCGAATTCTCTTTGTACTCTATTGCGTGTTTATCCAACCATTCGAATATCTCTCCTTTTTCCATGCCGTTGTTGTCGATTTTTCTGCTAGTCTTGAATGTTAACTAACATTATCCATGACTATGACAGAATTTTTTGAAATTAAATTTAACATTTGGTCAAAATCTTTTTCAAAAACGTCAGCAGTCATTTCCTCGTGGTAATCTTTGGTCGATTTTGAGGCAAAACTTAATATTCCACCATTGACAAAACCGTATTCGTTTTCAATATGGGTTATTTTGAGTCTGCGTTCTTTTCTAACGGGAATATTGTTTATTCCAGTAGATACACCTTCGATGAATGCCTGACGGGAACTTTTTACATTTGTATCAACCAATAGATATGGTACAGTATGACCTTCATTTAGCCAAGTCTCGTCCAACTAAAAAATTGTTTTCCTTTCTTCTCGGTACTTTTTAATAGTTCTTAGATATTCTCGTCTCCAACATACAATGTTATCTTTTTCAATTAAAACGGATTTTCTTCTATTCTTTTGCCAACGAAATCCCATCTCTCTCAATAGTCCCCATAATTTTTTGTTGCTTATGATTGGTAAGTCTTCGTTTTCTCTAATTAATGTTTGGATTTTGTCCAATGTTGGAAATTTTTTGTTAAAAAAAAAATGAGTGGACGGTGCGTCTTATTATGTTTTTTTGTATTTCTTCAATTTCCAAGGGTTTCCTCCCTCCACTCTTTTTGGGAGGTTAAACAGTTCCTCCTTTTCTTTCTTTTAGGAATCTATAAATTGTTGGTTCTCCAACCACTGTCATATTTAAACACATGTTAACGATTTCACGAACATTACTTAAAGGGCGTTGATGTACAAGTGCATCGTGTACATTTAATATTATATTTTCCTCTCTTAGACTGAAGGCACCTTTAAAACTACAGTTAACCGGGATAAAACGTCGTTTTGTCGACGTCATTTTTTTAATGTAAATAACAAAATATCGACACCAAAAACGTAGGTAGGTAAGACATGAACATTGAACAATGTATATCTACAAACTAAATGGGAGATGCAAACAATTTCTAATTTATATTATTAGCATAAGCTATAATGTGGCATAAAAACTACTTAAAATATTATTAGTAAAGCCTTATCAGTAATTCCAGGTAATCGTTCAAAGAAGGTATTGTTTTTGTGTCAGGTATAACTTGTATAGAAAATAATAATCACCTTTAAATTACTGTTTACATTAATTTATTTCGTGAAACATTGAATTCTCTCGTTAATTACCCATGTATTTAATAATAATCGTGTGGCATATATACCGACGATTTTTACACACTAAAAAGGTATAGGGAGCTTGGTGGACATTTATTTTACAGAATATTTATTAAAAGATGAATTGTTGACGGCATTTTAAAATATTAATTTTTTTATTTATTTCAAAACAATTCTAGGGTGATGCCTATGGTTTTTTGACCTGTTGTAGATTTGCATAAGTACGTAATGTGCTATCAATATGATGGAAAAGGACTATATAAATTTGTAACATTCAACGGGTTTTGACCCATATATTTTGGTGGCTCATATCATGTGTAACCCGTTTACACTTTTGATGGAATTAACATTCCGAAAACGTTCAGCAAAGTAATTGTGATAGCCCGTTTGGGCATTTTATTATATACCTTTTATAAAGGATTTGAAATTTTTTTTTGAAATTATATAATATTAGGAACGAAACTAATGAACTAACAAACTTTTACAAACTTAAAAGTATAAACAAACCAGTTTATCTCAGGTGGTACAATCTAAAGCACTTAATGTGAACTCCAACATTACATTTGCTGCAAATAAAAGTTACGCATTTATGTCATCTTGCAAAACGTCTGCTGGATTTTTGATCAGCCAATGATTAAGTATGTTATATTGAACTTTATTAAGGACATTTGAGATTCTGTGAGGTGTAAAAATACGAGATTTAGGTGTTGACAATATATGAATTACTGTTTGTCGAAAGAAATCTATTTGTTTAATTTTTAGCTTGATATTTCTGAATAAGACCCAGGAGTTCACTATCGATGCATTGAGACAAAATCGGAATATTATCCAATACCATTTTTAACTTCTCAGGTTAATCCGATTACGAACACGGCGATGGTTAAACAAGTACACACCTCCCATACCAGTATTGTATTCTTAAATTAAAGATAACTGCAGAACAGTTATTCTTTATTTATGAATACAACTGTAACGTCTACGGAAGTTGTTGTTTTGGTGACAAGATCATCGCTTCTATTGGAACAAAATAAAAAATATTGGACGACCTCCTGACTAGACCATATCACTTATGATTTGAGGTCGATTATGAAGTTATTTTTTATTTTTAAATTAGAATCCACTTCTAAAGACTCTTCTTCAAAATGTAAGCGTTTCCACGAAGATCTTGTTTTTTGACTTTAAATTTTTCGACTTTGGTATGTTCTTTGCTGATATACCTGTTCTCATTTTTAAAGTTTGGAGTTCCAAATTCCATCAAATGTGTAATTATTTTCACCTAGGGTCTTTCTGCTAGTAGACCAGGACCAAATAAATCCAAGCTATTAGTATTCACCAAATTGTCTTAGTCTGGAACTTCATCAACATCCGTGTCTTCGTCGTTTTCAGGAGGGTCATTAAGTATGCATCGGATGCATTAATTATTACAGACATAAGTCAGTATTTGTCATGAAATCCTAACGTATGAATTTTGATATGCTTAATTTTGTAACACATAATTATTTGTCATACTACTAATTACAAAGATTGATGTAATATAACTACTAGATGATAAAATAAAGAAAGAATTTTACAAAAAACATAGCTTTTTAGCTATGTTTATACTTATACTTATATACTTTTATACTTATACTTATCAATATTTTTGTATAAAGACTTACCTACTTTTTCACATTTGGTATGAAAATTTACTTGTTGTGCCACTTTGTTTTGCTTTAGCAGCGATATTTTTAACTAAACGCACCAAATAATTGGTAAGATGTAAAAACCACAAATTGTGGACAAAATATTGGACACAATTACAGAAAACAGCGTCTTTTTTTCGCTGCACGGTTAAACTAAAATCACATGTTTTGTGTAAGAATATTTAGAGGGTAGGTTTTGAGGGGTTAAGTTCTTGTTATACTTCATTCCACGAATATACGACTGTTTTAAATTCGCTTTAAGCTGTCGATTTAAATGGTCCAATGTATTGAATTGTACAATAGTAAATTCTCCCTGTTTTTAAAATACTGTTAGGACAGATATAAACCTTAGATTTAAATATGAAGTCATGATATAAATATAAAGTTAATAGTTTATAAAACAGTTGTAATTCAGATTTTAAAGTATATAATTACTATCATGGAGTTTATTTTTTCATTTCAATTATTTCATTGTAAACAAGTTGGTTTTTGAATACTTAAGTGATCAAATAGTGTAAATTTTTTAGTCGAATATTCAATTAATATTAAAAAAACAAAAAAACTTACTTATTCACTTATTCTCTTAATCTTCTAAAACTGTCATCAACGATCAGATTCACAGCCATAATCAGTCGGCGATATATAAAACTGTATATAAATTTTCGTTACTTTTTAATATCTGTAACGACTCGGTACTTTAACTATCAATAGCCGGTATGTTATACCCGTTACTTTCGGAACTTTTAAGAGTACATAAACTCAAAGCAAACAAATATTTAAAACTAACAAAGTGAAATATTAGATCCTTTGCTGGTTTGTGAACCATCGTTCTGCCAATTTCTTTTCATTTATATTAAAAATAGTATATTTCTTTTTATTACAGTTGTAATACCTAATAAAGTAATAAAATGTGTTATATCAAAGAAACCCGGCACGCCTCTTTAGTGTTTACATTTCACGGAAAGCTTACCGAAATGTCTGAAGAACACATTTGGCTTCATAGACGTCATTGTATTTATTTGTAAATTTTAACTGAATTAATTTTAGTTTAGATGTCATACTAGTAGACCCTTTTTATTGGAATATTGATTAGATCAATTGACCTTCATACTTCTACTTGCACAGTAAAATATTCGTTGTCGCAGTAAACCAAAACAGTCATATATTCGTGGAATAGCCTATAACTACGTTACGTTTCATAGGGACAAATCTCCCAACCTAGGTGGTCCAGAGATCTTTCGAGTGAGTGCACCTTAGTAAATTGGATTTTAATACTGTAACTTGAGCATTTTGTACACAATAGTGCAGGGGTCACCAAATGGTGGACTGCGGTCCGCATCCGGACCGTGAGCTTGTTTTTTGCGGACCGCCGTTAAATTCAAAATATAGTAATAAAATTATAGTGTAAAATTATAATCAAATCTAAATATATAAATATCTTTACATTTTTAAAACGCACAGTACTAATACTATATATAAATACTCTATAGAAATATATCGTAATCTCAACAATATGTTTCGAATAAAGGGTTTTTCAAAATTTCAGAAACTATCTACCTAAAATACTCTTTTAGCAAACTATAAAGGGAAGCTGTGGAATCTGTGGAGTTTTATAATAATTCTATTGTATTTATTAAAACTAAAAATTACTAGGGTTCATGTTGGATTTTTTCATTTAACATCGATTTAGCATCGATGTTATAGAATACCTAAATAATATTGATGGCAAAACAACGACCCTTTAGCTAGGGAGTACGATATTTAGCAATAAACGGTGATTACTCCGCATTCCTAGTCTCAGTCTCAGTTTTGCTTGTCGCATCACAGTCTTCGATCAGTCCTCATTCTGGGTGCTGTTTACGTTGTTATTCTTTTTATCGTGTTTCTAATTAATACTTGTAAGTGTTGTTTTCTATATAACTCTAGCATTGTTTATCTTTCACATTCATATCCATATTAATAAAAGAAAAATTGAATCAGACAACATGCAGTTTTAACCTAAATGGACAGCTTTATATTGTTTTACTTTGCCAAAGCGAGTAGTACCTGTTTGTTTGATTTGCCATTAGACTGTGGCAATAATTAGAAGTTCAAATGTTAAACCGCATTACGAAACAAAACAAAACATTTGATGAAAAATACAGAATAGGATCTCTAATTCGTGGAAGTAAACTTAAGAGTTTTCTTGTGCGTGTATAAAAATAAGCGATTTTCAGGTCAACCAGGTTAGTCCCTTACAGGCTCTCCGAGAGCTTAGTGCTCTCGGGGCTCTGCTTTCTTTTTTTGCTTCTTCCGGTACTCTGTCGCTGAGTATTTATTTTACTACAATTTGGTGTTTTATTTCAACTTAATATTGTTCATGTAAGAAATAACTTGCCTTTTTCAAGGCAAGTCACCAAAGAAGACAACCTGATGGTTTATTTCAACGGAGAATCTTCGTCATGTAAGAAATAACTCGTCTTTCTCAAGACGAGTCATCAGATGAGAAAACTTTTTAGTTTTCCGTAACCTGTAAGTGGACTTGGGTAGAGGTGCTTTCGTTGACGTCTCCGAAGCCCTCTACAGAGCACCCGGAGGCATTAGAGGATGTTAGACCGCTATTTGTTCCCCCGCGGTGACAATTTAAACAATATAGAAAATATAGAAAACAATTTAAACAATATAGAAAACAACCCTAATGGTGTTCGGACCAGCGAAGCTGGTAAAGTAAATTAAACAAACATTATTTAAGGTAAGCTGTTACTAACATTTAAATGTTAAATTTAAATAGATTTAGATATGTTCCATAAAATTGTGGAATACTATAGATGCAAAAAAGCAATCAGAAACAGTATCATGAATGGATTAAATTAAGTTCAGTTTAATTAAGATACACATATTTTAATTTACGCCGCAATAATGTATTAAACAAAGACATGCGAAAAAACGATATAATAGCCGTATACCCCTCACTAAACGAGGTGGCTTAGATGCTTGGTTTTAACTACCTAACCAGGATGATCTCCAGAGTGGGTGTGGATTAGAAGTACTGGAGGGCTTTTGGCTTTTTTTTGGTTTTTTTGAAACGGACCATCGGGGAATATAATTGGTGACCCCTGCAATAGTGTATGCCTCCCCTTCTTGGGCGATAAATTAGATAATTTTTCAAGAAGCTGATCTTTTAAAAACGTTTTATTTAATGTGTTAATGATTAAAATTAATGGTTTTTGGATTTAAATAAATGAAATTTAGGTAAGTGGCGTCCTCACAGCTTAACAAACATTATTTAGCCAGTTCCAATGTAGGAATTTAAAGAAGATAATATAGTTTTATAATGAAATAAGTCATTAAAATATATAACTAAATAGGCCATATTATAATAAAACAATATTAAAAATAAAATATTTAAGTAAATGATAAGTACGTTTCAAAACACCTTTAATTAAAATTCTGCAATCATTTGTTTCACCAAAATTTCCGTCGCAGTAATTTAATTTTCCCCTGCAAAAGAATTGTCGCTAAATTTTGTTCGTCTTTACGATGACATAAACATTCCTTACCTATGATGAAAGTTAAAAAATTGCCACATGACAGTAATCTTACTCGAAAAATAAATGGAATCTCCCGAGAATATTCAGCGGATGCTTGATATAAAACAGTGGCGTTTGTTTTGGCTCTTGAATATATTTTTCTAACGTTTATTTTACATAAGCGAACAAAAACTGTAAAAAATATAAATACCTAGTAAAAAAACAAACATACAAATGTATTATTAAAAAAAGTTTAAAGCCTTCTTCAGAATATTAAAAAGCATGTTCAAGTATGTTAGGAGTCTTAAATAAATTAAACTCTAGTGAAAAGAAAACTTTTTCTGACGAAGTAGTAGTAGCAAATCCTCTAAACTTTTGGTGGGGGGTGTCTTTGAAACTAACCCCTAAGGGGGCGTCTACAACGCGATTGGTAATATATTTTGGTCTTAGACCCAAAGTTGTATATATATATATATATATATATAACTCACTCGCGTTATATATATATATATATATATATATATATATATATATATATATATATATATATATATATATATATATATATAAGGCGCTCATTACTGTAATGTATTTTGAAAAATGTTAGTGATTGATTTAGAAATTATATTAGAAATTTTGTTTTTAAAAATTACTGAAGTAATTTTTGTGCCTATTCCAAAATACAGGTATGATAAGAAAGCAATACAAGTGTAAAAACTAACATAATGTAGGATATTCTCTACCATTACAAAATTAAACCTTTTTTATAATTAACATATTAAATTATTGTTTTTAATTCCTTTTAAACCATGTGGATGATACGCCGATGATCGTGTTTACGATCAGAAATTTTTATTGGGAAATAGCGAATCATGACTGAAGAATCTACCTACCTATTTATTTAAAGACGCCGTTTTGGCTAATTCTTAGTTAATCCTTTTCCGGGATCTTTTTCATAAATTCGGTAATTGTCGTCGTTGTACAACTCCCGTTGTAATGTTTTTCGGGAAAAACCTAATCTAGAAGCTTTATATTTTATTACGTCCAATTACTATTACCGTAAATTCCTCAAACTTTCCGATATCGTTTGAATCTTACCTTCTCAGAAATAGATACAGGCTGGCCTACGATTTGTAAGAGGTAGATATCCCTTCTTCTTTTTTTTTATTTAAGTTTGGTAAAATTTTAGACGAACCATTTTTTACTTCTCGGTGGGCCATTGTGGAGTAAAGGCTGATTTCTAGTGAGACGCTTCACTCACATCGTATCTATTATATTACCGTCTATGAATTGTTTTCTAAGTGTGTATACACTTTATATTTCAGTTTTCTTTTCTTATACTATATTAGATTATATATAGTTCTAAAGTACCTTTAATGTTAAATAAAGTCAGTGTTGGATACAAGTAAAGTATTAAGTACAGTATATAGCTTCAGTGAAGTACCTAGTGCCGCAGTCGCAAGATTTACTGTAAGTAATCATTATATTTAAATTATCTGGGCGAGTAATATGGTACGGTATCATATCATCTGCCATTATCTGGACGTATCTAAAATTCCTCTATGTCTTCACCTGTAGATTGCTGATTTTTGCAGTCAATTTAAAGAATATTTCAATAGATTCAAAAAATTTCAATAAGTAATAATTATGAACATTTAAGTCTCAGTTTCTCATTAAATAATAGTGCAAGATAATTAATCCACTTAACCAAGTGCGGTTTGGTTAAATTCTTATGTTTTCACTTGTGTAACCTTTTTGTATTTTTGTAAATTTAGAATTGATTAATTTTTGTTATCTTTTGTGTTGGTTATAAAGCTGGTTATAAAGCATAAAAATTGTAAGTTTTTGCTTTTTACCTTTAAATATTACTATACCTTTGACTAGTAGAAAGATCAGGCTGATTAAGTTTCGTAGGTAAGTAAGTCTAATACCTAATATATTTATTATTTGCTTATATAATGTGTTGACCAAATTTATTTAATAAATAACTGTTGATATCTCTTCTTGGGTTTGATCTCTGAACCTAAATATCTTTTCTTATCTCTTTTCTTTTCTTCTTCTTCTTAGGATGCCTGTCCGTTCCGAACGTTGGCGATCATTCTGGCTATGATGATTTTATTGGTTGCTATACGAAATAGCTGTGTTAAGGTCTTTCTATACAATGCTCTCAGTTGAGCAAGCCAGGATATTCTTTTTTGTCCTGGGGCTCTTTTTTCTTCAATTTTACCCTACAAAATTCATTAAAGTAGCTCGTATTTGCCTTGATTTCTCATTATATGTCCCAAATACCTCAGCTTACGGCTCTTCACAATGTTGACCAATGTTTCTTTAATTTTCTCCTTAACCCCAAAGAATTGAGTGGCGCCCTGTTTCCATCTTATCGTATCTTTGGTATTTTTACCCATCTATCTTTTTATTTATTTCTGTATCTTTTCTAATATCTCTTATCCTATCTTTACTTATTTCATACGTTGGACCTATTCTCGGTTCAAAAAGTTAGTTCGAACCCACGACCCGCTCTCCACCAACCATCTGGCTGCCGTCCGCAGTGTCTCCATTGATGACCTTTCTAGCACCATCCAAAAAAGGTTTCCGAGGTTACAACATATATAAATTAAAACGAGACATTTATTTCGCTGGAAATCTAAATGAAATACATTTGGCAAAATCAAATCTACAAATTTTATTTTGCTTTAGTTCCGCTATTTTGTGATCAACACATTTTTGACGCTCTAGAAGTACTTTTCGGTAAACTTTGTTTGGTTTCACAGAACTTCGTATTTGTATATAAGTGTCAATTTGAATATCTTTTAGAATTTCTACAAATTAAAATATATGAGGGTGCGGATTGTAAAATAAGAAATTAAATTTAGAATGAAAATTTTCACAGGCATTGGTTGTACGCTCAAATGATAAACTGTTTTCCGCCCACATCTCAGGAGGAAAGTCTGTCTCTTCAGAAATATAGTTGTCCACCAAGTAGTCAGCAAATTGTTGTACAGCTGGTTTGGTGCTGGTAATATTTCACTAAAGTCTAAAGCAAAACACTCACCTACTTCTAATCGATCTAGGAAATGTAGAACAAACATATATCAAAGTATTGTCCGACTTTATTGTCGTCTGAATACTCAATAGCCAGACCAACTTTTTAAAATTTTCTCCACCATGATTGTCGGAGATGAAACCTACATCCTTTTATTTTCGCAGATGGAAACACTTCACCTTACAGCTGTATGGATCGCTTTTTCAAAATCGACATACACGACCTAAGGAATAAAGTTTAAGTTCAATTTTTGAACTCCGTCTTTAAAACAATTTAAGGCAGTCATATATGAGTTTGTTTCGAGTCCGTGAACTGTAAATAGTTAAATAAAAAATTTAGTGCAGTATTTAAAAGTTCCATCGACATAAATTGTTTCTAATTTACTTAAAAATGTTAAGTTAAATACACAAGAAAAAGCAGCAAATTCTTTTACCGGATCATTTTTCATTAAAAATTTTTCTTTTTGGTTGATTGTAACTTCCACGGAGTTTTACGAGTCTCGCGCGCACTGCGGAATTTTGGGAATAACTTGTTTTCTGCCAATATAAATATATTTTCTAATCAAACGTACATCTTCAACAGTAAGACTTTTAGTGTGTGTTTGTTTAATTTCGCTGTTTATCAACTTCAATGGTTTTTCACACAAATCATCCATTGCCTTCCGCTTAACACTATTACTAATTTTCTGCCGGTTTAACACTATTTTTGATAAACTTTCATGGGTAAGGTTATGGCTACATTCGACTACACTGTTACAAATATTTAAAGTTTTAACAAATGCTTTGCAACTTCTTTCTACACACTGAAAAATACGTTGTAATTATCAATAACTAACATTAACTTGTCCTTCTCACTTAAAATTTCACTTACTTCAGATTTCTTTGTCATGAACTAGGTATAATGACATTCAAAATTTAAACTTAAACTAAAGTAATAATGTTAAGATTCGCACCACCCCTATTTCTTATCATCAAATTTCAGGTAGACTACTAATTACCTACCAATATTTTCAAAGAAATATATCAATTGCAACTTCTGATACGGGAAAACCCAATCAAATATTGAAAAAGGGAATATGAGCTCTAACATCATAATGGTTTAGTGATATTATCGTTATAATTTTAATATTTTTTTAAGTAACAAGTGTTATATAGTAGCATTGTTTAAAAAAAGACTCATTGTTTATAAACATTGATGATAGTGTTGTATTAATAGGTTAATACAAAGTTTGAGAAGACATTATTCAAATATCTTTTCTAAGAAATATATGGCCGCAGCGAATTTACCTATGCCCCTTTTCTGGGGGTTATTAAAATCTGACCGCGGGGGCGAACTAGTATACATCCATAACATTTCATATTTTGTTTAAAACAATTTGTTTAAAACATCAATATCTTTGAAGGAATTAAACATACCTATATGTATATTTACAATATGCTCCTTAAACTGCTTTTGTTTCATAAGGTATGGAGTGTTTTTATTATTAACTAATATTTTCTAACATTTTCCATATGGTGCTTATAGTCATATTGGTGTTATAAGACATAAATAAATTATTACCAAGACTTTTTCTGGTATTATTCTGGTAAAATTTATTATATTTTATGGTATTTTCAGGTGTTTTGTGCCGTTTTAATTTATTAAAAAAATTTTATATATTTTTATTATGTCTGTACATTCTGAGTTCTATCATGTTAATCGTTTGTGAAGAGTTGGTGTTTTACCTATATGACTTTCACCAACAAAATGGATTAGTGATATAAACAAATTTTTAGTAACTTCTTATAAGATATGGTAGTTTTCGGATAACCTTTTTAAATAAATTCCAATCGGCTTACTTTGGATTTCATTTTAGAATTTTAGTTGTAATAATGCATTTTTAATTATTATTATTAAAAGACTGTAATAGGATATCGATTAATTGCACAATAAAGACGAGATTACATCCCTTGAAAACTTTGTTGACATTACAGGATCACATAATTACAAGTTGCTAGCTGATGAGGTGCCTGTATGAATATTATATCGTGTTGATTATTTATCATTCAAGTTTAGGTTTTTGAAGATAGTTGTGTTTTTTTAAATTGTACCGGTGGCATTTATTCCGAGAGATCCCCATATTGGATTGTGACTATTAAAAGGACCAAAAATTATACAATTATTATATCTGAAACATCCGAATTTTTATTTAGTTTTTTTGGAATGACACTCCTTCTTTTTCTAATTTATCATTGGTTATTAATGCCTCCTCTATATATATATATATATATATATATATATATATATATATATATATATATATATATATATATATATATATATATATATATATATATATATATATATATATATATATATATATATATAACGATAAAAATTCAAAGGTTGCAATATTTCGATTATGTAATTAGACATAGAGAGAGGCCCAGGCCCATAGATTAAATATATATAAGTAGAGATAGATAGGCAACTCTTTAATACCAAAAATTGCAATGTATACAGCGCCCTCTGCCTGGTTTAGTCATGAACTAAATGGGTAGTGACGCGGCGGGAATTTTAAACGTTCGAATAAGCTTTGTTGCTAATTATTGTAGTAAAACGAGATTCTACAACATAATGCAAATTATAAAAAATAATCGACAATTGTTTCTTACATTAACATTAACGATTATTTTTTGTAATTTGCATTACATTGTGGAATCTTTTATTGCAATTATGAACAGACTGCACATAATAGGAAAGGAAAGGAAGAAAAACAAAATTCAAAAATTAAAATATTTATTTAAAAAATTAACGACACAATTTACAAGTAACAAAATTATTTTAAGAACGTAAACATACTTACTTGGTGGTAAAAATAAACATGGAATAGCATCTTTTTTAATAGTGGATTTATTTATTAGTCCAATGTATTGTGCATCTGACCCAAAATGGACATTACATCGTCCCTACCATTTCCAACTATCGAATGTGAAAAGTGGTACTTTTCAGGAGAGCAAAATAACTCTTTTTTAGAGAATTCTAAATCAGCGCTTTGACAAATGGAAATTTTTTTATATTTTTAAAAATTAATGTTTGATCCTTGTTAGATTGATATCAGAATAAAACTGCTTACCATTTGCTTCTTTCCACAAAATCACATTCGTTATATTGCTTTTTGTGTTAATCAACGATTTGTTTTGGTCCAATGTTTTAAAATTGCGAATGTGGCATTTTCGACAGTTCATATTTGTATAATTTTAGCACATTTATTTGGTGCAATGTTTCAAAATTGCGAATGTGGCATTTTCGACAGTTCATATTGGTCTAATTTTAACACATTAATATTCTTAATTGAAAAGGAGGAAAATGAAAATAATCTCAATGTTCTTACAAAGTTTATTACAAATAATTTAATTAAAAATTGAAGTTATAGGGTAAAATGGGAAAATCATGTATAAAGAAATTATTAAAAGTATTTTTATGAAAGTACGTATTGATAGAAAATTAATGTAATTAGAAAAGTTAAAAATAATCACAATACAATTATGGAACTTCACGTCCTGTAGATACCTCAAGTAATCAGTAGTAAAATAATAATAAATTAAAGTAAAGTCTTAAATTTTATATTCAACGTTATCATTGTCTTCAGTTGCGTCAGGTTCTGGAAGACAATCTCTGGCAGTATTAGATGTTGGTAAAGATTGGTAATATTGGTGGTATGGCCTAGGTATTAAGTTTTGTTCACATAGTGACAAGAGGTTTTTTTTCTTCATATCCGTGATTGGGAGTCTTTCGTTGTATGCCTTAACAGAGTTTATACTATTTTGTTTGCCTCTTTTTTTTATGGTTTCAAGAGATAAAAAGTTTCCGTCAATGCTAGTCTTCATGTAAAGTTTGTTATTTTCATTTTTCCGATACTGGTTCCATATACACTGTGTGGACGACGTCCCAAAGGCAGCATTGTTTAATATTTTTTTAAATAATTCTCGCTTTGACAACATCACTGTTTTTGGTTTAGCTATACCCAGTTAACTGAATAATCAGATAATGAAAAACCGATAAAAACAAAATAATAAAGTTCCTCACCGAAAGAACTTCTTGGAAGAAATAATTCACACAATTATTGTGAATACCTGCGTTTTGTTCTTGTCAGCAATGTTTAGTATTTTTAACATTTTGCAAATTATAATTGAATAACTGTATCAATTACAACTCTGAAACTAATGTATGTGACACATTAAAAAACAAAATAATAAAGTGCGTCACCGAAAGAACTTCTTGGAAGCAATAATTCACAAATTGTGAACACGTGCGTTTTGTTCTTGTCAGCAATGTTTAGTATTTTCGACAGTTTGCAGATTATAATTGAATAAATGTATCAAATACAACACTGAAGATAATGAATGTGACACATTCGTCATTTTGCATTGTACATATATAGAAAGAACCAAGAAAATCATAAATAACTTCCAACTATTTAATGGATATTAAGCTTTGATTAATATGATATTAAGCTTGATTTATTTATGATTTTCTTGGTTCTTTCTCACTTATTAACATTAAATAACATTGAATTTATTTTGGACCACATGGTCGATTGCTGTGCTAATTTTTTTACAAGTTCATATATGTTGTTAGTTGCTTAACTGTTTATACAAGATCAGCGTACTATGTCCATTTACTTAGTTTCATTCACATATTTGTTAATAACATTGACTGCTACATATCTTTTTAAGATGAACTGATGATGCTTTCAAAACTCGAAAGCGAAACGTCTTCAAAATAGATAAAGTAGCCTATCAACTTTGTCTTTTATTTCTCCACCTAGAGACCGATATAAGAACCCACCACTCGTCTGAGTGATCCTTATATATATATATTGGATTGACGGTCGTACTCCTTTTTCCGATATATATATATATATATATATATATATATATATATATATATATATATATATATATATATATATATATATATATATATATATATATATATATATATATATATATATATATATATATATATATATATATATATATATATATATATATCATATATATATATATATATATATATATATATATATATATATATATATATATATATATATATCCGCCTCCAAAACATATATTAACCTCCTAAACTCAATTCACAACACAGCCCTTCGCCTTTTTATTGGCGCTTTTCGATCTAGTCCTGTAGATAATCTATATTGCGAAGCTAACGAACCTCCTCTTTGTATAAGACGAAAACAACTGCTACTCTCTTATGCAGTATCGGTATAACCTAACCCCTCTAATCCAATGCATCCCTTATTTTTAATGTCCACGTATAATTTACACAATACCAATTCCTTATTATTTATAACTGGGAATAAGCCACATTAAAGATAAAAATACATTTATTGACGTTTCAATTTCCAATTCGGAAATCGTTCTCAAAATACAAATAGTAAATTAAACAAATTTTGTTTTTTGTTACATAGTGAAAAAATTCTTCTGATAATTTAATTTTATCTGACTCATTTATATTGACAATTCAGACATACATTATGCATTTTAAAGTAGACGACTTTAAAATGATATTGCCAATATTGTTGAGTTGCGCTCCTGGGACGACTTTACTTATAAGATAGTTCATTCGATTACATGAAATCAACTTTAACTTGAGAATATCCGTCAGAAAAAATCATAGCATGTAATTCGTCTTTAAAAAGACAAACACATGACATGATGACAGTAAAATTCTCCTGTTAGTGATTCCATAGTAAATTATGAGGGAAAAACCAGGAAAAAAACCTCATAATACTATCCCGACATTGTAAGTATTTGTTCGTGAATTTAGTTTACCTTCAACAAACATCAAAATTCTGATTTTATGTTACGTTATTTAAAAAACATAAATGATGTATCCTCTATAATATGTTACTGACTTACTAATACTGGTATTTTCTTATTAATAACTTCCTCTTTCATTATTGGTAACCAGATCCTACTACATTCTGCCGAGGAATTTGCGACACAATTGGCCTCATTTAGCATAATTAGAGCCGCTTCTTTGATTTTTCTTTTTTTACCATCCGTTTCTTTTAGGACTATATTTGAATTATTCCATTGAACTCTATGTTCATTATCCCATGCGTGTTTACATATTTGAGATCTATCAAATTCTCTATTTTTAATATAAGATTGATGTTCACTTATTCTAACATTTAATGGCCTTGATGATTCACCTAAATAAAACTGATCGCATTCACAAGGTATTTTATAAATGCAATTCTTTGTCCTTTCTTGTTCATTGTTAGGTTTGGTTTTGGACAAAATAGATCTCAACGTGTTTGTTGTTTTGAATGTTGTTGAAATGTTGAATTTATTTCCTATCCTTTTAAGTTTTTCTGATAATCCTTTTATGTACGGTATTGTTATTTTCCTCATATTATTCCTTGTGTATGCTGTAGGATCTCGTTCTAAGTTGTTCTGTTCTATTCGATCGATTGTTGAAAATTCCTTATTTATAAACGATAAAGGATAATCATTTTTTAATAAAACAGATGTTAACAAATGTTTCTCCTCCAAGAACGAATTTTCGTTAGAACAAGTAATTTTGGCTCTATCGTATAAGGATTTAATTATTCCCTTTTTTACATTAATATTGTGATTTGATTTGAAATTTAAATATCTATTGGTGTGTGTTGGTTTTCTATACACCTGAGTCTCATATCCAGTATCGTTCTTAGAGATCAAAACATCCAGGAAAGGTAGCGTGTTATTATATTCCTTTTCCATGGTAAATGTTATTGTCTCTTCTTTATCGTTTATATCGTTTAGGAATGTGTCCAACAACTCTGATCCATGAGGCCATATTGAGAATACATCATCTACATACCTCCACCATACTGTGGGTTTGAAATTTTTTTTAGAAATGATATTTGTTTCAAAATCTTCCATAAATATATCGGCTAAGAATGGAGATAAACTAGAGCCCATTGCTAGACTATGGCTCTCTAGCAATGGGCTCTAGTTTATCTCCATTCTTAGCCGATATATTTATGGAAGATTTTGAAACAAATATCATTTCTAAAAAAAATTTCAAACCCACAGTATGGTGGAGGTATGTAGATGATGTATTCTCAATATGGCCTCATGGATCAGAGTTGTTGGACACATTCCTAAACGATATAAACGATAAAGAAGAGACAATAACATTTACCATGGAAAAGGAATATAATAACACGCTACCTTTCCGGGATGTTTTGATCTCTAAGAACGATACTGGATATGAGACTCAGGTGTATAGAAAACCAACACACACCAATAGATATTTAAATTTCAAATCAAATCACAATATTAATGTAAAAAAGGGAATAATTAAATCCTTATACGATAGAGCCAAAATTACTTGTTCTAACGAAAATTCGTTCTTGGAGGAGAAACATTTGTTAACATCTGTTTTATTAAAAAATGATTATCCTTTATCGTTTATAAATAAGGAATTTTCAACAATCGATCGAATAGAACAGAACAACTTAGAACGAGATCCTACAGCATACACAAGGAATAATATGAGGAAAATAACAATACCGTACATAAAAGGATTATCAGAAAAACTTAAAAGGATAGGAAATAAATTCAACATTTCAACAACATTCAAAACAACAAACACGTTGAGATCTATTTTGTCCAAAACCAAACCTAACAATGAACAAGAAAGGACAAAGAATTGCATTTATAAAATACCTTGTGAATGCGATCAGTTTTATTTAGGTGAATCATCAAGGCCATTAAATGTTAGAATAAGTGAACATCAATCTTATATTAAAAATAGAGAATTTGATAGATCTCAAATATGTAAACACGCATGGGATAATGAACATAGAGTTCAATGGAATAATTCAAATATAGTCCTAAAAGAAACGGATGGTAAAAAAAGAAAAATCAAAGAAGCGGCTCTAATTATGCTAAATGAGGCCAATTGTGTCGCAAATTCCTCGGCAGAATGTAGTAGGATCTGGTTACCAATATTGAAAGAGGAAGTTATTAATAAGAAAATACCAGTATTAGTAAGTCAGTAACATATTATAGAGGATACATCATTTAGGTTTTTTAAATAACGTAACATAAAATCAGAATTTTGATGTTTGTTGAAGGTAAACTAAATTCACGAACAAATACTTACAATGTCGGGATAGTATTATGAGGTTTTTTTCCTGGTTTTTCCCTCATAATTTACTATGGAATCACTAACAGGAGAATTTTACTGTCATCATGTCATGTGTTTGTCTTTTTAAAGACGAATTACATGCTATGATTTTTTCTGACGGATATTCTCAAGTTAAAGTTGATTTCATGTAATCGAATGAACTATCTTATAAGTAAAGTCGTCCCAGGAGCGCAACTCAACAATATTGGCAATATCATTTTAAAGTCGTCTACTTTAAAATGCATAATGTATGTCTGAATTGTCAATATAAATGAGTCAGATAAAATTAAATTATCAGAAGAATTTTTTCACTATGTAACAAAAAACAAAATTTGTTTAATTTACGATTTGTATTTTGAGAACGATTTCCGAATTGGAAATTGAAACGTCAATAAATGTATTTTTATCTTTAATGTGGCTTATTCCCAGTTATAAATAATAATTAATTACAATGCCACAAGAAAATAGCTTCAGAACAATACCAATTCCTTACCACCAATAAAACCTATTCCACTAATTTTAGCACAGACACTTAATGATATCTCTCTTACACATACTTTTCCCCTTTATCCCCCTATATCGCCTCCTTGGAACATCTCCATGCCCAAGTTTAACACCTCGCTCACCAACTTCGATTAAAATAAACATCCGAAAGAGATCATTATAAATGCATTTAAAGACATTATAAATACAAATAGTTACGACCTAATATTATACACGGATGCCTCAAAAAAATGACACGGAGTAGGCTGCTCTGTTACAACCTCTCATTCTCTAATTAAGTCATCACTTATACCATCCGTCAGCAGCGTTTATACTGGTGAATTATTTAGTATTTTGCAAGCTTTTAACCATATATATCCACCTATTAAGCAGGTTGCCATATGCACAGACTCTTTAGCATCAATCCATTCTATCAAAAACATATTTACCGATGATCCAATCGTCCAAAAGATCCTAGACTCTTACCAAATTATCTTGTTCCAAAACATAACAGTTATCATAATTTGGTAACTGTTATGTTTATCACCCATAAAATTCAAATTTGTACGGACCTACAATCATATATTAAAAGAAGAACCAGACTCTTTTGGCATCAGCATTGGAACTCTAACCGTTCGATCTTACACGAAATACAACCGTCAATAATCAGTCAGCCTACATGACTATTCAGCCCTGTCAAGACCAGATCTCATTGTGATAAGACGACTACGGATAGGACATTCAAAACTCACACACGGCTACCTAATGTCCTCTAGCATCCGTCCCTCCTGTCAAAGGTGCCAATCATATTTGACAATTAAACATATCCTCACTGAATGCCATCAATATTTGTCCAGAAGATTACAATACCAACTCAAAAGTGAAATACGAGATATCCTAAACGACCCTGACCAAATAAAAGCTGTGATACATTTCCTTAGAGATGAACACTTGTATCAAAAAATATAATTAATTAGATTTTAATTTAGACATTGTGTAACATATTATTATCATTCCGTATTATTGTAACATATTCTTAATGTAACACTTATTGTGTGTGTAATGAAAACTCATGTTATAGTACCTGTGTAAGTTGTCATAGTAGCCGAGCACGTTAACGTCGAAATAAAAAAAAAATACATTGTTGTCAACAGGTAACTAAAATATTTCAAATAAAAGCATGGATTATATCGCGAGGATTTTTAAATGTATCCCCGTTGTAACACATTTCATAATGGGATACTAGTTTTATTCTTTGCATGAATATATGCCCAGAAATTATTAGATTCGTTAGAAATACTATTCTAAATTTTTTCAAGATAAACGTTATATTCAGTTTTAATTATTTGTTTTATTATTTTTCGCAAACTTTTAAATTCATGCATATAAAGTATATTTTCTGTTTTCTGATAATTTGTGATATTTTTTGATTTCAACTTTATCATTCTAATTATTTCTGCATTGTACCATGGAGAATATTCATGTTTCTGTATATTGGAACACCCATATCAAATAATTTATATATCTTACCATAAAATAATTCTAGAACTGTATATACATCATCAGACATATCTAAAAAATTCCAGTCGCAATTAAGAAATTCTGAGTACAGTAAAGGAAAATTTGCTTTTTAAAATTATATCTTTTACTTTTAGAATGAGGCACAAAACTGGTTTCTTTTTCTGTAAATCATTTATATTTATCATTAATGCTGGATGATGTTAATATTATTGAACAAGTGGTGCATTATCGCGACTTACATGGCACAGATCTGATGATATAACTAAGTCTACAATCGATTTAGATCATTTTCCACCTAATCATATTAATTTTAATTAAACAAGCACATGAAGTCTAACACTACCGATGTCTTCACATCAGACCTATTTTGATTAATATCATTCAATCATCAATGTCATCATTAAACAATTCCGAACTAATAACACCAGAGTTGGGCTAAGCACATAAAGCAATGACATCAAATTCACATTCACTAACACTAGAGTAAAAATCAATTACTTTGGAATTCAAACCACGCACATTCTGATAGATTCTATTCAAGTTACGATTATTTGTACCATCTTGGATGTACTGCTACTGTTTTGTTATTGTTATTATTTGTTGGTGGCTGTTGTTGTGATTTGCTGTTAACAATTATTGTTATTTTTTGTTGTTGGCTATTATTATATTTGAAGCCGAATTTTTACCACAAAATGGGGGAAATTGTTCAATGGAAACGTGGAAAAGCTCTGAAACTTTCAGAAAAGCAGATATTAATAAATATTATTAATTATCATCTTAATCAGGATAACAACTATTATGTATCAAGTGTAATTAGGAAAGTGTCAGAATGAGTGGTTTTTTACTGTGTTTCGCATACGACAGAAATATTCATCACCTGCTGGAATACAATTTTCACAAAGACCAGGCCCAAGTAGCGAAAAGTTGGTAATTCTCGTGACAACAAGTACGATGTAGGTGTCAGGGGCTAAATTCGTCGAATAGTTCGTCAATTTTTTCGTGATAACATACCACCAACAATAAACACCAGATTAGCTGTTGTAAATATCCAAGAAACTTTGCCCAACTTTTTACTGGCCACGCTACATCGGTTGCTGAGTGATATGGATTTTATGTTTATAAAACGGGGCAGAAACTCAATTTTGATTGAAAAACCAGAAATCATCTCGTGGCGTCATCTTTATTAACGCGAAATTCGTAAATACCGTGCAAAAGGATATCACATAGTATATTTGGATGACTCATGGAAAAATATCGGGCACAGTGTAAAAAAAGAATGAGTTGATAAAAGAATTACCTCTCATCATAATGCTTTTGTTCATGGTCTGACAACAGGATTAAAAGCTCCAAGAGCTCGTGGTGCACGTTTTGTTTTATTGCACGCAAGATGCAGTGGATTTGTTAATGAAGCAGAGCTCACGTTTTTGGCAAAGAAAATACTCAGGACTACCACGACAAAATGGATGGACCAATCTTCGAAGATTAGTTCGAAAATAACTTATTGCAAAATTTGCCAGAAAAAACTGTTGTGGTAATGTACATATATAGCGAAGCCATTTTCCAAGAAGCTTTAGGAGAGTGTAACGATGGAATGATAATAAATGGTGAAATTATTAATAATATAAGATATGCCGATGATACTGTCATATTCACTTCAACTCTGCAAAGTCTAACAAACATACTGGAACGGCTGAATGAAAAGTGTACCATATATGGTATTAAAATGAACTTAAAGAAAACAAAATTCATGATCATTACAAAACATCCAAAAGACAACGAGACACTGCATATTAATAATATCCAGATAGAAAGGGTAGATAAATACAAATATCTAGGAACATTGGTTAGTCAAAACGCAGAACAAACGCAAGAGATTAAAAGCCGTATAGAAATAGCAAGGGCAAAATTTGTAAAAATGAAACATCTATTGTGTAGTAGAGACCTAAGAATGGATCTAAGGATAATGTTATTGCGCTGCTACATTTTTACAACTTTGCTCTACGGATCTGAGGCATGGACATTGAAACAACTGGAGATTAAGAAATTTTAAGCTTTTGAGCGTTGGTGTTATCGAAGGATGCTACGAATAGCATGAGTATACAAAATTACCAATATTGAAGTCCTTAATAGGGTTAATAAGAGGGAAGAAATTGTACAGACAATTAAGAGGCGGAAACTTGAATATTTCGGTCATATATTAAGAGGTCCTCGTTATGGGCTACTACGTTTGATTATAGAGGGCAAAATAAAGGTAAAAGAGATGTAGGAAGAAGACGAACCTCCTGGCTACGAAATCTAAGGGAATGGTTTAGTCTGAGCTCTAGCCAACTATTTAGAGCTGCTGTAAGTAAAATAAGAATTGCCATGTTGATATCCAACCTTCGTTAGAAGATGGAACCTTAAGAAGAAGAAGGTAATGTACAATGTCTCCTATTACAGCAGAAAGTCAAAACAAATTTCCAACAGTTCAACACTAAAAAAAATCAAGAAGGCTTCTGTCAAAGGACCTATTTTTTGAAGAACACTACCTAAAATGCGAGTTACTTGATGTAGTCAAGGCCTTCAAAGCAAAATATGACAGGTACATATTGCCAAAAAGCACAATAGAAGAAATTGCCAAAAAGCACAATGTGAAGATTCTAAGTTTGTTTCTCTGCTTTATTTAAATCTATAAACAAATGGTTTGTATCGCTAGCACATACTATAGAATTAAAATCAAACTGCTTATGGGATATAAATGAAAGGCATTTTTTAATTTCTATTTTATTTTAATTTAACCCAAGTATGTTGTAGCAAATATTATATATGTTTGAGAATAACTGACAGAAGGAAGCCAGGTAGGGTCGTTAGTGGGCTTTAGTACTTAAGCTACCCTCAACACAAAAGTTGGATTAGGCTAAATAGTAGGAAGTGACGTTTATTTTATTACAAGTTTGCAAACAAGTATGGTATCGATGTTGTGCCTTTACTCTGTACAGACTAGTCACTTTGAGACAATCTATAGTAGAAAATCTCTGCTACCTGTTAAATCCAAGCTTGCAGTAATTTAAAAGCAAGCACTTGCGCAAAAGTTATGTAACACTAAATCTAAGTTGTAATAGCCAAGACTAATTATTAACAGTTTAAGAGAATGTAGAACAATAACCTTAGGCGATTTAAAAAATAATAAATAATATATTTTTATAGGAAAACTATTTAAAAAATAGGTTTTCATTTATGTACTTATTTTTATTACACTTAAAAGCAGAAGTTAAAAAGACAGGTAACCAAATATTAAAAATTAGAACATACAATAAATCCCATTTTCCCGGAAGAAGCAGCACTGGCCAGAAACACTAACATTCTAAACAAGACGAATCATCTTTCATCTTCCCTCCCGTTGCCCCAAATATATAAAATGTTTTCATATTCTATTACGTCATAAAGAAAATAAGGTTTGGTGGCATACGAATTTTCATTACTTCTGTGAGCTGTTGTATAAAACGATATAAAAACGGTAAAAGAAGTTTCGGGCTGTACGTGACATCTCCTGGGGTTAAGCAGGGTATAAAAAATAAATTCTAGAGGTTTATCTATTCTGTTCAAGCAGTTGTTTTATGGGCAGTTAGTTTAAACCAGTGGACCATCTAGATTTCTGATTTTATGTTCTTTGAAGGGTGATATATACCCACGTAAGGGAATCAAAGAAAATATATATCAAAAGTATTTATTATCAAGTTTCCTTATATTTTATTTTATATTGGGAATATAAAAGTAAATAAAGAAAGAAATTTGTAGATTAATAAATTTAAATACATTATGGTACGTTTTGTGAGTATTGTGACTTATAAAAATGTACGAAAATGATATGATAAGCAATAACCATATTATTGGTAATTAGTTTAAGAAAATATTATATATATATATATATATATATATATATATATATATATATATATATATAGATTTAAAAGCTATGCTGCTCCACTCGATACCATTCCTATAACTCAGGCTAAAAGTTTATTGGCAGAAGACAAAATATCTCATACCTTACATATCTTTGCAAGCAATTAGTTGAGAAAAACCCTAATCCAGCTATTTCGAAAAGCCAAAAACAAAACACTGATGACTCCAGAAAGAAGCATAAGAAGAAAAAGAAATGTGCAATATATAACTATATTCAAAAAATATTAATTTAAGAAGTTTTTTATTGTTTAAGCTTTTGTATGCAACCAGTACTTACACTGTCTTACTTGACTTACACTGTCTAGCACATACTGTGCTAATAAAGCTTATTGAAGAAAATCTATTATTTTTTATACTTCATCTAATTTACATACCGATGCACGTCATCGGCGTCATAGCCCGTGACGTCACATGATACCAACACGAAATATTTAGGCGGTAGGTGTGTTCTTTTTTAGAATCACTTTGTCGAGTACACTGGCATTACAGCCCCTAGACATATTTTATTATATACGCGTAGAAATAATATTTAAAGATTTCTATTAATGGCAACTTAAAGAAATACACAATAATATGTTTCATTTAATTTGTATAAATGCATTATAGAGCGTTTTTATGAGGAACGTTTGTTCGGAACACACTGTAACTGTAATCAAACGAAGGTTAAATTTTGGCATAAATTGGTAAGACTTATTTGACAGTTGCGGTGTTGACACTTTCTGTAATTTATTATTTTGAATTTTAAAGTGAATACCTCTTGTTTTATATTTTTACGTATTTAATAAAATCTGTTCTTTTTAGAAAAAAATTGGTGTGTTTTATTTCAAAAATGTCACGTAAGAATTTAAATAGTCGTTGTAAAGATATGGTAATATTTTTGCAACAATTATGTAACCTATTTCATTTAAAATGGATTCAGGATTTTTTTACAGTTTGGCAACAATGTCTACTTCGATTTCTGACATAGATAATGACGTTCAACGGTATGTAAATTAGATGAAGTATACGTCTTAGACTATAATAGATTTTAATAATTACGTTAGGTACAATAAATTAAAATATATATCTTTGTATACTTCTGCACTTGAACGATTAGTTTTGGAGTATGTTTCGTCTTCTTTATAGCCATTTTCTTCTGGGTCCGCCTAGATCTTTTCTCTCCTGTGGTCTGTAGTTAACTACTTGTTTGTCAAAATTTAATTTAAATTACCAGAATGGTAGTAGACTGGCAGACCTACTTTAGTTTCAGTTTACACTATTTCAGACTTTGTAAGCTATTTTACTTACATAAATATGTGAATTTTAGCACCTGAGATATAAATTTTGTTAATAAATTAATATATTAAATAAATAAAGTATTGTATGGATTTTAGCATTTATTAGTTATTAGTCGAAGAGAACTACAATAAAGGTATTCATTTAAATTATTCGAAGTCACAAATCATGCTACCAACTTGACGTGCATGAATTAATTTAGCTTACCGTGATGGCGGCAAACTCGGTTGATTTTTCTTTCCGCAAAAACGTCCGTTCGGAATTTCCCGGAGGGTTAATATTAACATGGAACGATGGCTTCACCTAATTAAGTCTTCCAGCGGCATAGTTCAACTGCCGTGTCGATCCTTGTATGCCAATTATGCACATTTTATTTCGCTAAAATGACACACCTGCTAAGCTTCTCGCCAGTGTTAATGTACTTTAATACAGTAAGCTGTTTCTTTTTAATACTAAGAGTTATTATCATTGATTATCAGTTTAAGTTAATCGATATTTTTTAAATAGTAATAATTGCTCAACAATTTCAGTTAGGTTATATAATTTTGCAGCTATAAAAATAATAACATATTTGACAAATTGATGTAAAACTACTTAAAAAACAGGTTATAGAAAATCAGGTTATACTAGGCCTACTAAAAATCAGGTTATAGGTGTTCTATGCTATTTATATTTGGGAATTACGTTGGGCATAATACCATACTAATAATGTTTAAAATAGAAATATTCCCGGGAGTTGGCTATATACGATCTATTTAAAAAACTTCGTAAAAATTATTCAAATTTACTAAATTATTAATCTCTAAAAATTTAAATTACAGTTCTGTCGTATCTTATCACATATGTCTCAATTCGAGTCTATGTTTCCGTTTAAAATATGGCGATCTTGTGCTAACACACTTCAAAGGCGGCATGTGAGAGTGGGCATTCTGATTGTTATTTATTCTGTCTAGTGACGACGACAGCTGCTCTGATGACTATAATGTTGATCAATATGTATCCGATGATGTTCTAAAACAAGAATGTGCCATGTCTGAACAAGAATCTGAAAAATACTGTGTTGAAGAGGTTCAAGGGAAAGAAGATAAAAAAAAATAATTTCAAAATACTATCTTGACAAAGACAAAAAAAAAACAAAGTGCAGTAAGATGTGTCCTGCGCCTTCTTCAAGAACTCGTTCAACAAATTTTGTATTGACGTTAACAGGACTAATAAAATAAGCTGGAAATGCAAAAAACATACTTTAAATGGATGCTACATGATAATATCGTTAACGAAATTACGCGTTGTACCAATATCTGTATTTAGAAGGTAAGAGCCAATTTCCAACGCTACAGAGATGCTAAAATAACCGACGTCGAAGAGATTTGGAGACTTATTGGTACACTCTTTTTAGCAGGTGTTCTAAAATCTAAAAGAATAAATGTTTTGGAAATGTGGGATAATAAATAACGCCAGAGTACAATAAACCAGCATATCTAGATTTAATAGACCTGACAAAGGATTTCGATCTCATCCAAATCGAAGAAGTCTTACATCCAGTATATAAAAGAAGCATACCAATCAATACTATACAAACCATCGAAAAGATCTACTTATATAGTCGAATACATGCAAAGATAAATGGAAAACTAACACACTGTTACCACAAAGCGGAGTCAAACAGGATGACTCGTTAAGCCCACGTCTCTGTAATATAATAATTGATGAAATAATACAAGTAATACCTAAAGGTTATGGTTACAGAATGGAAGACAATGAAATCGAAATAGTTTGATCCAAAGATTAACACATATCTTCAATACATCAGCCAAGAAATACAATATGATAATATTAGCAGAAAAAAGGCAAATTAATGATTACATCTAAATACTACGGTGTAAACTCCAAATTGATGGGAAAATAATAAAACAGTAATCAAGATAGATATCTGGGAATATATATATATATATATAACTAGTTACAGAGATGTTGAAGACGAAGTAAGATAACAAAGCTTAAAACCTGGTAAAGCGGCGGGATCTTTTAATAACAAAATCTGAAAGAACAAACATCTAAGACACAAGACACAAAAATAAGAATCTATAAAGCAGCAATTAGACCTATAATAACAAACACGAAGGAGACAAGACCTAAGACATCTAAAACGAGACGACTACTAGAAACAACAAAGACGAAAATATTCGAATATCAGGGAAAAGTCTGTTAGATAGGGAGAGAAGCAAAAATATAAGACGAGCATGCAATATAGAAGATGGGTGACAAAACTGAAACAGAAATGGAACGAATATACTAGTAGAATGGCAAAGGATAGGATAGTACCAATAGCACGAAATAAGTCACGATGAGCCAAGAAGTATTGACAGACCAAGAAAAAGATGGTGCTATAATTCAAACAATTTATTGGGATAATATTAACGAAAAAACTATCTTTAAAGACAACATGAAAAAAGAAATAAAAAAAAAGAAGAGATAAAGGAAAAGCTAGTGGATTATGCATTGTTTGAAATAAAGCTCAGGTGAGATGAGGTAGGTAGTAATGAAATGGGTCTTCAATATTTTCTACAAAACAATTGCAAAAATAGAGATAATTGCCCTAGGTAAAATAAAAATCAGGTAATCCCGTTAGGTTGTCTATATAAAGAAAAAAAATTGAATGTGAATTCCATTATACACAAGTTTCTACCGACTGCACATACCTAAAACGAAGGTAAAAATCTTTACGCTCTCTCACAATTTTTGTTCCAGCACAATATATCACTGTTCTGGATTTGAATGAATCTAAAAAAACAAAATTCACTAAAGGTTCAAGATATAAGTATAGAGGATACAAAGGGCATAAAGCAAAAATGATAAAAAAATCTAGAAAGCTATTACTGTCAATCGAGATGAGTGACAAAGCTTATTCCATATTTTTTATAAATACAATTTCAAAGATAAATTAAATGTATTAGATATAAAAGAAAAAAAATGAGAGGACAAGTTCAATTAAAATTGAAATCAGCGTACACGACTCTTCTGGCATTTTGTGTGCTAAAAGCAAGATTTGTTGTTATTTTGTACATCTAACAGAAAAAATAAACAGTATCACAATTTTTATGAGTCTTGACCCATTTAAAATTCTGCTAATAATAATAATAATTACACTAATAAAGAGCACTGTATTAGTAGTACACATGAACTTAATACTAAATTACAAACAAGTTTAATATTGTTATATTAGTGATTTTCTTGGGCCTGTTTTGTTACAGGGTGTATCATTAGAAATATACGCTATCAGTTCTTTTTATATATTTTAGCTGCGATTTATATTTGGTCTTCAAAGAATCCACCGCAATGAATTTTGTTTCAAAAAGGTAGGATGTTCAAAACGTTAACGGTATACCGAATCTCTGGTTTTCAAAGAAGAAAACTCATCATTTGCCTAAACTAAAAATTTAAAGAGGGATTTGTTATTAAACTGTTTGTTAATTTCGCCAATTTCTATCAAATCTATAAAGGTTTCTTCTTCAGCAGTAAGAAATCCATTAAGTGTAATTTGAAACAGATTCCTATCCCACTCGTAACTAAGTACAAATTTGGCGTCACCAAAAAAATATCGTTTAAAATTTTTTCCCATCATCGCTTAATGGTTTTCAATGGTTAAAAAAACAACTTTCACGTATTGGTTCTCAACCTTGTAAGTTATAGTTACAGAATAAAAGACAACAAAATCCAAATAGTAAGTTACGCAGATATTCATTCATCCACATTTGTTTGCATTTGCGTTTGCCACATAGGTTTCTTGGTTTTAATTTCTACTCAATATTTCCAATTAACCGCAAAAGTCATTAACTTTTTCACTTGTATCATATATATATATATATATATATATATATATATATATATATATATATATATATATATATATATATATATATATATATATATATATATATATATATATATATATATATGTGTGTGTGTGTGTGTGTGTGTGTGTGTATTGGTTCCATGAAGCTAAAGGTTCAAAATATTTAGTTTCTTGAATATGTTAATTGACCAGGTCAATTAACATATTCTGTCTGCAGGTGATTTTCATGTGCATAGCCTTCTAGAATGTTGTTTGAAGAAGGTTTTGGCTAATAACAGATTGTTTTCTGCACAGAATTGTACAAGTCTATCTCCCCTATTATACCTGGTACCTAGACCGTATGCTCCTATGTGATCTCCTTCAGTACCACGACCATTTTGGCGTTAAAGTCACCCATGATCATCGTTATCTCACCTCTTTTTGTCAGTAGCATTATTTGATCTAAATATTTGGTATAAAATTTTTCGATTTCTTCTTCTGACTTTCGATTTCTGACTTGACGCTTGTTAGAGCATAGACCAAAATAATATTTAGTTTTCTGTGAGTTGTTTGTAATTTCAACATTGCTACTTTATTGTTTAAAAGGATGAAGTCTGTGACTGATTGAGCAATTTTGTTCGACACAACAATATAGCAATTCCATATTGCTGCTCTGCTCTTCAGGTTGGTCTTCAGGTTCAGTTCCACCTTAATAATATGTATCCATGTTTTATTTTTTGTACTCCTGAACCAGGCCATCTTACTTCACTCATCCCCAAGATGTCTATTTTCAGTCTTATCATCCCTGCTTCAGTGTTTGCCAGCTTCTCGGACATAAATAAACTGCGTACGTTCCAGATGGTAATGCGTACTATTCGGTCGTATATTTATATTCTCTGTCTACTTTCTTGGGTAGGTCGCGGGGGGATTCTTCACACCCTTACCCTATTTAAAGGGTGCCCCGGACTGACTACCATTTTTTTTCTCGTCTTCCATTTAGATTTGTGGAAAATATAACGGGGTGGTATTCTCGTTGCCTTTCCCACCGCAGTACCAAAACCATTTAAACTGCTCCAGTCGTGCTTGTGGTAATCCAGTTGCAAGCCGGTCCAGGAACATTTTCTCTACATCTTAAACTGGTACTAATGATCGCTGCTGCCCTTTATCAGGGAGGGATAAAAAGTAGGAAACTAGATTTTGAAAGGATAAAGGCATGGGACATGATTTCTCTTAGTAAGGAATTGAGAGCAAAGCATGGTTCGCGTGGGCAGGGACGCTTCTCTGAAGTAGACCTATTTTTCATCATCGTAGAAAAGTATCTATCCGCTACCCATAGGTTCTCATTGGTCTCATAACCCTTGTGTATAGTAAGTCATTTTGAAGTTAAGTCCCGATTTTTACTGTACATTATTTTACATCTGCCCAGAGGAGCTTTCTATGTGGTTTATAGAATATGAGTATTTCATGTAAGTCTATGAATAAAATACACCACAAAGTATTTTGTTTCTTTGGCAAATGAAATCACTGTTTCTCCCAGCACCGGTGGTTTTACACCATTTTGTGCTGTTTTTTTAAAAAAGTTGACAGTTTGTGTTTTCTGAGCATTGACTATCAGTCTCTCTTGTCTACACCAGTCGTCAACTATATTTAGGGCTGCTTGCATTCTCACAGACAACACCTGGGCAAATCTGCCCCTGATAATGATTGCTATCTGTGAACAGATTTTTGAGGAGATTATCTACCAAAGGTTGCCGAAAGTATAGGAAACAGAACTGCTTTTTGTGAACAGCCTTCATCTACTTTTGCTTTGATGGTGGCTTTACCCAGAGAGGACGTACCTATCCTATTCTCTAAGGGTGCCCTTATCCATTAGCATATTACCGCAGGTTCGCCTCGTATACTCATTACGCCTATTAAAGAGCATGTAGTAACATTATTAAATGCCTCTTTTATATGTTAAAAAGTAGCCGTTGGTGTCTGTCTTTCATTGACTTTAAGATAAGCCTATTTAGATAATCCAACGCAGAGTCCATAGATTTATCAGGTTAGTATGCATATTGACGATTACCTAAAGGATTATCTTTTACCACCTTCGTCTCTGATGTACCTATGAAAAAGCCTTTCCAGTGTTTTTTATTGAAAAGAAGATAGTCCCATCGGTCTATATAGCTTTGGTGTTAAATCTGATACTTTACCTACCTTAGGCAAATATATGACTTTAACCTTTTGATACATTTTCTGTACGACCCCCCATGCTAATATGGCTTTGAGAAGCTTGCATAGGTGTAGTATCAATACCTCTAATCCCATATGCAACAGTATTGAATATATGTTATCTGTCCCTGGAGACTTATATGGCTAAAACTTATTTATAGCCGATCTAATTCTGTTTGGTCTTAAGCAATATGTCCAATTCTTAGTCGGTTTATTCTTGCTGCAATTATTGATACAATAATTGGTAACATCATTCATGAAATACCTACTTAGAATGGTTGAAAGGTTTGATCCCACAGGACTGCTAAAAATTTATTTATAAAAGATATTAAATATAAAAATATTAGAATCAAAAACCAAATTGACAAATTAAAAGTTCAGTTAAAAATTTATCCATGATTTTGTATAAAGGACTCCTCAACTTTCTTTATAGAAAATCTGCCTCGGTCAAATTTAAAAAAACTTTATTAAGGCAATGCCAGTTCTCAGTACATGGATTAAAAAAGTAATGGGGCCGAGGTCTAAAAAAACTATTATTCTGAAGCTATAGCTTTCTGAATTTAATGCTTCAGCAGCACTTGTCGGTGTGGTTATTCCTCAGTTTTCTGAAATAGCTGTAGTAGTATTCTAGAGACAAGGCACAACTGCAGTTATGCTGGTATTAAATAAGTGTGCAGTATTTGTGAAAATATGCATAATATATTTTCTGAAGACTAAAATATAATTAAATTATTATGGATCACTGATTTATATTCAGCGTGCAAATATGCATCAAGACAATATGTCTTTGTTCTTTAATAATTAAATATTTTAGTTCACTTAACTGTAAATAAGTGCGATTAACGTACACTGAGCATCTGAATTTAATAACTTCAGAAGGCTGTAGCTTCAAAATAATAGATTTTTATACCTAGGTCCCCTTTACTTTTTAAATAGTTGCTGGATGCTTTATATTTATGGTTTGGGATGTTTTATTACCGTGAACTAGAATTAGCACGCAAACTATAACATATAAATTTAAAATAAATTTAGCATTATGGTTACATTATCGATTCCGTATTGGTGTTGCCACATATCAATGAATTTACTTATTTTCGGTGATTTGGTCATTAAGGTTTTACTGTACATTTAGCGTGAATACGTAAGTACTCAAAGTACATTATTATTGCATACAAACATTGGTATTGAACCAGAGGAGGCGCGGTGAAAATAATTATGGAAAATTGGGCCGTAAATGGTAAAAGGTTGAGAAACGCTGAGCTAATACAAACAATGATTAGATAAACTTAATGACGTCTTTTTATACATCCAATATGTTTTTTCAAACAATAGTAATTAAGTATTTAATATAAGTACTAATTATCACAGAACTTAAATTCAGCGAAAAAATTATTTAAGTCGAACCAATATTTTTTTTGTGATCAGCTGTAACTTAGTAAATGGACGTTAATTATGCTAGTGTGTTTCATTATAGTAAAATCTGGATCTGGACGTTTAAAAATTTTTAATAATAAACAACCACAATGATGGTAGTTATTTATACCAAAACCAAAAAATAGAACTATTTTTGGAAAGAAAACAGCACCAAGTCAAAAGAATGTGTGTAATGTTTATGTAAATGTAAAAGATAAATTTTTATAAAATATTAAAACTTACTTTCATTTAGGATGTTGTTTTTTATTTACATCAGCTAAAACAAAAAAAAATATCTTTACCTAGTTATTAAATTTTACATTTTGCTTCAAAAATTAAAATGCTCGACACGCTAAGAAGACAAAGAACAGGAAAATGTTATCAATGACTGAATACACTTATTTTCTTATTCTTATTTTATGAAATGTCGATTTGTTACTTAAGTTATTTATTAGTATGAGTAATATCAGTAGATCAGTAGGATCAAATACGATACAGTGAAGAAGCAAAGAAGATACGTGATTCTGAAATCAATTAAAGCGTAGCTAGTTGAATTTATTATTTGGAGGTTGTATTTCAGTAGCATGCATTATTTCATAATAGATTGTGCATTTAACTTAAGCAAAAATGGCATTACACAACATTTCTGCATAGACAGGAAGTTAACAGCAGCGCAAGATGTCCCTGGGACCGCACCCTGAAGCCGATTGAGAGCAGTAAATTGGCCGAAAAAACAGATTTTTAGAAATAGACTGCATCATATCTTTCGATTTTTTATTGCAAACATATAGCCATCAGGCACATGAGATTGACTTTCTACCCCCCTTCCTTTCCCAATAGGCCTCGGTGACGCTACTGCTAAACAATTATTGGTTAATTTGAAAATCGATATTGTTTTAGCATTCAACCTAGTCTACCAACACTTTCTGGAGTACTAATGATGGCGATTTTAAAATTCTAATCGAAAAAAAGACCAACTGAAAAAGGCAGAGTCTCAGAGGAGGCTGCCCAGGTTCTGAGGAGGAAACTAAAAGAATCCGCGAAAGTATAGAGGCAGAAAGAATGAATCAGTTAATGCCAACATAAACTGACGAGATATCACACATGAGATACGAAAATTTATGAAATGAAATATCTTCATAAACAATATAGTGCTTAGATAGAGGGCCTGATGAAAAAAATCCAAAGATTACAAGTAACGATACAAATGAAATATATAAACAATAAAAAGCTGACTGACAGAGTATTAATTTTTACAAAACAATCACAATGCATGGTAAAATACTTTGAGAAAACAAATAATACCAAAAAAGTCAACCAGGAATGCATCCCGAGTATCACCCGAGTAGCAGTGAAAAACGTGAAAGTAGTGAAAAGGGCACTAAACGATATGAGAATAGACTTAGAGAGACTAAAACAAGCCAAAAAACAGCCATATCTTAAAAACCAGCCAAAAGTAAAAAAAAAATCGCAAACCAACGAGAGTCAGCGCTCCTGAAAAGCAGAAACAAATAATATAGTGTTATGTCTTAAATAATTCTAATTTATTGTTCTTATTTTAATTTACTAAAGGTTTAATATTTATAACATTTACAAACTTAATTTATTTAAAGTTTATTTATAATAATTCATCTGACGATAATAATTTATAATTACGATCGTTGCATTTAAATACCCGTCGCGAATTTCAATTCTGACTGCCTAATTTCTCCAAAAAGGTCCCGTTAAATACCCAATACCGTTAGACTAGAAAAGTCGGTCGCCTTCTCGTCTGGTATGGAATATAAACATATTTTTTTCTAGGGTCGGGCCGCCGGCTGCATTCTCGTCTTTTTTTTGTCTCCGCTGTAATTGGATTGTTTCTTTTCTCTGCTGTCCCTGTTTCTTCAATCTTCCTTTCCATTACCTTCATCTTTTCTTCGAGGGCCAACATATCGGCAGCAACTTGGTTTTTTAACGGAGACACTCTATCGTCGAAGGCAGATATCTGAGGAGTGACTTTAGAGATTTTCAAAGAGATGTTAGCAGAAACTTTGCTTTCCAGAGAAGAAATCTCGTTAGAAACTTTGTCTTCTAAAGAAGCGAGATCGCAGGAAACTTTGGCCACATCAGAAGAATCTTTCAAAATATCGTCAGAGACTTTGTTCTCTAATGATGCGATGTCACCAGAAACTTAGTTCTCTAATTTCGAAATCGACCAGATGACAGCATCTTCAAATATATAAGTTTCCGGATCTTAACCCTCTTCCTCTAAAGCGTTCTTTAATCGTTGGACTAACTCAGCCTTATTTCTGGTAGAAGCTAATTCTCCTTCCTCGATATGTCTTCTTAAATTCGTAACTATGAGCTCGTAAGTCGTCATCATTTTCACACTTTTATTCACTATTCCACTTTTCTTCTGACACCAATGATATGTCTTTATTAATTTTAATTTATTGTTCTTATTTTAATTTACTAAAGGTTCAATATTTATAACACTTACAAACTAAATTTATTTAAAGTTTATGTATAATAATTTATCTTACAATAATCATTTATTATTACGATCGTTACATTTAAATACCCGTCGCGAATTTTTTTTCTGACTACCTGTTTTCTGTAAAAAGGTCCCGTTAAATACCCAATACCGTTAGACTAGAAAAGTCGATTGCCTTCTCGTCTGGTATATAATATAAACATGTTTTTTCCTAGGGTCGGGCCCCTGACTGCATTCTTGTTACCTGAAGTTTTTATTCGAATCCTTCTGGAAAGTTCGGTAGTATATGACCTTCAAAATACGTGAATGAATAGAATATTAGTAATAAATATGTTTACGGTTTTGGGTCAGAATTTATCGTAACAATAGCAACTAGACGAAAAAAAGTTTAACGAAAGAGCCAAACAAATGCAACAAAACAAGGAAAAAATTAGAGACGAGACGGTCAATATAAACAATGGAACAAATAAGTTACATCTTTATCTAAAATATCCCATACAAAAAGTAACAATCACAATTGCCCTATGTGATCTGTATTAAAAATTATTAGTATTGTGAATTTGTTACCTAAGAGAAGGTAAGTTCGGTAAAGATAAAAATAATACAGTTACCTACTAATTATATTTATTGTTGGCTAAATTATACGCTGTTAGAGGACAGAATTAGCAATACTCAATTTGGGTTTAGGAGTGGCTTGGGTACAAGAGAAGCCTTGTTTAGTATACAGGTGCTAGTACAGAGATGCAGAGATATAAATCAAAATGTGTATATTTGTGCAATCGATTTTGAAAAAGCTTTTGACAAAGTCCGACATAACAAAATGCTAGAAATATTGGAAACAGCTGGATTGGACGATAAAGATCTACGAATAATTACAAATCTATACTGGCATCAAGTGGCAAGAATAAAGGTTGAACAAGAACTGTCGGATGAAATAAATATAAAAAGAGGAGTGAGACAAGGCTGTATATTGTCTCCTTTACTTTTTAACTTATATTCGGAGGAAATATTTAAGGAAGCCTTAATGGAGACAACCGAAGGTATTATTGTGAATGGAGTAACCGTCAACAATATTAGATATGCCGACGATACCTTAGTCCTTGCCAATTGCGGAGAAGACCTTCAAAATCTAATGAACAAAATAAAACAGACTTGTGATCAGTATGGACTAAAACTCAACGTTAAGAAAACTAAATATATGATAGTTAGCAAACAAAATTATATACATGATGACGGTATAAAAGTCGGAGATGCCACACTGGACAGAGTAGAGAAACTCGTGTATCTCGGCAGTAATATCAATGAGAGCTGGGATCCAACCGCAGAAATTAAAAGCCGAATAGAACAAGCCCGAGCTGCCTTTGTAAAAATGAGAAACGTACTTTGCAGTCATGATCTTAGCATTGACCTTAGAGTTCGTATGATATCTTGCTACATCTTTCCTGTCCTGCTGTATGGAGTAGAAGCGTGGACCCTAACTGAGGCTATGCTTAAACGCTTGACAGCCTTTGAGATGTGGGTATACAGACGACTACTGAAAATAAGCTGGGTCGACAGAGTTAGAAATGAGGAGGTCCTTAGACGGCTGAACCAAACAACACAACTGGTCAATATAATAAAGAAACGCAAGCTGGAATACTTCGGTCATATTATGAGACACCCTGAAAAATATGATCTTTTACATCTGATCATTCAGGGAAAGATCCAAGGTAATCGTGGTCCTGGTAGAAGAAGAACATCATGGCTGAAAAATCTAAGGCAATGGTATGGAAAATCAACTACATCGTTATTTAGAGCTGCTGTCAATAAAGTCACGATAGCGAATATGGTAGCCAACATGATATCCAACGATCGATAACGGTCATGGAACTAGAAGAAGAAGAAATTATAAAAACAGATATTGTAGTTTTTTTTTCGATATTTAAAGTAATAAAATTCAAAAATAATGGATGTAAGTGTACGACCAGTAAACAAAATTAATGGTGAAACTGTTAGGAAACGAGTGAATACACCAAAAAAATGCACGAGAACTGACGCAAAGAAATGTTTGTACGCAAAGTGTTTAACCTAACTTTAATCTTAACTGTGCATTGTTAAAATCAAAATGTCTTGCTTAACTTGGATCTTAAGATAAAAAATAAACGATAGCCACTCTAACCGATGTTTATCTTCCGTTTTTTAGATATACGGCAAAAGGCTTCCCGAACTTCCCGACATGCAACCACCATAGTGGCACACTATTATGTAGCACACTATCAGCCCTGGATATTAGTCGCTTTCACTCAAAGTTTTATGCAACAAAGGATAAAATATCGCAAGATAATTTTATCTTAAGGCCGTTCCTCGCGATTCTCGCCATAGCTAAATTCCAATGTAAAAGTTTATATCAAATAACGCAAAAACTATGGCAGATATTGAGATGATTCTTTTTTTATATGGAAGGTCTTAAAAAGTTCTAGTGCACTGTTTTGTTGTAAATTAATAAATTGTTTAAACATTATTTTTTTTCAAATATTTTTGGTTAAAATAAACGTAAAATTTTTTTTTTTTTTGAAATATGGCACTACAGAATTTGACCCACTTTCCGAATGTGTTTTTATTTTTAACATAAAGTGTAACACAAAGCAGCTATTTGGTATAAACTTTTTTAAAAATCTCCAATTTTGCTAAATGTACTCTCTCTCTCTCTCTCTCTCTCTCTCTCTCTCTCTCTCTCTCTCTCTCTTTCTGTCAGTACAGGCTGTCCTTGTCGATAGTTTCTGGATTCTCGCCGACGCGACGGTTAGGTTGGTTAGGTAAGAAGTATAATACCCTCTCGAGGTTGGGTCATAAATAATGTTGAATAACATTATTAGAGTTTATTCCAACTTTTGACAAACCAGTATGTTAATTGTTTTTAAAATGAATGAATTTAATTATTTATATGTATTGGAATATTTATTTTGAACGTTTTTGTTAGTAAAGTTTACATAATAATATATAAAGTTTGTTTCTTTACTTGCTTGTTCAGTCATATTAGTCCAAGTTAATAAGGATTTTCTCGTGACACTCAATAATCCAGGTAGCTGACCACTTTTTTAGTTATTGTAGACCCATAAGAAGAAAACCTACCTGTTTCCTGCTTAAAGTTCGGAGCCGTTTTTTAATGATTAACAATTAATGCAAAAAACGCGATTCTTTTGATTTTTTGCACTCTATTTGAAAGCTAAATACTTTCAGCTTTCTAATTCAAAAATTAGGACATAAAATTACAAAGCTACAAAATGCCGATACTTGTAAGTTGAAAAATCAATTTATTGCTTTGCAAACTGTAAAATAAGTGACAATTGATATTTGTTAAAAACTTTTTAGACTTAAAATTTAAACTTTAGATTGCCACCCAAGGTTGGGTATTGGGGTATTTAACGAACCCTTAAAATTTGGGACCAATATTTTAATTAGTATAAAAGTTATTGTATTTGTTTATCCCAGAGACCTTTTTTTTACAACAACATAATACCGAAAATAATAAAGATAGGGTAATGCTGTAGGCTGTGGGTAACAAATGAAAGCAATAGACTTATACTATCAATATGTATTAAAAAAAGATAAAAAAATGATTTAATATAGTCAAAAATCCTGATGCCAAATTTTTGAAATTATGTAGCTTATAAACATTAAGAATAACTTTAAAACATTGTCCTTAAAAAAAATATTTTTTTACATTCAAAAAAATTGCTAAAAAATAAAAAATTTGGCCTAGGTAAATTTGGGCCAAAGTTAGTCATGTTTTTCTGTTAATTCACAGATAATTTGATTATAATAATTAAGGATCCTCATTGATGCTATTTTAAAGAATGGGATTTGTATTTTTAACACTAGTTCTTTTAACGCTGTCATAGGCTGCTTTGAACACGACAAAGAGATGTGTATCTAGGTTATATTCTAGTGACTTTTCTAGAATCTACTGATGTGCTTGAATTTGAGGTATAGTTAATTTAGCAGCAGTAAATCCGCATTAATATTGACCAACAATATCCTTTATAAAATGTTTAAGTCTTTCAAACAATATATTGCCGAAGATTTTATACGCAGATTCTAACAGAGTAATGCCTCTATGGTTTTTACAATCCAGTTAATCGCCGTTTTTATGCAACGTATATTATTTCATTTAGCCACTTTTCTGGTACCAATTCATTCTGCCATATAAGTACTATTCGTTTATGGGTTACTGCAAAAAGTGGATCACCACCTTTTTTTTATATATTTTATATATTCGATTCCTGTGGCTTTATTTTCTTTGAGTTTTAGGACGACACTTGACACTTCTATTATTGTTGGGTCTTCACTGTGTATTTGACGATGTAGATTTTGTTGATTGTCTATGTTGTAATCTAATTCAATATCGTGTATATCATATATGATATAAATATAAATAATATGATATAATAATAATGTACTTATTCTTCTTCTTCAAGTTCCACTCCTATCGGAGATTGGAAATCATTCTGGCAATTATAATTGGAGATTGCATAACCACGAGATTTTACGTCTTCCTACGCTTCTTCTTCCTTTAATTTTACCCTACATTATATTCCTTATTAGTTCGTATTTTTCACCTATCATGATGTGCCCCAAGTATTCCAATTTCCTGATTTTTATGGAATTTAAAGCTTCGCATTGTTTTCCTAGTAGTTCGAGAACTTGTTCGTTTGTTTTGCGATCCATCCATGATATTTTCAAAATACATAGGTAACACCACATTTCGAATGCTTCTAGGTTTTTAATGTTGGATTTTTTAAGTGACCAAGGTTTAATCCCATACAAAAGGGTAAAGAAAATATAACATCGAAACATTCTTATCCGGAGCGATATATTGATATCGCGATTACAAAAAACTTTTCTCATTCTATTAAAAGTTGACCGTGCAGTTCCAATGCGGCATCTTATTTCTTTTGTCTAATCAGTATCTTCTGTGATCCATGCTCCAAGGTATTTGTACGAAGATATTTGTTCAATTTCTGTATTATCTAGTACTAGCTTAACTTTGATGCTTTGTGCTTTTGTAAATACCATAAACTTGGTTTTCTTCAAATTTATTTTTGGTCCAAAAAATGTACCTATAATATGATAGAATCCCTATAAAACGTCTCAATTCGGCTGTTTCATTGTTCTTTAAGTTCTTTCGAGCTCATTAAGTTTCTTATTCTTTTCATCCATGTTTTCTAAGGTAATCCTCTTTTCTGGATTCCTGTAGGTGTTCATATAGGTACTTGTTTCAGGAGTCTACTGTCTTTCATTCATTGGACCTGTCTGTACCATTTGAGCTGCTTTCGTTGTATACCATGCATGACTGTACCGTCTATGCCCATACTTTATTGCATCCAGTTCGACGAGATATCTTTCTTCGATGTCTCTGTTAATCGTCGTGTTTCACAACCGTATAAATAAAGCATGCTTTTATACCACAGTTTCATGGGTTGTAGTGCTAGAGAGAGCATGTCAGCTGAGCCAAAACGAAAAATAATCCTCCCTATTGCTTCCACTGGAATAAGCTTGACCGTTCAAGTGGGCCCGGACTACCTCGTTGTAATTCTTTAAACTCCTGTTTTAAAATTAATAATACTCACTATTTTGTCTAATTACCTATTTAGTTGTCAAAACAGTTACATTGTTACCTAAAGAAGTGAAAGTTGTTCAATTTAGAAATTATATAGTAAATAATCAATATTTGAAAACTGATGCACATATTTCTCCCGCGATTTAGGCTTCAAGTACTAATTGAATAAATCGCACTACTAATAGACGTAAATCCTTTCATTTTAATTTCATGAATGTTTTTATTCGCCACATCTCAATATTTTCCATTTCAGAATATTTATCATCAAGCTGTAATCTACGTTAAAAACTGTAGAAAAATTTGAAGTTTGTCTTCGATTTGATTGTTATAATTTACAGGACAATCATTTGTTACCTGTATGTACCGTTGCTAAGATGTGAATTAATTATTCAATAATAAATAATATTACTCTGGTATAAGTATTATTCTAATTACCCCAAAACTGCACTGAATAGAAGGCCGCCCGCTTTATTGTATAGACCCAACACTTTTCACAATAGGGGGTTGTATAAGGTAGGTATAAAGCTAACCTCTAGTACAAGATGACGTTTAGAATATTCTTCGTGAATGGATTTTGTTTTCGTAAAGAAAGATATTTTTGAAATAGATATCCCTCTGAATTTTACCGTTACAATTTTTGAGGATAAGCCTTAAGACATTTGACTACACAACAAATCCAAAGCTCACTTTGTTAAGAGGCAGAATATGACTGTAAAAACAAACAACTGCAGTAGAGTTTACTCAAAGTGACACTAAAGTGTTTTTTATTCGAAGAGTTTTTAAGACACAAATTAAAATCATACATAGGATGAAGAAAATATATATATTACAAGCGTTATTCACTACACTACCTTAGGAGGCATCCGTCTAAATTTAAAAAATTTCTTTTAATTTTTGGATTTTTTTTTTGAAATCTGACGAAGTCAATATATATTAACAATAATTAAGTAAAACTAATATATAGTGTTAATTGGTTAGTAAATTCCCTATCATTAAATTATGCTTTTAATTTTTACGAACTTATAGAAAACACTTCTAATACAATAAGCACTCACTATTTACATTTTACAGATAAACAAAGATTTTAGTTTAAATATTACAACTACTAGACTGTTCCTTTTTACTTTTAAATTGCAACATTTCTAACATCTATAAAACACATAAAGCTCATCAATAAATTATAAAACACTCCATCGGCCACTTACGTGATTAAAATTTAAAGAAATTACTAAAACAACATGTAAAATAAGCTCTTTTGTTCTTCCAATGCACTACTTTCAATGGAAAACTCAATTGATTTATATGATTATCTGCCATTTTTCCAATTACGGAGAAAACATTGATCAATACCTTATAAAGCTTGGCATTGTTATTGTAGAAAATAGCAATAACGACCAAGCCATATTTCACTTTTTTGGTGTAATAAAGTTAATGAAACAGTTTTCTTGAAAAGCCACAAACAGCGAGCTCTATAAATTTTTATAGTTCGTCAAATTTTAAACACCTTTGTGCAAAGTAAATCAAACAGGATTAAGTTAATACCTCAGCATAAAAATTTTCAATTATGCACTAGAAGTAAAGTTGTAGTATATTTTTGAGAGTGCTGGTAATTTTCTAACTTTGAAACTTTTATAAGCGGTTTATGAATAAAATATTAGTAATGTCTTAAAAGTAGCTCATATTTATTTTTAGGTACTTAAAATTTATTATTTTAGTCTAACCTTACTTAAATTTGGTTCCGTTATTTTATTACCTAATAAATAATCGTATATAATATAAAAAACTAATTCTTGATTTTTTTCTACAAAGTAAATTTTTACGTGTAAGCTTAGTTGACAATATATTTGCTTACAGCGTCTGTCACTCAGATAGTCACTCATAACAGATGTTATAGTCAAACGTCGAAGCTTCGGCGCTCCTAGGTTTAACTAGTCAGTTCTCAGGTCTGGCTTAAGGTCTTAGTCAAGATCAAATAAATGATGTTTTTCAGCGTTTAACTAAATAATTTTTTTCAAAGCTAGGAGAGCTTACTTTGGTTAGTCAAACATCGCAATTTAATTTTATGAAATCAGGGTATGACCAGTCAAACTCCAATCCCTTTTTTTTCTCACCTGCTTCGCATAAATCCAAGTAATGGTTTAAGCACTTTTTATTGACTTCTTTCTATTTAAGGCTTTAATTGTAATATCTCTACCATCATGGCCACGTTCTTGATAAACACATTCAATTATATCGAATAACTCTTTAACTTTAACAACAACAAAATAGTTTTTCGGTCTAGATATGATGATGATTGCATAGCTGAAAGAACCCAAGATAATACTTTACAGATGCTGGTTGATTTTAATAAATTATTCCATCCTAACATCCTAACATTTATTATACACTGGAACCAGAATCGGACATATATATATATATATATATATATATATATATATATATATATATATATATATATATATATATATATATATATATATATAGATGTGTGTATATACAGTGCTTTTCAGATAAAACTATCCACCTTAAATAAATTTTGAATCTCTAATTTTCTGGAAAACGTCAAGAAAACGTCAATTAATATCTGAAGCGGGAGACATAATATCATACTAAACGTTGGTGGAAAATGCACCCTCTCACCCCCTGTATCAACCCTATATATTTTTTAAATTACTTACCCCTTTTTTTGTTTTATATTTGGATTCTCCTTTTTGTTCTGATTTCAAAAACGTATCATACCTTTGGCTTGAAGTAATTAATTTATCAGATAGACAATTTTCCTGTTAACAAGTAAGTATCTCCCTCACCTTAATTGACTCTAACAAAATAGGTTGTAGCATAATTTAAACTCTTTAAATATTTAACCGTACTATTTGTAGTACCTTTAAAAACCAAGAAACAAAAAAATTCACTTTTTATTCAAGTTTAATCAAAGGTTTTCGATATCATTTTTACATTTGTTTTAATCGGTTAATAGCGACAATTTGTTATAATTTGTAACAGCTTATTTTGATATGTGTGCAATTTGATCGCTGAAATGGTGTACACTTTGCAAGAAAGAATCGAAATTGTAGGTTTATACTACAAAAATAATAATTGTGCATTAGCTGCTGCTAGAATTTTTAATGAAACACACCACAATAGACATGCAACTCATAAGTGTGTGATTGAACTGATGCAGAAAAAATTAGATCAAGAGGGTCAGTTTGCAATAAAAAACATAACCGACAGGAACTTGTTGTAAATAAAAAAGCAATTCAAGTAGCTGTTTTAGGGCAAGTTAACTTAGACTCTTAACAATCACAGTCACTGTCAACAATAAGCAGAGCAATCGGTGTTTCATCTTCTACAGCCTTCCGAGTCCTCCATTAATTTAAGTTTTATCCAAATAAAATTAAATTAGTACAAGATTTAAATGAAGAAGGTTTTGATCGTCGTCCCGAATGTTGCGAATTAATGATAAAATGCATCATTGCCAATCCACAATTGTTAAACAATATTTGCTTCTCGGATGAATGCTCATTCTCATTAAACAGTTTGGTGAACAGATATAATTGCCGATACTGGGCTGAGAGTGATCCACATATTGTACGCGAATTTCACACACAGCATCCTCAAAGGTTAAACGTATGGTGTGGTATCCTACGTAATCACATTATCGGACCCTTCTTTATCACTGGAAACTTAAATGGTGCATCGTATCTTGAATTATATAGGCAAGTGGTTGATCGTTAGAACAATAGTAGCAAATGATGATAACCTTTCCGATGATTTGGTTGTATTTCAACATGATGGAGCTTCTCCACACTTTGCTTTACCTGTGCGATAATTTTTAAACGAAACGTCTCCCGGTCCTTGGATAGGTAAAGACGACAGATGATCGATTGGCCACCTAGGTCACCGGATTGAACACCCCTAGACTTCTTCTTATATAAGTATTTAAAAACAAAAATTATGCTACTCAACCAGAATATCTAGATGATTTACAACAAAGAATAGAGGATGAATGTCGATGAATATTTAAGTTTCAATATTTGCATAATAATTCTTAGATGTTACGTCTTTAGTGTCTTCCTCTATGGAGTAGAAAACTGGAGCCTTATAGAAGATGCCATAAAACGATTGGAGGCTTTTGAAATGTGGTGTCATTGACGTATGTTGAGGGTCTTATATATACACCACACAAGTAACATAACTATTCTCCAGCGGCTAAGAACAGACAAAGAAATTATTAGCACCATAAAAAACAGAAAATTATATCCGACTTCTACAGTTGATTATACAGGCCAAGATTGAGGGCAAGAGAAGCCTCGGACGTAGACGTATATCCTGGCTGGCCAATCTTAGGAAATTGACTGGTCTAATGTCAACTGATCTATTTCGAGCTGCTGTGAATAGAATAAGTTAGGTCAATGTGATCGCCAACATCTATAGAAGATAGCCATTTAGAAGAAGATTTTCTGTTTTTGTTTCCATCTCTCTCTTTCTATTATACATTTTTTCTATCCTATCTTTAATGCACTATTAATTTCTAGTTTCATGTTTGGCTCTTTTGTCACCATTTTTTGTATGTCTTGTCTTAGTCTCTCTTCATCTTCCAGGTCCGTCTCAGTTACTGATATGATTAATTTGTTGCGTATTTTTTCTTTATCGATCTTCTTTTATCTATACTCTATGATTGTAAATATTTGTTTGAGTTCTTTGTTTTCTTTCTTCCATTTATGTTCTTTTTTTTCTCCTATTTTTAAATTTGTGTTTACTTTGTTTTGCTTAAGTTTATGCTTTGTATGTTAGAGATCGTTTTACTAGTAGTATTATAATAAATTATTATTATTAGTAGTAGTAGTACTATATTTCTTTTAAAAGGCTTCGCACATTTCAGGTTCCAAAAGCTTAATTCCATGATCATATTTTTTTTCTGAGTTCATTGTTATAAAGTCCGATTGTCGCATCAGTGATTGTATTCGCAACAATTGATTTTCAAAAGGGAGGATTGTTATAGTCCATTTCCATCATATTGATAGTACATAATGTATGTAAATCCCTAAACTGTTGATACGGCTGACTCAATGAAAAATAGATATTTGTCAACAAGTTTACAAAAGTATATAGGAAAACAATTTTAAATTAAGTATGACCAGCAGGTATAAAGATTGAAGCAAAATAGAATACAATAGTTTTGAGAGTTACTAATCCCTAAATAAAGTTGCCAGTGTCAGAGTGATGGATATTACAATTGGTGTATTTGTGGTATTAAATAATTTGTGGCCGTAACAGGAACCGATTTGTAAAAAAATGAATATAATTTTAATCAAATTCCATTTCAGATTCACTGCTTTTTTCAGAATCTAAGGAATCTTCAACTCCAATGTTAATTATTACCGGTTCCAGCATTGCATCAGTCATATTATCCAAATACCATATTTTATTTTTTTCCTTGTGAGCACGACTAACAGCATTTTTTCAATTTTCTGGAGTTACTTTTGATAAGGAATGTTCTAATAATTGTTGTAAGTCTTCTAATTTAAAAGTTTTGTTGTTGCGTCCGACTTCACCCTTTACTTGAGACCATATATTTTCTATCGGATTCAGATCACAGTGGTATGGGGGTAAACGTAAAATAATTACATCACAGTTTAATGCCATTTCATCAATTATATATTTTTTATAAGCTGCTTTATGTTGCCTTACAATAGGTAATAATTTCTTTTTTTGTCGAATTTTCTTTGTACTCAATTGCGTGTTTATCCAACCATTCAATTACCCCTCCTTTTTTCCATGACGTTGTTGGCAATTTTTCTGCTAGTTTTGAATGGTAACTAGCATTATCCATGACTATGACAGAATTTTTTGGAACTAAATCCAACATTTGCTCAAAATATTTTTCAAAAACGTCAGCAGTCATTTCCTTGTGGTAATCTTTGGTTGATTTTGAGGCAAAACTTAATATCCCTCCATTGACAAAACCGTATTCGTTTCCAATATGGGTTATTTTAAGTCTGCGTTCTTTTCTAACGGGAATATTGTTTATTCCAGTAGATACACCTTCGATGAATGCCTGACGGGAACTTTTCACACTTGTATCAACACATAAATATGGTACAGTATGACCTTCATTTAGCCAAGTCTCGTCCAAATAAAAAATTGTTTTCCCTTCTTCTCGGTACTTTTCAATAGTTCTTAGATAATCTCCTCTCCAATATACAATGTAATATTTTTCAATTAAAACGGATTTTCTTCTATTCTTTTGCCAACGAAATCCCATCTCTCTCAATAGTCCCCATAATTTCTTGTTGCTTATGATTGGTAACTCTTCGTTTTCTCTAATTAATGTTTGGATTTTGTCCAATGTTGGAAATTCTTTGTTAAAGAAAAAAATGAGTGAACGCTGCATCTTATCGTGTTTTTATGTATTTCTTCAATTTCCAAGGGTTCACTCCCTCCACTCTTCTTGGGAGATGAAACAGTTCCTTCTCTTCTTTCTTTTCTTCTTCTTCTTCTTCTTCTTCTTCGTCTAGCCATTCACGTCTACATCTGAACATAAGCCTCTTCAAGTCCTCCTTTCCATTGTTTTTTATTGTACGCTACTTGTACCCAATTTTTCCCGGCAGTCCTTTTCAGATTATCTGTCCATCTTATAGGAGGTCTGCCTCTGAGTATTTTGTGTTGGTATGGTCTCCAGGTTAAAACTGATCTGTGTTATTTGTTTAGATTGCTCCTAGCTACATGTCCAGCGTATTCCCATTTCAACTTTATTGATTTTTGCACCACATCGGTGACTTTGGTTTTCTGTCTTATCCATGTGTTTGTTTTCTTGTCCTTAACTGATATACCTAGCATTGCTCTTTCCATCGCGTGTTGAGTGACTCTAAGTATATTCATATTCTTTTTTGTGATTGTCCATGTTTGTGCCGCACAAGTTAATATCGGAATAATGCATGCACCAAAAACTTTAGACTTAAGATGTAATTGAATTTGTTGATTTCTGAGTGTATAGTTCAGTTTACCAAATGCTGCCCAAGCTAACTTTCTTCTTCTTTTTATTTCTTTAGTTTGAATTTCCCTATAAGGTATTATTTTTTGTCCTAAGTATATATATTCTTCAACTTTTTCGATAACTTTATTGTTTATTATTATCACGGTGTCTTCGGAGTGCATAAATTTTGTGTTGTTTAAATTCATTTTCAATCATATTTTAAAAGATTTAGTATGTAGTTCTAAAAGCATGGTTTGCATTTCTTGTAGGTCAGTAGCTATCAGGATTATGTCATCTACAAATCGTAGAATACTGAGGTAGCGGCCATTGATGTTTATTCCCTTATATTTCCAATTTAGGTTTTTAAAAACGTCCTCCAAAACTAAGGTCAACAGTTTGGGTGATAAAGTATCTCTCTGTTTGACTCCCCTGTTTAATGGTACAGGGTTCGTGTGCTCATTTTTATTTAGGTAGTATGTAGCTGTAGCTTGGTTTATAGTTTCTTTTATTAAGTTAATATATCTGCTGTCTATTCTACAATTTTGCATTGCGTTTATTACGAATGTGTGTTCTATGGTATCGAAAGCTTTTTTGTAGTCTACAAATGCTAGGAAAACTGGAAACTTGTATTCGTTACATTTTTCTATTATTATTTTTGTGAGTAACAGGTGATTGGAAGTTGAATAGACTTTTCCTAAAACTTGCCTGTTCATATGGTTGGTGTTCGTCTAATTTCCTTACTAGTCGAGTAGTTATGACTTTGGTGAGTATTTTAAACAGGTGTGACAGCAGGCTAATGGGTCTGTAGTTTTCCAATTTTCGACTTTCACCTTTCCTGTGTAATAAGATTACTTTCGACTTGTTCCAGCTCTTAGGGACTTTGCCCTGATGTAAACAACTGTCCACAAGCTTAGTTACAATTGCAATTAGTTCCTTACCTCCTTCTAATATCATATCTGTGGTAATACTATCTTCTCCTGCAGCTTTATTCCTCTTTATATTTTCCAATGCTGATACATTTAAAATTGTTACTTTTGGCATTATTTCTGATCCAACATTTTTTCATTTCCGTGCTGGTCTCATTTCATCATCTTGTTGATGTGATCTGTAAAGTTCTGTGTAAAATTCTTCTATTCGTGTCGGTATGTTTTCTCTAGTTGTTATTTTATTTTCGTCTTTTCCTATTAATGATATCATCTGACGTCGTCGTAGTGTCGGTCTAAGGCATTTCATACTCTTATTTTTTTCAATAGTTGTTGTTATTAGATTTTCGTTTTCTTTTCTTTTTTGTTGTCTGATTCCTTTTCTAATCGGTCTATTAAGTTCTCTATATTCGTCGGTTCCTCTTTTGTTAGATTTATTTAAGATCTTCCTTCTTTCTATTTGTTGTAATATTTCTTTGTCTAATTTATTGTATGTTATTTTTGGTTTTTTTAGTTGCAGAAGGCTTTTATTCACTGTTTCGGTAATAAGGTTATTCAAATCATCAATATAATTGGAGTTTATCTGCTGCATGCTAACTTGATTTAATGCATGCGCTATCTTTTTATTAAATTTACTATTCTTGATTTCTTCAGATGTCCATTTGTATCTTTTTCATGTATTCTTTTTTGTCTAGGTTTTTGTTAATTATTAGTTTTGTTGTTATTAGTCTTTGATTGCTTCCTAGATCAAACTGATTTAATACTGATACGTCTTCTACTAGGTTTCTATTCTTCGTTAATATATAATCTATTTCATTCTTTGTCTTTTTATCTGGGCTAATCCATGTTCATTTTCTGCTTGGTTTTTTATTAAAAAAGGAGTTCATTGAGTACATGTTATGTTCATTCACGAAATTGAAAAGTGTTCATTTTCCTTTATCGTTTCTTTTCCCGTAGCCATAGTTACAAATTAAATGTTTATAATCTTCCTCTTTTTTGCCCAATTTAGCATTTAAATATCCTAATACTATTTCGTAATTTGCTTTATTTTTTTTATAGCTGTTCTTATTTCATCATAAAATATTTCTACTTGTATAGAAAACAATAATTACCTTTAAATTACTGTTTACATTAATTTATTTAGTGAAACATTGAATTCTCTCGTTATTCACCCGTGTATAATTAACAATAATCCTGTGGCATATATACCGACATTTTCTACGGACTAAAATTTATAGTGAGATTAGTGGACACTTATTTTACAGAAGATTTTTAAAAAGATAATGAATTGTTGACGGCATCTTAAAATTTTAATTTTTTCTATTTATTTTAAAACAAGTATAGGGTGACGCCCATGGTTTTTTGACCTGTTGAGGATTTTCATACATAATGTGCTATCAATATAACGGAAAAAAACTATGTGTTTTTTTGCTGAACCTCCCATTAATCGAAATACCAAAACTCTTTCTTTCGTCAGTCAGGACTCCACCTTCGTATTAGGCTTGGTTCCCAATGCAATTAAATCTGTCTCCAGTTTGACTATGTTTCCAGACAACCAGTGTGTACCATCTTGAAAGTGGACATATTAATTAAGTAGGAGGGGCTAAGTGGTGCCAACAGGATGCAGCATTATTACGCTTAACTATTCGTTTACACACCCTTTTCACCCTACTTTTCATATAAAATAGTCTTACTTTTATACTGTCAGGGTCAGTTATGTATGCAGCAAACTAGTATGTTATTGCTAGTAAGTTTTTGAAATATTTGTTATTTCTAGTTTTATCTAAAGTACTCAAAGATGCATTATAAGAGCTTTGCAGATATTGTGCAAAATGGAAATATATCTTCATATATTTTTGCCAAATTTTCTAAATAATTGTTAAAATCCCACCATTTGAGCTTGGCGAAATTATAATATAATATTATTGAATCAAATTTCTCGTCATCACAAAATGTTGTTTTACTATTCACTACTCGAAAACAGAAAACGCCCTGTTTTTTAGGTTTTTTGTGGGACAAACTAAATATTGTAATAAATATTTTAAAATACGTAAATAATCTTTTTCATTTCTTTTGACTCCGCCACTGCGTATTATCTTGAGTAATTCCTTAAATCAATAACAGCTTTTATTTGTCGAATGTTTTATAAAATGAATTGAGGGATATGGCAGATTATAAAAGATTTTTGATTGTGGGACTTTTGTTCCATTGTTGTCCATAAAAGCAGCTTTCTTATAACAATCCTTTTGGGGAATAGAATCCAAGAGCCTTATGGCGCACCGCAACAATTAAATCTCTTTTTGCCTCAAGTATTTGTGTTGTGACTTATGAACTTAAAAAATGTTTTTAATAACGATGTAGTGTATATTGTTTACTTATAACAATACGATTATATTAACTCTATGGCAGAATTCACGCACATTTTGAGTTTATTAATAAATATTTAATGAAGTGCAAAAAATCAAGGTAGCTTGACATAAAAGGTTATTAAAAATGGTGGTATACCAAACATAAATGAGTTTTGAATTATTGGGCAATATTTAAAACATAATAAAAGTGCTGTCAAAATTATTTTTAAAAAAAGATAATGATACAAAAATCAAATAGGAGAGCATAGTCCAATTATAGGTTTTAGCTTATGACTTTCTTTTTAGTCAACTTCTTTAACATTTACTTACATAAAAATTAATGGAAAATCCCAGGAGTTAACTGTATACCATCGTTTAAAAAAACATACAGAAGCTAAAACACTTTACAATTGTATTTTGGTATAAAAAAATATATAGTTAAAACTTTTTAAAAAGTGTCGTCAAAATTTGTACAGTAGCATAACGTTTTCGATCTAATCAGCTCATCCTCAGTGCCTTATGTAGTTAAAGGTAACAATAAAGTTGTGGCTGTGTCATCCAGATATACATCATTCCATATTTAAATTATTTTCTGACTCTATGTCGATTACATTAAATAAAATTTATTACTTTAGGGACTACATGTCTCCTTGCTCGGTTTTTAAGACGTGGTACTTGTCAGTTAAAACGACACAGACCAACTGGCTAAGATGACAGGAATATAATTTAAGAAAACAGCTAAACATGGCGAGGTATGGGTGTGTTCCGAAACTAATGCAATTTTTTAATTATAAAAATTACAAAATTTATTTTGTTGTAATAATACCTAATATCTTATTAATAAACTTGTAGTTAAAATTAAATTTGTTTAAATGATAAAATTTATTTTCTTAAATCTGCAAAACTCTAGTATTGAAAAAGAAATTAGTTATTAAATTAGTGGAATTATTGTTTAACGTTGGATTTATGACATAAGTAGTATGAAAAATGATAAAGGTAGAAAATGAAAGGAACTGATGTTGTACTATCCACACAATAGTGTAAGAAAAGGTATAAAAAATTAGTATAATAATATACTAAAAGATTAAGTTGAAATCCAATGAAATGGAAGTAAACAAAAATTATTTTTTTTGATTGGGTAATGGTGGTTGCCTAGCAACATTAAGAGACCTGTAGTGTAACTCTCTGGGAGTTTAAAAATTTTAATTAGTAAAATAACCCCCTCTGTGGCTCCGTGGTAAGAGCGCCTACCTTTGAACTTAAAGATCGTGAGTTCTAATCTCACCAGGATAGAGAAATTTTTGTTTATTAAAAAATTAATAAATGAAAACAATTTCTTTCCTTGTGCGATGGGTACTCACCGGAGGGACCGCCGATGTTCGGATACAATTAGCGTCTCTTAGCATAGCCAATGACGTCGACTTTGCTAAGTATCAAGACAATTACTCTACACACACACACACACACACACACACACACACACACACACACACACACACACACACATACACACACACAAACACACATACACACACACACACACACACACACACACACACACACACACACACACTACACTAGGTACCTGACTGTAAAAAATCATTGTACCATGCCAATGACCATTAGTTGTCGACGCATTAAAATCAATAAAAAAAATTAGTAAAATTAATAAGCTTATTAAAAAGTTTAATGAGATATAATAATAACAGAATATGATATGCAATATTATTATATTGTAGTTTTTGATAGTGTTAATGTAGGTAGTATTACCCTATCGTGAAGTATGTTAAAATGAATGTAAATGAAGTTGAATAAGAATCAATGAAAATAATAATATAGAAAAGAGGAAATTTAAAATATAGTTTGGATAATATACAACAGCAAGAATAAATTGGATACTATGTTGTTGTGAAGCGTATTAACAAAGTTAGATAATTAAGTATGTAAATGAAAAACCAAACAAAATAATATGTATATGAATATGTATTAGAGAAAGAATGAAATAATAGAGACTATATGTTGAGTTAACTGTGAGGGGATTAGATTGACTGCATATCTGAGTTGGTTATGGGAAATGTGTAGTATAGGTGGTAATGGGGTCCATAGACTGAAAGTGTCGAATGGATGTGTGAAGATGAATGATGGAGTTTAATTTTAGTGATGGAGTTTAAGTTTAAAGTTAATGATGAAAAATACTAATGAAGAACAGTACAAAGACAAGTAAGGTGACTCCAAGAACTGAGAGACATGAGGAAAGAATATGTGATGAAGTGAGTCATAAAAGAACTGGCAGGAGGATAAGAAAAAAGAAAGAAACTGGCATGGAATAAGACGGTGAAAGAAAAAAGGGTATGATGAATAGAAAGAAAGAAAATGAGGTTGTGGACAAATTTAAGTATGTTATGTGTTAATGGGTGATTAATAAGGAAGTTATAAAATGTTAGATACTAGTGGGGTAGTTGGGAAAAGGGAAAACAGAAGCAAAATAAAAAAGATGAAATTTAGATGCAGTTATTGGAACGTTGATTAAAATTAAGCGAATAGTTGTCGGTGTATGGGAGATAAATGTATTTTTAGGGTAGTTTGGCGGTTAACACAATTAAGGCTAGTCCTTATGTCTCTGAAGATCTCAAGGTCCTCATACAACTCCAAACGTAAAGTGTTTCTATCTTAGATATTATGAATTAATTTGACACCATCAGGGATGTTAAAATGATGATTGTTGACTTTAAGGTGATGTGTAGTGTAGTGATGTCGTCATGTTTAGCTGCCTTCTTAAATTATATTCCTGTCACCTTAGCCAGTTTGTCTGTGTCGTTTTAACTGACAAGTACCAGGTTTTAAAAACTGAGCAGGGAGACATGCAGTCCCTAAAGTAATAAATTGTATCCAATGTCATTGACCTGGAGTCACAACATAATTTAAATTTGGAATGATGTAAACCCATATACGGATATCACAGCCACAAATTTATTGTTAGCTTTAACTACATAAGGAACTGAAGATGATCTGATTAGATCGAAAACGTTATGCTACTATATAAATGTTGACGACGCTTTTTAAAAAGTTTTAACTATATGTTTTTATACCAAAATATAATTAGTGAAGTATTTTAACTTCTGTATGTTTATTTATTTACATGTTTTCCTTGTAAAGCCACTCATGCTGGCTTGTTAAAATTTTGTTGTTGCTGAGTGTTCCGTGTTTTATCTAATTCCCGAACGAATTAAAGAAAAAAAGCAACACCTTGTCCAGTAACAAAACTATGTGACAAAGAAAACTCGAGGATCCTAGATGTTAAAGGATGCAGACAAAAATAAAATAAAAATAGTACAAGTACGTTTATTATTTTCTTAAACCAATAAATTAACCATATTTTCTAAGGACATTAAACAATTTATGTGTGTCCAAAGCAAAAAGAAACAATAACTTTCACCTTATGTGAGTGTTTATTAAAAATGTCTTTGTTAAAAATAACTAAAATTAACATTTTGTTGAATTCTTTTTTTTTAATATTTTAATATTTCGTAAATATACTTCCACCAGTAAATCCAGGCGTGTTTAATTTTTAAACTAATGTTACAAAGAGTAACGATTTAAAATTTTTCTATTGAGATTAAGATCAGTTGAAACCTATAAAGCTTAGACACGCTAAACATATCTCAATAAATCGAAAGTTACGTAAGTTTACTTTAGCAATTTACTAATTTTAAGATCGAGAGAAGGTTAGGTATAGGTAGTGGTATTTTGGAGGTTAGCTCCGAATCTTCGGAAGAAAAGAAAGTCAACTCATGAATGTGTTGCTTGTGTGAGTCCATTTCAAATAGGTAAAGAAAAAATAAATAAGACTTACTCAAAATCAATTTAATTTAACTATCCAGACGACCTGTTTCGCTTACTAAAATATGCAAAGCATCTTCAGGTCTCGACACAAAGTTAAATAAATGGTGAAATAATAATAAACCCATATTAGGGTGTTGTCTAATAAAGATAAACAAAGTAGATGTTATAAATTACAGTAATTATGCCAATATTACATGTCTGCGGTTTTTCAAAATGAATAAAAAGGAATAAATAGGTATAAAAAGTTTTAACAGACAAGATAAGACCCACAAATTGTTATAAAATACCCTATTAGATTATAATAAATTAATAAATGAGCAAATAAATAAAATAATACTTTACTCTATTAATTGATGGATGGTATAACATGGTTGAAACTATCATGTGTTGTTAAATGAAGAACTTAAGTCTGCTATTGCAGTTGTTTGACAATAGACGGGAAGTTCTTGAGGAGATAGATTTGATCCAATTAAGTAGAGATAGGTGTAATGTGATTGTTTGTTAGATGAAAGTAATGTTCTATACCATTGTATTATTTAAAAGTTATTTATACTTATTCAAGAGATATATTTATGAAATGTGTGTTATATATTGAGTATTTATTTTATGAAGGTGACAATTTTATGACCATGAATAGGATTAGATCTACAAATTGTGTGAGTGTGCAATTCTTTCAACTTGTAATTTTATTATCAAATTTCTTTGATAAAGTTCTATTGACAAAATGGTAAATTATTGCAAAGTCAAGTATAAAAAATTATTAAAGTTAAAACCATTAAGAACAATTTAAAGACACAGAAAGAGAAAACACTTTAAAAAGGGGGAAGGACTTTTATGCACTACATCTCAGTCTTGGAGACAATGAGTTTTTTTATGTTATTTATGTTAGTTTAGAGGTAAATTTGACATAATATGTAGGTTAAAATGTGACAGTTCTTCTTCTATTTCTCAATACTGTAAGTTAAGTTATCCAGTTTTATGAAACATGCTGATGTCAATACAAATAATTGAAATACATCTCCTATTATAACTAACTCAGTTTAGTCCAAACTACGGAACAAATTACAGTGATTATTTGGTTACTAAACATGTACATTTGTAATCGAAACGTATAACAAATTTACAAAATTTATTTGAAAATATTCTTGGTGTGTGTTATCTGTCATGGGGTGTATAAATATTTTTAAATATTTAACTCAAGTTCTAATTTAATAATATGTAACTAAAGTAATAAGTGAATAATTATTAATGGTAATTATTTTTTGAATTTCAGAAATTGAGTGAATTATTAAGCCTTCAATAATTACTTGGCAATTCTAATATCTGACAGTTGGGACCGGAAATTGGTTATACCTACAGGTAAAAGGTACTCTATTTAAACCGGTGTAAAGCAAAGTTATACCTACTTATTTCAATTTTTCGTATCACATGCAAAGATATTCCTCACACCGACATGAACAATGGTGAGTTTCTACAATAATTTAAGTAACACTTTAAAAATTTTTTAAATTACTAGCTGTTTGTGAAAGTTAATATTTCTATTTGACAATGTAAATTTGCATATGATTATAAACAGTTAAGATGTATTTAATTAATACTACTAGTCTGAACGATTTTTCATGTTATGTTGGAAACCCTCAAACCACGTGTTGAGTTTGAAATCCAATATTTTGTAAGATGAGTGTATTTCGGAACCAGATAGGATGTAATAATAATTGTGGGTTAAATAAGTTAAGGTACCATACCAGTTCCATACAGATATTTAATGTAGTTTTAGGAAAAATACAGTTTCTGGTAATATGTTAAAGAAATTTTGTAAACAAGGAACTAGATCCATGGAGACCAGATTTTAAATTTGATGTAGAAGATTTAAACAATCTAAGAAGTATATCAAATGCATTTGATTATATATGGGATTCTGGAATAAAATGTTGTTTGACCATGATATTGAAGTTACTTCTGAGTAATGTGTGATGATAAAGGATAATATATGGAAAACTAATATGATAAGTTGATGTTTGTGGCAACAATTCTGTAAGTATATGGGTTTGCTGTAGAAACAAGAAATGGAGTAGGATTAGGTAATATTATTTATATCAAATTTTATATTAATACTGAGTATACTGGTTTGTATTTTAGTTCCAATTGTGCATTTAGTGTAACTGCTGTGTGATTTTTTAATGATTTTAAAATTTCTAAATGTTCCAGGTTATTTAATAAGGAGCCTTTATTACAAGTATGAAGGATTGTGAAGTCTGTTTGTGGATCACAGATGTGGTTTGTTCGACGGATATGTTGGGAGAAATGTAATTGACCTGATGTTGGACGTTCTATATATCTAAGATGTTCTCTTAGTCTAATGTTGAAGGATCTAAAGGTTCTACCTATGTTGAACACCGGGAGACCTGTAACAGCGGCTAGTCGAAATTTTTTCAATGATAATGCATGTCCTATACTTCTACATTTAAATATGATAAACACATTAGTTACTGCTAAATCAAGAAAATGAAAAAAAATGCGATGCCACCATTTCTTACTTTTTCTATTTATTTCGTACAGACTCTCCAGCATATCCGCCTTATCCCCCCCACCCGTACATTTGTTGTAGTCTATTATAACTATTGGTGCAGCCCCAGTTTCTTTGGAACCATTCTTCTGTCTTCTTTCGACAGATACTATTTCAGTAGGATCATAAAACTTGGACAAACAATTTATCCATTTCTTATCTTTTCACTTAGTGAAGACCATTTTATTTAAAGCTTGCTGCCAATCTGATTTTGCTCGGTCCATCTATTTTTCGTCTACACTATCTTGTGGCAAATTAGCACGAACAGCTCTTACTGTACGACATGCCTAAAGATTGTTCTACAATAAATATTTCATAAGAGATATCGACGAAAAATAGTTGTCAAAATAAACCTTGTGTCCCTTGCCAACAAGAGTTTTTGTGAGATCTTTCACAACACGTTCACCTAAACCAGTTTCCTTCTTTACGTTCTCTACTTTGCCAGTGTATATTTGGAACTCGTGAACATAACCAGTCACAGTATCGGCACATATACAAAGCTTGTAGCTTTTTTTATGGTTTTTTTTTTGACATATACTGCTTTAAAGTGGAATGGCCCTTAAAACAAATCATACTTTGAATGATAGACTGATGCTCTCCTGGCTTGTAGTGCTGCTGCAAAGATTTCAGTAGCTTTTCTTAAATCGAACGTATTTTACCAAGTTAATCGTAATTAGAAGTTATTCTATGAGACTGAAAGGAAATTATTATTCAAATGTATATGCCCAAGTAACCAACTAAACCTGTTTCTGATCATTTTTTTCGAAATATAGTTATCTCTCAAAATATCCTGAGCAAGACCAGTAATCTGTGTAGCTAGGTGATGACTTAATACCGGTTAGGGTGTATAGAGCTGAAAATTGTGAAATTTCATATTTAGATGTTGGCTTTAACGGTTTACCTTCTTGGATCGCATACAAATTTATTTAAAACACTTAATGTTATATATTTTCATTTATCAAGAGCAAAAAAAATTATACTGATATTCTATTGTACTCTTAACAGATAATCTATGTTCTTTATTGAAAGAAATAATAGTATTTGGAATAAATTGTTTATTCCAAATAAAACCTGGATTTTTTTATATATTTTTTTTCTGTCACTGTAGATGTTTTCTTAGTATTTTTAGCAGATTCTTCTACCGTCCGTTTTCCTTTCGGATCACTCTTTTTTATTAGTTTTATTGACATCTTGCGTGTTTTCTTATCATCATCATTTTCCTCCTCATCTTCGCTACTTTTAATTGTTCTTATCTTTGGAGGGACAAGTGTAACACTCATAGATTTATTTCCGTTTTTATTGATAAACATTTTCCTAATTTAGTGCTTGATAATATGGTGGTGTCTGATAGAATTTGTATTTTTTTTGTTAAAGTTGTTTCTAGAGTAGTATCTCGATGAACCACTGGTAACTCCTCTGAGTCACCATCGGAACCCGAACTGACAATTCGGGTTAATTGTCAGTTCGGGTTGACAATTACTAATCCTTATCTGATTGTATTTCTGTCAATAAATCTTCCAAATCTTCTACAATATTTCTAGTTGCTTACAACTCCACTTGTTACTTTGAATGGTACCTGAAGTAAAGAAACTGAATTTGTCCACTGGTGTCACTGCAAAACCGTATTTTTGGTCTGATCAAAAATGACACAAAAACACATTTTTGGTTACATATTATATTTTAAAGAGTGAGTACAGGTCTATGTAAATATGATAAACAAGTTACCCGTAATTATTTTTGCTATATTTTTTATCAAAAAACACTCTACTATTTATAAAATCATTACATTTTGATAACCTCAGAGCCGAGGTTTGATTTAATAAACGCAGTCCTAAATTTATTCGATAAGTAGATTACGTTTGTTTTCTCGTTTTACTACAGTTTTTTAGTTTTGATACCATCCAGTTATTATCAAATTTTCAGATTAAATTAAACTATTTGGTCTTAAGTTTCATTTAACTTAATTTAATTTCCGATCTAATTATAATTAGATTATTTTATTTTTTCATTGAATTTTTAATTAACATCTCTTTTTACAGATTTTATACAAACACCAGAACAATAAGAACAATAAAATACAAGATGAAGAGTTCATTAACGATGAAGAATAAGTATTTTTGTTACTTTGTTTTTTAATAAAGCATATTTTCAACATTGAGATTGTTTAATTGTGTTGTACTCTACGTCTAATCCAAATTCCTATTAAAAATTTTAAGGGCACACGATGCAAAAGCGGTCTAATCCACAAAAAAAACTTAAATCTTTATACTGCAAGATCTTCGAGTTTTTTGTTATTAGTTAATGATTTGTAAACAACGAATCCCTTTTAGCATCATATTTTAATTTTCTAAAATTTCAAAAAACGCATATATTCTTGGTTCATGTAAATCCATTATTCAATATTTGGGGTTAGCCCAATCTTGCTTTCATAGCCTCATTTCGATTCCCATGCAAATGAAAAAAAAAACTCTATATTGGTACGTAACATAACCAAGTTTTACCGTTTCCGGATTACTAAGGCTGATTTGTTTGTTTGTTACTGGCCTATTTTTGGCCCAAGAAAACTTAGGGAGTGCATGCCTACTCCCGACAGAACCCAACATGACAAGAAAATGTTAATAACACTTGGGTGTCAGCTGATATATGAAGTTAAACCTTGCTTAACTTTTAGTTTATTGGTCTCACCTTACAGAATTAGCAATTATAACCAAGCATGAAGGACTCCACTACCAACAGTAGTGAATTGAGAATTGTATTCTGACAAATATCTCGCAAACAACGAATCCCTGCTCATATTTATAAAACTAAAATGTGCCTAGTATTAAACTGTACTTATTCATGATCATTTTTTTAATAATAAATAATTGATAGATTAAATATATCAAGTTAATAATAATGTTAATGATTAATATGATTAATTAATGCCGATTAGTTAATGATTAATAAAATGCCGATATGGATGCCAAGCCCAAGAAACCATCCAACATCTTACCGGTGGCTGCCAGGCATTTGTCGGTACTGATTATAAAGAACGCCATGACTCAGTAGGAAAGATTATTCACCAAGAACTAGCTGACAAACTGGGACTTCTCCATACCGACCATCTTCCTTATTATCAATACGCTCCTGATAGAATGCTTGAAAATGACAACTACAAGCTATACTGGGACCGCACTGTGCTTACAGACCAACCAGTGGCCCATAATAGACCGGATCTCATACTAGTTAATAAACTTACTAGACAAACAACACTTATTGATGTGGCGATACCCAACACCAATAATTTAGTTGTTAAATACAACGAAAAGATCGCCAAGTACAGAGATCTAGAAATACAAATCAGGAGACAATGGAGAATGGAAAGTACCCAGACACTACCTATTGTTCTATCTACTACTGGTGTTATTCCCAAAAACCTCCTAGCGAACATAAAACAGCTGGGTCTAAATGAACATCTTTATAAGGCCATGCAGAAAGCTGTACTCCTCGCGACGTCCAGATGTGTACGAAAATTTCTGGGAGATACTCCAATATACCAAGTCACCTAGGGCTCGATAACATGGAAAGAGTCCCACCAGAGCTCAATCCTTTTGATACCGTAGGTATCTGGGATGAGTGAATTTTCCCCTTAGAGGGAGTGTGAGCCGTATGGCTAAATATGTTAATGATTAATAAATTTTGCAGGACTAGCCATATTTCGAGTTCCTATTTTAAAAAATAGTATTTAATTAGGTGCTCCTAATGTTAAAATTTTCGGACATAGACTAATCTAACTTTGTTAGAGCTCATAAAAATTAAATATTATAAAAGTAGACAAATTTCTTAATCATTAGCTTATGTAGTCAAGAAATAATATTTTATGGACAATTTCCTCTATATTTTAGTAAGTCTTAAACACTCTATAGCAAGTTTTTTTTTATTTTTGGTATTCAATTGGGTCTTTTGATGTTGACGTTCAAGTAACCGCCACACTTTCTTTTAAAATTACCTTGCGTAGAGAAAAGCTCCGCTATATTTAGGTTATCTTTTACCGACCAATTCTCCACTTTCCCGCCCTCGATGAAAACTTTTCACGACTCTTGACTCACCTCGTTGTAGGGAGCGAAATATAGAATTTAAATGAATAGACAATTCTTTGGCAGTTGAAGGGAATTGAAAGCCAACGTAGGGTTTATGATTGCGAGTCTTGTAGTTTTGCCGCCGCATGGGAAATTTGACGTCCGTGCTTTTCCATTTGGAAACTTGCTGATAGGCCTGTTGCTTACACGAACAAACGGATATTGTTTCATTAAATTACTCGACTTTGTTTTGGCAGCACCAGTTCTTTGGTTTTGTCAACAGAGACGAATATATAATTAAAAGCAGAGGTGTATAATATATATCGCTTAATTGCAAACAAATGAATCTCCAACAAAAGTTGGCATATCCCATTAAAATATTCTAATGAGTAAGTACAATTTTAATTATCTTTGAACAAATAGTGACCAGACTACATAACTATTTTATCCCTTAGAGGAGATGGACAAGATAAGATAGATATTGCAGGAGACTATTTTTGTTTCTACTGTATTTGTGTTTTTTGTATTGGCTTTAGGGTAAATACCCACACAGCCAGACACAAATTTTTTAAAACAGATACAAGGATTACACACTCTTTTCGCCCAGGGGCCAATCAGGGCAATTTTATAAACAATAGAAGGTAGGCCCCGGACATATAGGTATGCGTACATTAAGGAAAGACATTAGGGATTAACAAAGGTGGTTATATTTGTATATTCGTTGTTCTGACGAAAGACAGGAAACAATCGTAAATTTCTTTTCTGTCTAAAGCAAGAAGATGCAGTATATTATATGGGCTTTCAATGTTTAATTTTAAAAGTTTTTTGAAAAGCTCATAAGACTGAATTCTATATTTTAAACAATCAAAAAAGATGTGGTCCAGACCACCGATTTTATTACAGACTTCACAAAGATCACTCTCAAGTATTTTTATTTTAAATGAATATGCTGTATAACATGCTTAACCAAACTTTATTCTACTGATAGTAGTTATACTTTTTCGACTGTAATCGTACTCATTGTACCAAGGTTTTCTCCTTAATTTGGTTTTAAGTCTGGTGTAACGTGTTGGATTTGAAAAGCTGTACTCTTGTTATAAATAGGACCATTTCTTAATCATTCTCTATTTTGCTATGATTATTTGTTTATCTGTGGTTAATTCGTAATTTATTTATTCCCCCATTACAATGCTTTCTTTGGCAATTTGATCTGCAATTTTATTGTTTGTTATTCCTGCGTGTGCTTTGACTCAGACGAATTTTACATATTTATTTTGATCTTGTAGTTGCTTAAGTATTACCTGGATGCTCAAAATAATGTTATTATTTGTGTTTGAGTTTGATTTTAAAATTTTAAGAACGAAAAGTGAATCGGAAAAGATTATAGATTTTTTTTTCAGTTCTAATTAAGGTTCGATTGATTCAGCTATTAACGGTTCAACTGGTGTAGATTTCATTGCTCCCAGACATATTCTGAGTGATTTGTTTTTTATAATATCCAGCTTCCGTAGATTTGTTTTATTGGCTGTTCTATAAAGTATACAACCATAATCAGCTATTGATCTTATGTAAGCATATAAGAGTAGAGCTGTTTGAGGTTCTGCATCCCAGCAAGTTTGCATGATGCATTTTAAAAAGTTTAGCCCTTTATTGCATTTTGTCTCTATTTGTTCAATATAAGGTTTTCAGGTTAATTTTCAGTAGTAATATCCCTAGGACATTGATAACAGACGAGATAATTTCATGACAATCGAAAGCTCGTTTCTTGGTAACAGCACGAAGCCGAAGGCTGAGTGCTGTTACCAAGCAACGAGCTTGAGAAATTAGTCATAAAATTATGAGGCATTCATCAATGTCTGAGGGATATTCGGCGGATAATTGAGGCGCTCCGTGGACAAACGGCGAATACGCCAAATGGGCATTTTGAGAAAAACGCGATTAAAGTTGAAAAAGTGTTTTTAATTCAATAAGGGCGAATATACACGTCATCAAAATTTTGTAATGCGGTTAGGTAAAAACTATTTTTTTTATAAAAAGTTTTGCTTGTTAAGCAAATAAGATCACCCCATCTAAACCAAAATTATAATTCAGGATATAGAAAAAAGTTTTATTCAAAGGATATGATATGAAAAACATTTTTTAATTAAAAATTGTTCTGTTTAAGATAAATCAAAAACTAAAAAAACACCAAACAATAAATTATTAATTCAAGCAAAAATCCATAACATCATCCTGACTTTCTCCAGTTAGCGTTGCCAAATTGGTTTGTGATTCTTGGAGAGAGATCAGCTCATCAAAGAAACTCCTATGATGAAGCGGTATGTATGGAAGAAGTGACTTGATGTCTTTTATTTTTTTCTCTGAAAGTTTTATAGGCTGTTGGTATTTAGGAGACAAAACTGCGGCAGATAAATCAAACAAATGGCGTTGATATTCTCCTACTTTTCCTTTCTGCAAAACAACTTGTTCGGACAAAACATTTTGGTACGTTGGTTGTATGGAAAACCCTTGTTTGAACAACTTGGAGTAAAGAAATACTTTACCATCTTTAAAACTAGCAGTTGATTTTCTTTTTGTAATTAACTTCTAAAGAGCAGTGAAATCAAAAAACATTGATGATGTCATTTTTACTACTTTGAATGGTCTGACCTTCCTTGATGAACGAATTAAGTTAATATAGTGGTCTTCAGAATAAACATCAATATTTCGAAGCCTTATTAACTCAATGTGACCAAAATCCCTGTCACAAGGTAAATATGAATGTCCAGGAATCATAAAGTAATGTTCTATGAAATCAAATTTTAATTCATGAATTTTTTTCAAACAAGCTAAAACAATGTTCATATTTTTGTTCTGGCCGCCACAATTGTCACTAAATAGCACAACTTTTTTTACTTGATGATCCATAGAATCAAAGTAATGGGACAAGCAGCTTGCTATTTCACATGAATTACGACCTCCAGTACTTTCATTCCACATGTACATAACACATTTTCCAGATTTAACATCATTGACTGCAAAATTGTAGGTCCAAAGCTTCCTTTTGTAATACTGTACAGATGTCGTCAGTTTAGGGGTAGGGAGAGTTTGCTGCAGATCTATACAAATTGCTGAACCTGAGTCTTCATTATTACTTTTATAACTTTTAAGTATTTTTTGAACTGCTTTGGCTAGTCTTAAATGAAGTTCCTTGGCAACTTGTAATTGGTTACGTTGTAAATCATCACAATTTGAAAGTTTCATATCTGTTTTGTCACAAAAATTACAAGTATCCGACTTAGGAGGGTTGAAACCAATATTGAATTTTTTCTTAAATGTGTCACGATAGAACCGTGAGCTGACAGGTTCAATTAAAGGGTGATTTTCTGTCATCCACTCACAGTACAGGTAATACAACTTGTTTATGTTTAAGTCTGTGGAAAGGTACTTTCGGTAAGGGCTTTTTGCTCTGTTGTAATGGCTTGAACATTTGGGTAAACTATTTACATGTAACATTACAGTTTTTTTCATTTGTACACTTACTTTGTTAACTGGATTTTTATTTCCTCTTCTGTCCAATTCTACAGTGCCACTTGTGGATACTTTATTCAAAACAGTTCGAACCCTCTTTTAAGTGACACCATGAATCGTATAGAATGCTTTTTTGCAGACTTTAAATTCATTGCTTTCAAAAAGTACACTGTACTCAATACTACGTAACTTTCGACTAGGTCGATTTTTAATGCGACAACGGTTGACAGAAACAGATTTCACTCTTTTAGATAAGTAAGTGTTTTGTAGGTTATACTCACATAATTCCCAAAAGTTTTTAAAAATTATACTAATTTTCTCCAAACCTACTTTCTCAAAACATCCACAGGAACAGGGACTTCCCACAGTCCGCTTAGGCACAAGTTTTCTGTTTTTAATGGTGCTGTATTCTTTACCTGAGTTTCTTTTAACTTTATTCACATTCTTTTGCTACGTGTCTTCAGTTTTCGACCTTTTTCTAGTGTAGCCTTTGTTTTGGTCTTCTGTAAACTCGCTTTCTGACATTGTAGCAGTAAAATTTTAACTTTATTAGTAAAGTAACTCAAACTATTCAAAATAATCAAAATAAAAACTACTTGTTTTGACAAGCAAAATGACACTGTAGCTTAAAACGGTAAAAATAAGACGGAAATCACCGAAATTTTATTCAGAAATTTAGCAAGACAGAAGTGGGAGGGCTAGCTGTGTACCGACGTAGCGGTGGCGTATTCGCCGTTGTTCCACGGAACATTTACCATACTTTTTAAGTATGTTTCATACAGTTTGCTTCCGTTAAGTCAACCTATTATAGTTCTGAATAGAAAGGACGAATAAACCATGTTATGGTGGTACATTGTTCGAATAATGATCAGGCTATCCATTGCATTAAAAAAAAAACTGTAACTGGCGTATTCGCCCTTTTTCCTCGGAGCGCCTCAATTTTTCGACAAAAAAATCATAACTCAACATAACGAAATATTTATTTATTAAAAGTACAGTTAGTGAAAGTACAATTATTAAAATTTAGGTTAACATTAGATTCGTTGCTGTTTTCTACTATAGAAGATCTATTACCACGCATAATATTTATAATCTTGTAATAAATAAAAATTCCATAAATATTCCCCAAATATATTTGTGACTGTAGGTTGTATTTATGGGAACTTTTTCTTTCATTAGCGCATTTATACTTTGAACATTCTCATTGCCGAAACGTGACGTTTTGAAATTTATTTGGATGAAGTTGTCAAACTCGATCGTGTTGTCATAGGTATTGAAAATTGACTGAATGCAATTATCAGTCTTATGTTGACATGATTGGGTGAAATTGTTCCACAAGACACAAAATGACAAAATTTGAATGGTTGTTAGAACAGTCGAAAAATTATCTGTCTTATGTGATTCCTAAGTATTTGACATTGGTATCCACCGAAAATTCTATACCATTTATTGTAATTTTCTGCATTGGTTTCATGCTTGATTTTATGCTTGGTGAAGATTATAACTTTGGATTTTTCGGTGGAGATTTTAAGCCCTAAATCACTTATGGATATTAA